>CANTUR010000418.1:1200000-2400000 GCA_947683625.1 Mallotus nudiflorus
GGATTAAAGCCAAGTTTAGCATGGAGAAAAAAAGTTCTAGGAAAATATCTAGCCTTAAAAATTCGAGAGACTAAAGATGAAGGCTCAGTTAAGAATTTCCAACCTTGTTTAACTAAAAAACTGAGATTAAAATCATGAATCTTCTTAAAACCAATTCCACCCTTATGCTTTGGTAGACATAATAGTTCCTAACGTTTCCATTTAACCCCACCCTCACTATTTTACCCTTTCCCCCACCAATATGAATTCATCATACGCTCCAACTCAGCACAAAGCTCTAAAGGGATCAGAAAAATACTCATACAATAGTTGGGAATGGTTTGAGTCACTATCTTTAATAGGACCTCTTTGCTGGCACGAGAAAGAAATTTTTTTTTCCAACCATGAATACGCTTCTAAACTTTATCTGCATGAAAGCAAAAATCTCCTTATTTTTTTTACCAACTATACCTGGTAGACCTATATACCTATCTGTAGAACTATTAAGCGGAACTGAAAAGACATTCCCAATAACATCCTTCACCTCATGAGAAATGTTAGCACTAAAATTCACAACAGACTTATGCAAATTTACTACCTGACTTGAAGCCTTCTCATACACCTGTAACACATCCTTAATCACCAA
This sequence comes from Mallotus nudiflorus, assembly GCA_947683625.1. Taxonomy (NCBI): domain Eukaryota; kingdom Viridiplantae; phylum Streptophyta; class Magnoliopsida; order Malpighiales; family Euphorbiaceae; genus Mallotus; species Mallotus nudiflorus. The sequence continues at coordinate 1,200,626 of CANTUR010000418.1, forward strand.
ACTCTTAGCCATATTAGCACGAAAAAAAGCACACCATCATCAGCAAAAAATAAATGAGAAATTTTTGGAGCACCCCTTGCCACAGTACACCCATGAATCTGACCTATTCTCTCCTTCTAAGCAAGCATAAATGACAAACGCTCCGCGCACAACATAAATAAATAAGGAGATAAGGGGTCTCCTTGTCTTAGACGTCAATGAGGAGGAGATAATAGGTCTCCTTTGTAATATCCCGTGTTTTTAAAATAATTTTTACACTGTACCGGGATATGCAGTGTTAATGATTTTTGTATTTTATATGATATTTTTACGAGTTGATATGTATTTTAGACCTATTTTAATTACTGTATATTATTTTCAGTGTTTTACGTAAAATTTTCCCGGGACTTACATTTTCGGGGAAATTTTCACGTAAACAATTTATTATTAATTATTTTAAATGTATTTACGGACTTGCATGAACTCATGCGTATTTTTAAATTATTAAATAAAGCCGTGTGTGAATATTTATTTAATTAGGGTTTAATATATATAACCCTAATATTTTATTATTTATTTATTTATTTACTGTTATTTAATTATTTTATTTATTATTAAATTATTTTATTATTATTTTATTAATATTTAATTATTTTATTTTATTTTATTTTTTCTTTTTTCTTTTTCTTTTTTTTTTCTTTTTTTTTTTCTCTTTTCCTTTTCTTTTTCTTTTCTTTTTCTTTCTTTTCTTTTCCTTCTTTTTCTTTTTCTTCTTCTTCTTCTTCCCTTCTCTCCCGCGCGCCCGACCACCCACCTCACTCCTCACCGCTGCAACTTCCGATTTTCGGCCGTCGGTGTGCCGCCAGGAGCTCCACCTTCCTCAGCCAGCCACTCCGCCGCCCCCAGCTCCCTTCCCCGGCGCCGGCAAGCCCTTTCTCCTCCATTTTCGGCCGAAGCTCCATTTCTTCATAACTTCCGATTCCGGCCACCGTTTTCGACACCGCTGGTCTCTTTCTTCTCCTTGAGCTCCGGTGAGTGTTATTCTAGCTTTGGTTTGAGCTAAAATGGTCTAGAATTGCTTAGTTTTCGATTTGTCAAATTCGGCCTATTAGGGTTTTTGATTTTTTTCGAATTGTTCTTGATTGATTCATGCTTAATTCCTTCACAAATGTTGTTCCTAGTAGCTTAATCTACATGTATGAATTTTTGTAGAATTTTTGGAGATTGTTTGGATTTTTGGGTATTTTTGAATATTTTAATATTATTTTCTAATTTTCGGAAATTAATTATTTAAATTATGAAATTGGAGTTTATGGTTGAATTAGGTGTTGAAATGAATTATAGGAATTTATTTGGAATTTTTATGAATTTCTAAGTATTTATTTTTAATTATTTGAGTTTATGTGAATTTGAGAAAATTAGGTTAAATGTGTTTTTATTTGAATTTAATTGGTTAATTGGGTTTAATTATTGATATTATTGATAAATATGTTGAGAAATTAATTTTGAATAATTGTATGATTTTTGGTGAATTTTTGAAGTAATTTAGGTATATTTATATATATAAGGGTATTTTGGTAATTTTACCCTAAATTGTCTAAAAATGTAATTTAATTGGTTTTAATAGTTATTTAAGGTATAAAAATGATTTCTACAAAATATTTAGTATTTTTAACTAATTAAAACTATTTTTCGGGAATTATTTTCAATTTTATATATAATATACGGTTTTTCTAATAAAATGAGTTTTAATTGGTTTTTATAGTGTTTCAAGGTTAAATATGTAATTTCTACCTATGAAAATGTATTTCTGTGATTTACGGATATTTTTGGTATTTCATGAATTGTTCTGTGTTTGTGGACCCCGGTCGGTGGACTGTAGTTTGGAGTCCGACCGTGGGATTTTGATTGTGTTGAGCTCATTTTTCGAAGTGTGTTTCTTTGCAGGGTCAGCTCTACTCTTTTGAGTAGAGAGATGTTCGTTTTACAGGGGAGGTTCTGTCGAATTTTCGGTAGAATTCTCGTAAAACGTGATGTCCAGTCGAACCCTAATTCTGTTTTCGTATTTTAATACTCTAGATTGAATTCTAGGATTTCTGTTAGGTTTATTCTAATGTCGGTTATTTATTGCTTGTTTAGTTGCGCCGAGACCGAGGGCTAGTGGACCAGGCCTGTCGGACCTGTCTCGTGGAGCGCATTAGGTGAGTTACTGTACTATGTATACATGCTTAGGATGCATGATTTAGAAAATGCATGTTTTATTTTGACTGAATATGCATAAATAATGTGATTTATATTCAAGTATATTTTTGGTATATAATAAATTATATACATGTTTTGTTAATAAAATATATTTAAAATATTTTTAAATATATTTTTAGTTTAATTCATGATTTGATTGGATTTATTTGACATATATATACTCAAAATATACCTGGTTTATGTTTGGTATATTTTCGGTATATATATGGTTTATATTGTTGTTTTATTTACATTCATGCATCATTTATTGTGAATGAATGATTTATATTATTAATGAAGGATATCTATAGAACGTGCTACCTAGTGGGCAGCACTAGGACCGAGTACGTACCGGTACGCCTATAGCTTTAGGCTATAATACTAACTTATTTGTGGATATTGATTTGATGTGATTATTGATATGTGTGAGATGTGGTTTGGAGGTGTGATTGCTGGAGCTCGATTGACCAAGTGTCTCGGGGCCAATCACACTGGCAGTCAGACTGCTGGAGCTCGGTTGACTTAGTGTCTCGGGGCCAGTCTACTGTCCAAATGGATTAAGTGGATATATTTGGATTCAGTGAGCCTGTATGGCTAGAGTGTTGTCTAACACTATTATTCTGAGGTTGCGATATTCTAGGGTTCTATATAATCCTTCATAAAATATGATTTTCAAATAAATATATATAAAATGATTTTACTGCATCTGTATGAATTTGCCTGTATATATACATATTATATATATACTGTTGACTGTATGCATTATCACTTAGTGTGTATGTATATATATTATAGTAATTCACTCAGTGAGGTCTGACTCCCCTCCGTTGACTATTTTTCAGGAGAGTCAACTTCCTCAGACCTCAGTAGCAGGTCAATACGCCGGATTTCTTCCGCCCTGGCTTCTTTATGTAAATTGTCTACTTGAGTCTTATTTATTTTATCTAGATACTGCAGTAGTTGTGAATTAAAGTATTGGATTTCATGTACTTTATTTTTAAGGAGATATATTATGTTAAAACTGGATTGTATTAAAAAGATTTTATGTATGAGATAAGATTTTTATTTAATCCAGTTGATATGGATAATATTGTGATATTTCAGATTTTTATTTCCGCTGCATATATATTATATGGTTATTGTTATTGCATGATTTATTTTATTTTTTTTAGGCTTGCTACGGGTTCCGGATTCGAAAGAATTTCCGTTCCCTAGCGCCGGTCATGACTCCTGTTTTGGGTCGTGACAAAGTTGGTATCAGAGCGAAGTTCGTATCAGAGTGGAGTTCTGTGTCAGGGCTTAGTTATATGAGTTGTGGCCCTAGTTTTAAAGTTGTGTTTTCTGTTGAACTACTGCAGTGTATTAGGTTCGAGTATGTCTTGATGAGTATTCCTTGTTGTAGTTTTCAGCGTTATTCCTCCGTTGTCTGTTTTGTCTGAATCTTTCCGTTTGTCTTTTCAGAATGAGGAGGCGAGCGCGTGTCGCTCCACCGGTCGTTGAGGCCGAGGATGATGAGTCTTTTCAGGATGAGGTTTTACCTCCTGAGCCGCCAGTTAGGCGTAGAGGTCGTGGCAGGGGTAGACCTCGAGGAGCGGCAGGTCGCCGTAGGCAGAGAGAGTTACAGGACGAGGAGCCTGTTGAGCCTGAGTTTGATGTTCCTGTTCCTCCAGTTGTTCAGCCTGTTCAGCCTGCCTATCAGCAGGGTATGTCTGACCCTGAGGCAGCTTTGTTCTATGCCCGAGTTGGCAGGATTGCGTTTGATGGTACTTCTGATCCTTTAGATTTTCTGCATGCGATTGAGACTAGGACTCGGACTGCTCATACCGAGTACTAGCGGATCATGATCGTTGAGTTGTCTGTTGAGGGACCAGTCTTAGATTGGTTCATTCAGATGATCCAGCCTTATATGATGACGATGACATGGGCTCAGTTTCGAGAGCGATTCATGAGGAGATTTTGTCCAGAGCCTCTTCGTTTGAGTTATCGTCTTCGATTGACCAGTATTTCTCGTGGAGATCGATCTGTAGAGGAGTATACCCGAGAGTTTCTTCGTCTGGGTAGATATGCTGAGGATTTGATACGAGATCAGTATTTCGCTGTTACTACGTATGTTACTGGTTTGGGTTCAGCTTTTGCTGGTATGCCTACAGCAGGTCTTACTCTGGAGTCTGTGATTGAGTTAGCTAAGGAGATCGAGCTGAGGTTAGTTAGGCAGGGAGCGATGCCTGATTATTACCAGTTGGGAGTTCAGTCGAGTGGATCGCAGGCTACTCCATATTCGAGTTTTCATGTTGGTTCGAGTAGTCAGCAGCGAGGTTCGACTCAGCAGAGTCAGAGACAGTAGCAGCGAGTGCATCGGAGCAGTAGACATGGCCGTGGAGGTCAGCGTAGATCGTTCAGATTTGGATCAGGTGCTTCGAGCAGCAGCAGTGGTCGTAGTTCTGGATCAGCGGCCAGTGTTTGCCAGACTTGTGGTAGAGTCCATCAGGGACCGTGTTATCTGACACCACTGACATGCTTCAGATGCGGGCAGACAGGACATTTTGCCAGATCGTGTCCTTATTCTGGGTATCAGCAGCAGCAGATTCCGCGATTCCCCCAGCAGTCGATTGCTAGTGCAGCACCCGTGCCATTTCAGTTACCACCAGCCCAGCATCAGAGTTCTACTCAGTTTGTTCCACAGCAGAGTCGTGGTAGAGGTACTAGAGGAGGTGCCAGAGGTGTTGGCCAGGCTTCTACCAGTCAGCAGGGAGGTCGAGGCCAGGCGAGAGTCTTCCATCTGACTCAGCAAGATGCTCAGGCATCTAATGCAGTCGTGGCAGGTATTCTTTCTGTTTGTTACCTGGATGCTTTGGTTTTGTTTGATCCGGGTGCCACGCATTCGTTTGTTTCCCCTATTTTTGCTTCTAAATCTTGTTGGCAAGCTTTGAGGATGGCTTTTCCTTTGTCTGTTGCCACTCCTCTGAGTGATTCTTTGGACGCCGATATTGTTCTTTCTGGTTGTCCAGTTCTCGTGGGAGATAGAGAATTATCCGCCGATTTGATTTTGTTGGATGTGATGGAGTTTGTTGTTATTCTGGGAATGGATTGGTTGTCTCAGCACTATGCCGTGGTAGATTGCAGGAATAAGGAGGTGACTTTTAGAATTCCTGGTGAAGAAGATTTTAAGTTTGTTGGTGATAGGAGTTCAGCACCTCGGAATCTTATTTCTGCTATTTCTGCTAGGAAGTTGTTGAGGAAAGGTTGTCAGGGGTTTTTGGCATTGGTCAGGGATACGTCAGTGGAGAAGTTGTCACTCACAGATGTTCCGGTTGCTTGTGAGTTTCCTGATGTTTTTCCCGAGGAGTTGCCAGGTTTACCACCTCACAGAGAGATTGAGTTCTGTATTGATGTGGTTCCAAGTACTACTCCTATATCTATGCCACCCTATCGTATGGCTCCTGTAGAGTTGAGAGAGTTGAAGGAGCAATTGCATGAGTTGTTGGATAAAGGTTTTATCAGACCTAGTGTTTCTCCTTGGGGTGCACCAGTCTTGTTTGTGAAGAAGAAGGATGGTACCCTGAGACTGTGCATTGACTATAGAGAGCTGAATAAGGTGACAGTGAAGAACAAGTATCCTCTCCCGAGGATAGATGATTTATTTGATCAGTTACAAGGTGCACAGTTCTTTTCTAAGGTCGACTTGAGGTCGGGTTATCATCAGCTGCGGATCAGTGAAGCTGATATTCCTAAGACAGCTTTCCGCACTCGATATGGCCATTATGAGTTTCTGGTGATGTCTTTTGGTTTGACTAATGCACCAGCAGCTTTTATGGACCTGATGAACAGAGTATTCAGACCGTATGTGGATCAGTTTGTAGTAGTCTTCATTGATGATATACTGGTATATTCAAGGAGTATGGAAGAGCATGTATATCATTTGAGGATTGTACTACAGACACTGAGAGATCATCAGCTTTATGCTAAATTCTCTAAGTGTGATTTCTGGATGGAGAGTGTTTCTTTTCTTGGACACGTAGTGTCTAAAGAAGGTATTCAGGTTGATCCACAGAAGGTTGAGGCAGTATCTGAATGGCCTAGACCTACTTCTGTTACGGAGATTCGAAGTTTTCTGGGTTTAGCCGGGTATTATAGGCGGTTTGTGCAAGATTTTTCCAGGATTGCAACCCCTATGACTCGCTTAACTCAGAAGAATGTTAGATTCGAGTGGTCAGAAGCTTGTGAGTATAGTTTTCAGTTGTTGAAGGAGAAGTTGACCACAGCGCCAGTATTAGCTTTGCCTAATAGTGTGGATAAGTTCACAGTTTACTGTGATGCCTCTAGAATTGGTCTTGGTTGTGTGTTGATGCAGAATGGAAGGGTGATAGCCTATGCTTCGAGGCAGTTGAAGAAGCATGAGCAGAACTATCCCACACATGATCTGGAGATGGCTGCAGTGATCTTTGCTCTGAAGATTTGGAGACATTATCTGTACGGGGTGACTTGTGAGATATTTACTGATCACAAGAGCCTTAAGTATATTTTCCAGCAGCGAGATTTGAATCTGAGGCAGAGAAGATGGTTGGAATTATTGAAGGACTATGACTGCAAGATCTTATACCATCCGGGTAAAGCTAATGTGGTAGCAGATGCCTTGAGTAGGAAGTCCTCAGGTAGTCTTGCTCACATTGGTGTTGAGAGGAGACCATTGATCCAGGAATTGCATCTGATGGTGGATCAAGGTCTGATGATGAAGATCAGTAGATTAGGTGGACTGTTAGCTCAGTTTAAAGTACGATCTGTACTGAGGGATAGGATTAAAGCAGCTCAGAGCCGAGATCCTATTCTAGAAGAGCTTGCAGAGAATGTCAGAGCAGGGAAGTTCACTGATTTCACACTTGATGATGATGGTGTGTTGTGGATCAGTGGTAGATTGTGTGTTCCTGATGTGGATGATTTGAGAGAAGAGATTTTAGAGGAAGCACATTCTACAGCCTACAGCGTTCATCCGGGTGTTACTAAGATGTACCACAGTATTAGAGATTTATACTGGTGGGACGGATTGAAGAAGGATGTTGCTGATTATGTTGCTAAGTGCTTGACGTGTCAGCAAGTGAAAGCCGAACATCAGAAGCCTTCTGGGAAGCTTCAGCCTCTTCCTATTCCCGAGTGGAAGTGGGAAAGGATAGCTATGGATTTTGTGGTCGGTTTACCTCGTTCGAAGGATGGATACGACTCCATCTGGGTGATTGTAGACAGATTGACGAAGTCTGCACATTTCTTGCCTGTGAAAGCTATATATTCAGTTGCTAGATTGGCGAAGTTGTATGTGAACCATATTGTGTGCCTTCATGGAGTACCGGTGTCCATTGTGTCAGATAGAGGTTCGGTGTTTACTTCTCGTTTTTGGCAGAAGTTGCAGGAAGCGATGGGCACTAGGTTGGATTTCAGTACTGCTTTTCATCCTCAGACAGATGGTCAGTCTGAGAGGACGATCCAGACACTGGAAGATATGTTGAGGATGTGTGTCTTGGATTTGGGAGGTAGCTGGGATGATCATTTGGCACTTGTTGAGTTTGCATATAATAACAGCTACCATAGCAGTATTGGTATGGCACCATATGAGGCGTTGTATGGAAGGAAGTGTAGATCCCCGTTGAGTTGGGATGAGATTGGTGAGAGAGCTTTAACTGGACCAGAGATGGTTCAGGATGCTGCAGAGAAAGTCGCCTTGATTAAGCGGAGATTAGAGACCGCAGTTAGTAGACAGAAGAGTTATGCGGATCCTAGGCGCAGAGATGTGGAGTTTCAGGTTGGAGATTTCGTTTTTCTGAAAGTATCTCCGATGAAGGGTGTGATGAGATTTGGCAGGAAGGGTAAGTTAACACCGAGATACATTGGACCGTTTGAGATTCTGGAGAGAGTTGGCACTGTTGCATATCGGTTGGATTTGCCTCCGAGTATGTCACAGGTGCATCCAGTATTTCATATCTCGATGTTGAGGAAGTATATCTCAGATCCTTCACACGTGTTGCAGCCCAACAGTGTGGAAGTGAATGAAAATTTGACTTTTGTGGAAGAACCTGTGGCGATCGTAGATTTTCAAGTTCGACAGTTGCGATCGAAGCATATTCCGATGGTCAAGGTTCTGTGGCGTAGCGACAGAGTTGAGGAGCATACGTGGGAGACTGAAGCTGAGATGCGAGCTTCTTACCCGTATCTCTTTCCTTCTTGATCTTGTTTTCTGGAATTCGGGGACGAATTCTTGTAAGGGGGGAAGACTGTAATATCCCGTGTTTTTAAAATAATTTTTAGACTGTACCGGGATATGCAGTGTTAATGATTTTTGTATTTTATATGATATTTTTACGAGTTGATATGTATTTTAGACCTATTTTAATTACTGTATATTATTTTCAGTGTTTTACGTAAAATTTTCCCGGGATTTGCATTTTCGGGGAAATTTTCACGTAAACAATTTATTATTAATTATTTTAAATGTATTTACGGACTTGCATGAACTCATGCGTATTTTTAAATTATTAAATAAAGTCGTGTGTGAATATTTATTTAATTAGGGTTTAATATATATAACCCTAATATTTTATTATTTATTTATTTATTTATTGTTATTTAATTATTTTATTTATTATTAAATTATTTTATTATTATTTTATTAATATTTAATTATTTTATTTTATTTTATTTTTTCTTTTTTCTTTTTCTTTTTTTTTTCTTTTTTTTTTCTCTTTTCCTTTTCTTTTTCTTTTCTTTTTCTTTCTTTTCTTTTCCTTCTTTTTCTTCTTCTTCTTCTTCCCTTCTCTCCCGCGCGCCCGACCACCCACCTCACTCCTCACCGCTGCAACTTTCGATTTTCGACCGTCGGTGTGCCGCCAGGAGCTCCACCTTCCTCAGCCAGCCACTCCGCCGCCCCCAGCTCCCTTCCCTGGCGCCGGCAAGCCCTTTCTCCTCCATTTCCGGCCGAAGCTCCATTTCTTCATAACTTCCGATTCCGGCCACCGTTTTCGACACCGCTGGTCTCTTTCTTCTCCTTGAGCTCCGGTGAGTGTTATTCTAGCTTTGGTTTGAGCTAAAATGGTCTAGAATTGCTTAGTTTTTGATTTGTCAAATTCGGCCTATTAGGGTTTTTGATTTTTTTCGAATTGTTCTTGATTGATTCATGCTTAATTCCTTCACAAATGTTGTTCCTAGTAGCTTAATCTACATGTATGAATTTTTGTAGAATTTTTGGAGATTGTTTGGATTTTTGGGTATTTTTGAATATTTTAATATTATTTTCTAATTTTCGGAAATTAATTATTTAAATTATGAAATTGGAGTTTATGGTTGAATTAGGTGTTGAAATGAATTATAGGAATTTATTTGGAATTTTTATGAATTTCTAAGTATTTATTTTTAATTATTTGAGTTTATGTGAATTTGAGAAAATTAGGTTAAATGTGTTTTTATTTGAATTTAATTGGTTAATTGGGTTTAATTATTGATATTATTGATAAATATGTTGAGAAATTAATTTTGAATAATTGTATGATTTTTGGTGAATTTTTGAAGTAATTTAGGTATATTTATATATATAAGGGTATTTTGGTAATTTTACCCTAAATTGTCTAAAAATGTAATTTAATTGGTTTTAATAGTTATTTAAGGTATAAAAATGATTTCTACAAAATATTTAGTATTTTTAACTAATTAAAACTATTTTTCGGGAATTATTTTCAATTATATATATAATATACGGTTTTTCTAATAAAATGAGTTTTAATCGGTTTTTATAGTGTTTCAAGGTTAAATATGTAATTTCTACCTATGAAAATGTATTTCTGTGATTTACGAATATTTTTGGTATTTCCTGAATTGTTCTGTGTTTGTGGACCCCGGTCGGTGGACTGTAGTTTGGAGTCCGACCGTGGGATTTTGATTGTGTTGAGCTCGTTTTTCGAAGTGTGTTTCTTTGCAGGGTCAGCTCTACTCTTTTGAGTAGAGAGATGTCCGTTTTACAGGGGAGGTTCTGCCGGATTTTCGATAGAATTCTCATAAAACGTGATGTCCAGTCGAACCCTAATTCTGTTTTCGTATTTTAATACTCTAGATTGAATTCTAGGATTTCTGTTAGGTTTATTCTAATGTCGGTTATTTATTGCTTGTTTAGTTGCGCCGAGACCGAGGGCTAGTGGACCAGGCCCATCGGACCTGTCTCGTGGAGCGCATTAGGTGAGTTACTGTACTATGTATACATGCTTAGGATGCATGATTTAGAAAATGCATGTTTTATTTTGACTGAATATGCATAAATAATGTGATTTATATTCAAGTATATTTTTGGTATATTTTTGGTATATAATAAATTATATACATGTTTTGTTAATAAAATATATTTAAAATGTTTTTAAATATATTTTTAGTTTAATTCATGATTTGATTGGATTTATTTGACATATATATACTCAAAATATACCTGGTTTATGTTTGGTATATTTTCGGTATATATATGGTTTATATTGTTGTTTTATTTACATTCATGCATCATTTATTGTGAATGAATGATTTATATTATTAATGAAGGATATCTATAGAACGTGCTACCTAGTGGGCAGCACTAAGACCGAGTACGTACCGGTACGCCTATAGCTTTAGGCTATAATACTAACTTATTTGTGGATATTGATTTGATGTGATTATTGATATGTGTGAGATGTGGTTTGGAGGTGTGATTGCTGGAGCTCGGTTGACCAAGTGTCTCGGGGCCAATCACACTGGCAGTCAGACTGTTGGAGCTCGGTTGACTTAGTGTCTCGGGGCCAGTCTACTGTCCAAATGGATTAAGTGGATATATTTGGATTCAGTGAGCCTGTATGGCTAGAGTGTTGTCTAACACTATTATTCTGAGGTTGCGATATTCTAGGGTTCTATATAATCCTTCATAAAATATGATTTTCAAATAAATATATATAAAATGATTTTACTGCATCTGTATGAATTTGCCTGTATATATACATATTATATATATACTGTTGACTGTATGCATTATCACTTAGTGTGTATGTATATATATTATAGTAATTCACTCAGTGAGGTCTGACTCCCCTCCGTTGACTATTTTTCAGGAGAGTCAACTTCCTCAGACCTCAGTAGCAGGTCAATACGCCGGATTTCTTCCGCCCTGGCTTCTTTATGTAAATTGTCTACTTGAGTCTTATTTATTTTATCTAGATACTGCAGTAGTTGTGAATTAAAGTATTGGATTTCATGTACTTTTATTTTTAAGGAGATATATTATGTTAAAACTGGATTGTATTAAAGAGATTTTATGTATGAGATAAGATTTTTATTTAATCCAGTTGATATGGATAATATTGTGATATTTCAGATTTTTATTTCCGCTGCATATATATTATATGGTTATTGTTATTGCATGATTTATTTTATTTTTTTTAGGCTTGCTACGGGTTCCGGATTCGAAAGAATTCCCGTTCCCTAGCGCCGGTCATGACTCCTGTTTTGGGTCGTGACATCCTTGTCTTAGACCGCGATGAGGGATGATAGGACCCAATTCTTTCCCTTCATGAATCACATGATAGCACACTGTAGACACACATATAATAATCAGATCAACCCACCTTCGATCAAACCCCAAACAAAGCATCATGCGTTCCAAAAATGGCCACTTAATACGGTCATAGGCTTTACTCATACCTATTTTTAAAGCCACAAAGCCACTTTTCCTTGCTTTTTTTGCTTCACATAGTGCATGATCTCATAAGCAATCATTATATTATCTATAATCAAACGGCCAGGCACAAACACACACTGAGAATCAACAATCACTATATGGAGAAGTACTTTCAAACGATTAGCTAGCAATTTAGCAACCACTTTATATAAAACATTGCATAGCAAAATTAGTCTTAAGTCCCCCATACTAGTAGGCTTACCCATCTTAGCAATCAAACAAATAGCAGTATCATTAAAACCCATAGGCAACTGAACACTTTGAATGAAATCCTTGCAAGCAAAGGTGACATCCTGCCCTACAACGTCCCAAAACCTTTGATAGAATGCTAGGTTCATTCCATTAAGGCCTGAGGATTTATTAGGATACATATCAAACAAAGCTTTTGTCACGACCCGAACCCGAGGGCACGTGACCGGCACTAGGGAATGGGAAGGCGTAAGGCCCCCGAAACCCGTAGTAAGCCTTAAAAAAAAAGTAAACAACTCCTTTCAATTTAAAACTTTATTTTAAAGTAGAACACATTATCAAACTGATTTTTCTCAAATTACACAAATTCAACTGTTTAAATAATAATGTGTTTCAACATCTCATATTATAAATCGAATTTGAATCTTATACATAAGCGTGGTTTACACAAATAAATTACACAATTATGTTTAAACCATACAAATCTTTAACATATATATATATATACTACTACTACTACTACTGCAGCGTCCTAGATTAACACACAGTACAGCTTACAATGACCTACATAAAATAGCCGGTGAAGAAGAAACCCAGAGTGGAGGTAGTCTGAGGTCGAACTCCCAAGCTCCTGAAAAAAAAAATTGAGGGGAATCAAACCTCACTGAGTAAGCCAATAAAAAGAACTGTACGGTTTAAAAACCTTTTTGAAAACTATATATATATATTTGTAGTGAGAATAACTTATAATGTATAGCTTTTGAAAAATCCCGGTAGAACCCTAAACCCAAAATCTAAATGGCCAACCGGGCCCACTTACTCCAACTAGACTACCGATCCTCGAGAGCAAAGGCATCAACCGAGGCACCAAGCCATAGTCATTCATTTAATCCAAATATATGGCTCTGGCGGTCCCTGAGAGCAAAGGCATCGACCGAGGCACCCATCCCAGTCCATTTTCAACATTATAATCACTGGCGGTCCCCGAGAGCAAAGGCTTCCACCGAGGCACCCGTCCCAGTTTAACATTCATCAATCATACAATTATCGGATCCATCTCTCAATCTCTACCATGTGCACATAGTCCTGGTGAAGCCCACCAGGTAGCCCGTTCTACCAAAATTTCTCAAATCGATTTTAAATAAATAAAATGCATTTAAATCGTAAATAGTAGCATTAAATTAAATAAATCATATAATCAATATAATAGAAATACGAGCGCATGCATTCTTTAAATAAACACACGCACAGATCGTTCTATTGACTTACAGGATGAATGCGATGGCTGACAACCACGCGTCTACCTCGGCCTCATAGCTTCTGCTCCGAAATGCTCTAAAAGAAAAAAAATAATAATCAACTTTTAAAATATGACTAAGGAATCGAAATCAGAAATCAACAAAATAATGAAATTCCAGACTGACTCGAGAAAAATCGGATAAGACTCGACATATAGGATTTAACCTACTAACGGTAGAAATTTTACGAGTATCACATTTTACGAGAAAATCTATCGAAATTTCGGTAGAGTCTCCTCTGTAAAACGGACATCTCTCTACCGAAGGTAGAGCCAGACCTGCATAGAAAATGCACTTCCAATAGCCACAACCACCCACACTCGAGTCGGGCTTTCAAAGCTACAATTTGCCCCGACCGAGATCACAGCTCAAATAAATATCAAAAATTAATAATATTTATTTCTCAATATATATATATATATATATATATATATATATATATATATATTACATACACATATACTAAAAATAAATAACATATATAAAATCTTAATTATTCAAAATTAAACAATTAAATTTGTATTCCATCACCAACAATATAAATATAATTATTATCCAAATTAAAACCTTGGTAATGTATTATATGAATATATATATATATATATATATATATATATATATATTGGGAATTTGATATTTAAAATTTTACACTACTTAGGAAATTATATCAATTAATTTATAAAAATTGTATAAACCCTTTAAATAGTAATAAAACTAATTAAAATATATATATATATATATCATACTTAGTGTAAAATTACATTTTTACCCCCCCTAAAATACCTAATTTACACAATGTGTTATTTATACTAAAATAATTCTTTAAAATTATTTAATCATGCCAAAAATTATTTTTCTCAAAATAAATCCTCCTAATATAATTAAAACATTTAATCAACCAAAAATTTCTCCCAAAAATATTATTTAACCTAAAAATTACATTTTACATAACCAAAAATATTTATAAAAAAAAAAGTATAAAATCTCAAAAATTATAATTTGAGTTCTAAAATTTATAACATTCACTAATAACCTCATTTATCAAAATTTCACAAATTTTTAACCATAATTTTCGAAATTAGCATAATTACCCATTAAATACCTAAAATTTACATATATCTCTAATTAACACCAAAAATTTCTAAAACCCTAAATAAAATCAATAAACTCAAAAATACTTAACTATATTTAACCTAATCACTAATTACACTTAAGAATAGAATAAAATCAAGTAATTAAATGACAAAAAAAATTCAAATAAAATTCTGAAAAAAAATCTAATAATTCCCAAAAATACCAAATGAGCAATTATCATCCTCATTACACCAACAACACCCTATATTTAGATAATCAACCAAAAATATTCAAGATCAAGGAAGAAAATGGAGGAATCGGGTGAGCATTACTCACCACCTAACTGCAGAAACAGAGAAGGAGAAATGAGGGGCTCGCTGTCACCGGAGAGGGAGGCTATGGAGGCAGCAAGCTGCAGCAAGAAGGCGGCACCGGAAGAGGGGAGCTGGTACAGAGCGGAACTGGAAAAGCAGCTACTGCGTGAGGACAAGGGAGTTAGCTGCCAGGCGAGAAGAGAAGACGGAGAAGAAGGACTGCAGCTTCAGCCACCCGTGAGCACTCGACCACGGCGGAGATGAGGTCCTGACGGTGAAGGCAGCAGCGCGGAGGTGGGTGGATAGTGAGGATGGCGAGAGGGGGAAGGGATTTTGGGCTCTCCTTCTCTGAACCTATACACACACACACACACACACACACACACACACACACATATATATATATATATATATATATATATATATATATATATATATATATACTTTATATTATATCTTAATCTTTTTCTTTTATATATATGTATACATGACATATGTGTGTATTCATCCTCATTGTATATAATATAATATATATATCTATATATATATATATATATATATATATATACATATACATATATATATATATATATATATATATATATATATATATATATATATATACTTGCCATTATAATAAAATCTGATTTATTGCAAACCCTAAATATATATATATATATAGTTAGTGCTATAGGAAATATAATTCACTAAAATATTAATTATATAACCCTAGCACAAATAATATAGCTAGCTAGTGAAAATTATTTAATGTAATAATAAAAAATTCAATTATTACTTTATTTAATTAAAAACATAGGATATTACAGCTTTATTAACTTCCAAATCTGAAATAGGCAGCAACAAAGCCTTATTTATGGCAGTAGAATCTTTAAGCAAGACATAGTCAAAAATTGAACCATCATGACAGCCATTAAAAGTGAAAAGATCAGTAAAATAACCCACAATAACTTCCTCCAAACCCAAACCATATGATTTCCAGTTACCATTAGAATCTTGTAACTTATAAACCAATTCTTCTGCTTCTTTTGAGTTGCTACAAGATGGAAATAGTGAGAGTTGTTATCCCTTTCCTTAAGCCAAAATTGCTTAGATCTTTGATGCCATAAAATTTCTTGCTGCTGTAATATGTTAAAATAAGTGCTTTTCATTGAAATTAACTCACTAATCAAAGTCTCATCCCTCCTCTGTTGTAAATATTGCATCCATTTCCTATAAGACCAAATGCACTTAGGGAAATCACCAACCAAATGACCACCCCATCTCCACAACTATTGACCACAATAAAAAATTTTTCATTGAATGGAATGGAAACCATCCCCAAGCCAACTATTCTCCACAATCTCCTTACAAGAAGAACTATGTAACCAAATATTTTTCAAAATGAAAACGCCTATGACGGTGAGAAGTTAGATGAGCCCATGGATTAAAAAAAAATGCGCATGGTTAGATGAAAACATTCCTAGATTCTGAACTGTAGCATGATTAAAGAGATTTCACCAGCTCTCAGAAACAAGAACACTATCCAATTTTTCTCCTATCCATGCATTAGATCCCCTACCCCTTTCCCATGTAAACTTACTCCCCAACATCTGAATTTTCCTTAAATTACAGTGATGAACTACCTGTTGAAAGCCTTGAATCATCTAACCTGGCTGAAGCCTACCTCCTCTTTTCTCATCAGATGCCAACAAGTCATTAAAATCCCCTGTTATACACTAGGGCAATGAAGACAACTGAGCTAGATGTCAAATGATATTCCAATACTCTTGCCTTCTGGATCTTTTTGCAACCCATAGAATCCAATTAGCCTCCATTCTGCTTTATCCTTTAAACAAATTAAAAGATCTATATGATTATGTGAATACCCAATTAAAGAAGCCTCCTATTTACGCTTCTAGAGAAATGCCAAACCCCCATTGTGACCTCTACAATCAATGATAAAAATACCCTCTTAACCTATTTTATTTTTAATAATATCTATTCTACTTCGAACAATGAAAGTTTCAATTAGAAATATAAAATTAGGCCTATTTTAAGATACAAGATCCCTGAGAACATGAATTGCCTATGGGTTGCCTAGCCCACAGTAATTCTAAAGTAGAAGACTCATTGGTCTCGATGGGCTTGCTCCAAGGGGCCCATCGCTAGTCCATTTTTTAAAACATCAAGTGAAACATAAGATGGGCTAACTGAGAGCCCAATAGAGTTACCACCCACATCCAAGCCATTAATCATCCTTTTCCTTTTTGGATCCTCAGCAATGACACCTTCCATAATTAACTCCTCATCAATAATATCATGTTCCATATCTATAGCAGTTAACGCAGCATTATCCTTTCCCTTATTCTCCATTATGACACTAGTCCCATCAGGATTCCTTATATATGTATGAGAGGAGTTACCAAAACTATTAGTTTATTTTTGCCCTTCAATATTAACCCAATTATGTACCTAAAATTTCTCCCCCTCATCCACCACCATCCCGTCAATTCCACTAGAAGTTGAAAACTTCTTCATCTCCTGTTTGACCAATTCTCAACCATCTCTAATTCGTCTCAAACTTCTTTGGATAAAAACTTTCAGAATAACTTAATCTACCACAGATGTAACAAAAGGAATGAATGAATTCATATTTAAAATTCAACCAAACCCATTCTCCACCAAGCTTTTTTATTCTCATCTATCATTTAAGTGGAGTCCTTACATCAAACAAGACACAAATGCACATATACAACTTCCATTCCCTAGTGAAATTATTGGGATCTGACTCAACAAAAGTACCGATAATATTTCCCACACTCTGAGTAACTTTTTCCAATATGAAGCCTATCGGAAGGTTATACACCTGAATCCAAAAAGAAACCTGAAAAAGTTTAACTTTCAGTGGATTATCATCTCATTCCAGCACCTTGGTTATAAGAATGCTTTGATTGAACGTCCAGGGTCCCTTCTCAATAACTTGTTGCATGTCCAGTTCATAAAAAAATTGGAAGATGAATAAGTTATCATTAATCTTCCTAATACTGACCCCTTTTACAGGTCTCCAAATATGGGCCATATAACCCTTCATGGAATTAAAGTTGACACCCTTTTTTTTTTGGAAACGCCTCAACACCATAAACCTTTCCTCTTCGTCCACTAAAGACTCACCTTCCAACTCTAGCCCACCCACCTCTTCTTCCTCCAATGTTATATTTGCATACATCATCTCTAAAGAATCTGTATAACTAAGATCCATAATGGCTAACAAAACAAAGGAACAAGAAGAGACAATACATAACTTTTAAAAGAGATTGAATCAAAAAAGAAAAAAAAAACAAGAGAACACACTTGTTACAAGAACAAGACTATCATTACTTGACACAGAGGACACGAATGTGAACCTATATTAGAGTTAATAGTGTTTATTTATGAAGGAAATGTTTTAAATTATAAATTATAAATTTTATATTTTCATAAAATATTTTTTAAAAGGAGATTTTCACACTATATACATTTTTTTTATTAACTTACTCAGTGAGGTCTGACTCTTATCATTTATTTTTTAGGATCTCGGGAATCTTCTATTAGTTCACCTACCTTACGCTGTGTTTCTTCTTCTCAAACTATTCTATGTAGGTCTATATGACATGTATTATTATGTATTTAAAATCTATAACACCGCAATAGTATTATTGGCTAACTTTTATGTTATATTTTATGGATTATTACATATATTAAAGATTTGTACTAATGTTGATTATTATGTTTTATCAAAGATTGTTTTGGATATCATGTTATTTGTATTATTTATTTATTTAAACATTTCATTTTATTTATTTTTCTATATTTTATTATAAATTTTCTTTAAGGCTTACTATGGGTTTTGGAAGCCTTATACTTTCCAATTCTCTAGTGCCGGTCATGTGTCCTTAGGTTCCAGTCGTGACAAGTTATAATGTAAAAATTCATTTGTCATTGATTGGAAGTTCATCATAATTTTAATATATTGTTTGTCAAATTCATTTGTTTAATTTTTTTTATCTAATGATTCTACATGTTTTATCTTTAAATAATGAACTTACAATACTTAACTAAAATAAAAATACAAGTAAAAATCAATTTATTAAAATTAAAAAAATAAATAATTAAATAATTTTTTAAAGAATAAAAATTATTTTGACTAAAATCATGAATAAAAAATTAAATTCAATCACTGTAATTAATAAAATAAAAAGAAAAAATAATGTTTTGATAAATAAAAAATACTTTTTAATTTTTTAATGGGATTGAAAGGAAAATATTAATAAAACTACAGATAAAGGTCAATGAATATGTAAGTAAAAATCAATAAATTTACAAATTTACAGGTGATGCGAACATCGAAGAACAAGCAATTCAGTTTATGAAAAATTATGAAAAAATGCAGTAGTGGCATTTTCATAAATTTCAGCAACTTTGAAGTTTCAAATTTTGACAGAACAGGAGTCCAATTTGATTAGAATCGGTCCAACGATCACAAGTCACCAATTTTGCTTGTGAGCTCCATTGCTTTTTAGGCAAATTCAATCGTTTAGGCCTCCAAAATGATAATTTTCTATTTTAGTTGTTTTAGGACTTTTTTTTCCTATTTCGTTTGGAATTCTTTGTACGGTTTTTTTTCCTTATTTAAGTTTTGTTTTGGGAACTTTGGCCGTCGTTATGATTAATAAAAATTTGGATTCCTTTCAATTTTCAAAATTCCTTAAATTTTGATACTTATTTCTTGAGTTTACGAATTGCAGGTTATAGAATATTAGTATTTGGTAATCGTGCGCAATTCAACGAACACCAATTTATTGTTTATCACTCTTTCGCTATGTCAAAAGGTCAATAAATCTGTAGGTAAAGATCAATGAATATGTATTATTTAAGTAATGAACTTACATATTTTATCTTATGAATATACATTATTTAAGTAATAAATCTACAATATTTAACTAAAATAAAAATATAAATAAAGCTCTATTTATTATAATTAAAAATTCTAAAAGGAAAAATTACATAAAAAAAACCCTAAACTTTTGGGATATTTTCAAATAAAACTCAATCTAATTTTTCTTGTCAAATCAAACGACAACTTTTAAAATGTTATTAAAAAAAAACTCTCGTTGGATGACTATACTGGTAACATGAGATAAAACTGTTTTTTCTTATCCATGGGACCCACTTGAATTACTATATTGATAATAGGAGATGAAACTAACGCATTTGCTCCCAAATTTAATATTTTCTCCCCTTCAATTGAGTGTTTTATTTTGGAGTAGTAAGCTATTAGACAGATAACAGTATCAATTTGAAGGCAAATGCATCAGTTTCATCTCTTGTTATCAGTACAGTCATTCAAGTATAGCACGTGGATCAGAAAAAAATAGTTTTAACTCCTGTTACCAGTTCAATCATTCAAAAAATATATTTTTTTTTATAAGGTTTTAAAGGTTGTAGTTTGATTTGAAAAGAAAAATTACATTGGATTTTATTTGAAAATACTCTCAAAAGTTAAGTTTTAATATAATATCCCCATTTAAAAATAAAATAATTTTCATTATCTATATATATATAAGAACAATTCAAATGGCATGGATTAAAAGAACCAATCTAAAATCCTACAGCGTGATGATCAACAATGTGACTTGCGAGCGAACATATGGCTACCAAATCCAAAGCCGTAACGTTTCTGATGGTAGGCCAACTATTAGGAAAGGGTTGGTTTTGTTGAATAAATAGCACATTTATAATTTCTGAGGGCCACGGTTCTAAATCCCGAAATTGTACTAGCCATGTCTTAGGCTCTTAGCCCAATATTTTTTAAGGCCCAAATGCTGCACTGGTATCTTTTTACTTTATTTGTAATATAGTCTTGTAGTACTTTTTCCCATATTTGTAAGGGTCCTCATTGATTTTACCTTTGGGCTTCCCTAATTTGTGTACTTTGTGCATTCTAATGAAATATAGTAGTTCAAAAAAAAAAAAGTAGGGTTATTTATATAAATATACAAAACAACAAAAATTAAAAATTAAAAAAAAACTGTTGACTTTAAAATTTTTCTAAACTATTTTTTTTTTAAATTTTGTCTTTCAAATATAGTTTATTCCCCTTATCACTTTTATTTTTAGGATAGTCTTTTTTTTTTCAACATTTTTTTTTTATTTTATACTGTTTTCATTCATTTTTTCTCAATATTTTTTTACTCAATATTTTCTTTTACTGTTTTCAATTATTTTTTTCTCAATGTTTTTTTGTTCAATATATTTTTACTATCTTTATTTTTTTCTATTTTTATAGTATTATATTTATCTTTTTTTTTCTCAATATTTTTTTTAATGTATCTTTTTTTCTCAATTTTTTTGCTCAACATTTTTTTTTAATGTTTAAGATAATGTCTTCATTTTATTTTTAACATTTTTTTTCTCAATATTTTTTTCTCTTAAAACCTTCTTTTTTTCCTTCAAATGAGTAATTATGAACTAAATATCTTCAATTGTTGTTAAACCAAATAATGAATATCTTCAATTGTTGTAACAACAATAAATAAACAAAAATTTCTCCTTTTATCTTCTTAAAGAATGAGGATTTTTTTTTTACTTTAATTTGTTTATTAAAATATCTAATAATTGTTTTTTTTTTAAATTATTTGATACTTATTGATCATCAATATATAGCAAGTTTACAATCCTTATAATATATTTGTAACATCAACAAAAAAAAGTCAAAAAAAAAAAAAAAATCAACAAACCTAAACAACAACAACAAAAATTAAAAACAACAACTGAAACAACAAAATAACAAAAATCAACAAAATTCTATGTTGTTGATTGTTGTTTATTTTTGTTGATTTTTTCTATTTTTTAAATTATTTTTCATTATTAATGCCAAAATTAAGGCTATAAATAAAATTTTTACTTTTATTAGTATTAATGACAAAAACAATAATTTTTTTATATATCTCATAATTTTAATTTTTTTATTGCTATTTTTTATTTTTAACAAAAATCAACAAATATAAACAAAGAAAAACAATAAAAACAATTAAAAACTACAACTGAAAATAACAAAATCAACAAAAACAACAAAAAAATTACAGTTGTTAGTTTTTGTTGTCGTTTGTTGTTTTTTCATCATTAATAATTAAATTTAGACCATAGATATAATTTTTACTTTTATTAGTATCAATAATAAAACTAATAATTTATTTGATATATTTCGTAAGTTTTTGCTATTTTTATTGAAAAAATAATTATTTCATGCTATGGGTAATTTTTAATTTAATTAGTTTAATTTCTAAATTCTAAATAATTATGAAAAAAATTATTGAAGACTATGGGTAATTTTTTTTTAATTAGCTTAATTTTTATATTCTAAATAATAGTAAGTTTCAAAATTAAAAAAAATTGTTATTTAGAATATAAAATGAAATTATTTAAAATATACAAATAAAAATAAATACAATAAATTTAAATTAAAAATGACTTCAAGAATAATAAATAAGTAAAAAAAGAATTATAGGAAAAAATTTTAAAAATGAAAAAAAAAGTTAAGCCCATAACTTTAAAAAATGTACCAAAATGTTGACAAAAGTAAAAACAAAGAAAACAAAAATGAAAGGAAAAAAGAGCCCATGCCACTAACGATATTAAATTAGTCAAACGAGCTACTGGATGAAATTTCCTCAAAAAAAAAAAAATAGCATGTAAAGAGCCGCAAATCAAAATAAATGTCCAAAAAGGTAGTCTAACTTCTCCATATTAAGACTACTAACTTAGTGGCCACTTAAGAGTCATACTACATTTACTTAACTAGAGTAAGTATAAGCATTACTAGGAGAAATAGGTGACTACCAATATAAAATACCTACAAAAGAAACTACAAATTTTGCCGAACTAAAAGCATTAACGCTAGACTACTTTGCACTAATAGGAAACTCAAAATAACTAAAAAAAACACTATAAATACAACCATTTTTTTAAAAACAATAAAGGAGAAGATATATTAAATAAGTGACATTACATTAGAGGGCCAAGACATTTAGAGGGGCCATAACATTTTTAAGGCTTTACAATATGAAGGGCTAAAATTAGATAAAGCCCAAAATCAAAGTCGCTCAATTTTAAGGTTGAAATCCTAAAATATTGAGAATGAAAGAAAGTCAGACGACGATTTTGAGAAATGTTGTTAATGTTGATGTTTTGGACTAAACGAGATGACTATGTCCCGACATTGAAGAAGTAGCTGCAAGCAAGACAAAGAGATTGAGATAAACTTCTATTGACTAAGCCAGTCGATCTCTAGCAAAGCATGGTTGAAAAATTTAATCTTGTTACATTTATTAAGAAACTAAGTTGCTGATCTCTTTCTACCACTGCAGTCTTGTAAAGCCTTTTAAGGATAGAAACCTTTTGATGTTGTGGAGAACTGAAAGGGTAGAAACCCTTTAATCTCCTTCTCAGCCAAAAAGAGGCCTCTATGACAGTTATGGTAGCAACATCCCGATGCACCTAAACAAGCCAAACAAAATAAAAGGCAATGGATATGCTAAGCCATTTACACTAAAAAGATATCACACTAAAAAGATAGTTACAAAAAGTTATTAACACACACATATATAAACATTATATTATTTGATAAATACAATAAATAAAAGAGAAAGAACACAAAGGGATGGTTACTGATTAAAATCAGTAGCCATCTCCTAATTAATCATTGTTTATTAAAGGCTATAGTACTAATTATCAAGAGAACTATCTAGAGAAAAAATTATCTTCGATGAAATTATAAATACAAATGTTTGACTATTGGTTGTCTTTTCCTTTTAAATGCTTGTGGCAGTGCCTAGTTTTCCAACTCCCAAGAGTTCAACAATGCCACCAAGAATGAGAATATGTAAATAAAAGATACCTTGAGCTAGCAGGAGAAAATGATTGTTAGTCTTACTATAGACACTTTTTTTTTTTGGGAAATGGTCTTGTTGTAGACTTATGCCTCCCTAAAGACTGAAAAAATATCTCTTTTGCCTCTTCTAATCAACCTATTTGTTTTAAATGTAAAGACGAAGGCATTGGTTGGTTGCTAAAGCTGAGGCCCACATGGCTATTATACTAAAGCAGAAGCACTTGTGAGAGAGCCTCCTTTTGGAATATTCCAACCTTTTGTTCTCATACCCATTGAAGAAGACCCATAAGGAAACATCAATATCCAAGCCATTAAAAGACTTCTCATGGACAAATGAGTAACTCTGTATATGGGCAACATGCATAATGATCTCAACAAACCTTTAAAGGCACTTTTGCTAGTGACAAAAGTATGATCTGTATGCAAAAACATAATAGAGAGCAAAAAGCTTATCATAATAGTTGTGTAACCCTGAAAGAGAGAAAATTTCCAAGGATGGAAGATTTGATGAAGAGAAAAATAGCCTAAGCCATTGAATAACTTGAGAGACCACAAGAAAGTAAGGAGGATAAAGAGGTTAAAAGAATGAACAATTTAAATTCCTACATATTTTGATTAACATAGTAGGAACATTAAGATTTGAAAGTTAAAACAACAATGTATTAGACACTTTAACCCTAATCAAGCTCCAATTAAAGAGCATTATAAAACTCTATTGAAAGAGTACTTTCAAAAACTCTACTACGTATATTTATATATTATGTCAATATTGTATGTTCATATTATGTATATAGACCTACAGTTTTTAGTTTTTAATTTTTTTTACCCTTTATTTGGTTCAATTTTATTAAAAAATTCATTTTATTTCTAAATAAATTCAGTTGCAAATGAATTCTTATTAATGAAATTTATTTGATTTATATGTATATTTTATGAGATGAATTCATTTGGATTTCCTATAAACTTTAGATTTAAGCAATTTTACAAAATTAAAAAGTTGAAATTGAAATAACGGTGCTTGAAAAAGAAAACCTAGCCATAGTTTTTTTTCAAAATTTTTTATTTTTGGTCACCACTGATCATCTTTTAGATTGACGGCAGTGGCCATTTATTATATCTTTTTATTTATTTTTACCTTATTTTATTTTCTTACATTTAATAAATACATATCTTTAATTGTTTGTTTTATTTGAATTTTATAAAATTTTAGAATTATTTTTGTCCTTTATGAGATTTGATTCATTTGTAGAATTTGAATATTGCTCCACTGTGAAAATTCTATTGACGATTTACGACTAATTAAGATAATTGAGTGGAGCGTACATGTTGATAAACTAAAAGAGTTTTGTCAATGCGATAGAAAAATAACGATGAAAAATTTATAAGATTTTATTTTAGTATTTTTTTAATTGTACTCTTATTTTATATTATCCATTTATCAAATCAAAATGTATTTTTAATTTTCATGAAAGAATGCATTTTTCTCTTAAAAAATTAAAAATAAATTTTATAAAATTTTTATTAAAAACAAACACACGTTTAAATTTGTAATATTTTATAAATTTTTATTAAATTTATTTATATCAAACACACATTTAATTTCAATTCTATTAAAAAATATGTCAAGAATTAATTTTTTCTAATAATTATTGAAAAATAAAATATAATTACCACTGATGTACAAATTGAGCAACAACAGCACCCCCATTTGAAGTAATTGCTAGCAATGTGTGCCAGTCACTAGTGGGTTCTAATGGCCATATATTACAATCATATTATATTTCCAGTTGGGCTGCAATAGACAGGAGAGCGCCTCTGCTCTGCAACAGAAACATGAAAAAGATTAAAAATATTCACATTCTCTTAACCCAAAAGAAGACGAATGTATTCTTTTTCTACTCTTCAGAGCCTATGATTTTGACTCACTCTTCCTCTCCCTCTCTTTCTCTCGTGTCATATTGGCTCCACCATTAGCTAATTTTATACCTAAATTAAAATAAAAAGGAAAAAGATCAAGCTGTTACTTTCGGTATCATGGAAAAGACGAAGACTAAGACGAACGATCATAAAGTTGCTTCTGCTACTAGCCACGAACCTGACTCAAATGACTTGTTGGTACGAATTCTTGGTTTCATTCTTGATTTTTCGAAAAGGGTATTTTCTATTTTTCTTTATTTTGCTGAAATGTTTGTGGGTTAATTTTATTTTTTGATTCTTTAAACCCTTGCTCTGTATTAAAACCCCATGACTGGTAGGCCCTTGTGGCCCTTCATTGTCTTTGATCTTTTCATTGTTTTGTTCCTTTTTTTTTTCTTTCCATTTTTTTTACTTACTGTGAGCAATGAATATGGGAAACACAAATATATTATTACCAGGTAAGGATTTTTAATTCTTTGCTAGGTTATATATGTATAGGAGTTTCCTTTGAGAAGAATGAACAATGCAAATTTTATGGTTTGTAGGAAGAAAAATTGCTTTTTGTGCTTTTATTTAAATGATTCTGTTAACATGATAAGAGCTAGAGTTCAATCTGATATATTATTATATGGAGCAGCAATCTATTTTGGTTGGTAGGGTTACTACTTACTAGTTTTGGTGAATCTTATGATGAACAGAGCATGGATGAACAGAACCAATTCAATGTCGCAGTTGGTATGAAGAGTGCTGGAGCTAGCAGTCCTTCACGTGACAATGCACCATGCCACAATCAACAGCACCCTTCAGTTTTTCAATGGCCATACACACCTCAAAATAATGTGGAACGGCCTTCGAGTTCAATACCTTGTGACACTTCCCAGTCACCTCCATCCACTGCTGTCAGCCAGTGGCAGCAGTTACCTCATGCGCAATTGAATTTTGCTAATCACCAGGGCCATCCACTGCCTCACCCAGCACAATCCTTGGTGCCCTTTTGGCTACCTCAGTTCCCTGGTTACCATCTTCCTGGAGTGAATGCTCCAGCTGTATCTCAACCGTCTACCCCTATTGGGACAATTAATTCTAGTTGGCCAGCTTCTGGTTTAATAGGAGGAGACGCTTCATCAAAAGAGCATCCTCAGGTTCCCAATTTGTGTTACCAAGTTAATTACACATATCCAGGCTTTCCAGGTATAATCTCCTATTATCACTGGCATCATATTTTAGATGCAGCAAAATTCTTTGAAACATTTTGATATATCAAACTAATAAATGATGCATGCTGATAGAGGTCTCAAGTGCATTTTATCTGGAGCATATAAACATGGAACTTTTCTTCTTAGCAGCGCAGTGGGATCCATCATCTTGGTGGAATCAAGTTCAACTATCACAGCCTCCTTCCAATTATGCTTTGCCAGGATTTCATGGCTACTTCTCTTTACAACCTTCAAAGGTGCCTTGTTGTTCATCAACCGTTGGACAGTCATCTCAGAGAGGGATCATTAGGCCATTGGAAAAGGTTTCTAAAAAGCACCAACAACTATGGGAAGCTCAGGCATGATTTCTTTTCACTGAAATCTTCTCTGTTTCATTATGATTTTAGCCTTAATATGATGGATATAGTCTATGCAGTCAGCAGAGAATGTTCAGCTATGGGCTGTAATTGGCCAATTGCAATCAGATATAGCTGATAAAAAGACTCGCATAATGAAGCTTGAAGCAGAAGTGTCATCATTGAAACAAGCAATGGAACTGCCCACTGTACCTGTTACTGGGACTGCTGTATCTGGACAACCATCAAAGAGAGGGAGACCAAGGAAAACAGTTGCTTCTGTTGATCCTTTAGCTTCATATGATGCATTGGAGCCCCACAATCGAGGCAGAAAGCCCAGTGCAAACATTTTTCAGAAAGTTATTCTAACCAAGGCAGAAAATACAGTAAAACCATCTGATCAGACTGCTATCATCCAGCAAGAGAAAAAGGTCTCAAATGCAATTGCAAAAAATAACAGCGATACAGGTATTAATGGAAGCAACACAATGATGCCTGCATTCCACGGTCAAGTTCACCAAGAAATATCCCAAAAGCAGAGAGGTGATGTTGATATCGGTTTGTCACTAGAAATGAAGACCAACAATGATAAGAATGGAGATACAAATGACGCCTTTGCAGTTTTGACTCAGCAACTCAAGGGGATGCACCATAAACCAGATGTGGGTTCGCTTATAGCAGCAACAAACAATGGAGTGAATGGATGGCCTGATACAACCATCTCTGAAGGAAGCAGAAGAAATGTTTTGAGCACAAGTTTGCATGGTATGTACAATGATGGTAGTGTCATCAGACAAGGTGGACAGGTTAGTCCTGGATGGAGCTGTGGGAATGAGGAGGATGCATCTGAGGAGCTTGATGATGTGGGAACAGCATCAGCCAAGGATGAAAATGAGGAGGAAATGGGAGATGAAGGCAGCTCAGCCAGTGAAGAAATTGTCTGTTCAAAAGGTGAAAATTTGCCTCAGTCAAGCAACTGGTGATGGAATTTTCCTCCTTTACAACTATATTTTGTTCTCTATCTCTTTCTCCTTTTCTTTGATAGTGATAGACTGACAATAGATTAAGTTGACGATGTCAAAATCTGCTCAGTTGGGCCAACTTCTTTCATTACAATTTCATGGTTTGCCCAAAATTTTGTAGGGGAGCAGGAATGTTGGCTATGAATAATTTTTGAACAAGCCAAGTGGCTAAATTTGTCATTGAGTCTGTATTCAAAGTTCTTCCTGAGCTATAAGCCCATTCCTTTCCTTGACCTTAGGTTGTTTTACATTTCTTGTGCTTGATCAGCAACTGGATTATGTGGTGCACATGAATTTACAACAAAGTGTTAATGGTTCAAGTTCTTATCTATTTAATTCCCTTGTGTAATAAGGGGAAGAAAGAAAAGGTAAAAGAGCAAGAATCTTTGAAGAAAGCAAGAGCAAGCACATAAACAAGTCTTGATATTGCTATATTTTCCAAGCAACCGGTGCATGTATGAGCTGTAATGAGGCTTGCCCAGGCTGCTTAATAAGCCGGTGTACTGCATTGCTTTTAGACGTCTTACTAAAATTTTCTTCCAACCCGCAAGTACGTTTTTCTTTCGCACAATCTAGACGTTATATGAATGTTGATGTTTTGACAGTATTTGTTGGGCCCTGAATCCAAGTCTATTTGGTGCCTTTTCTGGTCGAATGCAACAAAAATCAATGCCTTCAAAAACCATCGTTAGATTGACAATAAGGGCCTACCTCCATTTTTAACTTGCCACCAGCATTTTCAAGGCGGCTTTCACATTTCGACAAATGCCATATTTCATGGAAAGAATCAGGGAAAATTTTAGCCTATACTCGAAACGGTAAGAAGTCATAAGATGTCATTTTCCCAATAGATGAGAAGCAAAATATTCATGTGGAATTGAGTTTTACATAGTTTTTTAATAGTTATACGCGAAAGTCGATATGCTCCTCCCAACAGTTATACCAAACACAATAACACGTTGGTTTACCGGTTTAACCCTTTTTTTTTTTAGCCTTCTCGTTTGCGAGGAACGCATTGAAATTTTGCCAAACTTTAAATGCAGCATAAGAAAGTCTCTTCGGTCTGTAGAATGCAATAATTATCTTGCTCAAACAACAGCAAAGTCGTATTGTTTGAGTCTAGATTATGCATTTATGACAATTTTGGACAATGGAAGTGTGGGATATGAGAGTCGTTAGCATAGAAATCAATTCCGGGATGGCAAAAGTAAACACCCCGAGTCTATGTGATATCATCAAACTTGTCATTGTCTTTAGCCTCCTCGCTACATCCTCAAGTCAAGCCATATGGCAATTGCTAAAACTTTTTTTTTTTTATTATTATTATTATTACAATTTTCCAGCAGTCTAGAAGCCTTGTACAATAACGATTATTTACATTTTTAAAATTGAAATATAGCTTTTTGAGATTTAAGGTTTTCTGCCTCATATTATTTAGTCCAATTGATGTTATTGAATTTTTTTTTTTTACTTAATCATTAATATTTAAAGTTTATTAAAATTTAATTAATTTTGTTCAATCTAAGCAATACTATAAAAACAATAAAAAAATTTTACCAACTAATTTAACTTTACTAAATATATTATGACTCAAATTTAAAATCTCGTTTAAATGAAAACAATGTAATACCCTATGTTTTAACTAAATAAAGTAATTTTATATTTAAATCTTTAATAAATACTTTTAGGTTATATTATATAAATGATAATTATTTTTTCTATCTAATGGAGGTATATATATATATATATATATATATATATATATATATATATATATATATATATATATATATATATATATATTATATTAATGGTTATTAATATATATATATATATGGTTTTTGTGAAGAAACAAAAAGAAAGCAAGAGAAAAAACAAAGAAGAAAAACAAAACAGAAGCTCCCGAGCCCTGTACCCTCTCCCACTTCGTCCCTCACCATCTCTTCCTTCTCCTTTACTGCGTCGTTCGTCCTACCACCATCAGAATCGCCATTGCCGCCGCGAGAAGGAAGCTTCAGGAGGTGCTGTTGTCACTGCCTCCCGTTTTCTTCCTCTGCCAGCTCGAACCCAAGCTAATCTGGTGCCACCCGAGCTTCCCCAACTTCCTTCATCGTCTTAGGTGTCCGTCCAAGCCAAGGGCCGCCGCTGCAACTCACCTCCGGCGCCGGAATTGAAGGTTGAAGGTGAGTTGCACAGTGTTGTTCTTAGGTTGTTGTCAGGTTGTTGGTTCGATTTTGAATGTTGATTTTAGGTTGTTTTTGAGTATATGTTGGATTATGCCAATAAATTGCTTCAATTTGAATTTTTAAGTATTTTTCCTAATTTTCCTTAATTTACAGAATTTTTGCATAATTTTTATTTATTTATTTTTAGTTGATTTATAGGGTTTTATTTGATATAGTTAATATAATTAAAGTAATTATAGTTAATTGATCTTAGTATATTAATTTTATTTTAGGTTTTAGAATTTTGGTGTTAATTATAGGTTTGTTAATTTTGGGTATTAATTAATATTTTTTTATTAATTTCAAAAATTATTTGTAAAAATTATAAAATTTTAATAATTGAGGTTATTATTAAATGTTATTAATTTTAGAACTCAAATTATAATTTTGTGATTTTCATACTATTTTTATAAATATTTTTGAGTTTATGCCAAATTTGATTTTTAGGTTAAATAATATTTTTGGTAGAGAATTTGTTGGTTGATTAAATGTTTTAATTATATTAGGAAGATTTATTTTGAGAAAATAAATTTTTGACATGATTAAATAATTTTAAGGAATTATTTTTAGTATTAATAGCACATTATGTAATTTATGTATTTTAGGGGTAAAAATGTAATTTTACGCTAAATATAGATAAATATATATTTTAATTAGTTTTATTAATATTTAAGGGGTTTAGACAATTTTTATAAATTAATTGGTATTTTTACCTAAGTAGTATAAATTTTGAATATTAAATCCCAAATATTATATATATATATATATAATACATTTTAATGGATTTTAAATTAGGGTATAATTATATTTTGACGAAGGAATATAAATTTAGTTGTTAATTTTGAATAATTGAGATTTTATATATTTTTGTCTATTTTTAATATATGTGTATGTGAAATACGTGTTTGAGAAATAAATATTATTAATTCTCGATATTTTATTGAGTTGTGATCTCGGTCGGGGCAAAAATCTAGTTTTGGAAGCCCGACTCGAGTGCGGGTGTCTATGATTATTAGAAGAGCATTTTCTATGCAGGTCTGGCTCTACCTTTGGTAGAGAGATGTCCGTTTTACAAGGGAGACTCTATCGAAATTTCGGTAGATTTTCTCGTAAAACGTGATATTCGTAAAATTTCTACCGTTAGTTAGATTATATCATGTCTATCGAGTCTTGTTCGGTTTTTCTCGAGTCAGCCTAGAATTTCATTGTTTTGTTGACTGTTGATTTCGATTCCATAGTCATATTTTAAAAGTTGATTGTTATTTTCTTTTATAGCATTTCGGAGCAGAAGCTGTGAGACCGAGGCAGACGCGTGGTCGTCAGCATTCACATTCATCCTGTAAGTCAATAAAACGATTTGTGCGTGTGTTTATTTAAAAAATGCATGCGCTCATATTTTTATTATATTGATTATATGATTTATTTACCTTAATACTGTTATTTAAGATTTAAATGCATTTTATTTATTTAAAAAAAATCGATTTTAAGAAATTTTGGTAGAACGAGCTACTTGGTGGGCTTCACCAGGACTATGTGCACATGGTAGAGATTGAGAGATGGATCCGAAATATATATGACTGGTGGATGTTAAACTGGGACGGGTGCCTCGGTGGAAGCTTTTGCTCTCGGGGATTGCCAGTGATTGTAAGGTAAAAAAATGGACTGGGATGGGTGCCTCGATCGATGCCTTTGCTCTCGGGGACCACCAGTGTCATATATTTGGATTAAGTGAATGACTACGACATGGTGCCTCGATTGATGCCTTTGCTCTCGGGGACTGGTAGTCTAGTTGGAATAAGTAGGTTCGATTGGCCATTTAGATTTTGGGTTTAGGGTTCTACCGAGATTTTTCAAAAGCTATATTTATACGTTATGAATTATTTTCACTACATATATATATAGTTTTCAAAAAGGTTTTCAAATCGTACAACTCTTTTATTGACTTACTCAGTGAGGTCTGATTCCCCTCAATTTATATTTTTTTCAGGAGCTTGGGAGTTCGACCTCAGACTACCTCCACGCCGGGTTTCTTCTTCACCGGCTATTTTATGTAGGTCATTGTAAGTTGTACTGTGTGTTAATCTAGATTGCTGCAGTAGTATATGTACTAAGGATTTGTATGGTTTAAATATAATCGTGTAATTTATTTGTGTAAACTACGCTTATGTATAAAATTTAAATTCGATTTATAATATGAGACATTGAAGCACATTTTATTTAAGCAGTTGAATTTGTGTATTTTGAGAAAAATCAGTTTGATAATGTGTTCCGTTTTAAAATAAAATTTTAAATTGTAAGAAGTTGTTTATCTTTTCTTTTAGGTTTACTACGAGTTTTGGGAACCTTATACCTATTCATTCTCTAATACTGATCACATACCCTCAGGTTCGGGTCGTGACAAACAACTTTTTATTTTCTAATTTTAACAATTTGTAGTGTTATTGACTTTTTCTTTTTACTATTTTGGAGGTGGGACATGTGTAGGTTATAAAAGTACTCATTGTAATAAATAATTTACTGTGAAAATAATAAATTACTGAAATTTTTAT
The DNA here is from genome assembly GCA_947683625.1 of Mallotus nudiflorus. Classification (NCBI taxonomy): domain Eukaryota; kingdom Viridiplantae; phylum Streptophyta; class Magnoliopsida; order Malpighiales; family Euphorbiaceae; genus Mallotus; species Mallotus nudiflorus. The sequence continues at coordinate 1,233,645 of CANTUR010000418.1, forward strand.
TTTAATTTTCACACCAAACGACATTATGTGAAGACAAACCATATACTATTAAAGCTTTTTCCTACATGACCATAGTATACAACGAATAGTGGGTCGAAAACTACCTTAATTCCGGCTAATTTTGCTGGACATATTAAAAGTGTGTTTCGTTTCTATGAGAGAGACCATTGTGAGAAGGAAGTGGCATTATTAAAATATGTACGAATTTATATGATAAATGATTTAAAGAAATATATAACTTCATTTCTTTCAGCGATTCAACTTAATTTTTTTTAATTAGTATAAATAATTAATTCCTAACATCAGAATAGAAGAAAAAATAAAAAAATGGTGAAAGATTTAAATTTGAGTCGATTAATAACATAAAAAATAAAACTCTTTCATATCTATTTTTTATATATAAATTTAAATAAAATTTAAAAAATTAAAATTTTTTACCATTTAAATCATTATATAATCATTGTTGGTTGCTCCTTTGCTCTTTTAATCAGTTTATAGCATAGGCTACACAATATATATATATTCATTCCTTTATCGTATAACTATAATTCAGAAAAATTGAAATTGACATAGAAAGTTCAAAATAAATCTACTAATTTTTAATTGATGGACTAACAATGTAATTAACTAGTTGTTAACAACTTTGAGTCTGCCTATCATTACTGTTGAGATATATATGTACTCAAATAACATAATAGTTAACACAATTATAACCTTCCACACCATCAACTGGTGCAGTGGTATAGTTACTGAACCGATCTCTAAAGCTATCAAAATTCAAACCTGTTTCATGCCTTCAAAAAAAAATTAATCACAATCATAGCCTCAAATGCCAACCAACTTTCCAAATTATGTTAGTTTTTAATAACGACTTCAAGAAAAGAAAAACCCCGATAACCACCAACAATCGTTAAAAATTAACTAATATTAAGCTATTTTCACTTAAATTAAAATTTGGATTTAAATTTTAAGATATATATGCCATTGTGTTAAATTAGTTGTTAGAAATCCTTCATCATTTTTTGTTGTCCTACCTAAATTGAATTAAATTAGTTAGAATCCAATAAATTTTAAATATGAACGGTTTAACAAATTATATTTGATATAATCATGTGCATATAAAGTCAAATTTGTTTCTTCCACAATAGAATAAGTATACATATGGTCCAAAATTGAGTAGTTAATTAATGGTATACCTCCTTTTAAAGTAACAATAAATCAAAGATTGGATACTTATCTTTCATTCTCATTTAAAAAAAATCCATTAGATTAATAATTGTACTATTTATATTTATAATTTTTAAAAAATATATATTCATGAAATTAAAATTCTAAAGTTTAGGATTAGATAGTTTGAAGAATATTTTAAAAAATACGAATTAAAATAATTAAATATTATGTATTACTAGATATTATTTTTAAATAAGTTATACATAATTAAAAGTATTATAAAATATATAAAAAATATTAAAAAAATAAATTATATACTGAATAGTCATTTGACATAAATTTTTCTAAATTATACATATTTATTAACTATTAGCCACTAATTATAAACAAAAGTTACTAGTTACTATAACAATTAAACCAAATAAGTGGTTAAATTTATTTAAAGAATCAATAAATTAATTAGTAAAAAAAGAAAATCATATAATCCACACTCTCATTGCACAATTGGAATAATCGAGCTGGTGGATAAAAATATTTTGAAATTAGTACTCAAAGATCAATCAAAAATAATATATAATATATACATTTTTTTTTCATATGATTTTAAAAGTATGGTTAGCTAGTAGCTACGTCCTCCTCCTCGTGCATTTGAAAAATAAATAAAAAGTAATAGTAGAAGTTTGCATTGATGGAAATGGAGAAAAAATGGAAAGGAAAATTGGAGGAAGAATGAATGTGTCAAAGGAAAAAAACACCTCACTTCTCTTCTCTATTGAATTCTTGCTTGTGCTTACAATACAAGGTGACGGTCATCTCATCTCATATTTGCCACTCCTCACACGTAAAAACTTATTCTCCTCCAGCAATAAGAGTCAAACTTTTCTCTCCATATATATCCCTCCCTCTCTTTCTCGTAATCTCCAAACACATCTTTAACTTCTCTCCGTTATCGTCATCCCATCCATCCCCATATTACATGCCTCTACTCTTCCTCCTCCTCCAAACCCGTTCTTCATATCCAACAACCTCTCTATCCCATTAATTCATTCACTTAATTCTCTTATCTCCTCCTACAATTCTATCTCTCATATTTTTTTTTTTATTTATTTTCTTTTGTGTAACAATATATTCAAGAATGCCAATGGCAGCAACCACTACCAAAACCACAGCAGCACCAGCAACAACGAAGCTAGTATGCTTCTCTTTTGCAGCCTATGCTAAAACCCTAAGAGACAATCTAAAGTCCCTCAACATCCCTATCCTTCCTGGCCTCTCTGATCAAGAATTCTCCACCATTGAATCCACCTTCCATTTCTCTTTCCCTCCTGACCTTCGCTCTATTCTCCAAGAAGGCCTCCCCGTCGGTCCTCTCTTCCCCAATTGGCGATCCTCCTCTCCCCAGCAGCTCCAGCTCCTCTTAAACCTTCCTTTCTTCAATCTTTCCAAGAATATAACCCATAACAATTTCTGGGTCGATTCTTGGGGCCACAGACCTCATCATGATGACGCCAAACTAACGCTCGCCACCGCCATGGCCAACGGCTTCTTTGATAAAGCTCCCGTTCTTGTACCTATTTATGGTAATTGTTACATCCCTTCTTCGCCAAACGTCGCCGGAAATCCCGTGTTTTACGTCGACGATTGTGGCGTACGTGTTTTAAGTAATGATCTAGCTGGGTTTTTTCAAGAAGTTGAATTCTTTCAAACAAGTAGCAGTACTCTTCACCACCATTCCATTGTTAGGCCGGTGGATTTCCCAAAAAATGGTGATCATGGCAATAGGAAGGTGTCCATCAATGCGCCGGCGTGGGCGGCAACAACAGCTCGAAGGATTGAGTTTTGGACGGACGTGGCGGAGAGAGGGAGGAGAGTGGCGGCGCGTGCTGGAACGCAGTGCTGGTGGAGTGGTGGTGGGAATTCACAGGATTGTTTACTCGGGGATTGTTTGGATGACGTGTTCTGGAGGTTGAGAGATGGAGGGTGGAGAGAAGAGGAGGTTAGGGAGATGATGATAATGGACGGCTGTGATGAGGATAGTGAGAAGAGCTGTGGTGTGGTCCAAAACGGAAAGTTCGATATGGAGTGGCACGTGAGGATATTATCTGTTGTGTTATTGCGTGGGGGATGGAGTAGCGAAGATGTTATGGACTCGCTTAATCTCCAAGATCATGACCATTTCCATTTAGACTTCCCACCTCCAAACACTACTAGTAGCTGTGGAATACAAGATGATGATCATCAAAAGAGCAGTATCAAGCAGTTGATGAACTTGCAATCGCTTGAGGTCTGATTGCTGTTTCTGGGCCCTATACTAGGTAGGACCCATCAATTTTGGCAATTATTTTTCCTATTTTAGATAATTTAGTGTTCATATTGGAGATGGATGGAGAACTCTTGAGTCAGGGCAGGCCACATGATTCTACAATTTTGTAGGAAAATTATAGATTATATGGAAAATGGGGTATAGATTCATTGATCCATTTAAAAGAAATAAATGGTTCTCATTGGCTTTCAGAAACTGCACATTGAGGTTTGACCAAATGTAAATTTTTTGTTTTTGGTCATGAGATATTTGTTAATTAATAAAATTCTGATCTATAAATAATGCCAATTTAGCAAAATTTAAGATTTTTGTTGAGCTATTGCACATGGATTGCATGCTACTCATTACTTGTTTATGGTCTCAGTTAATTTTGCAATGGTGGCAACTATAGTATAGAGTGAGCTTTACTTCAAAAAACTCTAACAAGCTTTTTGAACATCATGTTCCAGATAATATGGTGAACTATAGTGTTTGTGTTTCAAGTTTTTTTCTTTTAATTTATTAGGCCTATCTTCACCCAGAATTTTAAAATAAAATAAAATTTATACTTTTTTGAAGTTAAATTAAATTTATATTAAAATCATAAAATTACAATATTTATTTTCTACTTTATCAAATGTACAAAATCTATTATTTACTAGTAAACAAAAATGTTTTTAGACTTGTATTAATAAATAAATTATTGAAATATATATTTTAATTCTATTATTATTATTATTATTTAATTAAACAATTTTTTTTAAAAATAATAAAAGTGTTATTTATTTATGTAACAATTTAATATTAGAAATTACAATTTTGATAAATTTTTTATTTAAATGGTTATACAATATTCCTGCAATATTTTTATAGTTAGCATTTTTCTAAATTCTAAAACTAATTCTATATAAAAAAACTATTATGACTATGATTAAGCATAAGATAATAAGAAATTATTATTTATTTTATTGATAAAAATTTAAATAATAATTTATTTGTAGGCGGTGAGGTTTAGCGCGCGTCCAATTGTTTGGCGGCCACGGTACTGTGTGGGCTTGAAACCCACTAGGAAATACGACATAGGTCTTGAGCCTATTCGGAAATGGAGTCGCCACCCGGATAAAAGTCGGGACACATTGTACAGCAACTGGATCCCGCGGAGGTTCTTAGAAGCCATCATCAAAGATCGGGTTTGAAAACTGGGTATGAGCGTTTGAATGCTCACCCAACCTTACGATTGGCCTCCGTTTGTATTTTGCGTTTTATTACCATTTAATTATTTAATTATCTCCTCATTTACCACACGTAATAAAATTGCCTTCGAATAATTGTCAAATTTTATAATCAAGTCCAAGTTTGCACATTAGTCTAGTTTCATACTTTTAAGTCTCAACGTTCAACAAAAAAATAAAATAAATAATAATTACAACCATACATTCAGAACCGAATGGGGGGAAGAGATTAAGAATTACAATACTTTTTAGCTAAGTAAATGAAATAATATACAGAAAATAAACCAAACATATACCGAAAATAAACCAATAAAATAACATAAAAGTAGCAATGTACAAGGGATAACTAGCAAAGGTGACTACTCGATGACAGAAATCATCAAGTAATTCCTGCAAATAACACATAGTTAGTCCTTCTATTCAAGAAAAAAAAATCACATTTAACGATACTTACAAAAGGCTCTATAAAAAGGGGGGGGGGGATGGGTTTCACATTATGAACTAAAGAAAGTATCAAACAATCAAGATTAAACATCATAATGCAATGGTACGGACATGTATTTAAGGTCGAATAATACATATCAAAGTGGACGCATGACGAGCATACAAAAAAATAGAAAACAAACTAAACTTGTCAATGAGGTGGTTGCCCTCATCAATAGGGGTCTTTATAACTCCGAGGCAAAAAAGGTATATAACACACACAAAAGGAAGACTTCCTAGAGGCTTGTCAATGGGGCGATGAGAGGCGCCGCCTGATCAAAAGGCTGAAACCGACTCTAACACGCTTAAACTTATACTCTAAGTAACAAGACATGAATATACACACTCTATAATCATCAAACTACGACTATATGCAAAGGTGTTCAAAGATAGCATCAATAAAGTGGGGTATTGAGCAAGATAAACTAGAAATACCTAAAATATACTAATAACTTAATTACACATAAGCAAGAACACACAAAATGATGAACATGTCAAGTTTAGGTGCAGGTTTTATACCAAAAATGAGAGGCCCTCAGAGATGTTTTGCTTGAGATCCTTCCTAGGATGTGATATCCATTTTTGACACAAGTTTCTTCCTTCTTCTCTTATGGAGATGTGAAATCTCTTTGCTTCAATCCCTCCTCCTTTCTTTCAAAATGTTTCTTCCCTCTTTTCTCTTTTTTCTTTTTTCTCTTTTTTTCTTCCAGAGCGCTCTCTTCTTCTCACCAACCTCCCCCTTTTCTCTCTTTTTTTTTTCCTTTTATTCCTTAGCTTTCCCATGCCCCTAAGCCCTCTAGCCTATAATGAGCCTTCATAGCCTTTTTTCCTTCCCTAAAAATCTTTTTCTCACGCAAGAAGCAGGTCTGGAGAGTGGGGCCTGCATTACTTGGTCGTCATGATTGCAGCTACAAGTGGGCTACCATAGAGGTAGTGGCTCATCGATGAGGCGATCACCTCATTACACTGAGGCGATGCCCCTTTGGCCCGGGCCTGCGTTGGGCCAGGCTAACTTGGGCCAAACTTGGATAGTTAGGCTCGATTTTGGTTTTTTTCAGGCTTTGGGTTTTCAAGTCCACTTCCACAAAAGATTTAGGCTTCATTCTCATGTCCAAGTTTCACATTCTCATCATTGGGCTTGACAACGAGTTGATCAAACTGAGCAACTCTAATTCGTCCCCTAACATGGGTCGACCGAATCGGGTGTTTACAGTTTACCCCCTGATTTTTCAAAAAATCAAATGCATGCAATGACAATTTTTTAAAAAATCACATGCACAACAATAAATAAATAATAAGATAAAAAGAACATACCTGACCCTTGGGTTTCACCCCGAGAGATGAATCCTTCAATTCTGAAGCGTGACCGTGATCCTCGGGTTTTCCTGGCCCGATAAGCTACTCATTAATATTAGATAAAGAAATTTAGAAACTATCGACCTTGGGTTTTCCTGCCCCGATCCTTACAACACTGGAATTTGATTCTCATGTTTTTCTAGCCTAATTGTCATCTTACCGGGGATATAGACTTATAGGTTTTCCTGGCCCAACCATCCGTTACCTGAGACATGATTCTTGGATTTTCCTGGCCCGATCCTTGCAACATCGAAACTTGATTCTCAGATTTTCCTGGCCCGATCATCACTAAGGATGTGTTTTTCAGATTTTTCTGTCCGATTATCACCCTTTCGGGGACACAGACTTCCAGGTTTTTTTGGCCTAGTTGTCCTTCACTTTTGACATCGGGGATACTACCCGAACAGTCATCTCGATCTTTTGAGTTTCGGGGATTCAAACCCGAATAACCTTTTCTTTGAGATTCGGGGATTCAAACTTGAACAACCCTGTCCTTGAGCTTCAAGGATTCAAACCTAAATAACTTGTCCTTGAGCTTCGGGGATTCAAACCCGAATAGCCCTTTCTTTGAGCTTCGGGGATTCAAACCCGAATAACTTTCTCCTTTCGATGTGGGTTTTCCTGGCCCATTTTTCCCAAAACTTTATCTCAAAAATCCGTACCCTGAATTCCGCCTCCCTAGTATACGACACTAATTTCCATCCATCATTTTTCAATCATTCAACATACTTTTTTTTTAGGGAAACCCCCATACCCTTGCTTGCTATAAAAATAAATTTTCCCTTGTCTTTTTCTCTTTTACTTTATGTCACTTCTCTTTCCCCCTTTCCTACTCTTACACTTTCTGTACTCCCTGCATTTTCCCTCCCTTTTCAGTTAATGAAGAATGAGAGAACACCGCCTATGCCCTAGTGAGATTATATTTTGCCTCTTATTAGCGCCTCTAGGAGTCTGGGATTGACCCATGGGGACTCGATTCCTCTTCTGGTAGATCTAGGGTCTCACATTTGCTCTTCTGCATTTATGCCTCACAGAGGTGATCGCCTCTTCGATGAGGCGATCATCTCATTGATGAGGCGATCACCTCATCGATGAGACGATAGGCTTCTATGAAAAGGCGATTACCTGTCGCCCCTCCACAAAGTCAATTGCCTCTTCAATGAGGTGATCGCCTCTGTGATGAGGTAATCGCCTCTATGGTGAGGCGATCGCTTCATCAACAGAGCGAACTGCACTATTTACATGTACATTCATTCAGAATTTCTCCCTGAAATCGTAATATGCATAAATTTTACTTCCCTATCTCTTTATTTGTAGTATGATGCTCAGACATTCAAGGGTGCCGGGAATTTCCATGGAGCCCGGGTCTTCTATAGCCACTTGACCGATGAGCGGAGGGACCGAATTCAAAAGACAGGGTTTGATGACTTCGTACTCTTGCTTCCATCTGAGTAGGGACGCACAGACTACCAGCCACTGCATGCCTTGATAGAGAGGTGGTTTAATACGACCCACACTTTCCACCTCCCGTTTGGTGAGCTTACTCTAGACCCAGTATCATTTGCTGCCATCACGGGGATTGCCTGTGTTGGGGATCCTGTTCCCTTTAATGCGAGCCTACACCAGTTGTCTCCGGATAAGGCTATATATATCGAGCGACTTTTGGGGATGACTCCTAACATGAAGGGGACTCATACCCTTAAGTTGGACTCGATCAAGAGTTTCTACACACAGGATCGGGCTATGGTGATGATCTCTCCCCGTGAGATTGACCAAGTGGTAAGGGCCTTTTTGCTCTACCTGCTCGGTACCACCTTCTTTGTTGACACTGCCAACTCCATCGACCTGATGTTCCTACCGGCCCTTTGGGATCTTAACCAGATTCCCATATTTGATTGGGGTAGCTGCGCGCTGGCATACTTGTACCTAAGTATGGACGAGGTGGTCCGAAGGGCTAGGAGATTTTGTGGCTTTTGGCATGCTGTTTTGGTGCGTCATGATCCCTTTTTTTCTGCATCGTGATCCCTTTTTTTCTTTATCTTGTTCTAACCCACCGTTACTTACGTTAGTTTTCTCAACTCCTCCTGTTTTGTTTTTCCAGGTCTGGGCACTGGAGCTAGAGCTGTTTGTGGGTGTTACACGAGTGGGAGATCACTTCTCGGCCCTCAGCAGGTGCGGCGACAGCCGTGACTTGAAGAGGCACCTTGCTTGAGTTCATATCCATAAACAGCACCTGAACTCTCTGACACAGGATATGGTACCTATAAAGCATAAGCCTTCTTATTAGTAAATTATTCATATTCAATTTACTTATATATTCACATCTCCCTTTTTTACAGATCTGAAATGACTTGTGGGGGCCTGAGGACATTTGGACCATTGAGATGACTCGCTCCAGGCCCTCAACTCGGAAGAGGGTACTCCTCTGTGGGCCTGGATATCAAGCTTGGTATTTGGGAGAGCGGGTCCTAAACTAGAGGGTAGGTGTTAGAGTTAAGCGGGTCCTCTGGTCTCCTCCTGATAGTATGCTCTAGGCTCATGAGTTGGAGGGCAACGACCTCGCTCAGGCTGTTACAGGCTCACCAGCTGTGGATCACACAGTTCGTGTGAAGAGTCGGTATACGGAGTTTATACACACTCACCTTTTGCTGACGGTCCCTTTCTAGGCTGCTTCTATCTCTCAGGTATATCCCTGTCGACTTCCCTTTCCCTATAAATTGACTGCATTCTCAACATGTTTCTCCTATTTTTGTCTTCAGGTTGCACCTGCTAGGCTCGTGGCCTCGATTAGGTCCCGAGTGCGAGAGAAAGAGCCCTTGAGGTGTCGACTAGATTCGAGTAGGGAGGAGACTTCTGCGGCTGGTGAGGAAGCCAAGCCGACTACTGCCCCCAATTCTGAGTTTGTCCCAGGCAGCTTCATTCATGTCCTCGACCCTCTAACTCGATGTGGGGTTCCTCCTGGAGAGTTATTGCATCAGTTCTTGACTTTGGACGAGGACTTGACCCCTGCATGCACCCCTGGTAGTGCTACTCATGTAAGTTATTTTCCTGACCTGCTTTCATTATGATTCTCAAACCAAACATTAGTTCCAACATTTATTTCAATCGCTGAAGTAGGGCCTATATATATATAGCATGATAGAGGCCTAGAGAGACTACATGTTGGAGGTTACCTAGCAATGGAGGGTAAGAACCTCTTTATTTTCTACATGTATGCATGCTTGCATGGTTTACTAACCTGCGATTTGTTTGAATAGGATCGGGATGAGGCTAGCAGGGTGAGGATCACCACTTTTGAGCGTCAGATTGACGTGTCCTAGATCGATGAGGATGACGACAGGAGTGGTAGTGGTGTTGGAGGAGAGGCTGACCCTGAGGGTACTGGATCGGATGCTTGATGTTTTGGGGTTAAAATTTGTGTAGTCTTCGAATAGTGAACATAAAATTTCAATTTTTAATTTTATGGACATAATGTTTGCATAATTCACCATTTTCCTCGATTAAATCCACTTATTTTGCTTTTCTCATTTCTTCATATGTGAGTTGATTTCAATGTTTGCATATGTAACTGTCCTACTATATTTTGACGGCACCTGTTTAGACTGTGTGATTTGAAGAAGCACAATCGGCCCATACCGCTGATGAGGCGATCGCCTCATTGATATCTGGTGAAGAGGTGATCACCTCTTTCTGTTAAGGCGATGCCTCATTAATGAGGCGATCAGCTCATTGATGAGGTGATCACCTTAGCAGTAGGAGGTCCTGCCCCTATAAAAACCCATATCCTTATGTTTGACCTAATTCTCGAGTTCCCTTCGTCCTTAACCTCTTGTTTCTCTCTCTAGGCGCCTCTGAAAAGCCACAAACATGACAGAACAAAGTCTAAGGCCCCTACAATCAATTTTGAAAGGTTTAGACAATAAATCTTGGGCTAAGTTAGAGTCGTTTCACCTTTCAGTCTTCAAATCACTCTACACTAGGAGAATCAATTTCCTTTTCTTTATGCCATGGTTCAATCTTGGGATCCCCATAAAGATGTTTTTTTGTTCAACACAACAGAAATATATCCCCTGCCGAAGGAATTCAAGGCAATTCTCGACCATCATATGGACTCTGCTTGCCGGCTTGTAATTTCTGTCCTTAAAAATTTGAATTCTTACTCTATTTAGCAACAAATGGCGCGTATGTTCAACCTTCCACCCCGATCTTCTTTCCATTGTATCTCTGACTTGTAAATCAAACTAGAGTCCTTCCTCGAGGTCACCATGAATGTGGATAAAGAAGAAACTTACTGACCCCGCATGTTAGCCCTCTGTTTGTATGCTCAATTTCTGCTGGTCTCTCCCTTAGGGCACTGTGATACGAAGATCCTTTCCATCCTCGATCAAGTGGATTCAGGGTTCAATCCCTTCCCTCTTATCTTAGCAGAAACTATCATCAGATTGGATGACTTCACGAAGATGCGACAATTCTCAAGAAGTCCATTCCTGTTGGAGGTAAGTTTTCTGTTATCCGTTCCTTCACTTCCAACTGTCATACTATCTGTATCTAATCATTTAAAATCCTGAAGATGTGGTTTTATGAAAAGTTGGGCCTGATCAAACCTCCTCAAGACATCAGGCGTTACCAGGCCAAGCATTATCGAATAAGAAAACTACATCCCATCCCTGCAGACATCCATGGCTGGTTGTCAACATTTCCTGATACACCGATCTGCTAGATGTGCCCTTAGTGAGGGTTGCAACATATGACCATTCAGTCTTATACATATTGCATCTCGGCTACCGATCTCCATTTTGCCACTTTCTACAATCCAACCCGCCTCTGTCGCCAATATGGTCATAAACAACTGATTGTGGAGCCTGTTCACGAGTTTAAGCCAGGGGTGCTTTCTCAAAATTTCCTAAACCACCTGGTGGCAACTTGGCCTCGAAGAGTCATCAAAAGAAATTTAAGCTACGACGGTGATCAGACTACCGATGATCATTACAAAGCGTGGGTTTGTTTACAACAGACAGAAAGAGACAAATTTATTAAATACAAAAGGATAAGAGAGTTACAAATGTTAAGTTCATGGGGTAGGCAATAAAAGAAGAGAAAATAAAATTAGCTCATGAAATGAAGTCATCGTTTCCTCTTTTGTTAGAAGTAATTTCCCTTTTGTACTAGTTAAATGGCTTGTAATGGACATATTATGCAATGTTTAACGATAATTAAAGCAATCTATTTCATTTCATTTAAGTACAAAAATGCATATACACTTCACTTCTAGTACATCTCATGTTATTAGTTGGCTTGCCCTTGCAAGTTTTTTGACTAATCATTTTGCGCCTCTCTCTCTCCTTTTACATGTTTTTAACTTTTGCCCGAACCACCACTTTTGAGGTTTTCAATCCAGCAGGACTTTTTCTTTTCTTTTTTCCTTTTTAGTCTCTAACTTTTGCCTAGACATCCTCTTTTTGAGGTTTTCTCCCTAGCGAGACTTTTTACGGAATATATTTCTTTAGTTTGTCCACGTTGATGGGTTCTTTGAACTCGTTTCCCTCCATGTCAGACAAAATGGCAGTGCCTTTCAAAAATAACTTATTTACCAGATACGGTCCCTCCTAGTTGGGTTTAAACTTTCCTCGAGGGTCGGTCATGATTGATTTTGTAAGTTTCAGCACCAAATCCCCTTCTCGAATCTTGCCTGGCTTGATTTTCTTATTGTAGGCACGGGCTATTCTTTTTTTATACAGCTAAGAATGATATATGGCCTTCATCCTCTTTTCATCCAGTAATGTCAACTGAACCAACCAACTTTTGACCCACTAATACTCAGGAAGTTTAGATTCCAAAAGGACTCTCAATGATATTATCTTAACTTATACCAATAAAACAGCCTCACACCCATAAACTAAAGAGTACGGAGTGGCTCCTGTTGAAGTTCTAGCAGTAGTTCTGTACCCCCACAATGCAAATTGTAAGTAATCAACCCAATCTCGATAATTTTCCAACATCTTGGCCAAGATCTTTTTTACATTCTTATTTGCTGCTTCCACTGCCCTATTTGCCTGTGGCCTATACGGAGATGATCTGTGGTGCTCAATTTTATAGTCTTTCAATAATGTTGCCATTTCTACCCAAAATTGAATGCCATTGTCTGTAACTATGTGGTGCGGCAATCTGTACCTACATATTATATTCTTTTCGATGAACTTCGACATCTGCTTTAACCCCACGATAGCATAGGATTCGGCCTCAACCCATTTGGAGAAGTAATCGATAGCCACAATGATATACCGATGGCCATTAGTTGCTTTTGGCCTCATCTCCCCTATAATGTCAATCCCCCATACGAAAACGGCCAAGGAGAGGTCATTCCTTGAAGTTCCATAGATGGTAGGTGGCTAACATCACCATATGTTTGGAAATTATGATATTTCTTCACAAATCCAACATAATCTGCTTCCATGGTGATCCAAAAGTACCCCTGGCAGACTATTTTCTTTGCCAAGATAGTCTCATTCATGTGTGGCCCACACACCCCTTCATGAATTGCTTCCATAAGCTTCCGACGTTTAATCTTATCAATGCACTTGAGGTGCACCCCGACTGGCATCCTCTTGTATAACATCCCATTGTGGCTTATGAACTGTCGAGATAACATTTGCAGGGATATCCTTTCTTTCTTATCAGTGTCATCCAAAAATTGCCCAATTTCTAGATACGTTTGTAAATCATAGAACCAAGGTTTCTCAATGGCGTCAACTGGCATTACTCTCAACTCTTCATAACAAGGGGCTCGAGACTTTATGAAAATTAAGGGCCTGGCCTCTAGTTGTTTCCCATTTTCCCACATGGAGGCTAGTATGGCTAGGGCATCAGCTACCTAGTTTCCTTCCTTTGGCAAATGGATAAAATTGCACCGAGTGAAGGAGCACAAGATGGTATTCAAGTATTCCTAGTACAACTATAATTTTTCTTCTTTTATCTCTCATTCTTTGGTGGCTTATTTTATAACTAGCATGGAATCCCCATAGACAGTAACATTTTCTACCCCTGCGCTACGTGATGCTTCTAAACCAAAGATGCAGGCTTCGTATTCTGCTTGGTTATTGGTTGCTTTAAACTCGAGTCTTTTTGCCATTGGGATCATTTCTCCTTCTGGCGTAACCAAAATTACCCCTATTCTGGGCCCTTTGTTGTTGACAGCTCTGTAAAGTACATCTCCCAGCCTTGTATCTCTATCGCCCCTAGATGCTCATCGGGAAACTCTAACTTTCATTCTTGGTCATCATCCACCGGGCTTTATGCCAAGAAGTCTGCTACTGCTCTTCCTTTCACTATATTTTTGGCCATATACTCTAAGTCAAATTCTATAGGCAAAATGAGCCACTTAGCCAATTTTCCTGTAAGAGACGGGGTCTATTAGAGGTACCTGAGGGGATCATGTTTAGAAACTGCCTGCACTTTGTAAGACTGAAAGTAGTGTTAGAGCTTTTTTGTTGCCCAAATCACTACTAAGCATGTTTTCTCCACTAAACTATAAGTAACTTCGTAGGGCAGAAGCTTTTTACTTAGGTAATATACAACATGTTCTATCTTTTTTTCACCTTCCTATGCTAACATTACCCCTATTGCATCCTTCTCAATTGCCAGATACAGGATCAAGGTTTTACCCGAACTCAACGGCTGTAAGACAGGGGGATTCATCAGATAATCCTTGATAGTTTCAAAAGCTTGTTAACATCTTTCATCCCACACAACAGGTTGGCCTTTCTTTAGAAGCTTAAAGATGGGATTACAGATGGTCGTTAACTTGGCTATAAATTTGTTGATATACTGTAAATGCCCCAGAAACCCTCATACCTCTTTTTCATTCTTTGGTGTCGGCATATCCTTGATTGCTCTGATCTTATCTGGATCTACCTCTATTCCTTTCTGGCTGACAATATGTCCTAATAGTTTCCCAGATGTAACCCCAAAAACACACTTCTTCGGGTTTAGTCTGAGATTATACTTTTTTGCTCTAGCCAGAAACTTGTCTAGTGCTTCAAAATGCCCTTCCCTGGTTACAGATTTCACCATCATATCATCCACATATACTTCTACCTCTTTATGGATCATGTCATGTAGCAAGGCAGTCGCCATCCTCTGATAAGTGGCCCCTGCATTCTTTAACCTGAAGGGCATCACTTAGTAACAGTACATGCCCCATTCGGTGATGAATGATGTCTTCAATTTATCTATTACTACCATTATGATCTGATTGTATCCCAAAAATCCATCCATAAAAGAGTACATTGCATTGGAAGCTACACTATCAATTAATGTATCGATATGCGGTAGCAGGAAGTCATCCTTAGGGCAGACTTTATTCAAATCTCAGTAGTCCACACACACTCTGACCCTTCTACCATTCTTAGGAACTGGAACTATATTTGCTAACCACTAAGTGTCCTCTACCACCTCTAGGAACTTTGCCTTCAGCTGCTTTTTAACCTCTTCCTTAACCAAGAGAGCCTATTCTAGCCTTAACCTCCTTTGCTTCTGCATTATTAGCGTTATGTGAGGGTATGTGGGGATCCCATGTTCTGAGATTTCCTTGTTGATTTCGGGCATGTCTTCATAACCCTAAGCAAATACTTTCTGTCTCTTTTTTAAGATTTCTTCCATTTTTCCTCTCTCACCATGAGTTAAACCATAAGCAAACAATATATTTTTAGGATTATCGTTTGTGCCTAAATTAAATGATTCAGTTTGTGTGGAATTAATGTTAAACATATGCATAAAATGATAAAAAGAATAACTATTAGGAAACACATCACACAAATAAGCAAATTTAGACTTCATTGCATTCACTTTTGAAAAGAAAAGATCATCAGTCTCAAACAGAGAAGCAAAAGAAACATCAAAGTTATTATAAAAGGTATCTATGATATAATTGAGGATGTAGGTCTCAAAATTGAATTCTTTGCTTTGATCATCAATGCCTTTTTGCTCCGAAGTAGCTTCATCTTCTTTAAACTCCTTCTCAGCCAATACCAGCTCCTTAGTAGGGACCTTTTGACAGTAACTCCCCTGGTTTTGTTCATAAATTCAGCAAAAATTTCAAACCCCAGGATAACTTCCCCAGCCACTAGGAGAGGTTCTGGAGTCCCGTTGTATGGGTACCTAGTGCCTTCCTTTATAAAGATTTTTCATAGAGTCTTCTTTCTAGCCACGATTTCCTTCTCCTTTTCTTCAAATTGGTTTAACATACCCATCTCTTTCCCAACTCTGTCAACCTCTTTGAATCCTAACCCATAATTTAAGACAAGTACTTTGTTTCCCATAAACTCTGAAGGTCCTCTCTGATTTTTCCCTAATCCCATATCGGGCAAAAATTTTATATTGCGCATCATTCTCAGAACCTTTTCATCCATCCCATCCTCATAGATCACATAGACTTCAAAACTGGGACTAAAGGAAATCTCCTTAGGGATCAACTTTAGTGCGGCTATGGCGACTTTAGTTTCGGTTGAGATGGTGACAACCCTCCCTTCGTGTGGAAACTTAATCTTTTGATGAACAGTGGATGGAACACCACCCAGAGGGTGAAACCATGGCCTCCCTAATAAAATGGCAAATGTTATCGAGATATCAATCACATACAGGTCAACCCAGGCTTCTATAGGTCCCGTTTTAACCAACACCTTGAAAGTTCCTTCCACAGATCTCTTGGTGTCATCGTAAGCCTTGATAACTACCTCAAAAGGCTTTAGGTCAGCTACCGTCAACCTTAGCTTTGGCAGAATCTTCAATGGACACACATTAATGGTAGAACCGTTATCAACCATCATACAACAAGTCATCTTCCCTTTTACCTCAGCTTTGATAAACAGAGCTTTGTGGTGATCCCTCCCTTCCAGAGGCAAATCATCGTTGGAAAATGTTATCATTTCCATTAGTGACTGGACCATCTATTTTGGAGTGGAATTAGTGGAAATATTTCTCTGATATAGTGCTGAGACTAGAGCTTCCCTGTGATCCCTGGAATGCATAAGTAACTCCCAAACACTGGTAATGGTTTCTTTGCTTTGTTTTATCTCCTTTCCCTTTACTGTACATTCTGCCTTTTCAGGCTCAGACCCGATAACCCCAGGTTCCCCTTTCTTTTCTTGGACTTTCTTCACAGGCTGACTTGGCTCACTCCCCTCGTTGCCCTATAAGTCATCTCGTTCTCTGCTTTCATCATTGGAACTCCATATGTCCAAGACTCGTACCTGTAACTCCATGGGTTGTTTGCTTGGTTTCAGGTTTTCAGGTTTGGTTTATTGGGAACTATGAGAGACATCAATGAAGGAGTTTAGGACTTGGTCTTTTGTTAGCCTAGAGTTGACCATCAGAATGGGTGGGTTAGGAGGTGGTACATTTTGGTAATTAGGTAATGGGTTAGTTTGGGTGTTTGATTTTCTATTTTCTGGGTTGGTAATTTTGCTTGAGTCTATTAAATCTTGGATTTCATGCTTTAACCAAGCACAACTGTCTGTGTCATACCTGATGATCTGATGAAATTTACAGAAAAGCTTTGGGTTGGCTCCAGGCAAAGGTTGTTGTGAAGGTAAAGGTCGTAGCAGGTTCTTCTCAATGAGCTTATCGAGAACTTTAGACATAGGACGTCCCAGATTTGAAAATCTTCGAGGCTGTCTAACTGCACTGACTTGTACATTACTACTCGGTGGTCGAATAGCATGAATCTGAATGTTACTACTCGAGCTGGCCCCCTCTTTGCCCCTAGATCCTCTCCCAAAGAATTTCTTCTCTTGTGCTAAATTTGACTCTTTCTAGACCCTAAATCTATATAATTCTTCAAAATTCCTAATCCTCAGATCCCTCAATTTCTTAGACAATGCAGGAACACACCCCTTTATTGCCAGGACCAACTGGTCGGACTTAGTAGGCCTATGCCTCATCAAGGACAATTTTCCCCTCCAACGAGTCAGGTAATCAGTAAAAGGCTCGTTAAAATTTTGTTTGGAATTCTACAGATCTCTCAAAGACAACTCTAGTTGAATATTAAGACCATATTACTTGACAAAAGCAGTGAACAATTCTTTTCAATCTGACTGAACAGGCGGTTCTAAGGTGTAATACCACCGAATCGGTGCCCTTTCCAATGAAATAGGGAACTGCTTGAAAATTTGGCTCTTAATTAGCTCAGTAGCCTTCATTTATGTTACATATTGCTTCAAATGCAAATGGGGATCCTTGACACCAATATACTTCTTTATGTTTGGGAATTTAAACTTACAAGACAATAATTCATCACCCTTTTCTAGATTTAGATCATAATCTAAATGAGCGACCATACCCTTCTCCTTCATTATCACCTGCATCTGGTTCATCACTCTGGTCATATTCTTAGCCCACTCAGTCTGACCCACGTCCTCGGCTAGGATGACATTTCTTTGATTCACTAGACTGGCCAACACTATCATATTATCTTCTTCCCTTCCTCTAATCGGTATTTCCTTATCGAGATCCACCGGATTGATTGGCGGTGCATTGGGTGGCTATGCTGGTTGGCTCTCCCTGATAAGCTTAGTAATCTCCCCCATCATTTCTCTCATCATAGCCCGGGTTTTTGTCATTACTTCTTCTTTCAACCGTGCCCTAAATGCTTCCGGATCGAATCCTCTTGCCATCCCTATTTCTGAATTTTTGACCAAACGACCTGAGCTAGCTCGGACCCACCCTGTTCAGCTTGAAGGATCTATAGTGTTGTAAAAAAGTAGGTTAAAATGATGCACGATGTGTATGCATGATATACAAGTTCATTTTATTTAGAAATTTAAGAAATAAAAGGTCACACACAAAAAGATATACAAGATCAAAGCATAAAACTTAAATGTGCAAACTTTCGCCCTTATTCCTCCCACACACGTATTCAATTACTCCTAGGATTTTTGGCTTAGGTTTTAATTATCAGCAGGGGATAATAAAACTAATGTATGCAAAAAAACTCTCAAAATGATTTAGACAAGTAATGGTTCCTTTGAATAAAGCCCGAGTCCACTTTCTATGAGCCAAGATCCTTAGCACCATAAACTCACTTGTCAGGGCCCACTTGAAATGGGTTATAAGTAGGCATGAGAGGCCTTTATTGACTAGCTTATTTATAATGGGCTTTGGTTGGACATGAGGGCCCATTTTATTTTGGATTGCTTATTGATGGGCTCGAGATTTATTTTAAGGTTCCATTATATGGCATAATACACATGCATGTGGGAAAATTCCTAAAGATAGTTACAAGGTCATTACATGGGCTTGAGTCTTAGGTAAAAAGGCTTTAGCTCCCACAACGATATACATCCATATACATCTCCCTACTCAAGGGTCAAACAACGTGGATTAGTACGTGTCGTGAGTGACAATAATCAAATATTCCACCATCAGGTTTGAGTGAAATGTAGGTAGTGAAGTACTGACTATTGTCGGGTTAATTCGAGACTGAAGTGCTCATTGTGTGCAAAATGTGTAGTGAATGCATAAATGCAGAAAGAAATAAAAAAAATAATTAAAGATGATAAAACGTAAAACACTGAAATCAATTTCTCTATCCCCAGTAGAGTCGCCACTATAGGCGGTGGGGTTTAACGTGCGCCCAAGTGTTTGGCGACCATGGCACTGTGTGGGCTCAAGGCCCACTAGGAAATATGACATAGGTCTTGGGCCTATTCGGAGATGGAGTCGCCACCCAGATAAAAGTCGGGACACACTGTACAATAACTGGATCTCGCGAAGGTTCCCAGAAGCCGTCATCAGAGATTAGGTTTGGAAACTGGGTATGAGCGTTTGAATGCTCACCCAACCTTGCGGTTGGCCTCCGTTTGTGTTTTGCGTTTTATTACCATTTAATTATTTAATTATCTCCTCATTTACCACATATAATAAAATTGCCTTTGGATAATTGCCAAATTTTATAATTAAGTCCGAGTTTGCACATTAGTCCAGTTTCATGCTTTTAAGTCCCAACGTTCAACAAAAAAATAAAATAAATAATAATTACAACCATACATTCAGAACCGAATGGGAGGAAGGGATTAAGGATTACAACGCTTTTTAGCTAAGTAAACAAAATAATATACAGAAAATAAACCAAACATATACCGAAAATAAACTAATAAAATAACATAAAAGAGAAAATGTACGAGGGATAACTAGCAAAGGTGACTACTCGATGATAGAAATCATCAAGTAATTCCTGTAAATAACACATACTTAGTCATTCTATTCAAGAAAAAAAAATGAAATCACATATAACGATACTTACAAAAGGCTATATAAAAGGGGGGGGGGTTTCACATTATGAACTAAAGAAAGTGTCAAACAATCAAGATTAAACATCATCATACAATGATACGGACATATATTTAAGGTCGAATAATACATATCAAAGTGGACGCATGACGAGCATACAAAAAAAAAGAAAACAGACTAAACCTGTCACTGAGGCGGTCGCCTCATTGATGAGGCAGCTCCTCATCAATAGGGATCCTTATAACTCTGAGGTAAAAAAGGTATATAACACACACACAAAAGGAAGACTTCCTAGAGCCCTGTCAATGGGGCGATCGCCTCATTGACAACAGGCAGATCCTCTGTGAAGAGGCGCCACCTAATCAGAAGGTTGAAACTGACTCTCACATGCTTAAACTTATACTCTAAGTAACAAGACATGCATATACACACTCTATAATCATCAAACTACGACTACATGCAAAGGTGTTCAAAGATCGCATCAATAAAGTGGGGTATTGAGCAAGATAAACTAGAAATACCTAAAATATACTAATGACTTAATTACACATAAGTAAGAACACATAAAATAATGAACATGTCAAGTTTAGGTGCAGGTTTTATACCAAAAATGAAAGGCCCTCAGAGATGCTTTGATTGAGATCCTTGCTAGGATGTGATATCCACCTTTGACACAAGTTTCTTCCTTTTTCTCTTATGGAGATGTGAACTCTCTTTGCTTCAATCCCTCCTCCTTCTTTCAGGATGTTTCTTCCCTCTTTCCTCTTTTTTCTTTTTTCTCTTTTTTTCTTCCAGAGCTCTCTCTTCTTCTCACCAACCTCCTCCTTTTCTCTTTCTTTTTTTTTCCTTTTATTCCTTAGCTTTCCCATGCCCCTAAGCTCTCTAGCCCATCATGAGCCTTTATAGCCTTTTTTCCTTCCCCAAAAATCTTGTTCTCATATAAGAAGCAGGTCTGGAGAGTGGGGTCCGCACCACTTGGCCGTCATAATTGCAGCTGTAAGTGGGCTGTCATAGAGGCGGCATCTCATCAATGAGATGATTACCTCATTACACTAAGGTGATGCCCCTTTGGCCCAGGCCTGCGTTGGGCCAAATTTGGATAGTTGGGCTCGGTTTTGGATTTTTTCACGCTTTGGGTTTTCAAGTCCACTTTCCACTAGAGATTCAGGCTTCATTCTCATGTCCAAGTTTCACATTCTCATCATTGGGCTTGACAACGGGCCAATCAAACTGAGTAACCCTAATTCATCCCCTAACTCGGGCCAACCGAATCGGGTGTCTACATTATTACAACCTCATTAAACTTATAATTTATTATATTTTTGTAAATTTTTTATTTGAATAGTGATCAATATTTTTAATATGAATATTTTTATTTACTCAAAAAGCAATTTAATTTAATTTTTAAATTTTAACTAATAATTAAATAATAAAATTAATTAATTTAATTTCAACTTTTTTATTAAATTTTGTAACAATATCTAAAAATGATAATTATACTATTTTTTTTATATAATAGAAATACTACTTTTATAAATTATAAGTGCTATTTTTAAGATATAATTATAGATACAAGATAAGTAAAAATTTTAATATTTTTATTTAATAAACTTTAATTTAAAAATTTATTAATAGTAATAAAGGGTATGATTTTATTTATATACCATTAGAATTTTTCAATCTTGATAATATTACATTATAATATAGTAATTTATTTACAATTTTGATAAATTTTCTATTTCAACAATTATATAACAATAATCTAGTTTTATAAATTTAATAGAGTTATAATATAATAATTTATTACATTTTTTGTAAATTAAATACAATGATCTTTCAACTTTTTTTGGTTAATACTTTTCATAATTAATTATTTTATAAAATTTGTTAA
Source organism: Mallotus nudiflorus (assembly GCA_947683625.1). Taxonomy (NCBI): domain Eukaryota; kingdom Viridiplantae; phylum Streptophyta; class Magnoliopsida; order Malpighiales; family Euphorbiaceae; genus Mallotus; species Mallotus nudiflorus. The sequence goes on from CANTUR010000418.1 coordinate 1,255,363, forward strand.
TTTTAATTTTTATTACTTACTTATTAAATTTAATTTAATAAGATTTGTAAAATTATATTATCTAATTTAATTTATAATAGATGAAATATAAGTATACCAAATTAAAATATAAAAATGTATATTTTTAAAAAAATTAATGTTAAATTTTTTTAGTTTTTATTAAAGATAAATAGAAGTTAATCTAATTAAAATAGAAAATATATCTTAAATTAAATTAAAATTACATTTTACTTAATGTTAAAAAGTTAACCCAATTAGAGTAGGAAATATCTTTCAATTAAATTAAAAATACAATTTAATTTAATTTATTTTTATTAGTAAATAACTAAATTATCATGTTCAAAAAATTAAATTATCTAATTTTTATATAATTTTATTTGTTTTCTCTTCTCATATGTATATATATATATATTAAAAATAAAATACTTTATTTTAATATATTTTTTATTTTAAAAAGAAAAATTCAAAATGAAAAGTTTAAACTGAATTATATAATTTAAAAATTTTAAAAATTAATAGTTGATGTGGATGGATAGTTTAGCGTGACGTCAAATAAAGCTCCAATGGAGCTTTATATCCATACCATCTCTAAAACCCCCCGGAGAGATGGTCTTAGTGATTAAATCTCAATCAGTTCAACCATGCAAGTGAGACAATGCCTGTGCATTGTCTCACTTGCATGGTTGAAGCGGTGACGTGCTTGTCTCACTGAAATTGTCATTTAGGCGTATAATGGAGTTGAGTTTAGTCCATACAATGTAAATTTTTTAGCACGATTCAACTCCACTCTCAAAAGTGAAGTTCACAATTCAATTTTCTTTTTTCAAAAAAATAATATTTTGATTTGATTAAATAATTATTATATTTATATTTGATTTGATTTAACTCAATTAATTATACAAAATTTTTAAAAAAATATATTTTGAAATATTTAATTTCCATTCAGTTCAAACTTAACTTAATTCTATACAATATTTTTATAATTATATTAAAATAAAATAATAAATATACATAAATTTAATTAAATTTATTAATTTATTAAATTAAATATTAAAAAAATTTAAATTTAATTCCATTATCTACTTAAGTAGTGGAAGCTCAAACTCGAATAAATAATAATTCAGTCATTTTTAATCCAATCAAGCTCATTTAGGCCCTTATTCCCACTTTTGGGTCCCTAAAGCACAGACATGAAAAAATATATATAATAAAATATATATATTTAATTCTGTAATGACGCGTTTTGTAAAATTATTAGACGATAAATCAATCATGCAGTGACAACGATGTTAATATACATATGATATGAATTGAAAAAACACACTTTTCTTTTTGTACTTTTCCTAGTGAAGCTTTCTCTATTCCTCCTTTTCTTGCGATGTAAACATCACTGGCCGTCTAATTTGACAAAAAAATTCAACTTTTTTTTGTTTACTTCTTCTTTAAGTTGAAAATCGTGGGAAATATTGAAAATCACAAGTCGTGTAATTTTAATTAAGACATTAATAAAAGTTCCCTTTATTTAAAAAATATATTAAATAAAATAAAAAATTAATTAATAAGTGAACATCGATTGATAACTTAGTTTGATTTGATTTTAAACCAAAATAATACTAAAAACTGAATAATTAAAATTTTTAAAATATAAAACTAAATATTAATTTGCTCATTTAATATATTTTTATAATCGAATGATATATAGGGTAGAAAGGGAGGATGGGATGAAAATAAGAAAGTCTAATAAGTGTTTGTGTTTCAATTATACAAATTAATATTAACCGTAATTTAAATTTGTCATCTATTTTATTATTTTATATACTTTTTATTTTAATTTAAATATTAAGACGATACATAAAAATGCAAACAAAATTGGAAAAATGTGAGGATGTTGTTGAAATATGACCACAGTGACACAGTTAGTTTCCACTTCAAGGTTGCAATAGATCAAGCTGAATGTTATGAAAGGCAGTCAAATCTTGTATAATGATGTCACAACCCAACTTAAAATCATGACTGGCACTAAAAAAATAAAAATTTACATAAATTCAAAACTCACAGTAAGTTTAAAATATCAGTTCATACCAAATAGAATCATAAATATATTAAATAATTAAAACTTTTTAAAATATAAAAAAATCTTTATATCATATCATAACAAAATTTACATAAATCAATCGGTGAGAAAAGATTCCGACGAAGAGAACTACTATAAGAGATCTGATGAAATGGATCCTGAAAAATAATTGAGAAGGTCAGACCTCACTGAATAAATCATTATTATATATATACATGCAATTTAAAGATACAAACATTCAAATATTAGTATAATAATAGTTATATATTTATATTTATTTATTTTATACATGTATTTCATACAGATACTTAAAATCACATTTTATGATAAACAAATAAATGCAGAAAGATTTTGGGCGGAGAATCAAAACATAACCCTAAAATTTTCTACAACCTCAATCACTGAATTTCACTAGCCAACAGACTCACTGAAATTCAAAAATATTTGTCTTCTCAAATTTGATAATGGACTGATCCCAAGACACTGAATCAATTGAGCTTCCGTAGTTTCACTACCGACATAATTGGCCCTGAGACACTGAATTAACTGAGTTCCTGTAGCCACATCACTCTCTATTCACAATCTTAATAATTAAATCTTTATCATAACTCAAATTAATCAATATATCATAATCTAACATTTAGCGTACTGTTGTACAACAATTCTAATGTGACTTATTAGGTGGCACGTTCTACGACTATTTTCTAAAACATCATTTCATAAATAAAATAATAAAATTCATATTAAAATATGACAACATCTATTAATAACAATTAATATTCATATATATATATATATATATATATATATATATATATATATGTATATGCAATAACAATAATAAATAACATTTAATATAATATAACATAATAAAATTCATATTTATTTGAAATATGGATGCAAACAATATTTTTTACATGCAACACATTCATATAATAATAACTCACAGGTGGGATGCACTTTTTTATAATGATTTGACTAACCCTGTACTATAGGTCTCAGTCTCGACATGGCTATAGAAAAAAATAATAAATTAATTAGGATAAAAATTCTAATTTTATATATTCTAGATTTTCAGAAAAAACTCGATCTAAAACTTGACTCTAAAAACATTCAAAACTTAACATAGATCAGATGTCACGTTTTACGAAAATTTTACTAAAAATCCGATAAAGTCTCCTATATAAAACAGACATCTCTCTACTAAAAGTAGAGTCAATCTTGCACAAAAACATACTGTAAAATATACAAAGGCTCAACATCTCATATTGAGTCCCTAAACTATATTTCACGCCCAACTGAGAACCAATATCACAAAATATATAAAAATAATATAATTTTCTCAAATCATAAAAATATTAAATAAATTATTTTCCAAATAAATAATAAAATTTTAGTTTATAAATAATATTTTACTAATAAAATCCGTAAATGGAATAAAATTTCATTTTACAATTAAATTAGCATAAATTGTAAATAATTATCAAAATCACTCAATTACATCATAAAAATAATAAAATGCTCATTCAAGCTTTGAAAATAATAAATAAACTTATTTTTCATATATTTTCCTAAAATTACTACTTATTAACTAAATATTGGGAAATAATTATAAAAATTATTTTTTATGCTTTTATTAATAAAAAATAGTCTAAAACAGAATAATCAACAATAATTTAATTAAAATTAAATAATTTTACTAATTTCTAATAACTTTCCAAAAGTTACATATTTAAATATAAGCTTCAAAAATTCATGTTTAAAATTCTATAAAGAACACAAAACTTTATTCACAAAGTTTACTTTATATAATTAATAGAATTTATTAAAAATAAAATATTTTCCCTAGCCCGGAACAATAGAGTAAACACTAACTGAGCTCGGAAAATTCAAAAAAATCATAAAAATAAATAAAAATTGCCATTAGCTAGATCACAACATCAATTGCATTTAATCCCAAATCAACTGTATCTAAATAAATCGAATTCAAACTCAATTTAAAAAAATAATTAAAAATCAACCTAAAAACAATTACCCAAAATCGGATTCGTTCCTAGAGTTGCCCGGTTAAATCAAGTTGGGGGAAACGAAGCTCAAAAGGAGGCAAACTGATCAAGACCAATGACGGCACTCAGGGCGGGCGGAAATGTTATCGGTGACGTCCTCTCCAAACTAGCACTACCCAAAACTAAGAGAGAGAGAAATAAGAGGAGGAAGGGGTGGAGGGAAGGGTTGCTGGCGGTTCAAGAGTGACGGCAATGACGTTAGCCGGTAGTCCAATGCGGTGGCGGTGGTTGGACAATAATGGTGGCGGAGGGGCTATTGAGTCAACAAGGAAGAAGAGGGAAAAGGAAAAGAAAGGGAAAGAAAAGAGAGGGGAGAGAAAGAAATTGTTTTATATTTTTTTAAATAGTACAAAGTACAAAATAATAATTTTTAAAATAATAATAATATTCTAATATGTTAAAATCTAAATTCCTCTCAAAATATTTATACACATTCTCATCAACATATATATTTATATACACACTTAATTAATTATTTAACAATAAATTCAATAGAAATAATATTTAAAACTCACACTTTAAATTCTCAATTAACTTAATAATTAAATAAATACGGATGATAACAAACAATAAATTAAGAATTATATATATAAATATTTAATCAGAGCTCTCATGAGCTAAAATTGAAATAAGACTAGCAAGAGGAAGTAGTCATACTTAAATGTCACTTGTCGCCAAAGCAACCTAAATACAAATATGGATTGCTACATTAGTTGTTCTATGAATAAATCTAAGATGCACATTACGAAAGTGTTTTAAACAAAGATTTATAATAAAACTAAAAGGAGAATGAGTATTCGGATCACGAATTTCTTCAATTACTTGCAACGAATCTGATTCCACAATGCAATCATCCAAGTCAAAATATTTCAGCCAATTTAAAGGCTCTTTAACACCAATAGCCTCTGCCTCTCTTGGAGTAAAATGAAATGGGTCTAATTCTATTCTCGCTCTCACAAAGTGACCATCCGAGTCTCTCAAACTGCAACCAAACCCAAACTTGCATAAACTAGAAGGAATTGTTGCATCCAGGTTAAGTTTCAACAAAAGACATTGACGTTTGGTTCAAACTAAGTCGCCTTCGTCGTCAATAGGCAAATACTGATCAACATCTGACACATGCATTCTAGCTGAATGCCATCTATTGATGCTATAACTCGCAGAATTGTGGATTTAAGTAACATTGTTAAGTTTCCCCTTCCAACCTTTTGATTTCTATTAAGCCACAACCATAACAAATAGCTGAAAAAATGGTTGCATCATCATGAAAGATACTAGAAAAAATATTCTCCAAGATAGATATCTTATGTTAAACATATCTGTCACGACCTGAACCCAGGGCACATAACCGACATTAGGAAATGGGAAAGCATAAAGCTCCCGAATCCCGTAGTAAGCCTTAAAAGAAAAAAAAATGGAAATAAAAAAAAAAAAACTTTCAAACCTTACAATAAATATTTAAATTATAATACACATTATCAAACTGATTTTTCTTAATATAATTTAAACCATAGCATCATAGTACATAATGTAAATAAACATCAGTTATACAATATCACCCGAATAAAATATTCAATTAAACAGTTTTCTCTACTGCAGTACACAAAAATAAACAAAACATAAGTAAGTAGACCTACGCAGAATAGCCGGTGATGATGCTACATGGCGAAAAAAGTAGGCCTAACGGAAAAGTCTCAAACTCCTGAAAAAAAATAAATTGAGGGAAGTTAGACCTCATTGAGTAAGTTAATAAAAGAGCTATGTGCTTTGAAAATCTATTGAAAACTATATAGATGTATCAAAAATAATTTATAATATATATATATATATATATATATACAGCTTTTGAAAAATCTTGGTAGTTACCTAAACCCAATTCTAGATGGCCAATTGGGCCCATTTAATCCAACTAGACTACCAGTTCCCGATAGCAGAGGCATCAACCGAGGCACCAGGCTGCAATTGTAATATCCCGTGTTTTTAAAATATTTTTGCACTGTACTGGGATATGCAGTGTTAATAATTTCTGTATATTATATGATATTTTTACGAGTTAATATGTATTTAAAATCTATTTTAATTACTGTGTATTATTTTCAGTGTTTTACGTAAAATTTTCCCGGGACTTGCATTTTCGGGGAAATTTTCACGTAAATAATGTAATATTAATTATTTTAAATATATTTACGGACTTGCATGAACTCATGCATATTTTTTAAATTATTAAATAAAGCCTGTATGTGTATATTTATTTAATTAGGGTTTAGTATTACCCTAATATTTTATTAATTATTTATTAGTTTTATTGTTATTTAATTATTTTTATTTAGTATAAATTATTAAAATATTAAATTTTATGTGTGTGGTGTATATTTGATGTGTGTAATTTAATATTATTTTAATATATAGTATAAAGTATATATATATATACATATATACATCAAAAATCAAAAGAATTGGAAAATTACCATTTTGCCCCCGTGAGTCTCCTTCTTCCCCGATCACTTCCCTTCGCCGTTCCGGTCGCTGCCGTGCCGTTTCTTCACCGTGGGTGTGCCGTCCGGTGTGCCACCGCCTTCCCCAACCTTTTCCGCAGCCTGAGGTAGCCGTTTCCGGCGCCTGGAAGTCGATTTTGGCCGGAGAAGCCGAAAATCGATCCATCGTCGATCACTCCAATTCCGGCCATCGTTTTTGACACCGCTGGTCTCTTTCTTCTCCTTGAGCTCCGGTGAGTGTGATTCTAGCTTTGGTTTGAGCTAAAATGGTCTAGAATTGCTTAGGTTTCAATTTTTCAATTTCGGCCTATTAGGGTTTTTGATTTTTTTTGAGCTTCTAATTGAATAATTCATGAAAACTCCCTTCACAAATGTTGTTCCTAGTAGCTCAATCTACATGTATGAATTTTTGTAGAATTTTTGGAGATTTTTTGGATTTTTGGGTATTTTTGAATATTTTAATATTATTTTCTAATTTTCGGAAATCAATTATTTAAATTATGAAATTGGAGTTTATGGTTAAATTAGGTGTTGAAATGAATTATAGGAATTTATTTGGAATTTTTATGAATTTCTAAGTATTTATTTTGAATTATTGAAGTTTATGTGATTTTGAGAAATTAGGGTTAAATGTGTTTTTATTTAAATTTAATTGGTTAATTGAGTTTAATTATTAATATTATTGATAAATATGTTGAGAAAATTAATTTTTGATAATTGTATGATTTTTGGTGAATTTTTGAAGTAATTTAAGTATATTAATATATATAGGGGTATTTTGGTAATTTTACCCTAAATTGTCTAAAAATGTAATTTAATTGGTTTTAATAATTATTTAAGGTATAAAAATGATTTCTACAAATTATTTAGTATTTTTAACTAATTAAAACTATTTTTCGTGTATTATTTTCAATTATATATATAGTATACGGTTTTTCTAATAAAATGAGTTTAATCGGTTTTTACAGTGTTTCAAGGTTAATTATGTAATTTCTACATATAAAATGTAGTTCTGTGATTTAAGGATATTTTTGATATACCTGGAATATGTTCTGTGTTTGTGGACCCCGATCAGTGGACTGTAGTTTGGAGTCCGACCGTGGGATTTTGGTTGTGCCTTGTGTAAATTTTTTGAAGTGTATTTCCTTGCAGGGTCGGCTCTACTCTTTTGAGTAGAGAGATGTCCGTTTTACAGGGGAGGTTCTGCCGGATTTTTGGTAGAATTCTCGTAAAACGTGATATCCAGTCGAACCCTAATTCTGTTTCCGTATTTTAATACTCTAGACTGAATTCTAGGATTTCTGTTAGGTTTATTATGATGTCTATTATTCATTATTTTTTTAGTTGCGCCGAGACCGAGGGCTAGTGGACCAGGCCCGTCAGACCTGTCTCGTGGAGCGTATTAGGTGAGTTACTATACTATATATATATGCTTAGGATGCATGATTTAGAAATGCATGTTTTATGTTGATTAAATATGCATAAATAATTTGATTATTTCTTAAGTTTACATTAAGTATATTTTTGGTATATATTAAATTATATGCATGTTTTGTAAATAAAATATATTTAAAATGTTTTTAAATATATTTCGAGCTTAAGTTATAATTTGACTGGATTTATTTGACGTATATATACTCGAAATATACCTGGTTTACTTTTGGTATATTTCTGGTATATATATATGGGTTATATTGTTATTTCATTTACATTCATGCATCATTTATTTTTGTGAATGAATGTTTTACATTATTAATGATGAAGGATATCAATAGAACGTGCTACCTAGTGGGCAGCACTAGGACCGAGTACGTACCGGTACGCTTATAGTATTTAGGCTATAATACTAACTTATTTGTGGATATTGTTTTGATTATGATTATCGATATGTGAGATGTGGTTTGGAGGTGTGATTGCTGGAGCTCGGTTGACCAAGTGTCTCGGGGCCAATCACACTAGCAGTCAGATTGCTAGAGCTCGGTTGACTTAGTGTCTCGGGGCCAGTCTACTGTCTAAATGGATTTAGTGGATATATTTGGAATAAGTGAGCCTGTATGGCTAGAGTGTTGTTTAACACTATTTTCTGAGGTTGCGATATTCTAGGGTTCTATGTGATCCTTCATAAAAGATGATTTTCAATAAAACATGTAAAATGATTTTCTGCATCTGTATGAATTTGCCTGTATATATACATATTATATATATACCGTTGACTGTATGCATTATCATTTAGTGTGTATGTATATATATTATAGTAATTCACTCAGTGAGGTCTGACTCCCCTCCGTTGACTATTTTTCAGGAGAGTCAACTTCTTCAGACCTCAGTAACAGGTCGATACGCCGGATTTCTTCCGCCCCGGCTTCTTTATGTAAATTGTCTACTTGAGTCTTATTTATTTTATCTAGACACTGCAGTAGTTGTGAATTAAAGTATCGGATTTCATGTACTTTATTTTAAAGAGATGTATTATATTAAAACTGGATTTGTATTAAAGAGATTATGTATCTATGAGATGAGATTTTAATTTAAATCCAGTTGATGTGAATAATATTATGATATTATGATTTTTTTTATTTCTGCTGCATATTATATTGTTATTGTTATTATGGCATGATTTATTTTATTTTTAGGCTTGCTATGGGTTCCGGATTCAAAAGAATTCTCGTTCCCTAGCGCCGGTCAAGGCCCCTGTTTTGGGTCGTGACAGCAATTATCCACTTAATCCAAACACATGGCACTTGCGGTCCCCGAGAGCTAAGGCATCCACCGAGGCACCCATCCTAGTCCATTTTTAACTTTCCACATCACTAGTAGTCCCTGAGAGTAGAGGCTTCCATCGAGGCACTCATCCCAGTTTATAACCACAAGTCATACATATTTTTAGATCCATCTCTCAATATCCACCATGTGCAGACGGTCCTGGTGAAACCCACCACGTAGCCCGTTCTACCAAAATTCCTCAAAAACTAATTTTGAAATAAATAAATGAATAAATACATTGCAAATGAAAATTATCGACAATGTAAGCAATACTGAAAATATGAGCGTATGCAAATTTTAAAGACGACACTCGCACAAATCAATTCATTAACTCACAGGATGAGCGAGATGACTAACAACCGCGTGTCTGCCTCAATCCAGAAGCTCCCGCTCCGAAACTCTTTAAAAAAAATAACATATTTATTTTTAAAATCATACTTATGGAATAAGAAGGGAAATTAATAAAATTAGGAGACTCTAGAATGACTCAAGAAAAACTGGATAAGACTCGAGAGATTGGAATACCCTAATTTATGCTAGGAAATTACGGAAGATGTCACGTTTTACGAGAAAATCTACCGAAATTTCGATAGAGTTTCCCTTGTAAAATGGACATCTCTTTACATAGGTAGAGTCATTCCTGCATAGAAAAATGCATTTCTAGTATTCACAGATATTCACACTCAAGTTGGGCTCCCAGAACTATAGTTAGCCCCGACTGAGGTCACAAACTCAACCATCACAAAATTTATTTTAAAAGAATGTGAAAATAGGCAACTTAATTTTATAGAAATTAAATCAAATTAAATACTTAAATTTTCTTTATAATAAACTCGATTTAATAATTAAATCATTTAATTCCCAAAAATATATATTACATATAAATATCCATAACTTAGAAAATCATTTCTCATTAAAGTTTAAAAACAAAATTTCACAAACATATATACCAAAAATATATACTAACATAAAAATATCAATTATTCAACAATTAAATAACCAAACTTACATTTCATTATCAAAATATAAATATAACCTAAAATTAATTACTCATATTAATAAATCTCTACAATAAATATATTTACTATCAAATTCATAATTTAATACCAAAATATCCAAATCTTACATAATACCCAAAATAATAGAAATTAATTATACATAATCATTTAGTTATCAATAAAATCATCCTAATATATTTTTATTCTCTAAAAACATATATAAATCATAAAAACCTAAAAATAATTATAACAAAATATTATATAAATACTAACATAATTAACATAAATTATATTTATTTTCCGAATAATAAAATCTAAAGGAATAAAATTATAATCAACAAAATAACTTTAAAATATAATTTTATAAACCCAAATATATAATAATCACACAAAATCATAAACCAAAAATTAAAGATAAATTCTGAAAAAATTAAATAATTCACAAATAATTACCTAAAATTAAAATCAACATCATTAAACATCAAACAACCTTAAACTAATCAAGAACCTACCAAGAACAATCAAGATTAAGCAAGAAAAAGGACATTAAGTGAAGGACACTCACTGTCCAATTGAGAAGAACGAGGGAGGAGGGGAGAGAGCTTGTTATCACTAGCAATGGAAACCAACGGAGCAGCTCAGGCGAAGTAGAGAGGCGGCGACCGGTAGAGGAGAAACAGAGTTGGGTTGTCAGGGAATGCAGGGCTGTTGTGCGCGAAGGAGAAGAAGCTTGCTGCCTAGCGAGGGAAAGGAAGAGAACAACGACGGCGGGGAGCTCAGACGACAGCGGAAATGGTGGCTTCGGGCGATGATGGAGGCGGCACAGTGAAGGGAAGAAACAGGGAGGTCACGTGAGGGGAGGAGATGAGGTATGTGTTTGTATATGTATATGTATATTTATATATATATTATAATATACTTTATATTATAATAATTTAATAAATATGTGTATTAACCTCCGAATTATACATACTATATATATATATATATATATATATATATATATATATATATATATATATATATATATTACATGAATATATATAGTAGCCTTGAAAATAATAAAGATAATATAGAATAAATTATACTTATGAAATAGTTAAGTAATATTTAATATTATAGACAATATAAATTCTCAAAATAATAATAATATAAACCCTAATGTAAGTTTACTAACTTTTAAAATACGTATTTGCATAGAATATATAATTTATTATAAAATGTCAATTAATAATTACAAATAATAGAATAATTTAAATATAATTTTTTTTTAAATTTATTAACACTGTATATCTCATATTAAAATAAATTAATTTAAAAATATAGATCATAACAATGTCTCTAACGAGGTCTTCATCCCAACACTGAGTCCCAGGAATAAACAAACTCTAAACCTTAACGTCATTAACTTTTATGTTGTTACTAAATTCTATAAAATATAATAAAATCTTAAACACTTTTTTTTTCTTTTTATTCATTTTAGAAATTTTCACTTTTCATCATCACCAATCATCTCTTAAATCTTAAATTGATGATAGCATCTTATTATTTCTTTCTATTTATTTATTTTTTTGTTCAATAAATATATATTTTTAATATTTTTTATTATTATTAATAGAAAAGTCATATTATTCTACATTTCAATGGATTACACAAATAGATTGTTATAACCTGATTTTTTAAATTATTTTAATATAAAGTAGGATATGCAGTGTTAATAATTTCAAACTATATTTTATTATTTTATTATTCTGTAAATAATTATTGTTATTTTTACATTAATTATAGTTTTTTTACGTAAACATATATATAGATGTTTATTAGTTTGAATAATATTATTTAAAAAAGGCTTAATTTGTCGCATTAGTATTTTAATATTATTATTCTAATGAATTACATTATTGACCTTAATTTTTATGAGTTATACATATATATGCATGCATGAATATTATTAGAGTTTAATAATTAAATTATGTGTATAAATTATATTTTTATTATGTGTTATATATATATATATATATATATATATATATATATATATATATATATATATATATATATATATATACCTAAATATTTACAAAAACTACCCCTCCCATCTTCCTTCTTCTCTCCCGAAGCTTACCATCACCCTCACTGTTGCTACGCCGACCAGCAACCGTCGGTGTGCCTCCCGGACTTCCACCTCCTCCTCTAGCTAGCTCCGCTGCCGTTTCTCCCTTTCTCTAGCGTCGTTGAATCTCATTTAAGCTTGAAACCCGAAAATCACTTCCTCCTCCGTTCAAGTTGTTTTTGGCCACCAAAATTGATGATTCTGATGCCGTTAGACTCCTAAAACTCCATAGAGGAATATTCCAACCTTCTTGTAGCTTGAAAACACGATTTGGTAGGGTTTTGATCTTATTTCCATTTTCGGCCATTCTTGAGTTTTTGAATTTTTTTTTTCATAATTATTGTTTGATTCAAGCTTAATTTATTCACAAAAGTTGTTCCCCTTAGCTTAATCTATATTCTGGAATTTTTGTGTAATTTTTGAAATTTATTTTGATTTTTGTGAATTTTTTATTATTTTTTTATTATTTTATAATTTTAGTAAATTAATTAAATTAATTATGAAATTTTGACTTTTGATGTTTTTAGTGGTTAATATTAATTTTATAATTTAATTTATAATTTTTGTGTAATTTTTATAATTATTTTTAGTTTATGTTATTTTTGGAAATTTAGGTTAAATATATATTTAGTTAGAAATAATTGGTTAATTAAGTATAATTGTTGATTTTAGTAAATAATGTGTTGAGAGAATGATTTTTGAGTAATTATATAATTTTTATTGAATTTTTTGAATTTTATTAGTATATTATGTGTATTTTTGTATATTAGGGGCATTTTGGTAATTTGATAGTAATTTTGGTTAAATATTAAATTTAATTGGTTTTAATAATTATTTGAGGTATAAAAGTGATTTTTATGAATTAATTACTAATTTTAACTAATTAAAAATATTTTTCAAAAATTATTTTCAAATTATATATAAAATACTATTTTTGTAAATAAATAGATTTATAGTAATTTTTAATATGTTTTTGGAGTAATTAAGTAATTTAGATTTGTAAAATGAATTTTTTTTTTATATTTGTGAAATTATTGTGAAATATCGATTTTTATTAATATTATATTAATATTAGGGTTTTTAAGTAATTACGGGTAAAATAATTACTTTTAGTGTTTTTAATATTTAAATTGCTATACCTTGGTACTTAAAGGGTATTTTTGATATTTATTGGATTTTAATATATTTTATGTATTTTGTTGTGAATTGTAGACTTCGATTGATGGAATTGTAGTTTGGGGTTCCGACTGAGGAGTTTTGTGAAATCTATTTCGAAGTGTGTTTTTCTTGCAGGACCGGCTCTACTTTTTAAGTAGAGAGATGTCCATTTTATAGAGGAGATTCTATCGAATTTTCAGTAGAATTCTCGTAAAACATGACATCGGGTTTAATTTCAATTATCTGTCTGTGTTTAGAATTCTAGATCGAGTCTCTAAAAGTCTAAGCTAGATATATGTTCTGATTCATGATAGTTTTTATTGTTAGTTGCGCCGAGACCGAAGCCTAGTGGACCAGACCCATCTCATAGAGCGCACAACTGTGAGTTATTATGATATATATGCATTGCTTTAGGTTGCATGTTTTAGAAATTATATGTTTTAAATGTAAATTTTTACATAATTGCTTTATTAAATGCTTAGGTATATTTTTGGTATATTATTGGCATATTTAAAAATAAATGCATGTTTTATTTGTCATTTATTTTAAAATTATATTAAGTATATTATTGGTTAATTTTGAGTATATTACATGATTTAATTGAACTTATTATACATATATATACCTAAAATATACTTTGTTTATTTTAGGTATATTTCTGGTATATATATGGTTTATTTGTTTATTTTAAATGTCATTATGCATTATTTATTTTTCTGAATGTATGTTTTATTATAAATGAAGGATATCGATAGAACGTGCTTCCTAGTGGGCAGCACTAGGACCGTGTACGTACCGGTGTGATAGATTAGAGTTAAGTGAAAGGTTATTGTGGTGACTATGATTGATTGGTATTGATTTGATTGAGATTAATGTGATTGAGAGTATGATTGCTGGAGCTCGGTTGACCAAGTGTCTCGGGACCAATCACACTGATAGTTAGATTGCTAGAGCTTGGTTGACTTAGTGTCTTGGGACCAATCTACTGTCCATATGGATTAAGTGAATTTACTTGAAATTAAGTGAGCCTATATAGCTAGAGTACTTTCTATTGGTATTGAGGTTGCGATCATATAGGGTTCTATTTGATCCTTTATAACTGATGATTTTCAGAATTATTATAAAATGATTTTCTTTGCATCTGTGTGTACTTGCCTATATATATATTTGTTATATATACTTTTAAGTGTCTGCATTTGACATTTAGCTATGCGTGTATACATATTATAATAATTCACTCAGTGAGATCTAACTCCCCTCCATTAATATTTTTACAGGAAAGTTTTCATCTTTAGAATTGTTCATAAAAGCAGACTCTCATAATACTCCCACGTGTATTCACACACCTAAACAACTTTCTAGGAATGATTTGTTAAAATTATTCCCAGAAAAATGGATCACCAATTATGAGAAGTTGTATGAGACAGTAGAGCCAATTCAAGGTACAGACCTTGTGCATATCAAAAGATCTGATGGATCAGTTGATACGATCTTTAGGAGAAAATAAGAGACTCCTACAGTTTTTAATACACAGTTCATGATCAATCCCTGGGATCCAGAAGATAACATTCATGTAGCCTCTTTTGATAATTCTGGAAGACCGGTCTATGCTTTTAAGCGTGATGGTCACTATTATTTTGACTATTATGATTGTGATGATTGTTATGCTGCATCCTACTTTGATGATGATGGGAAGAAAAAGAAAAAGAAGAATTTTCCAGGAAAATATAGTGAAAAGGAATTCAAAAGAAGATATGAAGATGGAGATTCAAGCATCTGCACTCTAGGAAAACCTTCAGGAAAGTATGATTATCTTGTATCATATTCTCCTCCTGCTTGGTACAAACCACCAGCTACTCAAAATATTCCTCCTGAACCTTGCAAGCCTCAAATACCTCCTTCCCAGCTGAAACCTAAGTCAGCTCCTCTCCCATGTTACAAAAAAGCTTTCAAATGGGTAAGAAAAGAAAGCTCAGCCGAGATCCAAAAGCTAAAGTCTTTACCCCAAATCTGTATGTTCCAACACACAGACTTTCCTCCTTTAACCAAAGAAACAAAAAACCAAATTACCATGCAGCCTTTTATCCTGGAATCAAACATTGTTGATGCAGATGGCAGACTTAGACAAACAACTCTGGCTGAAGCAGTAGTTAACTGGCAGACACAGAATGCTTGTACTCAAAATCAAAAACTAAAGCTTATTGAAGAAAAGATTGATGGAGTTACTGAACATATGAATCTGACAGAAAAAAAGTTCCAGGCCTTTGAAAAATGAATGACAGCAGTTCATGTAGAATTACAAAGGCAGATAGAGATGAAGCACCAGGAGCTGATGCGAATTATCAGCAACAAAGGCACATTGAATAGCATTCAAATGAAAGAAATGGAAATTTTAAACTTGAAAGCCCAGGTTGACCAACTTGAAAAAGATCTTAAAAGAAAGAAAGAAGAGTTGTCCTCACAAACCTCTTTAAAATCTTTCTCTCCAGATCCTTTGGGTCTTTTGTACAGCCCTTATTCAATTCCCAGTTCACCATACACAGCCTCTTCCACCCAACATTTATTTCCTGCACCAACAGCTTCCTTGAATATTCCTCCAAATTTTCAAGGATTTAAATCCTCATTAAAAACCCCCTCTCAAACACAGTCCTCTGATGAAACAACAGCAAAAAAAGGAAAAACAGTTCATTTCTCTCAAACTGAGAAACCTAAAACAACACCCTTTGAATCATCACCCAAAAATACCTCATCACCAAAAGAGTCAAAACACCCTCTAATGATGGTGAATCCCATCTCTTCCTTTTTGGAAAAATGTACTGAAAATGTCATGCCCAACTTTTCAATTGAATCTATTTCAAAGGAAAGTTCATCTTCTGAATCTTCAGAAAGTGACTCTGATTTAGATTATGAAATACCCTACCAATTGATGGTTGATGATGCTACATCTTCTAGAGGACCTCAAGTTGAAGAAGTTAATGATCCAGAAGAAGAATTTGAACAGCCCAGAACACCACAGCCAAATCCACAGACAAATTTCCAATAAAATTCTAGAAATTACTTTACCCTGGATGATGTTCCTCCTTCACAATATAGGAACAGATTTATGGAATTTAGAGCATGCATAGCTGGACAAATGCTTATTCCTGGAGCAAAAATCAGGGTTGTTATTGAAACATTTCTTACAAAAATAGTGGGAAAGCTAGCAAACTGGTATGCTTCTCTGAATGCTTATGCTAGAACTCAGTTGATGGATGCCATTTCACCAGAAGATTTTCTAGGACTCTTGCATTATGAGTTCTTAGGAAAATAGGATGATGATCTTGAAGTTGCACGAAAAGAGTATTACCAGATGAAATGTTGTTCACTATAAAGAAAAGATCTAGAAAGACATTTCCAAAATATGTCTACTAGATTTTACCTGTTAGGAGGCACTGCTAATCCTGATTTAAAACAAGCCTTTTTAGCTTCTATTCCCGAGATCCTTGCCTCTCGAATGTTTTCAATCCTTCAATAATCAAATTACAAAGTTATAGATGTGCCAATGGGACATTTGTATCAAATCATGATTCAGGTTCATATCCAGTTATGTGATCAAAGGAAGATGATTAAACTGTATCTGGGTAGTAGGAAGAATCCTTTGGGAAAAATTTCATGTGATAGGCCTGATTTGTAGATCAAATGCAAAGATGCTAATGTTTGTGTTTGCCCATCAAAGAAGAAGAAACACTTCTTCAAATTGAAGAAGAAAGGGAAAAGATCCAAGTTTAAGAAGTGGAAGTATTACAAGAAGAAAAAGTTTCGTGGCAAAAATAAAACTGACAGATGCTATATCTGTGGGGTCATTTTGCTTCAAAAATAAAGAAGACTGAGCAAATGATTCAACAAATTCAGTAGATCTCTAAAGTAGACTTGAATGATGCTGATCTTGAGTCTTTCTTTTCAGAAGAAGAAGAAGCTTTACCAGAATGTGTTTTTACTGTAGGCCAAGAGACAGACTTAGAAATTTCCAGCTCTGAAATAGAGTCCTGGAATGACCAGTTCTTAATTGGTGGTGATAATAGAGACATGATAGCCCTAACTCATGAAAAACATCTAATACCTTTGTTCCTTATTCAAATTTACCCAACCAGTTATTCCAAACCCATAAAACTTGTAGCCTTGATCGACACTGGAGCCAAAACTACCATTCTCAACCCAAGAGCCTTGCCTAAAGGATGTTAGAAACATTATTCTGAGTATTTCTCTACAGTTAATGGAGAATTACTTGAAATTGGCCTTAAAATCAGACACCCAATAAAGATCCAATTCTTTCTAAATTGTTACACCTGGACATATGTTCTTAGATCTTCTTTACCTGGAAAAGATATTATCATTGGCTTTGATGTCTATTGGAAGATGAAAGACTTGAGAATTCTTCCCAATGGACTTAAGTTCAAGAAATACTTTCGACCATTCACCAATATTTCATTTATCCTTTTTGTTAGCCAAACTATTTCTCAACCAAACCTTCAAACTATTCATGAGTTCTTATTAAAGGAATGCAGTGCTCAGTCTCATATAGAATTTCTTCAGAAATGCTCATCACCATTGTGGAAAAATGAGGAGTTCTTCATCTCCTTACCTTTCAAACAAAATGAAGATGTCAACCCAATAAAGGCAACTCACCCAGGAATGACTCCCTCTGATCTTAAATTGGCCATTGAAGAATGCAACCAATTGGAAGACCAAGGTCTAGTTGTTCCCATAAAATTAGAATGGGCATGCCAAGCTTTTTATGTAAACAAAAGATCAGAACAAGTTCGTGGAAAGAAAAGATTGGTGATCGAGTAGCAGCCTTTGAATTTCTTCCTCAGGGATGACAAATTCCCTTTACCAAAAATTTCCTCATTATTTGCATTCTTGGCGGGAGCTAAAATCTTTTCAAAATTTAATTTGAAGGCTGGATTTTGGCAACTTGGAATCAAAGAGGAAGACAGATACAAAACGGGTTTTTGTATTCCAATAGACACTATCAATGGAATGTGCTGCCTTTTGGACTCAAAGTAGCCCCATCATTGTTCCAATGGGCTATGATCAAAATCTTTGAGCCCATCCTCTCTAGCGCTCTTTTTTATATTGATGATATTCTTCTATTTTCTGCAGATATAAAAGCCCATGAGAAACTGCTCCAATAGTTTGCTAATCGTGTACAATATTATGGTGTTATGCTTTCACCCACCAAAATGTTCATTGGCCAAACAGAAATTGATTTTCTTGGAATGAGATTCAAAGAAGGGAAGTATCTTTCAGGTCCTCATATTGCAACAGTACTGGATAAATTTCCAAAAGAAAATATTTATGTCAAACAAATCAGATAAGTTCTTGACATTATCAAGTATCTCAGGGATTTTATTCCTCATTTGACAAAGAAGACAGCCCCTCTCAGAGCCCTTCTAAGAAAGAATCCTCCACCATGGTCCTTAGAACAAATAGAAGCTCTTGAACAACTCAGAATTTGCATAAAAAATCTTCCTGATCTCCATATTCCCTCCACGGGAAAAAGAATCCTTCAAACAGATGCAAACGATCAATTTTGGGGAGCTATTCTTTTAGAAGAGGATGACAATAAGAAAAGACGGATTTGTGCTCATGCTAGTGGAAAGTTCACAGATGGAGAATGCCATTATCACTCAACCTTCAAAAAAGTCTTAGCAGTCAAATATGGCATCAAAAAGTTCAAATTCCATCTAATTGGTCATCATTTCAAAGTTGTGATGGACTGCTCATCATTTCCAAAAATGCTTGAATTCAAAGGAAAGACTCTGCCCTATCCTCAACTTCTCAGAATGAAAGAATGGTTCAGTAAGTATGACTTTGAAGTAAAACACATCAAAGGAGAGGATAACTTGTTACCAGATCTTTTAAGCAGACCACCTGTCTCTTGTGAAAAACCCTTTCAGCTAAAAGTTCTTCCTATGCTATACATGTACCAAACTATTAATGCCAACTTTCTTGAAAAAGGTATCCCTCCATCCTTATCATCACACATTTCCACGACCACCCTTAATCAAAAAGCAAGAACTCAAATTTTTGAACTTCAATCAGGACTAATCAGAAAATATAGGTCAGATTTCTTTCACAAATTAGGCTTTCATCCTATCTATCCTTTCACCTGTATTTTCAGCTTCCTAAACCAAAGTCCTGGAAACCAATTTTATTGGCCTCCTGAATTGTTAATCCTGTTTTGATATCTTTGTCATCTATACTAGATCTTATTTGATCTTCAGCCATTAAAACTTGCAAGGTATATCAGCCTGCTTGAGAAGAATGAAGGTCTGAATCCACATTTGTCAACATTTCTCAAATGGTTCCAGAATTTATCTAGATGGAAATCCTATCTGACAAATGAAGCTTACATTCAATAGGTGGCACCTCCTCTCAAATGTCATACTATTATCACCCTCAAAAGAACTTTCTTCAAAGCTAAAGGTGCTTTTACTGATGTACCATGCTTTAATAACTATGGGACTTATAGACACTCAATGATGCACTATATTACCATAGATACCACAGATCCTTCACCATGGAGAGAGTTTCAAAGACACATGTTCGAGAAAAATGGTATTATTCCAAAGGAGATATGGCTAAAGATATCTGATGATGCCCCTTGTGAAATATTTCCTTCTTATTATGAGAAACAGCTGTTAGCAGACAAAGAATATTGAGAAAAGACACAAAGAACTATATCAATCCCATCTCACATGCAAATTGATGATCCTTATCAAGCCAACTCATCTGATGTTTATCAAACCAGCTCATCTGATCCTTATCAAGCCAGCTCATCTGATCCTTATCAAGCCAACTCATCTGATCCTTATCAAGCCAGCTCATTTGCAGAACAGATATGGTTAAACTCTTTCAAATCAAATAATTCAGAGGACCCACGTATGCCAATAGCAGGACACTTACAGGATCCTGATGAAGACTTTTACCATAGTGAAGACAATGCTGAAGATAAAAATCTATCTCCAAGTCACGAGCCAATTTGTCACAAATGGTTGTAATTTAAAGTTATTACTTTTAGCAGTGGATGTCTATCCACATTTGTCTATTTATCTATGGTTGTTTGTTTTCTTGTAGGCCTCCTTGTATCTCAGCTCCTTCTCTATATAAGGAGCTTTCTGTCTCAGTTGGAAGACATAACCCCTCTTGTAAAAATTTTCAGAAGCTTAATTATGTAAATCACTTACTTGAGTTTTATTTTGTACTCTAAATGCTGCAGTAGTAGTTGTACTTGACTCTATTGAGAGTTGTGTTTGTATTTATGCATGTATGAGGATTTTACTTCAGAGTGTTTCTCTGAAAATTGTATTAAAAGATTTCTAATTATGATATATATGATGTGATTTTATGTTATTAAAGGAAGTTGAGAATTTATTTTATTATTTGAGATTTAATTTCCACTGAATAATATTTTATTTATTTTACTTTATTGCATGTTTTTATTTTAAAGCTTGCTATGGGTTCCGGATTTAAAAGAATTCTCGTTTCCTAGCGCCGGTCATGTCCCCTTATTTTAGGTCATGACATAGATACAATCATTTCTTTTTAAATCTACGACAGTTGGAATCAAACTTTAAATTTCAGGATGCTTTGGAAAGAAGTTAACAATTAACTACTCCCTCACTAGCTTTTTTGTTTTTAAAAAAAATTTAAAATTTTCTTCATAAAGTTTCTACTAGATGGTGTTTTTTAAAACAATTTAAAATATCTATCTATTGTAAAAATTATGTCAATATTTTTGCAATTGAACTCATTTAAAAATTAATAATTATGATCAATCAAAGCTATTAAGTGAAGTATACAGATGACAAATTGTAAATTAAAAAACTCTGTCAATGCAATTAAAAAATAATGACAAAAAAATTTATACTAGTAAAATTTTATTTTAATATTTTTATTATAATTTTATTTATATTATATTTTTATCAGGACATATATTTAATTTTCATAAATGAATGCAAAAAAATTCTAAAAGTATCCCTTCTCTTAGAAGCCTCTAAGATTTCCCAAAAAAACTCATGGATAATACTATATTACTTAAATATTCAATTCTTATGCATTTAATTGCAAAAATTATATGAAATTAAAAATATATGAATAAATTAATTTATAAAAAATTAATAAATCAAAATTAAATTGTACAAACATTAAAATAAATTTTCTTATAATTAATCAAACTTGCAAAGTTAACCTCCACCACCAGCGTAAACCACAAATATAATTAAAACGAGATGTCCAGACCCATCGGCCTCAGGCCTCTCAAGGCCCAAGGGTTTTTATTTTTAATTTTTTTACAACCAAAACAGCGCTAAATCTTTGAATGGTTCCAGTGAAAAATTCATTACGCGATTCGTTGCATCTTTCAGATCAGAGATTAATCATATGCTAACAGTTTTTTTTTTTTTTTTTTTTTTAATTTTTTTCCTTAATTTTTGTAATTTGTTATTTGCAGTGGATGATTGATGTTTATTGCTTAATTTTTGCAATTGTATATATGTATGGGTGTGCAGGTGAAAATAAAATTAGGGCAAACATTCTGTTTGTGTATGAATCAGTGAGTGGGGAATAATTCGAATTTTTAATCCAATTTTAAAGCCAATTGCATTAGTTTGAGGTCAAATTGATATGAATTTAATTAATTGATTGTTATTATTTGATTTTGTTGTTATTACTGATCATAATGATCCTACATTTTCAACACATTATAGTTAATTTTTCTTTTTATGAGAATTGTAGTTATTGTTCGTCAAATGTGCAGTTCTTACTGTTTATTTATTGATCGATATTGTAGATAACTATATATATATAATTTATGATGCAGTGTACATCTTTTGTATATGATCGATTTGTTCCTTTCATTATTCTGCAGAAAATCTTTGATATGCATTGGATTGGTTATGATGGTAACATTCCATGGAGGGTTGCGGAGTTGTTTGGACGGAGTTATTTGAATGGCCAAGTTTTCAAAATTAACTTGACAGCTTCTGTACAATGTCTGCCTTTTGCTTCTGTTTAGGTATGTCTGCATGTGCAGATCTTTCAGTATGAAACATGTCATTTTTCTTGTGTGTCTGTATACATGCATTAAATTTATCTTTATTCTATTAGTTATTGTTTTCACATTTAGGGAGAAAGAATTAATTTAGTTAGATGCCACAACTGATTTGTGGGGTGAAATGGAACATTTGAAATCCATTAGGCTCTGGATTTGTTTTTATCTTATGTTTTGATGTCTAATATGCTACATTTTATTCTGAAGCAACGAGTCCTGGAATCATGAGTATCTTTTTTTTGCATGTTTGTTTCCTAGTTTGCATTCTACTAATTTATGAACTTCACTATGACATGGAACTCGTGGTAATAATAAATTGACAGTATATAGCAGAGAATATGTTGAATTTTAATAATTCACTTTTATCAAATGAAAAAGTCAATCTTTCATCTTGCATAAATTAAAGCCACTATATTTGTGTAAAATTCAGCCGAATCTGTTTCTATAAGCACAACAGATGTGTGTCAGACAATTTTATAATACACGTGTTATATATTTGTATGTATGTGCATAAAAGGTATATGTTACTCTACATGGTTGATTGGTAGCGATATTTTACATCCTATATATCAGAATATATTGTGCTTTATCTTTACGCATCCATAGAAGGAATGTCTTCTAAATTAGGGATACAGATTAAGGAAACATATACTGCCAGCAAAATGCATATGGAAAAAAAACTAAGGAAAAACTGCCTTTGTGGTGCATATTGCAGTCTGACGGCTTTAGTATTTATCCTTTTAATTTTACTTGACAAATGGTTACAAACATTATAGCAACTTAACATAATTAATTGAGGCCCCTTTTTCTGTTTAATTTCTGGAGGCTATTATTTTTGCTATACGACTATGCTCCTTTTAAGATATCGCTTAACTAGATTTTTAATTTACCTTTTTTTTTTTAATTTCCAAGTCTGGTTGCTCATATTCAGAATGTAGAAGCCCTGTACCTGCAGTGACAGGTATGGCTTACGTTTCAGTATGAATACTGACCCGCGGTTGATGTATTTGATTTATGGTTCAGTCACCGTGTTGTTAAATATGCTAAATATATTAAAGAATAGAAGGTGGCCCTTAAGAAATTTGGCCAGCGTAATAGGTAAGTTTGGTGGGCTACTAGACTTGTTCTGGATTTATCTCCCATTTCTATTTAATTTACTAAATGAGGATGCCAACAAAGGATATTCTATATTTACGATTTTCCTTGCTATGTACCCATATTTGATAGATTTCTCATAATTTCATGGGTTATTGGATGTATATGGAAAGTATTTGGAGGTGACTAATAGGGGACTGGGTTGTTTGGCATTGAGAGTTAGCAACAGCCTCAAAGTCCCTATAAATTGACGTGATACTCGTCAGGTTTTCATATCCGAGATAACTGGTCTTTCATTCATTTTTTCAATTGCAGGAATTGTCAGCATGGGTCGTAAGAAGACTTCGACAGGCATGATACAAGAAGTGAATGCTCGTCAAGTTTCTTTTTCGAAGCGCCGAACTGGCATCTTCAAGAAGGCTAGTGAACTTTGTACCTTATGTGCAGTAGAAGCAGCCATTGTTGTCTTCTCCCCAGGTGGCAAGGCCTTCACATTTGGACATCCCTGCTTCGAAGCAATTATGAAGAAGCTTGCTGACCCAAATAACCCAGATAATGGCTATGCTCAGCATATGGCTGAGCATGAGGCCACTATTTGTGATCTGAACAAGCCGTATGCGGATATGCTTCAACAACTAAAAGCTGAAAAGAAGCGAGGAGAGGAGCTGAAGCAGATGAGAAAGACTCAGGGCATGCCGTTGTTGGATAAACCAATTGAAGACCTGAACTTGGACGAGCTCGTGAAGTTGTATGCACTCATGGAAGAAGCTAGAACAAATCTATTGAAGCGACTTGGAGGGGCTTCAATCCAGAATTCTGGTCCATCTGCTTCCTCCTTTGGAAACTCCACTGAAGCTATTGATCCCTCTGTCACTAGCTCAAAAGCATCTGATGCTAATACTCATGGGCATGTTTGCCCTGGAGTTTAACTTTATATGTATCAGTGGGGAGAGAGTTTGAGCTTACCTATCTTGCTGCAAGTGCTAAGTGTCATATATGAGTGATTCTAGTTGTTCCCTCGTTTCACCCCCTTGGATTGTGGATGGGAATTTAATAGATTGGACATTTATAAATGTTCATTCTGAATAAAATAATTTATCTTAAATAACTAAAGCTGAGCTTTCTTCCTTTAGTTCTAACTTCATGTGATGACAGATTACTCATCTGCACATTTTTGTTCCATGCTTTTTGCTCTGCATGCTAAAGAGCACATCTTTTATCTTGTATGGACAGGTTCGTGTAGTTTTTCTTGCATGGACCTCGGTTCAGTTTGGTGCATTGGTCCACCCTCACTAATTAGGCATGTGACTATAAGCAACATAAACTGTTTGCTAGCTATTTGAAGTTTGATTCATTTATCATTTAATAAATAAACCGAGTTTAAACTAAGAAAAATTTTTCTTGTAAAATTCATGAATAAATATGAACAAAAGCTAATTCGTAATTTATGAATTAATAATTTAAAATTAAATATATAAAATATAATTTTTTTATTTAAAAGAAATGTAAAAATATTTAAAAAATTATACTATTAGAATAAATTATAATTTTATTAAATATATAATAGTTTATTTAGTAAATAATTTATCTTCAATTTTTAATAAATAATTTTAAATTATAGTTTATATTTTCTAAATTTTCTTTTAAGATTTTTTTAGGGTTATTTAAATTTGTGAACAATTTCTGAATAATAAATATTATAGTGAGCTTAGCTCTATAAATAAATTAAAATTCTGCTCAACTCAACCCGTTTACACTCCAAGTGAGGCTGTTGGTTAAGGAACTTCCAAGGCTTTAGCAGTTCTGTGATTAGTATTAAGAAGAGACCATAAACTGAATGCATCTAATTAATTCTGTTTCATTCAATGAATTATGATACTGCTAAAATTAATTCTCAATTAGTAACCTAAAACAAATGATAATTTCCACGACATATGTACCAATCTCAATTAGTAAGGTGTGGAACAGTGAAACTAGAGTATCAAAATCTAGTGTCTCTTTAAAACGCAATTTCATATGTTTTATGGCACAAATGAATGAGAATTTCATTAATTTTTAACAAAATTAGTATTGCAAATTTGCCCATGAATTTTTAGATTTATTCTTATATAAACAAAATGTGTGTACATTCAGTTGAAGAGATAAAATTGAATCCCTCACTTTTTATTTTCTATCATTATGGTGTTAAAATTTAACTATTTAATCTATGACTTAAAACAATGATTTTTTTTTTCAGTTTAATTACTTAAATTATAATTCAGCGGAAAGTTGAATAGTTGAATATTATAATTCTTTTGAAGTCATTAATAGGTGACTGAATGCTTTTATATATATATATATAGGTTCACAGATTTTTTTTTTTCCTTAAGTGAAAATGAAATTTGCTTTTATTAAGTAACAAAATCTCAACTAAATCCTCTAGGAATTGGCAATCTCAACATGTTGGCTGAACTTTGGTGTGGGGATTTTGTTTGAATTTAACCAACTTGCCATAAAAACAAATTAGCAAAAACTTGCCATAAAAACAAATTAGCAAAAACTGTGGTTATCTTCATACAGTTTAGTCGCAACAATAGTGAACCTTGCGTAGTATATAGAAAATTTCCATTTTTGTGTGTGTGTATATATATATATATATATATATACTTCTTTTATTTTTAAAAATATTAAAAATAATTATTTTAAAGAGTTGAGTGTCAATTTTATTTAAATTATTTATTTAATTATTAATTATTGTGATAGCACAAATTACAAAATTTAAACCTTAAGAAACAAATCTAAACCTCTCCATCAAAAGAAATTAAATCTCCAAAAATATTAAAGAGCATTAATAATTGGTAAATTCTTTTAGTTAATTTTTTAATTTATTTTCATAATTAATAAATTCAGTTATTAAAAAACTAAATTTACTAAACAAATTTTAAACTCTATATTATTCTTAATAATAAAATCCTTCTTTTGATTCGGTTATTTATTGAATGGGATAAAAAATAATCTTTTTAAATTTGTTTTATTGTTTAAAACTTTTTTTTATCAGTTACACATAGGCTCGGGAGGGGATTGGCTGTTTGACCAAGCAAGCTCGGGCATTATTTAAAACTTTTTAAATGTTGATAATAGAAATTACAAATATTAATAATTAAACAATATTAATAGTTTTAAGGTTCGTATTCTCATCTCTCAATTTTCTTTTTCTTATAGTGAGGAATTAACCACTTCAATTAGTTAAAAAAAAAAACACAATATCCAATAATTTTTTTTTAAAACATGCATTTAATTATTCAGTTAGTAGTGCATGGCTACATTATCTTTACCAAGCACTTGAATTCATGAAAAAAAGTATAGAAAAATCTTAGAATTTTGCTAAGAAGTACAATCTATCAAAAACAGTCTTCAAAAGTGCATTCTACATGCACTTGATCAAATTCTAAAATGAAAATTGGCAAAATCTATGCCTTCAAACAAATTCTCTGCAACGATCTTGCTAGCTCAAGTTCTGTAAACTTCTACTACTGTTATCTCAATTACCCCTTCAGGTTCAAAGTGTAGGCATGTTGTTAACAACTTTGCAGACAACAATATTCGAAACCTGAAAAGGGAACAAAAATATTTCATTGTTAATGCTAAAAATTTGAGAATCATTACACAAAGATTGAACAAAGATATATATATATATTCACCTTTTTTGGAGTAATATGATCATCATCTTTAACTTCAATAGTACCAGGGTTAACCTTAAATTCATGCACACTCCACTGAGATCTTGTTCCTGCAGGTGATTTGCCATAGTAGAAATCTAGTGTGCGTACAAAACCAACAAGTTCTTTCCTTGAACCAATCTTATCATATATTGCTTCATGAGCAGAGACTTCATAGTAGCCACCTTTTGTTAAAATTTTGCCTTTTTTCCTATAAGTGAAAAAGTACCATTCATTTGGCTTGCCATACTTGAAAAGACCTGCCAAAAAACAAAACCAAAAACACCCATTTGTAAATCAAACTCAGTTTTTGAAGCAACTTATAATAACATTTCTGCTTCTCATTGGATTTGTATTAGTAACATATGTATACATGCCTAAACTAATACTAATAACAACAATAATAATGCTATTAAAATCTAAAATGAAGAAATGGGTA
This sequence comes from Mallotus nudiflorus, assembly GCA_947683625.1. Classification (NCBI taxonomy): domain Eukaryota; kingdom Viridiplantae; phylum Streptophyta; class Magnoliopsida; order Malpighiales; family Euphorbiaceae; genus Mallotus; species Mallotus nudiflorus. The sequence goes on from CANTUR010000418.1 coordinate 1,283,356, forward strand.
GCTTTTAGTGATTTTAATTAATACCAGAAATTAACTTACTGAAAGGTAGATTTTCAGGGCTGGTGTAGAAGACATCAACTGTGGGGATGACAGCAGCAGGAAGTTGCTGACCTATTATTTTTCTTTTCAAATAGTGAACCACTAGCTCTGAATTTGTAGGATTAAATCTCATTCCAAATGGAAGAACAATATCCTCCAATTCATTTTGTAAATTGAGTTTTTCCATTTTTTTTTTTCCTGCTCGAATCTAACTAAACCAGTTGCCTGCTAATATTTTCAGGTTGTATCTCAAGGAAATGAGTTGCTGCCATGCATTTTATAGAGCTGCTCTTATCAGTTAGTGGAAAATAGTAGAATTCTGCATGGGCCTGGGCTAGACTCGGCCCAATTTTTTTATAGGTCATCTGAGTCTAAATCTGAAAATTTTTTAATTATTATATTTTAAATAGGCAAAAAAATGGTTGAAGAAATCCCAAGATGAATTAAAAAAATTGAACCTTGAAACTTTTATCTATTTCAAATATATTATAATTTATGGGTGAATTACTAATGTATTTTAAATATGTTATATTTGATCAATAAAATAAAATATGTACGTTTATATTATAAATTAAATGATAGTAAATATAAAAAATATCTCTTGTATTTTTTTGACAGTAATCTAGTAGTAAAGTCTCATGATATAATATGGAAGATTTAGAGGTGATTGGGGATCGAATGTGCTCTTTACTAAATACCTTGGCTTTATAGCTAAAATTATATACTCAAATAATTGGATCAGGGTAAATTCCAACTTATATAGAAAAATCAAGTTTGGTTTGGTCAAGTCTGGTACAAACTGGACGCCTTTTACCACTAGGATAGACATTGTGATTTTTTTAACTAGTTTGAACTGATTAATTTCTCGTTAGAAGAAGAGAGAAGGGAGAGTAAAGAAAAATGGAATTTGAGCTCAAATCTTATTATTATTATTTAAATATTTGTACTTTTTATCATTTGAATTACTTATAAAAATCAAATATTGTGATTTTGTGAGTGATGAATTTTATTATAAAATTAAAATATAAATTTTTTTAATATTATACCTGTTATTAGGTATTTGATAGTTTGTATATTTGATTATAATATTTAGTTTATAAATTGATGAATTGGACCCTCTAAAAAGGTCTGAAATCTCTTAAAAATGGCTTGCGAATGCAATCAATCAACACCTAAATTGACCTGAGGATTTCAAATTCTTAAGCATTTTGATGATTGAAGTTAGATTCATTCATAAATCAAACTATCTGCATGGATGAGATATAATCTCCCTTTGAGGTTTAAAACTTATTAATTTAACTTTATCCTAACTGTATGTTTACCTTGTTGAATAATATTCGATTTTCTGAACTTAAGTTTCGAAATTCTGTGAGTTGGGTTAGGAACTCAACCGATCAATTGTGGGTCCATGGATGAGCTCTAAGTCCGTTTATTATTGACTTAATCATTATGTATTATATTTTTATTGGCAAAATTTATAAAATTTTAAATACATATTAAATATCTAAATAAATAAATATAATATTTTAAATTTATTTTAGAATTTCTATATTCATTTATAAAATGTGTAACCTTAATATACATAAAAATATTGTTAAATTTGATCGATAAAGAAGTAGTTAAATAGTCATTTTTTTTTAAAGATATTATAAAGTTTAGAGTTTAAAAGTAAAAAAAAAAAAAGTTTTAACTGATTTAAATGTAAATCATTCAAAATAGACACCATATATTTAAGGATTAATTATTATAACATTCTTGAGTTTTTACTTATTATATTATTAGGTCTTTTATATTTTTGATAATTACTATCACATATTTGAAGTTTTATTTCGTTAAACTATTGATGCACTTTATATAATTTTGGTCCATCAATTAAGGTTACCATACTAATAAGAATTCAATTTTTATGATTAGAATTACATCCCAAATAAGACTTGCCATGCTAATTTTTTTTAATGAGATTTAGTAATTGTAATTCTTGAAAGACTTATAAACAACATGTGTGTATATGTATACACACTAAAATAACTTTAATAAGATTTAATAATTAAATATATGTCAATACAATAAATCCTAATTGATATAATATTGATTACATAATGATATTGGAGTAATGAAAATTGTAAATAAATATTTTTTAAATTTATTTTTATATTAAAGATGAAAATTATTTAGATATTATAATTATTATTACAATAGAAACATAATAAATTAAAAGAAATCTACATAATTTGATAAAAAAATTGAATGAATTTAAAATTATATTTTTAAATTTAGGGATCAAATAAAATTTTTAATTTTTCAAATTGATTCATTTAACAGAAAATAAAATGATATGATTTAATAGTTTAATTATACAAAACTTTAAAAAAATTTAAATTAAATATTAAAAATATAAGAACTTAATAGTATAATAGGTTAAATCTTGAAGATATTTATATTTTTTTACATTTGATGCACTTGACATCTAATATCTTAGAATCCGACTAATATGAATTCGACAAAAAAAAATTGTAAAAGGTAAAAAAAATCTACTTTACAAATTTTTAAATAATTGTATATTAAGAAATCGAAAAGTATTGGGTGTAGGAAAGAAGTATTGTGGGCTAGACAACAAGATCATTCCGGTACATTGTAAACTCTAGGCCCGAAAAGTAGCACTAAAGTCAGAGAAGAGGAGCACTGTGTAGCGAATTGAGAAAAACACAAGGAGAAAAACCAAAAAGAGCAGTGAAAATGGCGACGGCGTTGATGCGATCTGGTCTTAGAAATGCTCTACGTGGCGGCTCAAAGCCCGCTGCTCCTCTCAAGAGACGCTTCTCTTCCGCTGCTCATCACGACGATGCCTGTAATTCTCTCTCTCGTTGCCGTTCTCTGTATTCTTACTATTTAATTCATTTGATTTTTGCTGTATTAGGGACCTAATTTCGATTGATTAATTTGGCCTTTCTTAGTAGTTTGTTTTCATTGCATGTTTGATTTATCGTAGATTTAATTTCATGGGTTATTGAATTTGATATTTTTTCTAGGGTTTTTTGTTTTGCCCATAAAATTTGAAAATTTTTGATCGGATGTGTTAATTTTCTGTTTGGTTATTGAGAAAATGTGTCGATTGAAGATGAATTAGATAAAGAAATCAAAATTCAGTTTTGTATTTTGATACTTTGGTTGGTTTCAGTTCTCTTTGTGATTGATTATATGAGTTGCAATGTGATTGACTGTATGATTTATTTTTTTTCAAAAAAATCAGATGAAGCAGCAGAAGCATCAAAATGGGAGAAAATAACTTATTTGGCTATTGCAACTTGCACTGTTTTATCAATTTATAACCTATCAAAAGGCCATCACCACCATGAAGAGCCTCCTGTAAGCTTCTTATATTTTCATTTTTCTTGTGTTGTTAAATGTGTGAGTTGTCTAAATTTTTTTCATGGTGGTTTCCCTTTATTAGAAATCACATGACTTGGTAAAGCAAAAAAATTGCTTTTGTTTTAAATCTTTGGTATTGTACTATTGATTTGCTTTACATTGTTTGTGTTCATACAGGCTTACCCATATTTGCACATTCGCAATAAAGAGTTCCCATGGGGTAAGTATTGATCAATTCTTATTGATAAGATTTTATTTTCTTTATTCCCCGCAATAACAAATTGTAGTGCCTGGACATGTAGATGGCGATTAAGATTTTAGTGTGTTCCAAAGTTCTTTTGCACATGTTTATGTATCAATTTGATATTGTATGTTGTATTAGGACTGCATTTAGTAGCATATAGATGGATTAAGCAGAAAAACTAGACATGATGTTCGATCTTTGAGTTCAACTGCGTCAAATTCTGAAGCACAAATGTTCCAATGTATTTAGATGGGTCTTTCTTAAAATTTTTAAATGCGTTTGTTTGTGATTATCATGGGTATTTTCTACATTATTGCAATATTTGGTTCAAGTGTTAAATTTGGATAAGGTTTTGTTCTTATCTAAGATGGCTTCCCCCTTTGATATGCAGGACCAGATGGGCTCTTTGAGAAGAAGCACCATTAAGTAATTCATGGCCAATTGCATGAAGATATTTTTAGTGCTATCTTTTAGCACATTTCTTCTTTGGTGTCAGAAAGTAGACTACCTTGGCTGTTCTTTGAACATGATGTTGGCCCTTACATTTTGCATTCCTGTGTTGTGAATTTCGCATCTTTGCACATGGCAAGCTGTTTAGTTCTTGGGTTCTATTCTTCTTTTACCTCTGCACTGCTTGCTCATAATAAAATGAGAATTGATTTAAGATTACTGACCTTTTAATTTCTTCTTGATGATGGTATACATATCTTTGTAGTTGAGGGAAGGGTTCAACAGAGTTTATCAGTAGTTGTAGGTTTGCTAAATAGATGTAATTAATCTTTGTTCCTTGGGTTTGTATGTGTTGCTTGTCGTGGGTTCATGCTCTTTTAAAATAAACAGGGTTGAACATTAAGAAGATTCATAAACTAGAAACAAAGAAGTACCAGAGCATTATGTTAAATGATGAATTTATTTGAACAAAACTTGTGCGATCTTGCAACGTTTGAGCAAAATTGTAATGAACTTTACTTCATCCTGCAATGGAGGGGGAAAAAAAGAAGGGTTCACAATGTCCATCATTGATGTTGTCACTTTGCTCCATGCAGGCAAAGCTGGTTCACTGTATGCTGCAACTTGACCGGCCTCAGTTTACTCTTGTTCTAGTGAAACATCTGTTTAACTTGATCACCAAACTTGTTATGCTAATAAACCTCTGATTACGAATGAGTTTTAACTTTGAAACATCTTCATGATTATCCGACCTTAGACGCAACTTCCTTCCTGCTAGGCAATGACCACAGTAACCAAACATTTTCAACAATACTTTAGCACCTTCTTGAGATTTCCCTTACACTCTCAGGCTCAGGCACATATCTTGGACTAGGCAACTCATTTCCAGCATTTCTTTGGTCTGATTTCTCTCATGTGCACACACCGTGGACCTAAAGGGTTATCATGGCAAGGGAGCGGTAACATGCTCTTTTTCGTTAACAAAATTAAAAAACAAAGTAGGAGTTATTCTCTTAAAGTAAGAGATCTCAAATTTAAAATTTATCCTCATAATTTCCTCAAGACTTGGAGCGAAACCCACATTCTTTCATATGTATAACACTGAACAAAGTCTTCCTATAAATCTGTTAATCTAATTTTCACTCAAAACTCACACAATGCTTACTTAGGTCAACTTCACTTACAAGTTAAACTAAGTGCCGCATGAGTTAAGCTAGCATCAAAGCCTAACTTTGTGAACTGGTTGTCTACTTTTCTCCGATGTGGAGCCCTCATGAGAGATATCAGGATTGATGTAAGTCCAAATTGGGTGGATCCTCTCCTCTCTTGGGCGATGAGTCAGTGCAACAAGAGTGTTGCACAATTGAGTGAAGTAGAATTTTCATATTGGAAAAAAGTAGGAAAGATGTTAGCCTTATAAAGATGGACACTGCATACCTTAATAAAATAATTTTTTGAAGAGAATATAATTATTCATGACAGTAAATCCTACTTAATTTGAATTTTAGAAGTTCTATTAACCTAAATCATTAAAGTTTCTTTTCAACAAATAAAGAAACGGGAAAAAATTTTGAAATTTGCCTTAATATTTATAGAAATTTACTTTTTTGTTAAAAAAAAATTATAAATAAAAATACCCCACCTTTTCATTTACTATATAAATACCCTTCTTATTTACGTGTTTGACTTTTTTTTTTCCATTTTTGATTTTGTTTTTTCATTTTTGTCCCCTTGTTTTCTTATTGTTTTTTTTTTGGAGGAAAATAAAACTGCATTAGAAAACAAAAAGGCTATCTCTAGCCAAAATATCTAGTACACAAAAAAGAGGGGAGCACTACTCCTGAAAATCAGCTTAGCAAATAAATGCGCAGCCTCGTTAGCAAACCTTCTAATAAATTCAAAGATCACTTTGTGAAAACGCCTTGAAAGAGCATGACAAACTGAAATAACTAAGTCACAAGCAAAATCACCAATAGGATTACACAAACTGGACACAATTGAGAAAGCATTTAATTCTACAATAACTGAGGATACATCAAACTTCTTTAGCCAGCTGAGAGCTTCACGTACACTTAAGGCCTCTGCTTCCTCTAAAGAAAATTAACATGCAATGAATTTTGAACCAGCAGCCACAAAAGCACAAGTACGATCTCGTAACACAAAACCACAATAAATTTGACTAAGATGGAAAAAATAGTAGCATCAATGTTCAATTTAAACTAACAAAAATAAGGTTTAGACTATACAACATAACCAGTAGGGTTGATACCCGAATTTTGAATAACAACCCCGTGGAGTCCTCTAGCATCAGACCATTGATAGAGAGAACAACTAAAATTATTCAAAATAAAAGAGACTATGTCCAACTCCTTTCTAAATAACATGATTTCGGCTGAACAATAGGGACCAACAGATAAACACACCGAACCTAACACTCCCTAACAACTGGACAATTATATAAAACGTGAGTAGAGGTCTCCATACTAAATAAGCATACATCATCAATAGGGACAAATCTTAACTAGAGAGTAGCTCTAGATGGTAAGCAATTAGATGCACATCTCTAAAGAAAATTCTTGACCTTTCCTGAAACAGATAAGCACCAAAACTTGGACAAAAAATCATAAGTTCCTGTAACTAACTTGCCTTGAATAAGCTCGTAACAAATTTTAACAGAGAAATAACCATTAGAAGAGGGTAACCAAACCCAGACATCTTCTACATCTCTCAAACTTAAAGGAATCTTGAGAATTAGATCTTTATCTCTTGAATTAAAAATATCATTAATGACATTATAATCCCATTTTGTTGATTAACCAGAAAAAGATTTGAAATAATTGCAATTTGAATATAAGAGGAAAGATTTTAGGAAACTATATCATTTCTTAAACAAGGCAACCAAAGATCTATGTCAATCCTAATCTAAGCATTTTGCCGAATAAACCCCTAAGTAGAGAGAAGATTGTTCTAAACAAAACTAGGGTTACAATTTAATTTTGCGTCAAGAAATGAGCGATTAAGAAAGTAACGGGTTTTAAACAATTTAAACACCAAAGAATTAGGCTTTTGAACAAAACACCAAGCTTGTTTACTAAGCATAACAAGATTAAAGCTTCTCAACTTCATAAAACCCAAACCTCTAAACTTCTTTGGCGAACACAAACCATCCCAAGATTTAAATTTAATACATCTGCCATTACTCCTGCCATTGCCCTCCCAAAAATCATTCATAAGCTTTTCAATTTCAATGCAGAGGGAATTAGGAAGAAAAAAAATATTCATTGTGTAGTTGGCATTGGTTGAGCAATAGTTTTTAGAAGAATTTCTTTCCTTGCCTTTAATAACTTCTTGCTATTCCACTGTTGAATTTCGTGATAGCATTGGAAAAAAATTGAATCAAGTCCCCATTAGCAAAACCTTTATCAAGCCTTTCCTCTATCCAACTTAAAGTACCTCTAGATTGTTCTTAAATGAACTGAGAACCATCAAAACCTAAATCATTTAAGCCATAATCTACAATAACATTTTCGAATCTTGATAAAAGCCATGGAGGATGTGCACCTCCACTATGTTTTTCATAAGAGTAAAGAATATCATTAAAATCACCAAGAATGCACCAAGGAAGAGAATAACTTGAAGATATGAACAAAGGATCTGCCATGAAATCTTCCTTTGAGTTCTTTCGGGGCAGCCATAGAAACTTGTATATGCCTCTAGAACCCCATATTATCATGATGAATAGTAAAATCAATGTAATTAGAACAATTACACAAAATATCCACTTTCAATGAATTAGACCAGAGAAGGGCCAAACCCCCTCATTTCTTAATGTAATTAACTATATAAATATCTTTAAAAATGCCTAGTTTCATTTTAACCCAATCTAGTCTTGCAAAAGAGGTTACTGTTTCACTAAGAAAAATAAGACTAGGTTTACAATAGAGATATTATCCGGCCCAAACTCCTCCACAAGATCCCCATCTATATTTGTACCTTCATTTTTACTCTTTTGACGTCATTTTTCTTCCATTATAACTATCCTTTCCATATCATTATTAGAGTCATTCGAAAAACATACAAAGATTGAATTTGAATAGATTATGTTTCCTTATTTAGCTAAATAAGATTCAGTCAACTCGTTTCCACATCTTCCACCACTCCCATAATCAATGCCATTGCCATGCACCACTAATTGACTCAGTATCCCTATTTATTTGAAAATTTAAAAGTCATCATTCCCATTAATTTCTCACCTAAACACTGTTTCTATCCATAGCAAGGCACTCCCAGATTCAGTTTGAAGCCACCGTTCACCTATATTCTGGCCACATCTTGGGGTTACACGAAGCTAACCGCCATATTGTTTCGCTTCCAATAATGATAGATTATGAAACAAACCTTCATAAAATCATTCAAAATGCCCAATTCTACCATAAAAAAAAATAAAAAGGTATATAACCTAATTTGATACGTAAACTCAATCCACAACCATTTTGCACCTGATTGTTTAATTTTTATATTGATTTTTAAAGGACTTAATACATATAATTTGACCTAAGTTGTTGAAATTATTTTCATTTGAGACTATAAATGAGATAACATAATCCCCCATTCGTCTTAACACTTTTTTAAATTAAAGATCCGCAGAAAGATTAAAGATTTGAATTCATATATCAACAAATAAAAATTATACTTTCTCTAGTGGGTTGAACCATAACTAGAACTAACATATTTTGATTAAAGGACCAAGGCCCCTAAGATTGGACTCGTTCTCGGTTGCCCATATCCAAAGAGATGCGAGAATTGCATTGAAATTCACAGCCCTGTCGAACAAAAATCACCTAACAAATAAAACTTGGTACTAATCACCACATTTGTAACTTTCTCTTTTAAAATAATCAAACCATCATCCCCATCATTATCAATGCATAGATGATTGTATTCCTCGACTAAATCCACTCGTTTCAAACCACTCCTACTACCAACCGCAACGAAAAGGAATAGAAACTCTCAAAGACGAAAAATGTGACATAAGTGGGGACTAAGAACAAACAAAAATAGCTTGTAGAAATGCAAGACACCCACCTTGTTAATAGGACAAGACATAATTTTTTTTCTTTTATTAAAAAAAAAACATTTCATCTGTTAATGTTTGATTATAGAAATTAAATTAATTAAATCTTTCATAAGATTAAATTTAAAATTATAATATGTTAATGTTTAATTATCAAAACTGAAATTAATTAAATCTTTTATAAGGAAGTATATCATAAAAAGAATTATGAACCATATAAAAGACTAAACTAACCAACAAAAAGAGGTATTAAAATTTTATAAATCTTATCCCTTCCCCCTTATAAAAAAAAGCAAGTACACGAACCTAATTTACCATTTCTATTTTTAAGAGTGTGAATTAGCTTTCTTTATATCACACTCTACACTGCACTCAAGAAATGATGAATAACCTTTCTACATTTGTTCTTTTACTTTTCTTTGTTTGTTCATTGACATGTACCACGTCAACATTTGAACCTAGTGGTTGTAATGCTATTTGATTTCCTGACCCTAGAGTTATCAATTATTTGAAAGATATTCGTATTGAAAAACAATGTGTTGATGACATATTTATCTCGTTTTTCACTTATAAACTTGATCTTGATCTTAAATGTTACAAGGTTGTTTCAGCCATTGATGATGATTGTTTTGCACCTATTTTTGCTTTCTTTAGGAGCCCATTTTTTGGGCATTTCTTGAAAGAGTATTGTGCCAATAAACCAGCTCCTGCTCCTGCCCTTACAATTGACGATAATAGATCTAGTCCCTGCAACTGATGATGGAATAGCTCTTGCTCTTGCAATTGATGATGGAATAACTTTTGCTCCTGCAACTAATGATGTAATAGCTCCTGCTCCTGCCATAAATAATGATGAAATAGCTCCTGCCCCCACCACAAACGATGATGGAATAGCTCCTACCCCCGCCATAGATGATGATGAAATAGCTCCGACCCCCGCCATAGACGATGATGGATTAGATTTTTCCGTTGCCATAGATGATGATGAATTAGCTTTTGCCCCGCCACAGACGATAATGGAATAGCTCCTAGGGGTGGCTACGGGCCGGTTTGGGCTTAAAACTGTGAGAAATTTAAAATTTAAACTGGATAGGATCAAATCTAAAATATGCTTGAACTGGCCAGTTTAGGGCTAATTCTATTTCCTATGGAACTTTTACCGAAACAGCCGATATGAAACTGAAATTTTTTTAAAAAATTTAAGTTGTTAAATTAGATTAACCGAATGAATTGAACTAGAATAGGTTAAGCTGAAATTGACATTGAACCGAGGTGGGGCCCATTCCAGTTAGTTGGAACCGTGAATTTACGATTCATAAATCAAAATTGACCACCCCTAAATAGCTCTTGTCCCGGCCATAAATGATGATGGATTAGCTCCTGCCTTGCCACAGATGATGATAAATTAGCTTCTTCTACCCTTGCAATTGCCGATAATAGAGTAGCTCCTACTCCTGCAACTAATGATGATGGATTAGCTTTTGCATCTACCATTGATGATGATGGGTTAGTTCTTACCCTCGTGACTAACTAATGGTGATGGGTTAGTTCCTACCCCCGTGACTAACTAATGATGATGGCATGGCAAAGACACCTGCCCCACCAACTTATAAATGTCAGGGCTCATCTTATGCGCCCATACCTAAAGGTGGCTCATCTTCCGCACCAGCACCTGGTCCTGAAAATGGGATTCTATGATTTTTTAAATTAGCTAGTGTTGAATAGGTAGGTTTAAAGTTTTCATGTTTAGATTTAGGAAATGATATGGTCCATATATCCTTGAATTCTGTTGGCATTTATCGACCATATATATTTCATAAGCTAATGTAATTTTCATTTTTAAGATTAATAAAGGAGATTAATGACCTTTGTTTTTATGCATATTTTTTTTGTAGTTTTATTTAATTTCAACTCCATCTTAATTAGAGTTGCCAATGAAATTTTAGTAATTTGAATTTAGAACAATCCAAGAGAGCAACAAAATTAATTAATTGATCCAAGCCTTCCACTATATATATGTGTGTGTTTTTATATGAAAAAAAAAACTCTTCATGTGGAGGCTTTTGGCACTAATTTGTATATTTTTAGTTAATAGGGAGTGACATTGTAAGATGAAGGCTCAACTATTTTATTAAAACTTAGATTTATACTGGTTATAAAGAGATAGGATTACAACTAAGTACAACTGATGTTAGCTATAAATAACAACTAGCTAAGGATAACTATTACAAAAAATTCTTTGTGTGGATATCCTTAATGACAAAATAATAGGGAAAAAATTCAATAGAGACATTGTTAGCCTTTATAAATGAGGAAAATTGAAATCAAATTGCTACAAGAAGAAGAAGGATGTAAAATATCTTTCAGAAAAAAGGAATAATTATTAGAATGACTTTTAAATGTACCAATATAAGAGATAGGAAGAGTTGTACCATTGCCAATTTTGATTTCATCAAGTCCCTGATAATCAAAATGAGAAGTTAAATTATCAAGAGTAGGAGTAAGATGATGGGTTGCTCTAATATCCATTATCCATGATAGCGATTGTGGAGTGACACTTGAGGTAAAATGAATAGCTTAGAAACTCATGGTGTAGGGCATTGTCTAATAAGATGGCCATAGCCAGGGTACGTAAAATAAGTTGACATGTCAGAATAAGAACTATTCATACAACCACCTAAAAAATAACCCATAGAGTAACCAGGATTTAAACCCGAGTATGTATAGTACTACTCATAAGAACGAGAATAAGAAGATGCTCTTCCATTGCCTCGATTTTGACTATCATGACCTTGAGAGAATTTTTGTTGCCATGACTGGTCATTAAAATTGTTGGTTTGATGACTAGCTTGATGAGTAGTAGATGGTATAATATTAGCATCTTTTGAAGGAGAATCTACTGCAAGAGTATCCTCTGCACTTAGCAACAAGCCATAGAGATCATCATAAGAAATTGGATCCAAACGATATTCAAGATTATGAACAACAGGATGGTATGGCTTTCCTAAGCCATTGACTATAACCTAAACCAGATCATCTTCTAAAACTAGACTACGCAAAGTAGTAGGTTGATCAAACATCCCTTTTATATGTTGCATATATTGAATAATGCTCTCATTGTTTTCCATTTGCATTCAGTAAAATTTTGATTTAAGTGTTCGAACCTATACCTTTGACCCTGAGGCACAGGTAGTTGTGAGTTTTTGCCAAGCATGACATACACTTATTACTCCAATCACTTGTGGAACAAAGCTTTCAGTCATAGATCTAATTATCTACCTGAGAATAAGGTGGTCTTTTCAAAACCAAACATCAAAGGTTGGATTCAATTGATTGTTAATGAGTTTAGGCGGAGGCTCTACATTGTCATTGATATGATGAGCTAAATCATAGCTATTAAGCAAAGGAAGAAGTTGTTCTTACCATAATAAAAAATTTATGGAATCTAGTTTAATTTGTAGCTAGTGTGCAATATTTAGAAGGGTTGAAATGTTGTTTGCTGATAAGGTTATAACTGTGAGTGTATTGGTTGTGGTGGTAGAAACAATATCATTTTCGGTAGCAATTAGAGAGTAAGCTTTGGGTTGTTAAAACACTTACAGCTCTGATACCATGACAGTGTAAAATGAAGGCTCAACTATTATTGCTATTAACACTTAGATTTTATATAAGTTACAAAGAGATAGGATTACCACCTAGTACGACTGATGTTAGCTAATGTTAGTTGTAAATGACAACTAGCTAAGGATAACTATTACAACAAACTAAGTGTTAAAACCATTATTTTTCCAAAATCATCTTTATAAATCTTAAAGACTTTTATAAACTCTCATAATACATTTGAAATAAAAATAACATTTCTTTAAAATATTTTTTTAAGTGGAATATTATGGTAGAACCTTAGAATATCCGTAACCTCAGTCACTATACCTCATTAGCCATTAGGCCTTCTCGAATCCAAATAATATTTCTCTTTTCCTATTTGACAATGGACTGGTTCTGAGACATAGAAAGGTAAACCAAACTACTGCAATCCCTCTGTCGGTATGACTGACCTCGACACACTACAGGTCAACTGAACTTCCGCAGCCACATCATTCTTTATCCACAAATCTCAATAATAATTTATCCATATCTCAGATCATATAATCTCATATCAATCAACATATCATAACCTTACAACTAGCGTACTGTTACGCAACAGTCATAGTGTAGCTCATTTGGTAGCATGTTCTACTAGTCTTTTTCCAAAAATATTTATAAATATATATAAAATGCATAAGAAATACTATAATTGAAAATGAAAGTATTCTTAATTTCTCACCATACCCTTATAATAAAAATCATAATAACAAATAATCAAATTAAAACATCAATAATTACCATGATAAAATAATAATGGCAAAATAACATTGAATATAATCAAAACATAATCAATATATTAAAATATCAAAATCAACCTTTTCAATATTCAAATATTGGAAATATAAATTTTTAAATTGAATCCTCTTCTTAAATATAATACTTCAACAACATAAGTATTTCAATATTAAAATATAAATTCGTTAATTAAATTTTCCTTTTTAAATATATTCAATCAATTTATCCTTTATGCATAAATCCAACACACATTTCAAATATTAACTTACAAATGGAGCGAGTAGTTTGATGTGTCATGGTCCGCCTATTTCCTGATACTTTCGCTTTGGTACTCTCTATAATGAATATATAAATAATTATCAAATAAATTCTTAATAACCCCCAAAATATTCTAAAAATTATAAAAATGATGGAATCGTGGAAACTGACTTAGGAACACCTTAAATGATTAATTTGAGGTTTAAGAATTATCTTCGACGATTAAACTAATTTAAATGGAAATTAACTAATTTTCACTACAAACTATCCGAGATTTATTACTCAAAATCTGTACAGAATTTATTTAAACTCCATTCATGGAAATTGATCGTTGTAATTTATACTATTTATTAAAAATAGTTTCATGCATTTATCTCGGTTTGATACTGTTCATTCATCGGAGTTCGGGTAGGACCCATTAGATTTTTCATCGAAAAAGTGTCACCCGACAAAATCTAATATACCAAAATATTTCCAATAATTACTAGAACACAAAAATACCCTCAAACAACCTAAAATATATATTGAATAAAACAATTGGAATAAAAACTAAATTTACCTAAAAATATTCGCCAAATATTCTACCGACATAGATCAGATGCATGGTTAGTACCTATAGACTCCTGATGATGAGAGAGATGTAATGGAGGTAACCTTGTCACTTGAAACCCATCGGAATAGTAAAAAATCATAGAAAAGGCCAATGATTTCTTTGAATTTTTGGGTAATTCCTGGGTGCTTTCTTGCAAAATAAAAATTATGGAGAGGTAGAAGAGGTTGAGACGAATCTACCACTTAAATTTGAAGTCAATCGGAGTTCATTTGTATATTAAACAAAAAAAGAAAAGATTTGATATCAAATAGAAATTTTTCACTCAGCACCCTTCCTCCCTTCAATTATGTTCCATAGAACGCCACTTCCTCCTTTAAATAAAAGGTGATGGATCATGTGTCCATGGCCAGCTGGTTTCTTTTTTTTTTTTTTTAACAAATACACACACACACACACACACACACATATATATATATATATATATATATATATATATATATATAATGGATAATAATATGTGTTTTAAATCAATAATAATAATAATAGTAATGATACTAACAATAATTACAAAAACAACAACAATAATAATAATATTGACAACAAGGGTCTCAAAATAATGATAATAATACTAGTAATAATAATAAGGATAATGATAATTAAATAAAATAATACGAATAGCAGTAACAACAATAATAATTAAAATAATAATAATAAGAAATATCAATAATAATAAAAAAAAGTAATAATAATAATAAAAAATTAATAATAATAAAAAATTTGGGTTATTACATTCTTCTCTCCTTACGAAAATTCGTCTTCAAATTTTCACCAATATTGAAAGAAGTGGGGGTGTTGACTATGCATATCCATCTCTATTTCCCAAGTACAACTCTTTGTTGTATGGTTGCTCCACAACACATTCTCCATAGAAATTTCTTTGGTATGCAGTTGACGTACTTGATGGCCTATAATCGCCATAGGATACTCTTCATATAATATATCATCATTAAGCTCCACTGTTTGTGTCTGAAGGACATGTGAAGGATCAAAGATATATTTCCTTAATATAGAGATATAGAACGCTAGATGAATTCGTAACAACTCTGGTGGTAACATCAATTTGTAAGCCACATCACCTACCTTTGAATGAATCTTAAAAGGTCCAATATATCTTGGAGCTAACTTACCCTTTTTACTAAATCTCATTTCTTTCTTCATTGGAGACACCTTAAGACACATTATGCCTTTAATAGAAAATGACACATCCTTTCTCTTAGGATTTACATAGCTTTTCTGTCAACTTAAAGTCGTCCTCAATCTCTATTGAATAATAAAAACTTTCTTAGAAGTCACTTACACTAATTCTAGACTAGTTAATTGTCTCTCACCAACTTCCTAACATAAGAGTGATCTACACTTTCTTCCATACAATGCTTCATATAGAGCCTTTCCAATACTTGTATGTAACTATTATTATATTCAAATTTAATCAATGACAAGTGCATATCCTATTGACCACCAAAATTCATCACATACATTTTTATCATATCTTCTAATGTTTGAATGGTCCATTCTGATTGACTATCAGTTTAAGAATGAAAAACTGTATTGAAGCCAAGTCTCGTGCCCAACGCTTTATACAATTATTTCCAAAAGACTGAAGTAAAGGTAGCTCATATGTCAGACACTATTCTTTATGGTTCTCTATGTAAGCTAGTTGACATACAACTTTGCTAACCTGTCAGTAGAGTATGTATTCTTACCTGGCAAGAAGTGAGCTGACTTGGTTAACCTATCAACTATCACCTATATACCTCCTATTGTATAAGGTAATCTAGTCACAAAATCCATAGCAATCATATCCCACTTCTATTCTGGGATAGGCAACTGCTGCAATAATCCTAAGGGTCTCTGATGTTCTAACTTCACCTACTGACAAGTGAGACACTTGGATACAAACTCAATAATCTCTCTCTTTATTCCATTCCACCAATATGTATCTTTCAAATTATGATACATCTTGGTAGATCCAGGATGAACTATGTAAGTAGAACAATGAACTTCTTCCATAATCTTTTTCCTCAAGTCATCCACATCTGGTACACACAATCTAGTACCCATATGCAGCACACTCTCATTATCAATAATAAATTCTCAGGATTAACCCTGTTGCACTTCTAACATTATTCTCTGTAATTATGGGTCCCTTCTCTGAGCTATTTTGACTCTATCCAAGTATATTAATCGTACTGTGAATTGAACTAAAAGATATTTTTTAGTTACCTTCCACTACGACCCTTAGTCAATCAACTCATGTAATTCTTTTATTATTGGCCTCCTTTCCATGCTAATGTGAGCAAGACTTCTTGTTGACTTTCTACTCAAAGCGTTAGCTACCGCATTAGCTTTACCTGGATGATAAAGAATAAAGCAATTATAGTCTTTTAGGAGTTACATCCATCTCCTCTGCTTGAACTTAAAGTCTCTCTACTGAAAGATATACTCAAGATCTTATGATAAGTGTATATTTCACAAGTTACACTATACAAGTAATGTTTTCAATTCTTTAATGCAAACATCACTGCCACCATCTCCAAATCATGAGTAGGATAGTTTTGCTTGTGCTTCTTTAACTAGCCTAAAGCATAAGCAACCACTTTCTTATTTTGCATTAATACACATCTTAATCCTACTTGAAAAGCATCACAATACACTGTATACCTTTCATTCCCTGAATGTAAAGTTAACACTAGAGTTGAAGTTAACCTATCCTTGAGAATCTAAAAGTGCTCCTTACATTTATTATTCCACACAAACTTAGCATTCTTATGAGTTAATATTGTTAAAAGTGTGACTATCTTGGAGAAATCCTTTATAAATCTCTTATAGTAGCCTGCTAAATCCAAAAAACTCCTTACTTCTGTGACTGTTGTGGGTCTTTGCCATTATGTAATAGCTTCAATCTTTTTTTAGGATCCATTTGCATGCCATATTTGGATACTACATGGCCTAAGAATGCCACTTGATCCAACCAAAACTCACTTTTTGAGAACTTGGCATACTATTGATGTTTGCTTAAAGTCTGAAGCATCATCCTTAAATGTATAGCATGTTCCTTTTCATTTTTAGAATACATCAAGATATCATTAATAAACATTGTTATAAAGTGGTCTAAGAATAGCCTAAACACCTAATTCATCAAGTCCTTAAAGGCTATTAGGGCATTAGTCAACCTAAAGGACATTACCAAGAATTCATAATAGCCATATCTTGCCCAAAATGTAGTCTTAGGTATATCTCCACTTCTAATCCTCAACTGATGATAACTTGACCTTAGGTTAATCTTGGAAAAAAATTGAGCTCCGTAAAGTTGATTAGACAAGTCATCAATTCTCTAAAGAGGATACTTGTACTTGATGATGACTTTGTTCAATTGTGTATAGTTGATACAAAGTTGCAAACCACCATATTTCTTTTTCATAAACAGCACTGGTGCACCCTAAAGAGATGTGTTGGGTCTAATAAAACCCTTATCAAGCAACTCTTATAATTGTTTTATAAGCTCCTTTAATTCTATAGTCGTAATCCTATAAGGTGGCTTAGGGATAGGATCTGTACTAAGTATAACATCAATACATAATTCTATCTCTCTTTCAGGTGGTAAGCCTGGTAATTCTTCAGGAAAAACATAAGAAAACTCATACACCACTGGCACATTCTCAATTGCCCCTTTATCTGACCTTATATTTCTGACCATAACAAAATAGCTTTGACATCCTCTTTTAATCATCTTTCTAATTGTGATTGCAAAAATGAGATTCTGAGGCATTGAACTCTTGTCATTTCTAAATCAAAATTTTGCATCATTTGAAATTCTGAAAATCACTTCCTTCTCCTGATAATCTAAAGTAGCATAATGTTGATTCAACCAATCCATTTACAAAATCACATCAATATCAATTACATCCAATAAGACTAAATCCATAAATAACTATCTAAACTCTGGTCCTCAGCTTAAATGCCAATATATGCTCAACCGAATCCTATAACATACATTCTACTACTCTTCCCTCATCTTGCATCATGTTTATAGCATGATGGGATAGCCTGAAAAACTCATAGGTCCACTACTATACTGATCGTTATCCTCTAGCTATATGCATCAATTGCCATATGTAATTATCCCTTATAGAAGGAGAATAAAAGTATCTTAGAAGTCGCTCTTTAAACTCTAACCATGTTATGATAATCATATCATATATGACTGGATCAACAACACAAATTAGTCTTGTGTAGTTGTTTAATCTAACAGTTCAATAATCAAAATCCTCTGATTTCTTTGTTATAGCATCTACTATTCTAGGGGCTTGGCTTGATTAAATGCTACTAGTCCTTGATTACACCTTGCTACACCAACTACAAAAGCTGCAGAATCTATATTTGAAGTAGATATTTTTGCTAACTGTTATTGTCCTTGTCTCTGAACGGTTACCACTTTAGGTTTATCACTTCTTATGGCTGGTAGGATAGAGGGAGAATTTTCATTGTGAAATGATTGCTCATCAACATAATATGCTGCCTCTGACTTACCCCTATACTAAGTGGTAGAGTAGGGGTTGGAACTACAATCGAAACTTCATTTTGAAAGGACTACTTATCATTATACTGTCTCTATAGTATAAGCAGTTCGTATTTACCTCCTTTGAAAAGATGCATAGATTAACAAGATTCAAGACATGATAAGAAAACTAACTTATACATGGAATTCTAGAAACAATGATGACATCAATTAACAATTACCACCTATTCGTCGTAGTAGTTTCAAGAAAGGATATAATTCAATAACCAAAAAGCAGAAAATCAACCATAAGCTCTAATACTAACTTTATCACGACTCCAACCCAAAAGGGCACATGACCGACACTAGGGAATGGGAAAGCGAGAAGCTTTCAAAATCCATAGTAAGCCTTAACAAAATTTTCATAGTAAAATTAAATCAACTCTCTTATTCTAATAAAAATCTGGTAGAGTTTCCTCTGTACCGAAAAAAAATCCAAAACCTGTAAATCAAGAAATGCACTTCCAAAACATTCTCCCATCAATACTACATCACAATAACTCCAATAATCCATCACAAATATAAATCTCCAACACAAAATATATGCTCGTCACATATATCAGCATAAAAATACATAAACCCAATTTTGACTAATCAAATACAAATACATTAACCAAATGTTCAACTACTACTGCAATGTCTAGAGTATGAATATAAGACAAGAAATATTAACATGACTTATAAAGTAGCTGGGGAAGAACAAGTCCGGCGCAGACAAGTATAACTAGCTGTAGGCTCCCGAGATCCTAAGAAAAATAATTGAGGCGAGTCAGATCTCATTGAGTAAGCTAATATAAGGAAATACATCATGTTTTAAAATCCTTCTTTATTAAAAGATTTTATGGAAATATATTAAAATATATATAACTTATATTTAAAACCATTATTTTCCAAAATCATCTTTACAAATCTTAAAGACTTTTATAAACTCTCATAATACCTTTGAAATAGAAATAACATTTCTTTAAAATATTCTTTTAATTGGAAAACCATGGTAGGACCCTAGGATATCTGTAATTACCTCACTAGCCATTAGGCTTTCTTGAATCCAAATAATATTTCTCTTTTCCAATTTGGCAATGGACTGGCCCCAAGATACATAAAGGTCAATCGAACTACCGCAGTCTCCCTGCCGGCATGATTGACCCTGAGACACTGCAGGTCAATCGAATTCCCGTAGCCATACCACTCTCTATCCACAAATCTCAATAATAATTTATCCATATCTCATATCATATAATCTCATATCAATCAACATATCGTAACCTAGTAACTAGCATGTTGTTGCGTAATAGTTCTAGTGTAGCCCACTAGATAGCATGTTCTACCAGTCTTTTTCCAAAAATATTTATAAATATATATAAAATGCATAAGAAATACTATAATTGAAAATGAAAGTATTCTTAATTTCTCACCATATCCTTATAATAAAAATCATAAAAACAAATAACCGAATTAAAGCATCAATAATCACCATAATAAAATAATAATGGCAAAATAACATTGAATATAATCAAAACATAATCAATATGTTAAAATATCAAAATCAACCTTTTCAATATTCAAATATTGAAAATATAAATTGTTAAATTGAATCATCTTCTTAAATATAATAATTCAACAACATAAGTATTTCAATATTAAAATATAAATTCGTTAATTAAATTTTCCTTCTTAAATATATTCAATCAATTTATACTTTATATGCTTAAATCCAACACATATTTTAAATATTAACTTACAAATGGAGCGAGTACTTTGACGTGTCATGGTCCACCTATTTCCTGATACTTTTCGCTTTGGTACTCTCTATAATAAATATATAAATAATTATCAAATAAATTCTTAATAACTCCCAAAATATTCTAAAAATTATAAAAAAATGATGGAATCATGGAAACTGACTTGGGAACACCCTAAATGATTAATTTGAGGCTTAAGAATTATCTTCGGCGATTAAACTAATTTAAATGGAAATTAACTAATTTTCACTACAAACAATCCAAGATTTATTACTCAAAATTCATAAAGAATTTATTTAAACTCCATTCGTGGAAATTGATCGCTATAATTTATACTATTTATTAAAAATAGTATTATACATTTATCTCGAGATTGATACTGTTCATTCATCGGAGTTCGAGTGGAACCCACCAAATTTTTCACTGAAAAGTGTCACACGACAAAACCGAATATACCAAAATGTTCCTAATAATTACTAAAATACAAAAATAGCCTCAAACAACCTAAAATATATACTGAATAAAACAATTGGAATAAAAACCAAATTTACCTAAAAATGTTCGCTAAATATTCTACCGACATAAATTAGATGCATGGTCAATATCTATAGACTCATGACGATAAGAGGTACGTAATGGAGTCAATCCCATCACTTGAAACCCACTAAAATAGTAAAAAATTACAAAAAAGGCCAACGTTTTCTTTGAATTGCTAGGCACTTTCTTGCAGAATAAAAATTATGACAAGGTAGATTCGTTATCTACACTCAAATTTGAAGTCAGTTGAAATTTGTTTGCATATTAAACAAAAAAGAAAAAAAAAAGAAAAAGTTTGATATCAAATGAAAAATTGTCATTTAGCACCCTTCCTACCATCAATTCTGCTATGTAGAACGCTAATAATAATAATAATAATAATAATAATAATAATAATTACAACAACAATAATACTAATACTAATAATAATAACACTGACAACAAGAGTCTCAAAACAATGATAATAATACCAATAATAGTAATAAGGATAATGATAATAAAATGAACTAATACTAATACTAATAGCAACAATAACATTAATAATTAAAATAATAATAATAAGAAATATTAATAGTAATAATAATAATAATAATATTAATATTAATAATAAAAAAATCGGATTATTACATACATATGATATAAAAACATACTTAGCTTCAATAATTAATCTAATTGGAATTATTATTATTATTGATTTAGCAAAAATACATCATCTAATTATTTTCATTCGTGAGTATTATTAATATTGTACATAACAACTAAGCATTATATTCAATTATAATATTTATTATTTTATTTTTAGGATTAGATTGATTTTACCGTTGAAAATGGTTCCTATAGCTACTCTTCTTCGAGAAGAGTATACAACAAGCATTCAAGATTTGTTGTTACCCAACTATTACATGATTAAAAAAACATTACTTTGTTTTAAAAAAATTATAATTAATATATTTAAATTATAAAACTCACATTAGATTTATAATAAATAATTAAAATTTTAAATATATAGATTTTTTTTTGTTTTGTGATCTTGAAAAATATTTTAAAATATAAATTTGTAGGTATATTTTACTGATATTATGTTATTCATTTCATATATTGAAGAGAAACTAAAAATATATGGAAAATAAGTTAAAAATATGTGAAAAATAAACAAAAAATATTTCAAATGTTATGCCTTTGAAATTTATATTCTAGTCACAATGAATAAAACTACAAATCTAGCAGTCGTGCGACTATCTAAAATAAAATAAAATAAATAATAATAATTATAATAATAACAACAAGAACAACATATTCAATGAAAGATAATAATAAAAAAAATATAATCAGATTCTTCAAGATGATTTCATAGACGGAAAATAAACTAAAAATATACAAAAAAAAAAAAGAAAATAAACAAAAAATTCAAAATTAAATAAAACTAAAATATAAAATATATTTTTGAAAAATCAAAAGACATTTATTGAATGTCTCCTAATTATAATACATTATATTTATTCAGGAATAAATATCATTGGATATATAGATAGTTGGAAAAATATAATGAGATTGTTCAATATTCTTCATAAAACTGAATAAAAGTATAAGAGATTGTTTCATATACAAAAAAAAATATTCAAAATTGAATAAAATTGAAAATAAAATACATTTTTTGAAAAAACACAAGAAACATTTATTATATGTCTTCCATTTATAATACATTATTTTATTTGAAAATAAATATCATTGGATATATAAATAGTTAAAAAATATAATGAGATTGTTCAACAATCTTCATAAAGCTGAATAATAGTGTAAGAGATTGTTTTATATACGAAAAATAACCAAAAAGTAGACAAAAATAAACTAAAAGTAACTGAAAAATATTTCAGATTTCATGCTGTAGGCAGCGGGATTTAGCGCGCGCCCAAGTGTTTGGCGACCACGGCACTGTGTGGGCTCGAGGCCCACTAGGAAATACGATATAAGTTTTGGGCCTATTCGGAGATGGAGTCGCCACTCGGATAAAAGTCGGGACACACTGTACATCAACTGGATCCCACGGAGGTTCCCAGAAGTCGTCATCAGAGATTGGGTTCGAAAACTGGGTATGAGCGTTTGAATGCCCACCCAACCTTGCGGTTGGTCTCCGTTTATGTTTTGCGTTTCATTACCTTTAATTATTTAATTATTTCTTCATTTACATTCAAAATTGCACTTGCCTTCATTCACTTTCCAAGTTTTATAGTT
Organism: Mallotus nudiflorus; assembly: GCA_947683625.1. NCBI lineage: Eukaryota > Viridiplantae > Streptophyta > Magnoliopsida > Malpighiales > Euphorbiaceae > Mallotus > Mallotus nudiflorus. The sequence continues at coordinate 1,306,852 of CANTUR010000418.1, forward strand.
AAGTCCAAGTTTGCACATTAATCCAATTTCATGCCTTTGAATTCCAACGTTCAACAGAAATAAAATAAATAATAATTTACAACCATACATTCAAAATCAAATGGGGAAAGAAATTAAGGATTACAACGCTTTTGGACTAAATAAAAGAATAATATACAGAAGATAAACTAAATATATACCGAAAATAAAACAATAAATGCGGTAATCTAAAAGGAATAAATAACAAAGGTGACTACTCAATGATGGAAATCATTAAGTAATTCTTGCAAATAACACATAATTAGTCCTTCCTTTCAAAAAGTGAAATCACATATAACGATATATGCAAGGAGACTCTATAAAAAAGGGGTTTTCACTTTATGAACTAGGGAAACCAACAAACAATCAAGACGAACATCATCATGCAATGAAATAGCCATATTTAAGGTTGAAAGAATACATATTAAGGCAGAATCACGACGAGCACATAAAAAAATAGAACTAAAACTAGATTGAACCTGTCAATAAGGCAGCGCCTCATCAGCAGGGACGCCTACAACTTCGAGTCAAAAAGGAATAAGACACACACACACACAAGAGGAAGGCTTCATAAAGGCCTGTCAATGGGGCGATCGCCTCATTAACAAGAGGTGACGCCTTTAAGGTGATCGCCTCATTGACAAGAGGCGACACCTCTGGGAAGAGGCGATGCCTAGTCAGATGGCTGAAACTGACTCCCAAACACTTAAACTTCTACTCTAAGTAACTAAACATGCATATACACACTCTATAATCATCAAACCGCAACTACATGCAAAAGTATTCAACTATCACGTCAATAAAGTGGGATATTGATTAAGATAAACTAGAAATACCTAAAATATACTAATGACTTAATTACACATAAGCAAGAACACACAAAATGACGAACATATCAAGTTTAAGTGCAAGTTTTATACCAAAATGAGAGGCCCTCAGAGATGTTTTGATTGAGATCCTTGCTAGGATGTGATATCTACCTTTGACACAAGTTTCTTCCTCCTTCTCTTGTGGAGATGTCAACTCTCTTTGCTTTAATCTCTCCTTCTTCCTCCTAGGACGATTTTTTTTCTCTCTCCTTTCTTCCCCTTTTTTTTCAGAGCTCTCCCCTTTTTCCCCCACCAATCTTTTTCTCTTTTCTCTCTCTTTTTTTTTATTTTATTCCTTAGCTTTCCCATGCCCCTAAGCCCTTTAGCCCATCATGAGCCTTTTTTCCTTCCCCAAAAATCTTTTTCTCACGTAAAAAGCAGGTCTAGAGAGTGGGGCCTGCACCACTTGGCTGTCATGATTATAGTTGCATTAAATACAACTGCAAGTGGGTTGCCATAGAGGCAGCGCCTCATCGATGAGGCGATCGCCTCTGTGCTGAGGCGATCGCCTCAGCTGCCAAAGAGGCAATCGCCTCAGCTGCCAAAGAGGCAATCGCCTCATTGCATTGAGGCGATGCCTCTTTGGACCGGGCTTGCGTTGGGCCAAGCGAGCTTAGGCCAATTTTGGATAGTTGGGCTAGGTTTTGGGCCTTTTTTAGGCTTTAGGTTTTCAAGTCCATTTTTCATTAGAGATTCAGGCTTCATTTTCATGTCCAAGTTTCATGTTCTCATCATCGGGCTTGACAACGGGCCGGTCAAATTGAGCGCCCTTAATTCGTCCCCTAACACGGGCTGACCAAATCGGGTATCTACAGTTTGCCCCTTGATTTTTTAAAAAATCAAATGCATGCAATGACCATTTTTTGGAAAATCATATGCACGACAATAATTAAACAATAAGATAAAAAGCATACCTGACTCTTGGGTCTCATCCGAGAGATGAATTCTTTGATTCTGAAATGTGATCGTGATCCTCGGGTTTTCCTGGCCCGATCAGCCACTCATTAATATTTGATAAAGAGATTTGGAAATTGTCTACCTCAGGTTTTCCTGGCCTGATTATCACCTTATTGGGGACATAAACTTATGGGTTTTCCTGGCCTAACCATCCGTCACCTGAAACCTGATTTTTGGGTTTTCCTGGCCTAATCCACATAACACTGAGACTCAATTCTCAGGTTTTTCTAGCCCGATCATCACTGGGAATGTGGTTTTCAAATTTTCCTGATCTAATTATCACTTCTCCAGGGACATAGGCTTTCGGGTTTTCATGGCCTAGTTATCCTTCACTCTTGACTTCGGGGATACTACCCGAACAGTCATCTCAATCTTTGAGCTTTCGGGATTCAAACCCGAATAGCCCTTTCTTTGAGCTTCGGGGATTCAAACCTAAACAACCCTCTTTTTGAGCTTCGGGGATTCAAACCCGAATAGCCCTCTCTTTGAGCTTCAGGGATTCAAACCCGAACAACCCTCTTTTTGAGCTTCAGGGATTTAAACCCGAGCAACCCTTTCTTTTAACGGTATGGGTTTTCTTGGCCCATTTTTCCCAAAACTTTATCTCAAAAATATGTACTCTGAATTCTGCCTCCCTAGTATGCAACACTAATTTCCATTCATCATTTTTCAATCATTCAACACACTTTTTTTTGGGAAACCCCACACCCTTGCTTGCTATAAAAATAACTTTTGCCTTGTCTTTTCCTCTTTTACCTTTTATCACTTCTCTTTTTCCCTTTCCTCCTCTTACACTTTCTGTACTCCCCGTATCTTTCCTCCTTTCACAGTCGATGGAGAACGAGAGAACACCCCTTGTGCCCTAATGGGATAATATTCTGCCTCTTATTAGCACCTCTAGGAGTCTGGGATTGACCCATGGGGACTCGATTCTTCTTCTGGCAGATCTAGGGTCTCACATTTGCTCTTCTGCATCCGGAGAGGTTAGTACCCTGAAATTTTCCTATAAAATCATATTAGGTTGGTGATTAATCATGCATAATTATCGTTCCAAGACATTGTTTGATCGAACAAGATATGAAATTTATGTTTAAATCATTAAGAATTAAAAATTGTCCCCATCTGCGCCTCACAGAGGCGATCACCTATTCGATGAGGCGATTATCTCATTGATGAGGCGATAAGCTACTGTGAAAAGGCGATTGCTTGTTGCCCCTTCACAGAGCCGATCGCCTCTTCAATGAGGTGATCGCCTCTGTGATGAGGTGATCGCCTTTATGGTGAGGCGATCGCTTTATCAACAGAGTGAACTGCACTATTTACAGTACATTCATTCTGAATTTCTCCCTGAAATCGTAAAATGCATAAATTTTACTTCCCTATCTCTTTATTTGTAGCATGATGCTTAGACATTCAAGGGGGCCAGGAATTTCCATAGAGCTCGGGTCTTCTATAGCCACTTGATCGATGAGCAGAGGGACTGAATTCAAGAGACGGGGTTTGAGTACTTCGTACTCTCGCTTCCATCTGAGCAGGGGTGCACAGACTACCAACCACTGCATGCCCTGATGAAGAGGTGGTTTGATACGACCCACACTTTCCACCTCTTGTTCGATGAGCTTACTCTAGACCTAGTGTCATTTGCTGCCATCACGGGGATTGCCTGCACCAGGGATCCTGTTCCCTTTGATGCGAGTCTACACCAGCTGTCTCTGGATAAGGCTATATACATCAAGCGACTTTTGGGGATGACTCTTGACATGAAGGGGACTCATACCCTTTAGTTAGACTCAATAAAGAGTTTTTACACCCAGGATCAGGCAGCAGCGATGATCTCTTCCTGTGAGATTGACCAGGTGGTGAGGGCCTTTTTGCTCTACCTGCTCGGTACCACCTTCTTCGCTGACATTGCCAGCTCTATCGACTTGATTTTCCTATCGGCCCTTCGGGATCTCGACCAGATTCCCACATTTGAATGGGGTAGCTACGCCCTGGCATATTTGTATTAGAGTATGGACAAGGTGGTCTGAGGGGCTAGGAGATTCTATGGCTTTTGGCACGCTGTTATGGTGCGTCATGATCCCTTTTTTCTTTATCTTGTTCTGACCCACCGTTACTTACATCAGTTTTCTCAACTTCTCCTATTTTATTTTTCAGGTTTGGGCTCTGGAGCTAGAGTTGCTTGTGGGCATTACCCGATTGGGAGATCATTTTCTGGCCCTCGGCAGGTGGGGCACCATCCACGTCGTGAAGAGGCACCTTGCGCGAGTTCACATCCACAGACAGCACCTGAACTCTCTGACACAGGATGCGGTACCTACAAAGCATAAACCTTCTTATTAATAAATTATTCATATTCAATTTACTTACATATTGACATCTCCTTTATTTTTTTTGCAGATCCGGAATGACTTGTGGGGGCCTGAGGACACTTGGACCATTGAGATGACTCGCTCCAGGCCCTCAGCTCAGAAGAGGGTACTCCTCTGTGGGCCTGGATATCGAGCTTGGTATTTGGGAGAGCAGGTCTTGAACTGGAGGGCAGGTGTTAGAGCTAGGCAGGTCCCTAGGTCTCCTTTTGATAGTATGCTTTGGGCTCATGAGCTGAAGGGTGATGACCTCGCTCAGGCTGTTGTGGGCTCTCCAGCTGTGGATCACATAGTTCAAGTGAAGAGCCAGTATGCAGAGTTCATACGCACCTACCTTCTGCTGACGATCCCTTTCTAGGCTGCTTTTACCTCTTAGGTATTTCCCTGTCAGCTTCTCTTTTCTTATAAATTGACTACATTCTCAACATGTTTCTCTTATTTTTGTCTTCAAGCTGCACTTGCTAGGCCTGTGGCCTCGGTCAGGTCCTGAGTGCGGGAGAGAGAGCCCTTGAGGCGTCGAATCTGGGTAGGGAGGAGACTTCTGCGGCTAGCAAGGAAGCCAGGTTGACTACTGCCCTCGGTTATAAGTTTATCCCAGGCAGCTTCATTCACGTCCCCGACCCTCTAGCTCGATGTTGGGTTCCTCCTAGAGAGTTCTCGCGTTAGTTCTTGACTTTGGAAGAGGACCTGACCCCTGCATGCACCCCTGGTGGTGCTACTCATGTAAGTTCTTTTCCTGACCTACTTTCATTATGATTCTTAAACCAAACATTAGCTCCAACATTTATTTCAATAATGTAGATTCCGCTGGAGCAGGGCCTATATATGTATCGCATGATAGAGGCCTAGAGAGACTACATGCTGGAGATCACCCAGCAGTGGAGGGTAAAAACCTCTTTATTTTCTACATGTATGCATGCATGCATGGTTTACTAACCTGCATTTTATCCGAAATAGGATCAGGATGAGGCTAGTAGGGCGAGGATCGCCACTCTCGAGCGTCAAATTGACATATTTCACATTGATGAGGACGACGAGGATAAAGACAGGAGTGGCAGCGGAGTCAGAGGAGAGGCCGACCCTGAGGGTACTGGATCGGATACTTAATGTACCAAGGTTAAAACTTGTGTAGTCTTTGAATAGTGAACATAAAATTTTAGTTTTTTGATTTTATAGATAGAATGTTTGTAGAATTCATCATTTTTGTCGATTAAATTCATTTTTTTACTTTTCTCATTTCTTCACATGTGAGTTTATTTCAATGTTTACATACATAACTGTCCCACTATATTCTGACTGCACCTGTTTAGACTGTATGATTCGAAGAAGCGCAATCAACCCATATTGCTTATAAGGCGATTGCCTCATCGAACCCTAGTGAAGAGGCGATTGCCTCTTGCTGCTGAGGCGATCGCCTCATCGATGAGGCTATCACCTTAACAATAAGAGGTCTTGCCCTTATAAAAACCCACATTCTTGTGTTTGACCTAATTCTTGAGTTCCCTTCGTCCCTAACCTCTTGTTTCTTTCTCTAGGCACCTCTAAAAAGCCATAAAAATGACGGAACAAAGTCTGAGGCCCCTAAAATCAATTTTGAAATGTTTAGACAATAAATCTTGGGCTAGGTTAGAGCTATTTCACCTTTCGGTCTTCAAATCACTCCATACTAGGAGAATCAATTTTCCTTTTCTCTATGCCATGGTTCAATTTTGGGATCCCCATAAACATATTTTTTGGTTCAACACAATAGAAATATGTCCCTTGCCAGAGGAATTCGAGGTAATTCTCAGCCATCATATGGACTCTGCTTGCCAGCTTGCGATTCCTGTCCTTAAAAACCCAGATTCTCACTCCATTCGGTAACAAATGGCACATATGTTCAACCTTCCACCCCGGTCTTCTTTTCATTGTATCTCCTACTCAGAAATCAAACTAGAGTCCTTCCTCGAGGTCACCATGAATATGGACAAAGAAGAAACTTATTGGCCCCGTATGTTAGCCCTCTGTTTGTATGCTCAATTTCTGCTGGTTTCACCCTCAGGGCATTGCGATATGAAGATCCTTTCCATCCTCGATCAAGTGGAGTCAGGGTTCAATCCCTTCCCTCTTATCTTAGCAGAGACTATCATCAGATTGGATGACTTCACGAAGACGCGATAATTCTTAGGAAGCCCATTCCTGTTACTAAGTAAGTTTCCCATTATCCCTTCCTTCACTTCTAACTGTTATACTATCTGTATCTAATCATTTGCAATCCCGCATATGTGGTTTTATGAAAAGTTGGGCTTGATCGAACCTCCTTAAGACATCAGACGTTATTAGGCCAAGCATTATTGAACAAGAAAACTACATTCCATCCCTGCAAACATTCATGGCTGGCTGTCAACATTTCCTAATACACTGATCCACTAGATGTGCCCTTGGTGGGGATTGTAGCATATAACCATTTGATTTTACACATATTGCATCCCGGTTACGGGTCTTTATTTTGCCACTTTCTACAATCCAGCCCGCCTCTGCCTCCAATATGGTTATAAACAACTGATTATGGAGCCTATTCACGAGTTCAAGCCAGGGCCGCTTCTCAAAATTTCCTAGACCACCTGGTGCAACTTGGCCTCGAAGAGTCATCGAAAGAAATTTAAGCTACGACGATGATCAGACTACCGATGAGGAAGCGACGAATTTATTAAATAAAAAAGGACAAGATAGTTACAAATGTTAAGTTCATAGGGTAGGCAACAAAAGAAGAGAAAAAAAATTAGCTCACAAAATGAAGTCGTCATTTCCCTTTTTGTTAGAAGTAATTTCCATTTTGTACTAGCTAAATGGCTTGTAATGGACACATTATGCAATGTTTAACGATAATTAAAGCAATCTATTTCATTTCATTTAAGCACAAAAACGCATATACATTTCACTTCTGGTACATCTCATGTTATTAGTTAGCTTGCCCTTGCAAGTTTTTTAACTAATCATTTTGCGCCTTTCTCTCTCCTTTTACATGTCCTTAACTTTTGCCTGGACCGCCTCTTTTGAGGTTTTCAGTCCAACGGGACTTTTCTTTCCTTTTTTTTTAGTCTCTAACTTTTACCTAGACAGCTTCTATTCGAGATTTTCTCCCTAGTGAGACTTTTTACAAAAAGTATTTCTTGAGCTTGTCTAGGTTGATGGGTTCTTTGAACTCATTTCCCTCTATGTCAAACAAAATGGCAGCGCCTTTCAAAAATAACTTCTTTACCAGATACGGTCCCTCCCAATTGGGCTTAAACTTTCCTCGAGGATCGGTCATGATTGATCTTATAAGTTTCAACACCAAATCCCCTTCTCGAATCTTACCTGGCTTGATTTTCTTATTGTAGGCACGAGGTATTCTTTTCTTATACAGTTGAGAATGATACATAGCTTTCACCCTCTTTTCATCCAACAATGTCAACTAAGCCAACCGACTTTCGACCCACTGATACTCAGGGAGTTTAGATTCCAGAAGGACTCTCAATGACCTTATCTCAACCTCTATTGGTAAAATAGCCTCACACCTATAAACCAAAGAGTACGGCATGGCTCCTGTCGAAGTTCTAGCAGTAGTTTGGTACCCCCACAATGCGAATTGTAAGTAATCGGCCCAATCTCAATAATTTTCCAGCATCTTGGCCAAGATCTTTTTACATTCTTATTTACTGCTTCCATCGCCCCATTTGCCTATGGCCTATATGGAGATGACCTGTGGTGCTTAATCTTATAGTCTTTCAATAATATGGCCATTTCTGCCTGAAATTGAACGCCATTGTCTATAACTATGTGGTGCGATAATCTGTACCTGTAGATTATGTTCTTTTCGATGAACTTCGATATCTACTTTGACCCCACGGTAGCATAAGATTTGGCCTCAACCCATTTGGAGAAGTAGTCAATAGCCATAATGATATACCGATGGCCATTAGTTGCTTTTGGCCTTACCTCCCCTATGATATCAATCCCCCATATAGCAAACGGCCAAGGAGAAGTCATTCCTTGAAGCTCCATAGACGGTAGGTGGCTAACATCACCATATGTTTGGTAATTATGACATTTCTTCATAAATTCAACACAATTTGCTTCCATGATGAGCCAAAAGTACCCTTGGTAGGCTATTTTCTTTGCCAGGATGGTCCCATTCATGTGTGGCCCACACACCCCTTCATGAATTGCTTCCATAAGCTTCCGGCCTTCATCCTTATCAATGCACATGAGGTGTACCCTGGCTGGCATCCTTTTGTATAACATCCCATTGTGGCTTATGAACTGTCGAGACAATATTTGCAAGGATATCCTTTCTTTCTTATCGGCGTCATCTGAAAATTGTCTAGTTTCTAGGTTTCTCACCTCCAGAAATTATCTGGCATTACTCTTACCTCTTTGTAACAAGGGGCTTGAGACTTTGTGAGAATTAGGGGCCTAGCTTTTGGTTGTTTCTTACTTTCCCACATGGAGGCCTGTGTGGCTAGGGCATCAGCTACTTGGTTTCCTTCCCTTGGCAAATGGACAAATTTATATTGAGTGAAGGAGCATAGGATGGTAGCCAAGTATTCCCAGTACAGCTGTAATCTATCTTCTTTTATCTTCCATTCTTTAGTGGCTTATTTTATAACTAGCATGGAATCCCCATAGATAGTGACATTTTCTGCCCCTGCGCTACGCAATGCTTCTAAACCAAAGATGCAGGCTTCATATTCTGCTTGGTTATTGGTTACTTCAAACTGAAGTCTTTTTGCCATTGGGATCATTTCTCCTTCAGGCATAACCAAAATTACCCCTATTCCGGCCCTTTTGTTATTGACAGCTCCGTTAAAGTACATTTCCCAGCCTTGTATCTTTATCACCCCTAGATACTCATTGGGAAACTCTAACTTCCATTCTTGGTCATCATCCATCGGGATTTGTGCCAAGAAGTCTGCTACTACTCTTCCTTTCACTGTCTTTTTGGTCGTATACTCTATGTCAAATTCTATGAGTAAAATGAGCCACCTAGCCAATTTTCCTGTAAGAGACGGGGTTGGAGGTACCTTAGGGGATCATATTTAGAAATTGCCTACACTTTGTAAAACTGAAAGTAGTGTCAGAGATTTTTCATTGCCCAAATTATTGCTAGGCATGTTTTCTCCATTAAACTATAAGTAGCTTTGTAGGGTAGAAGCTTCTTACTCAGGTAATATACAACATGCTTTATCTTTTTTTCACCTTCCTGTGCCAATATTGCCCCTATTGCATCCTTCTCAATTGCCAGATATAGGATCAAGGCTTTACCCAATCTCGATGGCTGTAAGATAGGAGGATTCATCAAATAATCCTTGATGGCTTCAAAGGCTTGTTGACATCTTTCATCCCACACAATAGGTTGGTCTTTCTTTAGAAGCTTAAAGATGGGATTGCAGATGGTCGTTAACTTGGCTATAAATCTGCTGATGTATCGTAAACATCCCAGAAACCCTCAGACCTCTTTTTCATTCTTTGGTACCGGCTTATCCCTAATTTTTTTGATCTTATCTGGATCGACCTCTATTCCTTTTTGGCTGACAATGTGTCCCAATAGTTTCCCAGATGTAACCCCAAAAACACACTTCTTCGGGTTCAGTCTGAGATTATACTTTTCTGCTCTAGCCAGAAACTTGTCTAGTGCTTTAAAATGCCCTTCCCTGGTTGTAGATTTCACCATTATATCATCCACATATACTTCTACCTCTTTATGGATCATGTCGTGTAGCAAGGCAGTCACCATCCTCTGATAAGTGGCCCCTGCATTCTTCAACCTGAAGGGCATCACTTGGTAACATTACATGCTCCATTCGGTGATGAAAGATGTCTTCAATTTATCTATTACTGCCATCATGATCTGATTGTATCCTAAAAATTGGTGATTTAGTTTGTGTGAAATTAATGTCAAACATATGCATGAAATGATCATCATAAATAGAATAACCATTAGGAAACACATCACACAAGTAAGCAAATTCAGACTTTATTGCATTCACTTTTGAAAAGAAAAGATCGTCAGTTTCAAACAGAGAAGCAAGAGAAACATCAAAGTCATTATAAAAGGTATCTATGATAGAATTGAGGATGTAGGTTTCAAAATCGAATTCTTTTCTTTGATAAAAAATGCCTTTCTGCTCCGAAGTAGCTTCATCTTCTTTGAACTCCTCTTCAGCCAGTACCAGCTCCTCAGTAGGGGCCTTTTCGATAGTAACTTCCCCGATTTTGTTCACAAATTCAGCAAAAATCTCGAACCCCAGGATAACTTCCCTAGCCACTAGGAGAGGTTCTAGAGTCCCGCTGTATGGTGCCCAGCGCCTTCTTTTATAAAGATTTCCCACAGAGTTTTCTTTCTAGCCATGGTTTCCTTCTCCTTTTCTTTGGACCTATCCTACGTACTCATCTCTTTCCCAGCTTCATTAATCTCTTTGAATCTTAACCCATGCTTCAAAACAGGTGCTTTGTTTCCCATAAACTTTGAAGGTCTGCTCTGATTTTTCTTTAATCCCATGTTGGGCAGAAATTTCATATTGCGCATCATTCTCAGAACCTTTTCATCCATCTCATCCTCATAGATCACACAGACTTTAAAACTAGGACTACGGGAAATCTCCTTAGGGATCAACTTTAGTACGGCTATGGTGACTTCAGTTTCAGCTGAGATGGTGACAACCCTTCCTTCATATGGAAACTTAATCTTTTGGTGAATAATGGATGGAATGCCACCTAGAGGGTGAAACCATGGCTTCCCTAATAAAGTGGCAAATGTTATCGGGATATTAATCACATGTAGGTCAACCCAGACTTCTATAGGTCCTGTTTTAACCAATGCCCTGAAAGTTCCTTCCACAGATCTCTTAGTGTCATCATAAGCCTTGATAACTACCTCAGAAGGCTTTAGGTAAGCTACGGTTAACCCTAGCTTCAGCAGAATCTTCAACGGACATATATTGATGGTAGAACCATTATCAACCATCACACAGCAGGTCATCTTCCCTTTTACCTCGGCTTTGATAAACAGAGCTTTGTGGTGATCCCTCCCTTCTAGAGGCAAATCATCATTGGAAAATGTTATCATTCCTTGAGGAGTTTCCATTAGTGACTGGACCATCTGTTTGGAGTGGAATTAGTAGAAATCTTTTTCTGATCTAGTGCCAAGACTAGGGCTTCCCTGTGATCCCTGGAATGCATAAGTAACTCCCAAACACTGGAAATGGTCTCTTTACTTTGTTCTATCTCCTTTCCCTTTGCTGCACATTTTGCCTTTTCAGGTTTAAACCCGATAACCCTAGGTTCCCCTTTCTTTTCTTCGACTTTCCTCACAGACTGACTTGGCTCACACCCCTCATTGCCCTATAGGTCATCTCGTTCTTTGCTCTCATCATTAGAATTCCATATGTCCAAGACCTGTACTTGTAACTCCATGAGTTATTTGCTTGGTTTCAGGTTTTCAGGTTTGGTTTGTTGGGAACTGTAAGAGACATCAATGAAGGAGTTTAGGACTTTTTCTTCTGTTAGGCCAGAGTTGACCATCAAAATGGGTGGGTTAGGAGGTGGTACATTTTGGTAATTAGGTAATGGGTTGGTTTGTGTGTTCGGTTTTCTATTTTCTAGGTCGGTAATTTTGCTTGAGTCTATTAGATCTTGGATTTCATGCTTTAACCGGGAACAGCTGTCTGTGCCATGCTTGATGGTCTGATGAAATTTATAAAAAAGCTTTAGGTTGGCCCCAAGCAAGGGTTATTATGAAGGTAAAGGTCGTAGCAGGTTCTTCTTATTGAGCTTATTGAGGACTTTAGATATAGGATTTGAAAATCTCTGAGGCTGTCTAATTGCACTGACTTGTACATTGCTACTCGGTGGTCGAATAACATGAATCTGAACGTTACTGCTCGAGCTGTCCCCCTCTTTGCCCCCAGATCCTCTCCCAAAGGATTTTTTCTCTTGAGCTAAATCTAACTCTTTCTGGACCCTAAATCTATATAATTCTTCAAAGTTCCTGATTCCCAGATCCCTCAATTTCCTAGATAATGCTAGAATACACCCTTCTATTGCCAAGACCAACTGGTCGGACTCAGTAAGCCTATGCCTCATCAAGGATAATTTTCCCCTCTAACAAGTCAAGTAATCAGTAAAAGGCTCGTTAAAATTCTGTTTGGTATTCTGTAGATCTCTTAAGGACACCTCTAGTTGAATATTAAAACCATATTTCTTAACAAAAGTAGCACACAATTCTTTCTAATCTGACTGAACATGCGGTTCCAAGGTGTAATACCACCGAATCGGTGCCCCTTCCAATAAAATAGGGAACTGCTTGATAATTTGGCTCTCAGTTAGCTTAGTAGCCTTCATGTATGTTACATATTGCTTCAAATGCAAAAGGGGATCCTCAGCACCAGTATACTGCTTCATGTTTGGGAATTTAAACTTACGAGGCAGCGGTTCATCACCCTTTTCTAGATTCAGGTCATAATCTAGAGGAGCGACCATACCCTTCTCCTTCATCATCACCTGCATCTGGTTAATCACTTTGGTCATATTCTTAGCCCACTCAGTCTGACCCACATCCTTAGCTGGGATGACATTTCTTTGATTCACTGGATTGGCCAACACTGTCACATCATCTTCTTCCCTTTCTTTAATCAGTATTTCCTCATTGAGATCCACCAGATCGATTGGCAGTGCATTGGATGGCTATGCTGGCTGGCTCTCTCTGATAAGCTTAGTAATCTCCCCCATCATTTCTCTCATCATAGCCCGAGTTTCTATCATTACTTCCTCTTTCAACCGTGGCCCAAATGCTTCTGGATTGAATCCTCCTGCCATTCCTATTCTGAATTTATGACCAAATGACTTGAACTAGCTCAGACCCACCCTGTTGAGCTTGAAGGATCTATAGTGCTGTAAAACAGTAGGTTAGAATGATGCATGATATGCAAGTCTGTTTTATTTAAAAATTTGAGAAATAAAAGGTCATACACAAAAGATATACAAGATCCAAGCATGGAACTTAAATGTGCAAACTTCCGCCCTTATTCCTCCCACACACGTATTCAATGGCGAGTATCTTTTCCTAGGATTTTTGGCCTGGGTTTTAATTATCAGCGGGGGATAATAAAATCGACGTATGCAAGAAAACTCTCAAAATGATTCAGATAAGTAATGGTTCCTTTAAATAAATCCCGAGTCCACTTTCAATGAGCCAAGATCTTTAGCACCATAAACTCACTTGTCAAGGCCCACTTGAAATGGGTTAAAAGTAGGCATGAGAGGCCTTTATTGACTAGCTTATTTATAATGGGCTTTGGTTGGACATGAGGGCCCATTTCACTTTGGACTGCTTATTGATAGGCTCAAAATTTATTTTAAGGGTCCATTATATGGCATAATACACATGCATGTGGAAAAATTCCTAAGTATAGTTACTAGGTCATTACATGGGCTTGAGTCTTGGGTAAAAAGGCTTCGGCTCCCACAACGATATACATCCATATATGTCTCCCTACTCAAGGGTCAAACAATATGGATTAGTAAGTGTCATGAGTGACAATAATTAAATATTCCACCACTAGGTTTTAGTGAAACGTAGGTAGTAAAGTACTGACTATTGTCATTTTTAATTTGGGACTGAAGTGGTCATTGTGTGCAAAATTTATAGTGAATGCATAAATGCAATAAGAAATAAGAAAATAATTAAAAATGATAAAATGCAAAACACTGGAATCAGTTTCTCTATCCCATGTGGAGTCACCACTGTAAGCGGTGGAGTTTAGCACGTGCCCAAGTGTTTGGCGACCACGGCACTGTGTGGGCTCGAGGCCCACTAAGAAATACAATATAGGTCTTGGGCCTATTCAGAGATAGAGTTGCCACCCGGATAAAAGTCGGGACACACTGTACAGCAACTGGATCCCACAAAGGTTCCTAAAAGCCGTCATCAGAGATCGGGTTCGAAAATTGGGTATGAGCGTTTAAATGCTCACCAACCTTGAAGTTGGCCTCCGTTTATGTTTTGCATTTCATTAACTTTAATTATTTAATTATTTCTTCATTTACATTCAAAATTGCACTTGCCTTCATTCACTTTCCAAGTTTTATAGTTAAGTCCAAGTTTGCACATTAGTCCAATTTTATGCCTTTGAATTCCAACGTTCAACAGAAATAAAATAAATAATAATTTACAACCATAAATTCAAAATCAAATGGGGAAAGGGATTAAAGATTACAATGCTTTTGGGCTAAATAAAAGAATAATATATAGAAGATAAACTAAACATATACCGAAAATAAACAGATAAAATAACATAAATGCGGTAATATAAAAGGAATAAATAACAAAGGTGACTACTCAATGATGGAAATCATCAAGTAATTTCTGCAAATAACACACGGTTAGTCCTTCCTTTCAAAAAGTGAAATCACATATAATGATATATGCAAGGAGACTCTATAAAAAAAGGGCTTTCACCTTATGAACTAGGGAAACCAACAAACAATCAAGATGAACATTATCATGCAATGAAATAGCCATATTTAAGGTCGAAAGAATACATGTCAAGGAGGAATCACGACAAGCACAAAAAAAAAAAAACAGAAAAGAAAATAGACTGAACCTGTCAATGAGGAGGTCGCCTTATTGATGAGGCGGCGCCTCATCAGCAGGGACCCCTACAACTCCGAGTCAAAAAGGAATAAGACACACACACACAAGAGGAAGGCTTTATAAAGGCCTGTCAATAGGGCGATCGCCTCATTGACAAGAGGCGACACCTCTGTGAAGAGGTGCTGCCTGGTCAGAAGGCTAAAACTGACTCCCAAACACTTAGACTTCTACTCTAAGTAACTAAACTTGCATATACACACTCTATAATCATCAAACCGCAGCTACATGCAAAAGTATTCAACTATCATGTTAATAAAGTGGGATATTGAGTAAGATAAACTAGAAATACCTAAAATATACTAATGACTTAATTACTTATAAGCAAGAACACAGAAAATGATGAACATGTCAAGTTTAAGTGTAGGTTTTATACCAAAATGAGAGGCCCTCAAAGATGTTTTGATTGAGATCCTTGCTAGGATGTGATATCTACCTTTGACACAAGTTTCTTCCTCCTTCTCTTATGGATATGTCAACTCTCTTTGCTTCAATCTCTCATTCTTCCTCCTAGAACATTTTTTTTCTCTCCTTTCTTCCCTTCTTTTTTTCAGAGCTCTCCCTTTTTTCCTCCACCAACCTTTTTCTCTTTTCTCTTTTTTTTTTCCTTTTATTCCTTAACTTTCCCATGCCCCTAAGCCTTTTAGCCCATCATGAGCCTTCATAGCCTTTTTTCCTTCCCCAAAAATCTTTTTCTCATACAAGAAGCAGGTCTAGAGAGTGGGGCTTGTACCATTTGGCCGTCATGATTGCAATTGCATTAAATGCAGCTGCAAGTGGGCTGCCATAGAGGCGGCGCCTCATCGATGAGGCGATGCCCCTTTGGCCCGGACCTACATTGGGTCAGGTAGGTTTGGGCCAAATTTGGATAGTTGGGCTAGGTTTTGGGTCTTTTTTAGGCTGTCGGTTTTCAAGCCCATTTTCCATTAGAGATTTAGGCTTCATTCTCATGTCCAAGTTTCATGTTTTCATCATCGGGCTTGACAACGGGCTAGTCAAACCCAGCACCCCTAATTTGTCTCCTAACACGGATCGACCGAATCGAGTGTCTACACATGCCTTTGAAATTTATATTTCAGTCACTATAAAAATTTTGAAATTGTCACTCTATTCTCGATTTTAATGAATAAAAAACTACTAGTTGTTCTATTGTTGCAAATATAGGTTGAACTATAAGTCAATTTTTAATGATGGCTGTAATGAAAATATTGTATAAAAAATATAAAAAATACAAAAAATATTTTAAATTAACAAAAATATATAAATTTTTTTTGAATATTCTCTAAAATCTATAAAAATATGGTTTTTTCTTTTTAATAAATGCTGATAAAATTTTGACTATATACTATTTTATGAATAAGAAATAGTTTGTAAACTGTTCTTTTAGAAAAGTTTATAGAATAATGAATTCATAACACAATTTTGCTTGTAATTTTTTCAACTTTATAACATGTTTAAGTATATTTGAGACTTTTGTAATTCTAACTAATAAATAATGTTACCATCATCTCTTTTTAAATTAAAGAGCAATTTTTTTTAATATGGAACTTTATAAAATTTTAATTTAACATGTATAAAATTTTAAAAATAAATAACTAAACCATATAAAATGATGACTATTATTATTTCAAAAAAAATGATGACTATAATTTGACTATTATTTAAAAATAAAGTTTTAATGGCTTAATTCAAGGTATCTCCAAATTTTGAAAAAAAAAAAAAAACCATTAAGAAACGTCAAGTCCTAAAATAAAAAATGATATAAGAAAAAGCTTTGTTATTATATTATGAATACTTATTTGTCTATCTTGTTAATGAAAGTTTTATTGATTTTCTCTGTCTTGTTAAAAAAAAAAAAAGAAAACTTATTTATCAACATGTGTCAGTCACAATTCGCAAATCCATTTCACGGCCTATACAATTTCCAACTTTCATGGTTTATGTACATATATTCATGCGGACACGCAAGGAAAACACGGCCGGTGCCAGCAGCGGGGGAGCTCAACCATTGAAAAAATCCCTCCCATCAACTTTCCTCAAAGACACCTGAAATATAATTCTTATAATAGTTATTATTGATTTTAGATGCCAAATCTTTCTATATATATATATATTTTTTTTTTCTCTTATTTTTTTACATCTATTTCGAAAAGAACTTTAAAAGTCGATAAAAATTTTATTTAAAAATTTTAAAATAACTATATATTTAAGGTTTGAATTCAAAAGTTCTAATTAAATTAGAAGAGTTATGCAAATTCATCCATACTTTTAAATTATTTTTTCTCTTATTCTAACAGTGAAAAAAATAGAAACATGTTGCAACAAAGTCAAGTGATATAAATAATATAAAGGGTAAAGGTGCAATTTTGCCCCTAACATTTTTCACGAGGTGCTGATGAGCCCTCATTTTTTTGTTTGGGCTCAGATACTCATGATTTTTGCTAAAATCATTTTTTTGAGCCCCTGTTGAAACGGAGACTGCAACATCGTTAATTTTTAAATGGTGTGGCAGCCTAGTGGATTCCGTTTTGTGCCACGTGAGACGTTGGCTTTCATGACTCCTGATTGTTCAAGAGTCAAAAATCTGGTAACTTCTTCATCTACTCCACGAAGCCATTTTTTGTTTTCACCTAACAAAGCAACCGAAAAGTTAGTAGATCTAAATCGAGCCGCTCTAATCGCCGATCTCAAGTCGCCTTTTGAAGTTGCAATGGAAGCAAGATATATGTACAGAGAGAGATGAAGAGTTAACATCTCGGAAAACGAATGAGAGATGGAGGTAAGGTTGACGGCGAGCGAAGGCGAAGAAAGAGGAGGCGATGGAGAAGAGGAGATGATAGCAGGTGGTGGGGTTCCGGTAAGATTGCATTTTGGCATCTGTTCTTTGAGAAAAAAAAAAGACTCAACTATGGAAGCTCCTGGCCTTGTATGAAATGAGGTTTCATTTTTTTCTTTTTTTGGCTTCCTTGATAGAGAGGTCTCTCTCAAAGGTAACATCATTAATATGCTATTCCTAATTGGTGGTAATGATTAAGTACAAAATTAGTTTAGGCACTCTTTGAGCTTTTCATTTGATTTGTGGCCTAAACCCACATGAACATAGGGTATCGGATGTTGTTCTTTATGAATTTTCAGGTCAACTTAAGGTTTAGAAGAACGCTGAATCCAAGTTATATTTGAGGCACCTTAACTAAAGATAGGAGTGTTAGAGTTGCAATACTGTGATCAAAAGTAAGGTGAAGCTGCTGTTGTTATCCAATACAGATGAGAAGATCAGGCTAAGAAAGGGTCCAAGAGGTTCTTTGTTTCTCAAAGACGGGATTAGGTTCATATTGGAATTAAAATTATGTAGATTCAAGCACTGCTGCTGTTTTAAGATTTTTCTTTATTATTTTGAACCTCTTCTTTAATCTTCACTTTTTCATTCATTCTTGAAATCATTTCCAATGATCTTTTCTTGATTGTTTTGTTACTTGAATTTGGTTTTATTAGAATTTTTTTTTAAAAAATTTTGTTGAGTTTTAACTTTTAATGTCAGGAATTAAACTCCTCTATGTATGAAGAAAGTGGTTTAAAAACTCATTCTTTGCCATGTCATCTAAAAGTTAACAGATGTTAACTCCGTTTTCAACCAAGACTTTAACAGGGGCATGAAAACTTTATTTCAGCTAAAATCATATGAAACCAAGATAAAATGGTTTATTGGTGCTTCTTCGAAGTTAAATTTCTGGACGGATGAGTGGATTTCTCCCACCACAGCGAATCAGATTGGCATTTCTTCTCATAATAAAAAAAAGCTTTTATGAATCTGTATCTTCCTTTTTTGTGGACGGATCTTGGCATCTACCTTCGATTGACAACCTAGAAATTGTTTCCAACATTAATTTGTTTTCAATGACATGGATTTGTGTGTTTGGATGCCGGCTTTGGATGATATTCACTCAGTTAAGTACATGTATATTCATTTAAGAGGCAAAGGTCAATTCATTCCTTGACATTCATTTACATAGGAGTTTTTGCGTCCATCACATTCTCTTATATGCTGGAGAGCCATCCTTGGATATTTGCCAACTGCTTACAACTTGCTGCGAGGCGGCATTTCTATAGCTTCTAGATGCTCTCTTTGTAACCTAGATAATGAGGATACTGATAATTTATTCATTTGCAGTCCTTTTGCTGTTGCTTTATGGCATTCAGTTTCTATGTTGTTTGGAAAATCACTAAACACGTCAGGTAATGTGCGAGAGCTTATTCTTATGGCTGTCAGTAAGCAATTCAATACACAGGTCACTTCCTTTTGGTGTGCTGTGATAGTAAATTGTATTTGGATTATTTGGAGAATGCGAAATGCTATTATTTTTGAAGATCAGTGTCCCAATATCAATGTCACTCCTCATCTTCTTTGGACTTCTATTAGAGCAACTGATTTTTTCAGATTTGGTTCTATGTTCAATTCAATGGATGAATGGCAAATTTTATCCCTGCTTGGTATCAATGCAATGCCTGGATTTGCTTCTCGTATTATCAGAGTTTCTTGGCAGGCTCCCCCTTGTAATTGGCTAAAGGTGAATACGGATGGATAAGCTCTTGGCTCTTCGGGTGCTGCAGGGGCTGGAGGTATTTTTTGATCTACTGCTGGTCTGCCTATAGGTGCGTTTGCTTTCAAAATTGAATCTAGCTATGCTTTTATAGCTGAATTATATGCTGCGATATATGCTGTTGAAGTTGCTTGGTCGAGAGGCTGGCATTGCTTGTGGTTGGAGTGTGACTCAATATTTGTTGTTCATTCTTTTCGATCTAAAACAAGAATTGTTCCCTGGATTCTCTTGCAATGATGGCTTCAATGCTTGCGCCTCATATCTCAAATGAATTTTAGAGTTTCACATATCTACAGAGAAGGAAATGCAGTTGTAGACTTATTAGCTAAACATGGTTTAACTACAAATTCTGTTGTTTGGTGGGATTTGATTCCCTCATTTTGTAATTTAGCCATTGCTAATGATTTTTGTCAACAACCTTGCTATAGGTTCTGTTAGTCTTTTTAAGGCTTTTCATCTTTTTGTAAACTCTATTTTATTAATTTCATTTTGGACTTCAGAAACGTGATGCAAATGCTAAGAGGGTGTCAACTTAGTTGAGATGTTCGAATGTGTTTCCTGATTTCTGAATTCTAGTGTTTAAAAAAAAAATGTATTTGAGCCAAAAAAAATTGAAAGAGGGCTTATTAGCGCCTCTCGAAAAACATTAGGGGCAAAAATGCACCTTTGCCCTAATATAAATATTGATCAATTTATTTAGAATTAAAGTATAATTTATGTGTCCAATACATAGTGAGAGATTATAAATATGAATAAATATTAAAAAAATATTTAAGTATTTTTTTTTTTGATAAATGGCAGGATATTTTTTTCAAATATTAAATAATAATCTAGGAAAAATCTATCGATATTTGGTAACTAACCCGAATCATCAGAATCATCCTATACATCCAAACTAAGCCCAATAAAGATAGATAAAAAAACCTGGAGAAAACAAAGAAGGAAATAGGAAAACAAAAAAGAAAAACAGGCAGAAACCAAAAAAGAACTGAGAAAAAACCGAAAGGATGAATTACAACCAATTGTAGAGAAGTCATTGTCCCTATGAACTTCTTATTTAGCAAAGGAGTTAACCATGAAATTGTTTTCCCTCACCGTGTGAACATAGAAAATAAGAGGAAAAGTTGCCTTTAAATTATTGATAAGACATAGTTCATTGTGCAAGCCCTAAGGCCAGTCATTAGAAGATTGATTAACTCAAGTCACGACATTGGAGGAATCCGACTCAATTGTGAACTTAACATTGCGAAATTCAGTATTAAGAGTCATTAGTTGAAGAGGTTTTCTAATTGCAATTAACTCAGCTAAATTTGAGTCTACAATACCACAAGGAATATAAAAGATGCATCTTACCAACCTCGCATGATCTCTAAGAAATCCATTGGCACCACCTAAACCCGGCTTAGCAAGAGACGAACCATCCACATTCCATTTGAGTTCACCTAAAGGCAGAAGTTGCCAACCTGAGGAGATGTGCCTAGGTTTGGGCAATGGTCAAAAGTTTTAATGGCGTCAACCGCAAGCCATAGATCCTAGGAAAGTAATAAACCTTCATCACCCAGTGCCTTAACCTAAACTTCAACTCTGTGAATAATTAGAAAAAATATTTTTGAGGCATCAATAGAGCCAGCGTTAAAAACCAAGGCATTTCTTTCAGTCAAAATAGTCCATAAGACTGCAAAGAAGATAACTATCCACACTTTCTTTTGAAAGGAGCCGATGGAAAATCCTTCCCATTGATCAAATAAACAATGTAGAGAGGCATACGAAACCTAATCAGAACCCCACTAATTCACAAGGTCATACCAAATAGATCGTGCCAAAGGGCATAAAATAAAAAGATGATCGACAGTTTCCAATTCCAAATTACAAAAAGAACAATTAGAGTTGGAGGAATCAATAATTCCCTTTTGAAGCCGCAGATCTTTAGTATCTAATTTTTACAATAATGCCATCCAAACAAAAATTTCAACTTTCAAAGGAGCCATGTTGCGCCAAACACCCTTCCTCAAGAAAGATAAAAAAGGTCTTGAGTTAGAAGATAATGCTTTAGAAGCAAACTTAACCGAATAAACTCCTTTATGATCATACATCCAAATTATTTTATCTTTAGAAAAGTTAGTTATAATTCCTTTATGTAATTTTATTTTAGTTAAAATTTAAGAAATAATTAAAACTTGAAGGACCTATAATTTGTTCTAAAAATTTAAAATTAAATTAAATTAACGAAATATTGAACTTAAATATTTTCTAGAAGAAAAAACATAAAATACCACCATTAGGGTCATTATTTTTGACCCTTTTTCTTGGCCTCAATAGAAGAGTTTAACACCATCAAAAGTTATACTTAAATAGGAACTTCAGGAATATACTTGGAAATTGAAAAATGTCAAAATAAGAATTAAAATAAACATTAGGGTCATTTTTAACCATTTCCCTAAACAGATTAATCGGTCAAGTCTTTTCTTGCAAATTTTGTTTTAATGCATGTCAAGTGAGCGGACTCTGTGTTAACAACGTTGTTGATATATATGTATTTCGGATGAAATGGTAGTTTTTCTGTAGCTCTCCCTGTTGTGGCTTATATGGCAAATGCCACATCATGGTCGTGGTTTACATGGGAAATGCCACGTCATGTATATAGATCACGTGGCACGGATAGAGATCACGTGGATGATGTCATGTCATGGTTGTAGCTGATGTAAATAAAGTCACGTCATGTAAATAAATCATGTCATTATTAGCGGTGAGGTCTGAAGTTTAAAAGATTAATTTAACTTGGTATTTTTTAATAGATTAATTATAGTTAATAAAAGTGTTCAGTTTTGAACTTAGATGGGCTACAATCTCTTATTTTATTTTTTTATCTGGTTCCTTATTGATCAAGGGAAATGGAAAATACAGATAATTCTTAATTTTATCTTTTTGACAAAGTTTCTTATAAATTCATATATGAACCTTAACTTTGCTTCCATTTGATAATTTTTGTTAAATATCATAAATCCATATTTTATATTTTTAACATATATAATATATGAATAAAGATTTATATCGCTGGTCACGATATGTATAGTTCCATTCTGATCCATAAAAAATTCTTTTGTCCTCTTATTTTATGAGCCATCAAAAAATTATAAAAACAAAAAGTAAAAAAAAAATATTTATCATTGTGTTTCGATATAGGTTCCGGTTTGCAGCATGCATCAGCATCCTATTCTAAACTTTAAAAATGCTTTGACTAAACAATGTTATACGGTTAAAAAAAAAATGATCAAAATGTATTCTTTTTACATTACTGTTGACTGTACAGAAATGATAGTAAACCATTTCCCCATTGTCAAGGCTCCTGATATATTTCAACTCTCATCTGATGCTTAAAGAAGGAAAAAATGACTAGTTCCAACTTCCAACTTCCATGTTGTAAGCATTAGAAGATGAACATATATATACATTCACTCTTGGAAAAAAAAAAAAATCATTGAAGAGTGTAGTTAAGCAAATGCATGTACATTTGTTTCATTGAAAACCATCCATAGATTAGTCTTTATCTTGCAAAGAACATGATGCAGAGCAACCAGTCTTTAAATGAGTTTGCAGAATAATGGACAATACATATAATTCATTATTATTATTATTATTTTTTTCTTAAAATTTGACTTTCCTATATTATTAGAGATTTGATTTCCTATCTTAGTTAGAATTATTTTTATTTTATTTCCTAATTAAAATTAGGATTATGATTGATAGGTTTGTGCTACTCTATAAATATGTAAGTCTTAAGGTTATGTGAGAGAGTTTTTGATGAATTGATTATTTAGAATTATTATTTTTCCAAATTCAGTATTCTTGTGAATCAACAAATTTTTGGATGCCTATTTCCTAGTATTTATGCGCTAATCAACAGATTGTAAAAGGTTGCTAGACGGTCAATCATGCCCGATTCAATGACTTGCAACTTTATCCCTTTTATTCTAGGCTTCCACTATGTTTGTTGGTATAAGAGCGGTGTTCGCTCCTAGGGTTATAAAAAAAAAAGCCATGGAAGAGATAACAACATGTGGAGGGAGTTTATGAGCGTGAGATGGATCAGTGGATCGAGCAATGATTTGAGTGAGTTGAACAGACAATGGAGCAATTTGAGCAGATGATGGAATAGATGACTGAAAGGATGACTGCTCTTTTAGCCAATCGAAATAGAAACAATCCAGCCCCACAAAACAATAATAATTTTATGGGTAATTTTGATGGAGAGGTTAGTAACGAAGAGGAAGAAGAAGAGTATCATGAAGATACCTTATTTTATGATACTGATAATGGTGAGAATGAAGATGCTATTGTTGGAGATGAGCCAATATTTGATGAAGAGGATGAGGGTGATGAAGAATTTAATGAATTGTTAGAAGGTGGTGATACCACAATTGACTTAGTTGAAAGGTATCGGACTTCTAAGGATTTAGGAATTAAGATGGAGAATCATCATAGATGTGAATATAATATGTCAAAGTAAGTCGAGCGTGTTGAATATATTGATTTTATTGGCATTGACGAAATTCTTTACTCTTTTGTTCCTTTAATTTCTATTTTGAAGGAATTACAAGTTGATGGTGATGGTGGATTTATGATGTTCTATGCATTTGTGAGCAAATTTGTTTCACAATATTCGGGTAAAATTCGAGGACAAATTTTCTCTACCCTAGAAGGAACGATGCAAAGCAATAAGCATTTAAATGAGTTTGCAAAACAATGGACAACATATATAATTCATTATTATTATTATTATTATTTGATTTTTATTCTTAGAATTTGACTTTCCTATATTGTTAGGGATTTGATTTTTTACCTTAATTAGAATTGCCTTTATTTTATTTCCTAATTAAAATTAAAGTTAGAGTTGGTAGGTTTGTGTCACCTTATAAATATATAAGTCTTAGGGCTATGTGAGGGAATTTTTGTTGAATTGATTATTCAGAATTATTATTTTTCCAAATTCGATATTCTTGTGAATCAACGAATTCTTAGATGTCTATTTCCTAATATTTATATGTAATCAACAGGTTGTAAAAAGTTGCTAGATGGTCAATCATATGCGATTCAATGACTTACAACATTTATTCCTTTTACTGTAAGTTTCTGCTACGTCTGACCATCTCATCCTCCTTGTTCTCGATGGAGCACTCTTGACCAAGAGAATATACTTACAGCATGTTTTCGTCATTTTAGATGTATTCCACCTCAATTTGCCTTGGCCTTTGACCCTAGCTGGTCATTTTTAAGACTGATTTTTCTATTATAGAACTGCAATTTAATCTCTGAATTGTCATATACAGATAAAGTACAGTAAAATTTCTATAAATTAATAATCTTGAAATTATATGTAATTTAATTAATTTAAAGAGATATTAATTAATTGACAAATTAATAACTTATTAATTTATGAAAGATAATATATTTTGAGGTAATGAAATAAAAAATAATAATCATTTAAATATTTTAATAAAATATTTATTAAAATAAAAAATAAATTTTATGATAATTTTTAAAAATTGTATTAATATTCTAATAAATATTAATAAGTACTTAAAAATTAATTTTTTATAATAAATAATCACAATGCTATTTTTTAGTGTATAAAAAATAATTATAAAAATATTTTAATATAAAAATATTAATTATGTCTGATTCTATTTCCTTTAAAAACCACATTTTTTTTTAAATTTTCATTCCAGTTTTTATTTGGATTCCAAAATATAAAACAAGCGGCTCTAACCACCATGCTAATAAGCTTTAGCGAAACGTTTTACGTATTTATCGATATAAGGTGATATAAAGAAAGTGCTCAGAAACAAACTTGTAATAATATTATAGGATAATCAAGAGCATCATGCATGGAGAGCTATAAAAAGCATCTCTTTATTTTCAGGTTACAACCAATGCATTACCAAACAAAATGAAACTGAAGCCACAAGTAAATTATACGATTATGATCTAACTATTGTTGGTCCAGAATTTGTTTATGAAGATAGTTCACCACATTCTTGTCCACTTGGAAAGCCTTGGTGAGAACATCAGGATTGATTGGTGGCTCGGATCCAAACACTGCATTTGCAATTGTAATAACTCCTGGATTTTGGCTGCTCAATCCAGCAAAAGCAATTGCATTAGTCTTTCCTGTGTTGAACTGAAAGTGAATTAGACCAATTGGAAACACGAAAACATCTGCAGCATATAGATTTTTTGTAATAAGGCGATTCAGGTTGGATGTCACGAAGCCAACATAGAGGGTGCCTTCAACGACTACTAGGATTTCAGTGGCTCGAGGATGAATATGAGGAGGATTTAGACCATATGGTGCAAAATCAAGACAAGCCAAATATATGCCAAGTGTGTTAAGCCCTACTATTCTGTCAACGTTTAATAGAGTGACAATTGATCAACCTTGATTGGATGTGTTTCCAGGAAAATTGAGACCAGAAAATGAGAAATCTTTTGCTGTTGCAAGCATTGGATCCATGCAGAATTTTCCATTAACGAACACTGTATGCAAAAATATATAGATAAATATAATTGAACATAAAAAAAAAAGATATTGTTCAACCACAAATAAAAGGAAGGTAAAATGTACATACCACCATCCTTAGGTTCTTTAATGGCCACACAGAAGTCCTGAAGAGGACTAGGATCATAGGCAGAGGCAGATGACATAGCTAAAGCCAAAAGAGCTAAAGCTATAAGAGAATGAGCTCCTTTCATTGTGTATGATTGTATATTATATAGCTGAAACTTAACTGAACTTATCTTAAAGAGGGTATTTAGGTTTGGAAATGAGAAAATTGCATGGAAAAAAGGTGTATTTGTACAAGAAAATCATTGAACAAGTCTTTTGTTATCTCTTGCTTGCTTCCCCAGGCATTTATTTCTTTTTAATTTTACGGGTGACACATATTCTACAACTACTATATTCAAATTTTTCTTTACCTAGATTAAGTATTATATAATATTTGAACTGGTCATTTTCCTGTTTGATTTCTTGCTTTTTTAATTATAGTTAACTCTTAAATCTAACTAATTTGTAGGCTGACCACCTCAGTGGTTGATGATTTCAACTATTGATTTCAAGTTCAACTTAATCTATTGTTTTCATTATGGAATTGAAGCTCTTCAAAATGCTTAAAGTGGTAGTGTTTTCCATTGGTGTGGTGCTTTTCCATAGATTTTGTAAAGAAACCCTTTTATGTATTTAGCAACAAGTTTAATTAAGGAACCTATTTAAATTACTGATACTATATGACTAATTTATTCCAAGATTAAGAAATTTGCAAGACACTACTTTTGTGTATAGAATTAATGCTTTACTAAATGTTGATAGTCTATTTGTTCCACATGGAAACAAACATGTCCTGATAATTGATTATTTCTCTAACTCATACTAGTTACTGCTTACCGCTTCAGTTTATTAAAAAAAAAGTAAGTTTTTGTGGACCGTATACATAACATAATAATAATCCATCTTTAAATTATTCTTGACTGCACTGCAGTTCTTTTAGAATATGTTGTTACTCAGATATTGACCAGTGCAAGGAGTGATTGATTTTTTTTAAAATATTGTAAGGAGAAATATACATGTCGACATATTATTAAAATATTTCCCGTTGAAACATTCCTTTTATTATAAGCAAAAAAATAAAAATAAAAAGATAAAAGTATAAAATTAAAAAATTTTCTTATGTAACGGTCTCGTGACAGTACTACATATACTATTATTCATTATTATTATTCATATTCCAAAGGTTATATCCTATGAGTAATGAAATTTAAGGCATGCATTTGTACATGGCATTTAATCTTCAATATTTTCAAAACATGGTAAAGATTGATTTCAAAAATTTGCAAATAAAAAATTCAAAATCGATGAATTTATATATAAATATGAAGTTTATAAATGTTGGAAATTTTTATTAAGGTAGGTTTTTATGGGTTTATCCAACTTAACTCTAAAATAGTTGAAGTTTATATGATTATATTAAATGAAAGAAATTGAATTTTTAACACCATAGGTTAATTAACATATGAACATACACATTTATAGCTAGTTAGTTTATTAAAAGTATAATGATATATGTGTTACCCATGGTTAAGGCCTTATGGACCTGATAAACTAGTACCTCGTTATGCTAAAAGTGTTTTTTTGGGTTATAACAACATTCACAAAGGCTATAAATGTTTACTTCTTGATTCCAATAGAATTCAATACTCACGCCATGTTCTCTTTAATGAACATGTTTTCTCTTTGCAGAGAATTATATGGTTCCTACTAGTGTCCAACAATCCTCTTCAGAGCCTTCTATGACTATTCTACCACCTTACCTTCAATGGATCACTTTTTACCATCTATACAGACTCCACCTTTTGCTCTAACTCAGTCTCTTCCTCCTTCCTAACTACTGACCAATCCCATTCCCACTCAACTACCATCTTCTCAGCCCTTTATTCCCTTACCGAACTCAACTGTTATTCATAATTTTACATCTACCCATCTGATGGCAACTCATTCCAAGATTGGTTGCTTAAAGCCAAAAATATTCTCTACCACAACCACTGATGAAGTAGAACCATCTTGTTTTACTCAGGCTGTCAAACATGAGAAGTGGCACAAGGCGATGGGAGAAGAAATTGATGCTTTACTTTTTAATGGAACTTGGGAATTGGTTCCAAGAGAATAAGCAAGAAACATTATTGGCTGCAAGTGGGTTTACCGCATAAAGAAAAATTTAGATGGCTCCATTCAACACTACAAAGCAAGACTTGTTGCTAAGGGCTTTCACTAACGCCCTGTAATTGATTATTCTGATACTTTCAGTCTTGTTATTAAATCAGCAATGGTTCATTTAGTTTTAACTCTTGCTGTTTCTCTTCATTTGAAGGTTAGACAGTTTGATATGCCTAATGCTTTTTTGCATGGTCACTTGAGTGAAGAGGTTTATATGCATTAACCTCTGGGTTTTATTGATTCCACTCAACCTAAACATGTATGTCGACTTAACCGATCTCTTTATGGCCTCAAGTAGGCCCTAAGGACATGGTATTGTCATCTTTCTTCTGCTATTCTCTCTCTTAATTTTCGGGGTCCATACACTGATAGCTCTCTATTTTACTACAACAATGGTGCCAAGCTTGCCTTTTGTATGATTTATGTTAATAATCTCTTATTTACAAGTAATGATGATCATTTTATTAATTCAATGGTGCAATCTTTGCAAAAAAATTTTGCTTTAAAAGATTTGGGCTGCTTGCACTATTTCTTTGGTGTGGGGGAAACTTGGAATGGTGATTCTTTATTGCTCACACAAACTAAATATATCATGGACCTATTGGTTAAAGCTTGCATACACAAAGCCAATTCCATGTCTACTCTAGCTTATGCAACAACTCAGTTACATGGTGAGACAAGTGAGTTTTTTAATGATCTTACTCTCTATCGTATTATTGTTAGTGGCGTTCAATAGTTGGCCGTGACCCGACTTGATATTTCTTATTCTGTTAATAAATTTTTTCAATTTATGCACAAGCCATTTGCATCATTGGGTTGTTGTTAAGCACATCTTATAGTATTTAAAGGCCACCTTGCATTTCAGTTTGTTAAATCGACCCTGTTCACATTTTGTTCTGCAAGCTTATACTGATTTGGATTGAGGAGGTGATCTTGTTGATCGTAAGAGTACTACTGGTTATGCTATTTACCTTGGGTCTAATTTTGTGTCATGGGGTTCAAGAAAATAACAAACTATTGGCCGTTCTTCAACTGATGCTAAATATAGGGCTTTGGCAACCACATCTTCTGAAGTTCTTTGGCTACATTCTCTTCTCACAGAAATTGGGTTTCCTAGTTTAACCAAACATGTAGTATGGTGTGATAATGTCTCTACTATATATTTGACAATTAACCCCATTTTCACTTTTGTTCGAAGTATTAAGAAGTAGATTTTCATTTTGTCCATGACAAAGTCAGTCAAGGAGAGCTTCAAGTTTGATACATCAGTTTCAAAGACCAAATTGTTGATTTGCTCACCAAGGCATTATCCAAAACTCGATTTCAGCTTTTGCGTGACAAGCTTACAGTTTTTCCAAGAACTGTTAAGCTTAAAGGAGGGTGATAAGGATATCTCCTCATCTGTTCCAATCTCATTGGTTCATATTTAAATTTATCTTAGTCTGTCAGTGGTTTGTTTGTAGGCTACCTCTTGTTGTAACAACCTTAGCAAATTGTTATGGACTATTGTACTATATAATCAGTTAATGAAATACATACAGTAGCTTTTCATTGATGTTATCAGATGTAACATAATAAGGAGATGACGTTATGACTCCATTTTCACTTCTAGATTATTTTATAATTTTCCAGTTATTAAATCCTCTTGTGCTGTATACTTTTATTTCAAACATTAATCATATTTTGTTGCTTAAACTTTTGTTACTTTTAATTTTCATTTAGAATTTTTACTTAATGGTCATTTGGGATTACACATTGGTTATAAAAGTGTGTATGTTTGAATTTTATAGGTTTGGACACTTTTATAAAATTACTATAGTTTTATGGAGTGTACTGTATTTGATCACCCGATGTGTGTGTTTTGTATACTTAAAAAAAAAAAAATTGTAATGCATGTGGTGTAATTTCTCCTATTTATGGGCAAATAGTGAGTTGGTCTTTCAGGATCCCATATTAATTATGAAGTATGTATATATTTGGGTTATATGTGTTAGTATGTATTTACAAAATTATTGTTATTTTATAAAGGAGTATGGTCTGTCCCTAACTCAATTTGTGCTTTTGTTATACCAATTTCATCAAATCTTAAAATTCAAGTAAATTTTGGGTCTCAAATGAAGAAATGATTTCATGCTTCCATATAGAACTTACATCACTTGATAATGTAATGTCTCGTAATTGTAAAAATTGGGATTCTTTACACAAATATCTCAAAAATTAAAAAAACTTTAAAAAATGTCGTAAACTTTCAAAACTAACTTTTTTAAATTTTTTCTTTCAAATATAGACCATTCCCTTTACTACCATTATTTTTAGGGTTATTTTTTTAATATTTTTTCCTTTTTACTAATTTTTTCAACTTTTTTCTCAATATTTTATTTGTTTTATTTGTTTAACAATTTTTTTTTGCTTTTCTACCGTTTTCATCTTTTTTTTTTCTTAATATTTTTTTTCTGTATTCAATATTTTTTTGCTTAATATTTTTTTTCTATTCTTGTGGTAATATATTTATTTTTTTTAATGTCTTCATCTTTATTTTCTCAACTTTTTTTTGTTCAATGTTTTTTTTTTAAAAATTTATAAGGTATTATCTTCATTTTATTTTCAATATCTTTTTACTCAATATATTTTTCACTTAAGACATTTTTTTTTCAAATGAATAATTACAAACTAAATATTTTCAATTGTTGTTAAACCATGAAATAAATACCCTCAACTGTTGTAACAACAATAAATAAACAAAAATTTGTCCTTTTATATTCTTAAAAAATAAGGATTTTTTTTATTTTAATTTGTTTATTAAAATGTGTAACAACTTTTTTTTAAAAAAAATTATTTGATACTTATTGATCATCAATATATAACAAGTTTACAATTCTTATGATGTATTTGCAATATCAACAAGAAAAAAAAAGCTGAAAAAAAAAAAACTAAAAACAACAATGAAACAACAAAACAATAAAAATCAATAAATTTTACAGTTGTTGATTGTTGTTGTTTTTTTTATTTTTTTGAAATTATTCTTTCATTATTATTGGCAAAATTAAAGCCATAAATAAATTTTTTTACTTTTATAGTATTAATGATTAAAATAATAATTTTTTTGATATATCTCATAATTTTTATTTTTTTTATTTTTAACAAAAATCAACAAATATAAATAAATAGAAATAATAAAAACAATTGAAATAACAAAATCAACAAAAGCAACAAAAAATTTAGTTGTTGATGTTTATTAATTTTTGTTGCTGTTTTGTTTTTTCAGTTTTTTAATCATTAATAATAAAATTAAGATCATAAATATAATTTTTATTTTTATTAGTATCAATAATTATGAAATTTTTACTTTAATTAGTTTAATTTATAAGTTCTAAATAATTATGAAAAACTATGAATAATTTTTAGTTTAATTAGCTTAATTTTTATATTCTAAATAATAGTAAAATTTAAAATAAAAAATTATTATTTAAAATAA
Organism: Mallotus nudiflorus; assembly: GCA_947683625.1. NCBI lineage: Eukaryota > Viridiplantae > Streptophyta > Magnoliopsida > Malpighiales > Euphorbiaceae > Mallotus > Mallotus nudiflorus. The sequence continues at coordinate 1,338,577 of CANTUR010000418.1, forward strand.
ACAATTAAATTATTTAAAATATATAAATTAAATAAGTACATACAATCAACTTAAATTACACATACCTTTAAAAATAATAAAAATGTAAAAAAGTTAAAAAAATAAAAAAAAAAACACAGAAAACGCCAAATTTGAAAGATAAAAACACAGCAAAAGTGAAAAGTGAAAATACAAAACTAAAACAAAAGAAATGAGCAGGTCACGAGCGAAACGGGATTTGACTTAACCTATTTTTATAATTATCTCTAAAAATTGAGTGTTGGAACCTTGATTTAAGCCCAATTAATAAATATATAATTCTTTTGCCTGGTGTCTGGCTCAATCTTGATAGTTTTATGGGTTGAAGCAAGAATTCTGAAGTCTAATAGGTTTATATCTTTGATTATTTTTGAAAGATATAAACCTAGTCACCACATACTGAAAATAAACTAAATAATTTTTTAATTTTTTTTTTCATTTTTATAGTTTGATCGATTACACTTATGTACAGACACACATGTTTCTATTCTAAGAAAAGCTTCAATTATAGCAATGAAGATATACTAAATATTTTAGAAATTTTTGCATACATTGAATCTACTATATTAGTAAGAATTTGTGATATATCATCCAAATGTTTTACGCTTGATAAATAAAAATAAAAACATGTCTATATTAATAAGTACTCGAATTAAAGACTTTACTTAAGTGGAAATAATTTTCTATTAGTTGATCTAGTGTTAGTAAAAATTAAATTTTTTTTTTATGTATTTCTATCGTTTTTTTAAAATAATCTAAGAGTAAGGGCCCTCCAACACTTTGAGAAATTTAATATTTATTCATATATTTTAATATATTAGTTAAAAAAATACTATGGATGGCCCCTCAACCTTGATATTTTTATATTTCTATTTTGATTCTTATATTTTTAATAATATTCTAAATTTATATGTTAAAATCTAAACCATCTGTTTCAAATTTAATAGTTGGAATAGTAATATAAATCAGCAACAATAACTTTGTGAAGCCTTAAACATGAACTATGTATACGTTCATTACATATGGAACAGCTAGCATTGTGAATAACTTTTAGCAAAATACTTTTTGCATTTATAAATAGCTGATATAAAAAAAAAACACTCAAAAACAAACTTGTAACATTATAGGATAATCAAAACCAACATTGAGAGCTATAAAAAGCATCTCTTTATTATCAGGTTACAACAAATGCTTAGTGACCAAGCAAAATGGAATTAAAGCTGCAAGAATAAGATTATGATCTAACTGTTGTTGGTCCAGAATTGCTTCTGAAGATAGTTCACCACATTCTTGTCCACTTGGAAAGCCTTGGTGAGAACATCAGGATTGATTGGTGGCTTGGATCCAAACACTGCATTTGCGATTGTAATAACTCCTGGATTTTGGCTGCTCAATCCAGCAAAAGCTACTGCCTTAGTATTTCCAGTGTTGAACTGGAAGTGGATCAGACCGATTGGGAACACAAAAACATCTCCAGGATATAGAGTTTTGGTAATAAGGCGATTCGGGTTGGATGTCACGAAGCCAACATAGAGGGTGCCTTCAACGACTACTAGGATTTCAGTGGCTCGAGGATGAGTATGGGGTGGATTCAGACCATATGGTGCATAATCAAGACGAGCCAAAGATATGCCAAGAGTGTTAAGTCCTGGTATTCTATCAACATTTAAGAGAGTAACATTTGAACCAACTTGATTTGATGTGTTTCCAGGAAAATTGAGACCAGAAAATGAGAAATCATTTGCTGTTGCCAGCATTGGATCCATGCAGAATTTTCCGTTGACGAACACTGCATGCAAAACATTTAGACATTTAGACTAAATGATTTTAGCCGGACTTATTAGAATCAGCCCAAAGAAAAGATTGTTCAAACACAAATTAATTAAGGAAAAGAAAGTATTATATATATGAGGTATTTTAATGATTGCTTATATATATGCACATACCACCATCCTTAGGATCTTTAATGGCCACACAGAAGTCTTGAAGAGGACTAGGATCATAGGCAGAGGCAAATGACACTGCTAAAGCCAAAAGAGCTAAAGCTACAAGGGACTGAGCTCCTTTCATTGTTTATAAAAAATATTATGTAGCTAAACTGAACTTCATCTGAGAGAGGTTCAGGGGATGAGAAAATTGCATGGAGAAAAGGTGTATTTATAGATGAAAGTCATTGAACAAGTCTTTTGTTATCTCTTGGCACTCTTGAATGCTTCCCCTGCAGGTATGTATTTGTTTTGAATTTTATGGATGAAACATCTTCACAACTACCATAAGCAAATTTTTCTTCACCTAAATTAATTATAATACAATTTTTGAACTGGTCATTTTCCTGTTTCCTTTTTCCATATTTTATTTCTTGCTTTTCAGTCTAAACTAATAAAAAGTGACGACCTCAATGGTTGATGATTTCAACCATTGATTTCAAGTTTAACATGGTCTTAATTTTTCACTGTGTAATTAAAGCTCTTCAAATTGCTTCAAGTGCAACTGCTTGCCATAGTTCTGGTGCTTGTCCATAGATTATTGTAAAGAAATCTCTTAGCAGTAAGTTTAACTAATACTATATAATTAATTTATTCCATGAAAAATTAACCTTAATTCAAAGATTAAAGAATTTGGAAGACAGCTCCTTTTGTATATGACATTAATATCATCTGAAATGTGAAATTTGAAACTTCACAATTGCTATGTTAGTTTCTTGTTTGAACTAGAAATACAGAGTTCATTTCACTGAACTTGTTTGAAGTATATTTCAGGTTTCATTGGCATATTCTTGATTAGCCAATTGATGCTTTACCAAATGTTGAGAGTTTATTTGTCCCTAAACAAGAACTCAATTCTAAATCATATCCCACTCAAATATGATTATTTCTCTAACTCAAATCTGACCCACCATTCATAACCGTACACTAAGATAAATTAAGTAAAAGTTGCCCAAATTAGTTGCATATATACATATATATATATATATATATATATATATATATATATATATATATATATATATATATATATATTATATTATATTATATTATATTATGCCATGGCCATAATACATAGCAACAGAATGAATGTTATGTTCAAGTTACAATTCATGAGGCAGGAAAAACATTTCTGCGTTTATATTGATCTTCAGCTAAATTTAGAGTTAGACACAATGGTGTTATAACCAAAAAAAAAAAAAAAAAAGAAGCCAAACAAGACTCAGCACCTCATAAGCTAATCCGAGTTTGACTTAAAAAAAACTCATTTAAGCTTATTTGTTAAGATAAACGAGCCGAATCTAAACTTTATTTTAAAATTCGTTTGATGAATGACATGAGTTCAAACTCTATAAAATTTGGTTTGTTTAAATTCGCAAACAATCTCTTAAAAAGCTCGCGTGTCAACTCGCAAGCAAGCTCTTGAACAAGTTCATTAAAATGAGCTAACTCGCAAAAATACTTGTGAACATACTTATTGTTATACATTTTCAAAAGAAAAAAAGAAGAAGAAGAGGCAACGGTGTCTATTGCGGTCGTAGCAAAATCTCCGATTGCAGCAGTAAAGTAGAAAAAATGACATTCTCCTTGCCGTGATCACAACAGACTCGAACCACCATTATAACTGTCTATATTCTATAAATAGAAATGACTACTATCTAAAGTTGCAACCATACATTCATCTTATATAAAATTTCAAATTTAATATAAACTTTTTGGTATCATAAAAAAATCATTACAAACACATCAATGTTTCATTATATCCTTAAAGCAAATTGTACAGTACAAATATTAGCTTTATGAAAGTGGAACTTCATACATGCTTTGGAGTATATTTCATATTCTTTATTTTCAATTTTTCTAACAATCTAAAGGCAATATTTTCTCTTATTGCAATCTACATCCATGGCAACACTTAAAGAATTAGTAACCGGTATAGAAAAGTTGGATTGATCATTTTGATGGTGGAAGTTTTGTAAGATGGTAAAAGAGAGTGTATTTTCTATTAGCCTTTTTACACATAGTATATGTTTTGAACACACTAAGACCTAAATAGTTACCACATCACAATCCAACTCAATAAAAATTGTCATATCATATTACCATGCCACCTTCTTCATAAGATTGTTGACCATAATCTTTACTTTTTTTACTTTTTTACACTAACCCTTATAAAATTGTGATCAACAATCTCATGAAGAAGGTTACATGGTAGTCTGATATGATAATTTTTATTGAGTTAGATTATAATGTGGCAACTTCAGTATATCACGTCATTTAAATTAGTTGGAATTATTTTGGGTAACTTTCTCTATGTAATTAAAATCAATGTTTTGTAACTAAAATGATACAAATTAAAGTTATGGAACTAAAATGAAACTTAGTGTAAAGTTTAGTAACCTCTAATACAATTTACCTAACACAAGCCTTATAATGTGTCATTTATATATGTAAAATTTATGTGAAATTGTAATAGTGTGTGTGAAATGTTTTTACAGCTTATCAATAAAAATAATTCATTCAAAGTTCTATTTGCCATACTATTCAAATTTATTGTATTGAACTTTTATTAAATATTGGTTCTAATTACAAGATACCTTTATTTATGCACATAGTTTATAAAAAATGTTGCTACATGGATCAATGATTTGGTTGTGTTTTGAAAATAGCGATTTCAAAATAAAAAAGAAGGAGAAGGAGCAGTGTGCGTTGCAGTCACAATAAAACTTGTGACGGCAGTAGTAGGGTAGAAAACAATGAAATTCTCCTTACTGTGATCGCAACTTAAACCACCATTATAACCGTTTATTTTCTATGAATAGACATGAGTATTGTCAAAGGTTGCAACCACACATTTATCTTATATAAAATATCAAAGTTAATTTACTATAAAAATTAAATTTACTATAGAAATTAACTTTTTGATATCATAATAAAATTTGTAAAAACACCATTACAAAACATTAAAGTTTCATTGTATCCTAGAGGTAGTTAGAAAGCCAATTGAGATTGTAAAGTTATTTATTGCTATGGTGATTAATGTCTATAAATACAAGTACAAACGATCATATACAACAACTGAAGATAATAACTAGTTAACAAACAAACAAACTAATGCAACGAATGCTTAAAGAAATAAAATAAAATAAGAGGTAAAAAAGATAAAAATTGTAGTCCGTTGATTTGCGCACAAATATCAAAAAAAACAAATGATAAATATTGAAGTCTATTGATTTGCACAAAAATGCCAAAAATTAATTTTCTACAACCTGTTGATTAAATAAGAATATCAGGAAATAGACATCAAACATTCATTGATTGAAAGAGAATATCGAAAATTTGAAGAAAAAGAGAAATAATAATAATAATAATAATAATAATAATAATAATAATAATAATAATAATAATAATAATAATAATAATAATAATAATAATAATAATAAATCTCAAAGACTTGCCCCATGTCACAAACTAAAGTTGTGTTAGATTGGTAATGATAAATGTTATCTTGACACCCCCCTTCCCTAAAGTTGAAGGGGATGAAGAAGACAACTAAAGCTTGTCCTATAAGTAATGAATTAGAGTATGAGATAATGATTTTGTTGTGATGTTGGGATGTTGATCCTTAAAAAAGACTGCAAACACTGTGAGTTCTTTATTCATGACCTGATTTTTGACAAAATGGAAATCAATCTGGACATGGTGAATGTAGGCCTGAAAAACAGGATTAGAAGAAAAAAATATTGCACCTATGTTATCGTAACAAATATGTGGTGGAGCTTAAAGTTGCACACTAAGTTCAAATAGCAATTGCTTTAACCATTTCAATTCCACACTAACATCGACAACTGCCTTGAATTATGATTTTGTTGAAGAACAAGCTACAATCCTTTATTTTTGTGAATTCCATACAAGCAAGTTCTGACCAAGAAAAATGTGATATCCACCAGTAAATTTGCGATCATCAGGGCATCCTACTTAATAAGAATCACTAAAGGCTACCGGGTGTGATGATGGACATCGTTTAATTATAAAGCTGTAATGAGAAGTGCCATGAAGATATTGCAACAACTGTTTCACTGCTTTGAAGTGAACATCGGTGGGATGATGCATAAACTGATAGAGTTTGTTGATCGAAAAAGATAAATCAAGCCTGGTAAGAGTGACATATTAAAGGATGCTGTATATTGTTTGATATTTTATTGCCTCCTCTCTAGATACTGTAGTGTCCTATTATTTTGAGGGTGTGAAACTTGTTGCCATTTATGTTTAATAAGGTTTATAATTTACCATACCAACACTGTGAAGAATATCCTAAATGTATGAATGCTGGGATAAAAGAAGGCCGGTTGAAGTATGTTGCACTTGGACAGCAAGGAAGTAACTAAGATCACACAAATCGTAAAGGGAAAATGCCTTTGATAGTTGCTAAATGAGTTGCTTAATAAGAATGAAACTATTTATTGTAAGAACAACATCATTTATTTAAACTAAAAGAAAATAATGATCTTTGCCTTTGTTGTAGATGAATAAGGATAGGTTAACATTAGAATTTACAAACCTAAGAGATAATAAGTAGGAGTCGAGCTTGTGATACCAAGCATGTGGTGGTTATTTTAAACCATAAAGAAATTTTTATAACGTACAGACATGCTCTAGATGATGTTTATCAATAAAGCCTTGAGGTTGTACCATATACACCTGTTCATGTACGTCCCCATTCAGAAATGCATTGTTTATGTCTAATTGGTGAAGAAGCCATCCTTGAGTCATAACAACAGATAGAACACTATGTATGGTGTGTGGCTTCACAAATGGACTAAAAGTTTTGATGTAGTCAAAACCACACTCTTGGGTGTAACCATGAGCTACCAATCATGCTTTGAGTCATTTTATTGTTCCATCAACATTTTTCTTGATCTTATATACCCATTATTTTCCTATGATATTACTATCTAAAGGTGGTGGAATGAGAGTCCAAGTATTGTTGTTGTGTAAAACAGTTATCTCATTGGACATTGCCTATTTCCGTTTAGGTAGTTTGTGGGCTTGTGCAAAAGATGAGGGTTCAAAAATTGTTGAAGAATTTGTGGTGGTAAGAATATGTGCTGTTGGTTTTCGATTGAGGGTAAAAGGTGCATATAAATGTGTTGAGGTAGAGGAGATGATTGAGGGTTGGGTTATACATGTTTTATAGGACAAAGATCAATAAATAATTTAAGTCCATATGGATTATAAAAATTTATTTGAGGATTAGATTTTAAGGAAAAGTTGGTTGAGATGTCGTTGGTAAGGATAAGGAGGGCTTATTAAGTTGTTGGATAGAATTTATAGGAGAATGAGATAGGGCAGGACTATGAGAGGAAGAGGAAGTAGTTTAGTTGGAGAATAAAATAGTACCTAGAGAAATAAGTTAACTTGGAAGCTGTTGTGTGAGTTCTAACATGGCATAAACGACATGGTCATTGGCTAGTCATCAGACTTTTTGGTTAGACCTGAAACTTTGTTTAATGGAAAGAGATGTTCATCAAAATCAACAAGAGGAGCAACATAAAATTTTCCATTTTCTATGTTAAAGCATCTATAGCCTAGTGACTAAGAGAATAACCAAGGAAGACACATTGTTTAGTTTTAAATAAAAATTTATGTTTAGTATAAATGGAACATCCAAAAATTCAAAGAAAAGAATAATTTGGATTATTGCAATATAAACCTTGATAGGGAATGTGATTTAGTAATGAAATTATTAGCATTTGATTTATTAAAAAAATTATCATTTCAAAGGAAAATTCCTAAAATTTGAATAGTACTCCACAATGTCCTAGTAGGGCAAGTTTGTCACAACCCAAAACAGGGGCCATGATCGGTGCTAGGAAACGGGAATTCTTTCAAATCCGGAACCCGTAGCAAGCCTTAAAATAAATAAAAGCATACAATAATAATAATAATAATCACATAGTTAAAATAATTTACAGTGGAAATAAAATCATAAATAATTAAATAATAATCCACCATGGGATTTAAATCAACAACTCATCTCGTATATAAATAAACTTTTAATACAAACCCAGTTCAAATCTTTAAAGTACATAACTCACACAAATAAATACAGAAACACCACAACTGTTTACAATTTCACAACTACTGCAGTGTCTAGATTAATAAAAAAAACTCAGGTGAGCAGTTTACATAATAAAGCTGGAGTAGAAGAAATCCGGCGTACAAGTCTGCTACTGAGGTCTGATGACGATGACTCTCCTGAAAAATAGTCGACGGAGGGGAGTCAGACCTCACTGAGTGAATTACTATAATATATATACATGCATACTAAATGTTGATGCACACAGTCAATAGTATATATAATAAATATATATACAAGCAAATACACACAGATGCAACAAAATCATTTTATATATTTTTATTGAAAACCACTGTTTATGAAGGATCAAATAGAACCCTAGAAAATCGCAACCTCAAAACAGTGTTAGACAACACTCTAGCCATATAGTCTCACTTATTCCAAGTAAATCCACTTATTCCATTTGGATAGTAGACTGACCCCGAGACACTAAGTCAACCAAGCTCCAGCAGTCTGACTGTCAGTGTGATTAGCCTCGAGACACTTGGTCAACCGAGCTCCAGCAATCACACTCCCAAATCATACCTCTCACATCAATTAATCAAATCCAATTAATATCCACAAACATGTTAGTGATATAGCCTAAACTCTATAAGCGCACCGGTACGTACTCGGTCCTAGTGCTGCCCACTAGGTAGCACGTTCTATTGATATCTTTCATTTTAAATATAAAACAACATTCATAAATAAATGATGCATGAATTTAAATAAAATAGCAACATAAACCATATATATACTAGAAATATATCAAAAGTAAACTAGGTATATTTCGAGTATATATACGTTAAATAAATCCAATTAAATTACAAAATAAACTAGAAATATATTAAAAAATATTTTTAAACATAATTCATTAATAAAACATGCATATAGTTTAAAATATACCAAAAATAAACAAAAAATAAACCAAAAGTAAACTAAAATAAACTCAAGTACTAATTAAACTATTATGCATATTTAATCAAAATGAAACATAAATTTCTAAAATCATGCACCCTAGAGCATATATATATAAAATAACAACTCACTATTTATTGCGCTCCTCGAGATGGGTCCGACGGGCCTGGTCCACTAGGCCTTGGTCTCGGCGCAACTAAACAAATAAATAATGACAGGAATCAGAATAAATCTAACAGAAATTCTAAAGACTCGATTTAGATTACTAGACACAGAATTAGAATGGAAATTTGACTCGATATCACGTTTTACGAGAATTCTATCAAAAATTCGATAGAACCTCCCCTGTAAAATGGACATCTCTCTACTCAAAGAGTAGAGCCGGCCCTGCAAAGAAATACACTTCAAGAATACACAAAATTCACAATCACAATCCCTCGATCGGACTCCAAACTACAATTCATCGACCGAGGTCCACAATTCACAGAATATTTACAAAATGTTGAAAATACCCTTATATAATAAAAATGCATTTTATAAGTAGAAATTACATAATTAACCTTAAAACACAGTAAAAACCGATAAAAACTCATTTTATTAGAAAAATCATATATTATATATATAATTGAAAATAATTTATGAAAAATAGTTTTAATTAGTTAAAAATACTAAATAATTTGTAGAAATAATTTTTATACCCTAAATAACTATTAAAACCAATTTAATTACATTTTAAACCAATTTAGTGAAAAATTACCAAAACACCCTTATATATATAAATTTGCTAAAATTACTAAAAAATTCACCAAAAATAATATAATTGCACAAAATTAATTTTCTCAACATATATTTCAATAATATCAATAAATATACTTAATTTACCAATTTATTTCAATTAAACACATAATTAACCCTATTTTCTCAAAATTACATAAACTAATAAATTCAAAATAAATACATAAAAATTAAAAATAAATTTCTATAATTAATTTCAACACCTATATTTACCATAAAACACAATTTAATAATTTAATTAATTAATTTTCAAAAATTTGAAAATAATAATAAAATAATCAAAAATACCCAAAAATCAAAATAAATTCCAAAAATTCCAAAAAAATTCCATCATGAATATTAAGCTACTAGGATCAAAGTTTGTGAAGGAAGGTTTCATGAATCTATCAAATTGAAGCTCAAAAAAAATCAAGAACCCTAATAGGCCGAAATTGAAAAATTGAAACCTAGGAAAATCTAGACCATTTTAAGTGAAAAAAAGCTTGGAATCACACTCACCGGAGCTCAAGGAGAAGATAGAGATTGGTAGTGTCAAAAACGGTGATCGAAAAGTGCTTGATCGACGGTGAGAAGAAGTTTCGGGTTTCCGGCGATTTTGAGCTCCTCCGAAGCCGGAAACGGCTGCTGCAAGTGGCGGGGATGGCTGGGGACGAAGGTGGTATGCCTGGAGGCACACCAACGGGAAGAAAACGGTGTGACAGGCAGAGGAATGGCGAGGAGGACGATTGGGAGGGAGAAGGAAGAAGACAGGGGCAAAGTTGTAATTTTGGCCATCTTTTTGATTTTAACAATATATTATGTATATATGTATATATATATATATATATACTTACACTATATATTATAATAATATAAACTCTCACATATATTAAATATACTCCACACACATATAATTTAATATATATATAATAATTTATACACTTAAAAAAATAATTAATTAATATTAAAACTAAATAATAGAAATTAGGGTAATTAATTAAACCCTAGTTTAATTTAAATGAATACACATATATACACTTTATTTTAGCACTCTAAAAATATATATGAGTTCATGCAAATTCATAAAACTAGTCAAAATAATTAGTATTAAATTATTTACGTGTCAATTTCCCCGGAATTACAATTCTCGGGAAAATTTTACGTTAAGTACTTAAAATAATATAAAACAGTTAAAATTAGTTTTAATTAAATAAAAACTCATAAAATATCAATATTATATACAAAATTATTAACGCTGCATATCCCGATGCAGTACAAAAATATTTAAAAACTCGGGATATTACAAAGTCAAAGGTCAACTATACTTCTAATTTTTCTTTCGGATGTTCCAATTTGTTCATGAGTGTGAGGACAAGTTATACGATGAATGATTCCTGTATTTTGAAAATGTGTATCCAAAAGACAAAATTCGCCTCCCCAATTAAAATTGAATGATTTGATTTTAGAATCAAATTATTTTTCCACCATAGATTGAAATTGATGAGAGATTTTAGGAATGTTACTTTTACATTTGATTGTGTAAAACCATGTAAATAAAAAGAAGTCATCTATAAAAATAATAAAATATTTATAGCTAGAAAAGGAATATAAACGTGCAGGACCCTAAACATCAGAATGGATCAATTGCACGGGTTTAGTACTACGATGATAAGTCAAGCTTAAGGTTAACTAATGAAGCTAACCCAAGCAATAAGCTTTACACTTATTTTTATAATTTTATTTATTGAGCATGGAAGTTGAAATTGATTAACTAAACGACAAATTATAGAGTAGTTTGGATGCCCTAATGTCGCATGCTAGTCTTATAAGGAAGCAAAATACACCACAACATTCAGGAGCTTTGGCGAATCTCCTTATAATTTATAAAGGCCAAGTTCATTCATTCCTCAAAGGACTGCCTTCTTGGATACTTGATCTTAAACAAGGAAATGGTCAACATGAAATTCCAAAAAATAGTGGTTATCTTGACAAAACTTTTTGACATAGAGCAAGGGTTTAGTAACGGCAAGGATATATAAAATGTTGTTGAGAGCAAGGATACGTATACTTTTATGATCAAGGTTCCTAAGTTTTACATGTTTATGATCCGATAAATCATGCACCTTTTGTTGTGATCCCCTCTAGGTCGTGATCCTTTTGTGACTATTTGTCCAGTTTGTGAGCCTCAGTAGTCTCAAATTGGCAAAGTTCCTGAGCCGCTCACGACTTGCCCTCACAATCATGAGCATCTTATGACTCAGGCTCCCTTTAATGCTCAACAGTCAACTGCCACTCAAACGACTATATTTTCATTAGTCATAACCTGAATCCTACCCTCACGATCTTGAGCAGCTGTTTCTTTGCGAAAAAACTATTTTGCATTTAATGAAAGTAGGAGATGATAAAGGATGAACTTAATGCCTCCAACAACTACATTTGTGATGTGCAAGTACTTAAACAACCTCTGAAGCCTCATTCAAGATTTAGAAAACTTTGGTGGTTGAATATTTTCTCTTAACATTCAATTGATCACTCTTACTCTCATCTACGTTCTTTATAATTCATTAACTCCTTTGAGAGTTGGTTTTGTGATTAGAGATAGGCCTTAAACTTTATATAATTCTTTAGTTAGATTAGAAGGGAAGTGAGGTTAGACTCCAAAGGAATTGGTTTAAATATTTCTCCGTCAAAACACTTGGGTTTATCGTTAGAGCTAAGCCTTGCTTAAAAGCTCATTGTTGTAAGGTTTAGAGTTTATCCTTAATACTCTTGTAATGTCAATCTTTATGAATAAGATTGGTGTGGGGATTGTAAATCCTAACTTTGGGATAAGTTAGATGGAGACATAGATTCATTTGTAAATCAAACACCTTAAGTTCTTTTGTGCTATCTTCTAATTCTTAATTCTTCTTAATTTTCTTTTAATTTCTCAAAATCCCTATTCACACACCCCCTTTAGGGAAATTTTAATTTTTTTAATTTAATTTAATTTTTTTTGGTCAATAAGGAGGTCATATGACCTAAGTATCAATGAACTGCATAACAGAGAACAATCACCTCCTTTTAAACTAACGATGGCAAGATTAGAATCCTGCAAGATTAGGCAATTAATGTAATATCTCCATTTTTTAAGCTCAATTAGTATAAAAATATAATTTTATTTAATTCATGCTTGCCCTATTCTTGATAGTTTTATGTCTTGAAACAATAATTCTCAAGTCTAAACCATATCCTTCAACCCTTTGTAACTTAGTACCTCAAGTGATGGATATTATAAGGTGAGGTTATGAGTTTGATGTCTCACTCCCCCCTTAAACCTCCCAATTGTTAAAACAAGTCTAAACCACATCCACATGAGACTTTTAAGTTCAAGTGAATAATTGATTCTTTCTCAAAGAGAAATTAAGTCTTAATTTCAAAATAATTGTTAATTGTTAATTTTTAAATATTTTATATTTTAATTTCTTTGTAGACAAAAGTCACTCAAATTTTTTTTGATAAAATTAGCAAATATAAACTGCCCGATATATATATATATATAATTCATGAATATGCTTTCACTTTCATATTTTTAAAATTTAAATTCAAATAAAAGTTGATATTTATAAATTAATTTATTAATAATTATACGGAAGAAGTGTAATTTTTTCAAGTGTAAGAAAAATGAAATACAAATACTTAAATATAGTAAGAAAATTACAAGACTACTTTTGTCATAAGTTGAAAATAGTAACCCAAAATTATATTTTTTCAAATTAAATTTGTGAGCATTCGTTCATTACTGAGGTACAAAAGGAATTAAGCTTATGTCAATGAGATACATATCAATTGAAGATTCAATTCCTAGAAATTGACAGTTTAGTGACAGTATAATTGTGATTTATTTAGTGATTTTCTAGATGAATTTCTAGTTTGTTCAAATACTGATTTGATAAATTAACTGATATGTTTGTTAGGCAATATGTAGCTGATTTTTGTAATATCTTGAAATTGACAGTTTAAACCTTGATTTAATCCCAATTAATATAAAAATATAATTTTATTTAATTGATGCTTGTCCTAATCTTGATAGTTTTATAACTTGAAACATTTATTTGCCTTGGCCTTAAAATAAAATTTTCAAATATTTAAATTTCATTTTTGATGTAAACAAAGTCACTCGAAATTTTTTTGATAAAAATAGCAAATATAACTGCCGGTAGAAATATATATATTTCATGAATATGTTATTGCTTTCATATTTATTTAAATAAATTCTATTAAAAGTAAATTTATATTTGAAAATAATTTTTAAATTTTAAATTCAAATAAAAATTGATAGTTATAAATTGATTTATCAATAATTATATGGAAGAAATATAATTTTTTTTCAAGTGTAAGAAATATGAAATACAAGTACTTAAATATTGAAAGAAAATTACAAAAGTAATTTTGTCATAAGTCGATAATTGGAACGAAAATTACATATATTTTTTTTCAAATTAGATTTGCGAGCATGCGTTCATTACTGAGACGCAAAAGGAATTAAGCTTATGCCAATGACATACATATCAATTGGAGGTTCAATTTTTAGATGGAGTATAGTTGTGATTAATTTAGTGATTTTCTAGATGAATTTCTAGTTTGTTCAATACTGATTTGATACATGAACTGATATGTTTATTAGGCAATATGTAGCTGATCTGTAAATTTTAATTAATTTGAGGGTAATGTAATATCTCGAAGTTGACAGTTCAAACCTTGATTTAATCCCAATTAATGTTAAAACATAATTTTATTTAATTGATGGTTGTCCTGATCTTGATAGTTTCATGACTTGAAACATTAATTTTGAAGTCTAAATCATATTCAAATCCGCACTCAGATCCTGAAATAGAATTTCAAGTTCAAGTGCATCATTGACTATTTCTCAAGAAAATACCAAGTCACGCCATACTCACAATAAACTAAATAATATATAATATAAAAATTTTACAATAAATATCTCCAAATTATGATAAATTATACAAAAATCATTAGTGAATTCAAATCGATTGTTTATTAAAAGTTGAACTTAAATTTGATTAAATATAATGAGAATTTTCATTATAAGTGGTTACAATCAAATTCCAATTATAAAAGAATTTTTTCCAGCAAAATAATAAAGGTTTAGTTTACAAAATTTTGAAAAATTTCTAAGAATTGTCATAACCAGTGTCACTACCATCGTTATGTTTAATACAATCAATCAATAGCTCAATAGTGAGATTGAGTGAGTTAGGATTGAGATTTAAACACTTGTAAGCTAAGATGATTGTTCGTAGCACTTGGGTTTGAGTGTAAACCATTTGAAAAAATATTTGGGTTTGAGTGTGAGCCTTGAAAAAACACTTGTTAACTAAGACGATTGTTGTTAGCACATCGGTTTGAGTTTGAGGCTTGGAAAATATTTAGGTTTAAGTGTAAGCCTTGGAAAACACTTAGGTTTAAGTGTGAGACTTGAGAAAACACTTGGGTGGCTTTGTTTTAAGCTTGTAAGGGTTTAATTTACACTTTAAAGTAGATTGATGGTGGATTAAAACTCTTAACAAGTAGTTCAAGAGAGGATGTAGACTTTGAGGGCTGAACCTATATAAGTTTCTTGTATTTTTCTTGCTCTTCTTCTTCATTCTATTGTGTTCTAACTCTGTTTTTAGTTTGCACTTTGTTAAATATTCAAAATTCCCTATCTAGCTCAAAAAGCCAAGTCACCCCTCCCCTCTTAGCACTTATGAAATTACAATTGGTGTAAGAGCTTTGGTCACCATTTTTGAAGATTTAACCATCTTGGAGAAAATATTATGGCCTCCACAAGTCAAGTTGTT
Organism: Mallotus nudiflorus; assembly: GCA_947683625.1. Classification (NCBI taxonomy): domain Eukaryota; kingdom Viridiplantae; phylum Streptophyta; class Magnoliopsida; order Malpighiales; family Euphorbiaceae; genus Mallotus; species Mallotus nudiflorus. Next base: position 1,354,233 of record CANTUR010000418.1, read on the forward strand.
ACCGACCTCGATATCCATGGTCCAAGGTACACAAGACCTCCATTAATCCTTGATGGTACTGATTATACATATTGGATAAATAAGATGGAGATGTTTTTGGATAGTAAAAGAGTAAATTTATGGTATGTTTTTGGATAGTAATTCTTAAAGAAAGGAATTAATTATTGGGCCTAATTCCAACCTGATTTTAATTAAGAGATGTGATCCTAAATCTATTTATTTTAAAAGAAATGAAATTAATGGGTTGAGCTATGTTTAATTTAATTTTAGTCAACCTAAAAAAATGGGTTTAAGTCTAAATTAATCTAATGGGCCTAAGTTGATTTTAGTTAGTTAATCTAAATCATTTTTAAGCCTATTTTTATTTAGTGTGTTTAGATCCTAATGTGTGCTTAGGGCCCAAATTATACAAAAATAAACAAAGTCCAAAAACATAAAAAATATCAAAACAATTAAATAAAAGATCAAACAAGCAATTAAATTATTTCTTCTAAAAAAACCCTAATTTTAATTAACAAGCTACATAAATTAACCTACTGCCTCTATTGATTTTAATTAGGGTTTACCAAATTAACCAAATTTATTAATTAATTTTAATAGTACAAAAAATTAAAGAATATTCATTATTTTTCACTATTGGGGCTATTACAACCTACTGTACAGAAATTAAAATCAATTTAATTACAACTAAAAAAAAGCAAATTAAAAGATTGCAGAAGTCATAAATCCTAAATCCTATAGGAGTTTTACAGATCTTAATCCATGACATCCCATTGATTCTTTAATATAATTACTGTCAAGATCTCATTTCAACCTCATCTCTAGAGTACCACAAAGCATCAATTAAAACAAATAAAAAAACATAAAAATTAATCAGTAATGAATCAATCAAAAATAAAATAAAGAAATCAAATAAAAAATAAAGAGAAAAGAGGAAAGAGAAAAGAGAAAATAAAAGAGTAGAAGATGCTGTGCAAATATTATTTGAATGCCCCTCAGATTGAGATTATTACCATTTTGAGATTGACTCTGTTATTTTTTCTTGATTCTCTAGACTTTAAAAGCAAAGATCATAGTTTTCTTTTGTAGTAGCTAATTAGGGTTCTTTTTTTCTCTAGTTTTTTTTCGAAGCTCTTTTTTCTAGGGTTTTCACGCAACTTTTCTTTTCACAGACTCTCTCTGCCTTTTTCTTTTTCTTTTTTATTTTTCTCTCCCTCGTCCGCTCCTCACAGCCTTCCTTTCTGGCTTTTAAAGCCAGACCTAATCATTCAGTCCTTGTGATCACACAGGAAATTGCGTGATAGTTGGGAGCGATCAGGAGACTAGTCTGCATTTTAGTTTTGAATTTTCAAACTTATAATGAAATGATAAGCAATAAGATTTTAAAAAATTAAAACTTCGGACCAATGAAAAAAATGAAAAATGATAAAATCAGTGTAAAAAAAACACGTAAAAATCATTTTTTAGCGAAAATCGACATTCCAGAATGCCACTTTTCACCTGTAACACTGATTGGCCTTGCCTAATGCTGACTGGCATTTAGTAATGCTAGTTGGCATTACACAATGCTGGCCGATCAAAATTTTTTTTATTTTAAATTATAAAAAATTCCTCGAAAGTTTCTAATTTTTACAATTAAATCCTTAAAAAATCAATTTTGTAATTAAATCCAAAAAATATTGTAATTTAGTCCTTTAAATCATAAAACTCGACACCTTAAATCAATTCCTAATTAGATTTTTATTATAGGGGCTTTCGTCGCATGCGTGCACAATTGCATTCTGAAATTGGGTACATACAACCATTTTTTGTTTTTATTTAACAAAGCCACTGAGAAGTTAGTTAGTCTAAATCCGTTGCTTCTTTAATGACATGAGCCGCTCTAATCGCGGACCTCAAGTCACCTTTTAAAGGTGTAATGGAAGCAAGATATATGTATAGAGAGATATGAAGAGTTAATATTTAGGAAAATGAATGAGAGATGGAGGTAAGGTTGACAGTGAGCGAAGGAGGAGAAAGAGGAGGCGATGGAGAAGAGGAGATGATGGCAGTTGGTGGGGTTTTGGTAAGATTGCATTTTGGCATCTGTTCTTTGAGAAAAAAAAAAGACTCAATTATGGAAGCTCCTGGCCTTGTATGAAATGTGGTTTCATTTTTTTCTTTTTTTGGATTCCTTGATAGAGAGGTCTCTCTCAAAGGTAACATCATTAATATGTTACTCTTAATTGGTGGTAACGATTAAGTACAAAATTAGTTTAAGTACTCTTTCAACTTTGTATTTGATTTGTGGCCTAAACCTATATGAACATAGGGTATCAGATGTTGTTCTTTATGAATTTTTAGGTTAACTTAAGGTTTAGATGAAGGCTGAATCCAAGTTATATTTAAGGCACCTGAACTAAAGATAAGAGTGTTAGAGTTGTAATACTGTGATCAAAAGTAAGGTGAAGCTGCAGTTGTTATCCAATACAGATGAGAAGATCAGGCTAAGAAAGGGTCCAAGAGTTTTTTATTTCTCAAAGATGGGATTAGGTTCATATTGGAATTAAAATTATATAGATTCAAGCACTGCTGATGTTTTAAGATTTTTCTTTATTATTTTGAATCTCTTATTTAATCTTCCCTTTTTTATTCATTCTTGAAATAATTTCCAATGATCTTTTCTTGATTGTTTTGTTATTTGAATTTAGTTTTATTAGATTTTTTTTTAAAAAATTTTGTTGAGTTTTAACTTTTAATGTTAGGAATAAAACTCCTCTATGTTTAAAGAGAGTGGTTTAAAAACTCATTCTTTGCCATGTCATTTAAAATTTAACAGATGTTAACTCCATTTTCAACCCAGACTTTAACAAGGGCATGAAAACTTTATTTCGGCTAAAATCATATGAAACCAAGATAAAATGGTTATTGGTGCTTCTTCGAAGTTAAATTTTTAGACGGATTAGTGGATTTCTCCCACTGTAGTGAATCATATTGAAATTTCTTCTCATAATAAAAAAAAGCTTTATAAATCTGTGTCTTCCTTTTTTATGGATAGATCTTGGTATCTACCTCTGGTTGAGAACCTAGAACTTGTTTCCAACATTAACATTATTCAGCCTATTTTCAATGACATGGATTTGTGTGTTAAGATGTCAATTTTGGATGGAATTCACTCGGTTAAGCACATGTATAATCATTTAAGACGCAAAGGTCAATTCATTCCTTGGCATTCTTTTATACAAAAGGAGTTTTTGTCTCCATCATATTCCTTTATATGTTGGACAACCATCATTGGATATTTACCAACTGATCACAACTTATAGCAAAAAGGCATTTCTATAGCTTCTAGATGCTCTCTTTGTTACATGGATAATGAGGATACAAATAATTTATTCATATGTTGTCTTTTGCTGCTGCTTTATGGCATTCAATTGTTATGCTATTTGGAAAATCACTAAACACTTTAGGTAATCTGTGACAGCTTATTCTTATGGCTGTCAGTCAGTAATTCAGTACTCAGGTCACTTCCTTTTGGTGTGCTGTGATAGTAAATTGTATTTGGATTATTTGGAGAATGCGAACTACTATTATTTTTGAAGATCAGTGTCCCAATATCAATGTCACTCCTCATCTTCTTTGGACTTCTATTAGAGCAACTGATTTTTTCAGATTTGGTTCTATGTTCAATTCAATGGATGAATGGCAAATTTTATCCCTGCTTGGTATCAATGCAATGCCTGGATTTTCTTCTCGTATTATCAGAGTTTCTTGGCAGGCTCCCCCTTGGAATTGGCTAAAAATGAATACGGATGGATTAACGCTTATCTCTCTGGGTGCTGTAAGGGTTGGAGGTGTTTTTCGATCTGCTGCTGGTCTGCCTATTCGTGCGTTTGCTTTTAAAATCAAATCTAGCTATGCAATTATAGCCGAATTATGTGCTACGATATATGCTATTAAAGTTGCTTAGTCGAGAGGCTGGCATTGCTTATGGTTAGAGTGTGACTCAATATTTGTTGTTCATTTTTTTTATCTAAAACAAGAACTGTTCCCTGGATTCTCTTACATCGATGGCTTCAATGCCTGCGCCACATATCTCAAATGAAGTTTAGAGTTTCACATATCTATAGAGAAGGAAATGCATTTGAAGACTTATTAGCTAAACATGGTTTAACTACAAATTCTGTTGTTTGGTGGGACTTGATTCCCTTATTTTGTAACTTAGCCATTGCTAATGTTTTTTGTCAACAACCTTGTTATAGGTTTTATTAGTCTTTGTAAGGCTTGTCATCTTTTTATAAACTCTATTTCTTTTTATTTTATTAATTTTATTTTGGACTTCAAAAGCGTGATGCAAATGCTAAGATGGTGTCAATCTAGTTGAGATACTCGAATGCATTTCCTGATTTCTAAATTCTAGCATTTCAAAGAAAATGTATTTGAGAAAAAAAAAGGATGAGAGCTTATAGTGCCTCACGAATAATGTTAGGGGCAACATTGCACCTTTGCCCTAATATAAATATTGATCAATTTATTCATAATTAAAGTATAATTTATATTTCCAATACATAGTGAGGGATTATAAATATGAATAACTATTAAAAAAATATTAAAGTATTTTTTTGATAAATGGCAAGATAATTTTATTAAATATTAAATAATAATCTAGGAAAAATCCATCGAGATTTGGTAACTAACCCGAATCATCAGATTTACCCCATACACTTAAACTAAGCCAAATTAAGATAGATAAAAAAAACCTAGAGAAAACAGAGATGGAATTAGGAAAACAAAGAAGAAAAATAGGCAAAAATTGAAAAAGGATTGAGAAAAATCCAAAAGGACGAATTACAACCATTTGCAGAGAAGTCATTGTCCCTACGAACTCCTTGTTTAACAAAGGAGTTAGCCATGAAATTGTTTTTCCTCACTATGTGAACAAAGGAAATAAGAGGAAAAGCTGCCTTTAAATTATTGATAAGACATAGTTCATTGTGCAACCCAAGGCCAATCATTAGAAGATCGATTAACCCAAGTCACGACATTGGTGGAATCTAACTCAATTATGAACTTAACATCATGAAATTTAGTATTAAGGGTCATTAGTTGAAGAGCTTTTCTAATTGCAATTAACTTAGCCAAATTTGAGTCTACAATACCATAAGGAATAGAAAAGATATAACTTACCAACCTAGTATGATCTTTAAGAACTCCCTTGGCTCCACCTAAACCCGACTTACCAAGAGATGAGCCATCCACATCCCATTTGAGTTCACCTAAAGGTGGAAGCTGCCAACTTGAGAAGATGCACCTAGGTTTGGGCAATGGTCGAAAGTTTTAATGGTGTCAACTGCAAGCCACAGATCCTGGGAAAGTAATAAACCTTCGTCACCCAATGCCTTAACCCAAACTTCAGCTCTGTGAATAATTAGAAAAAAAATTTGAGGCATTAATAGAGTCAGCGTTAAAAATTAAGGCATTTCTTTTAGTCCAAATAGTCCATAAGACTGCAAAAAAGATAACCATTCACACTTTCTTTTGAAAAGAGCCCATAAAAAATCCTTCCCATTGATCAAATAAATAGTGTAAAGAGGCATGCGAAACCCAATCAAAAGCCATCAATTCATAAGGCCATACCAAATAGATTGTACTAAAGGGCATAAAACAAAAAAGTGATTGACAGTTTCCAATTCCAAATTACAAAAAGAACAATTAGAGTTGGAGGAATCAATAATTCCTTTTTGAAGCAGCAAATCTTTAGTATTTAATTTTTACAATAATACCATCCAAACAAAAAATTTCAACTTTCTGAGGAGCCAGGCTACGCCAAACACCTTTCATCAAGAAATATAAAGGAGGTCTTGAGTCAGAAGACAATGCTTTAGAAGCTGACTTAACCAAATAAACTCGATCATGCATCCAGATTATTCTATCTTTTGAAAAGTTAGTTAAAATTCCTTTATATAAATTTAAAAGTAAATTAAATTACTAAAATATTGAACTTAAATATTTTCTAGAAGAAAAAACCATCAGGGTCATTATTTTTGACCCTTTTTCTTGGCCTTAATAGAAAAGTTTAACACCATCAAAAGTTATACTTAAATACATCGAATTTAGGAACTTAAGGAATATAAATGGAAATTGAAAAATGTCAAAATAAGAATTAAAATAAACATTAGGGTCATTTTTAACCATTTCCTGAAACATATTAATTGGTCAAGTCTTTTCTTGCAAATTTTGTTTTAATGCATGTCAAGTTAGTGGACTCTATGTTAACAACGTTGTTGATATATCCATACCTGGCATTGATTTTTCACTATATGGAGTCCTAAACCTACCCCCACATATTCTACATTGGTTGTAACTTGATGATAAGGCGATGTTTCTATAGCTCTCCCTATTGATTTTCACCGTGTTGTGGCTTATATGGCGAATGCCACATCATGGTCGTGGTTTACATGGAAAATGCCAAGTCATGGATACAGATTAAGTGGCATGGATAGAGATCATGTGGATGATGTCCTGTCATTTTTGTAGCTGATGTAAATAAATTTACTGGTAAAATCCATTTTTAAAGCTTATAAATTATAATATTTTTTTTCTATTGAGTTCTTATTATTTTATTGCATTGAATTCATATGTTATTATTTATACATACAATAAATTCAATTTGTCAAATCTATAAATTTTTTATGAAATTTTTAGAGGTTCAATATATTATATAAATAATAGTATAAGAAATCAATATATATATAAATAATAGTATAAGAATTCAATATATACATAAATAATAATATAAACACTCAATACAATATAATAAAATGATAAAAATTCAATGTAAAATTCCGCTATAGTTCAATGATTTAAAAATAATTTTTACCTAAAGTCGCGTCATGTAAATAAATCATGTCATTGTCACGCAACGGACGTCGTTAGCGGTGAGGTCTGAAGTTTAATGGATAAATTCAATTTGGTATTTTTTAATATATTAATTATAGTTAATAATGGTGTTCAATTTTGAACTTAGATGGGCTATAATCTCTTATTTTATTTTTCTCTGGTTCCTTATTGATCAAGGGAAATAGAAAATATAGATAATTCTTAATTTATACTTTTGACATATATGATACATAGATAAAGATTTTTATCGCTGGCCGTATATAGTTATATTCTGATCCATAATTTTTTTTCTTTTATTTGTATGAGCCACCAAAAAATTATAAAAACAAAAAAGTAAAAGAAGTTATTTATCATTGTGTTTCGATATATCTTCCGGTTTGCAGCATGCGTCAGCATCCTATTCTAAACTTTAAAAATGCTTTGACTAAACAATGTTATATGATTAAAAAAAATGATCAAAATGTATTCTTTTTAAATTACTGTTGACTGTAAAGAAATGATAGTTGATAATCAATCACTGGAATTCCTGGACTAGACGTCCTGTAAAACACGAAATCGGAGGCAAGGTGAGAGGTGGGGGGAATCCCCATAAATACTCTGATGCCTAAATTAGAGTATAGAAGTAGGAAGGAGATGAGATAGCTTGAATGTGTTAATGAGATGTCCCCTTATAAGGGGTATATGGTTCTATATATAACAATACTTCAAACCTGGGAGGAATGAGATTCCTTATGGATTAGTGAATCATAATCTTGGTAGGAGAGTGTTCCTTCTTCGGTTAGGATTCCTCTTTGAAGTAGTTCCTTGGACGGATCTGTCTTCTCCTTTGTCCATGTGTTCCTATTTAGGGGGGTGGAGGACCCCTAATTAGGTAGGAACATTCTAGATGGTATCAAGAGTCCCCCTCGGAGTATGTGGATATTTATGTCCGTTGCGTCCGAGTAGGATGCAGATGCCTTTATATGGGTTATTAGATGCAAGTGAGCTGAGGTGGCCAACCGTAGTCACAATAAGCAGAGCTTGGTGCCGAGTATCTTGGTTGGACGTCATTGAATCGTGATCTGTGGAATTGGGGTACCTGACGAGTAAGTATGATCACCGCAATAGATTAACCCGTCCATTTTGGAATAAGACGGAACTAGTCATCACTGGATTTATAGATGCTCGGCTCATGGGCGCGAGGCTTACATGCTCGGAACCTCAGTACTACGGAAGCTACCTGAGGGTGCTAGCTTCAGTTATTGGACTTATGTGAACGAGACTTAGATGCTCAGCTCAGGAGCACAAGGCTTACATGCTCGGAACCTCAGCACTATGGAAGCGACTTGAGGGTGCCAACTTCAGTTACTGAACTTATATGAACGAGACTTAGATGCTCGGCTCAGGGGCGAGAGGCTTACATGCTCAGAACCTCAGTATTGCGAAAGTGACCTGAGGGTGTCAGCTTCAATTACTGGACTTATGTGAATGAGACTTAGATGCTCGGCTTAGGGGCGCGAGACTTACATGCTCAAAACCTTAGTACTACAGAAGTGACTGAGGGTGCCAGCATCAGTTATTGGACTTATATGAACGGAATGGGCTGGGAGTGATGCTTGAAATGTCTCTTGATTTTCTTGATGGAGCGGCCCACTCGAAGATGTGGGTGGGCCAACAGGTGGTGGTTTTATTTCAACTCTTGAGATCATGTGATTGATGCGTCATTTCGTGTGTCAATGAACGGGACGCTTGTACAACCGTTATCGCGACTCCTCGCCTAATGGGTTATTTTATTCCCAACAGGCCCTTGGTGGCTTAGGGAGGAGCGCAGTAATAATGAGGGCAGTTAATGGCGTGCTTCCAGGTCCTTCCGTGTCTCTATAAATACTGCTGCGCTTGTTAACTGGCACATTTTGCCTTCTTCGCTTTTTTATTTTATTTTTGCTGCGTTTCTACTGCATCCACTGTTTCTATTCCTTCCTGTTATAACTCTTGCTTGAGGTGACCAGGTGATTTTTTTCATCTTTTCTTCCTCCTCTTTTTGCCCCTTTTCTGTCATTTGGTTTTTATCCCCTTCTTTGCTATGGCTCCCCGGGAAGAAATTAGCTCTGACCTCTTTGTGTTCAATGTAGATAGCGAATTGCTAGGGTGGTATCGATGGTGGTTCTGCATCCCAACCGATTATGCCCTCCACACTGTAGATAGAGGGTTTATGGCGTATACCCCTTTATCGGGGCTAAGTAGATTAGTAGTGTACTTTGACCAGTTAGAGGGGGGTATGAAATTTCCCTTTGATCCCTTTGTTAAAGACTTTCTTAATAGGAATAACATTGCGCTCGGTCAACTTCATCCGAATAGTTATAGGATACTGATCGGGTTCATCCAGCTGATGTATGAAGAGGGTAGGGTTCCCGATCTATATGTCCTCCGGTATTTGTATAGGCTGAATAGGAAGAAGGGAGAGCTGATGTTCTCCATTTCGACCATACCCAACCATTCACTTTTTGTTAAACTTTCGGATCTCCACAAGAAGTGGAGATACCATTTTTTCATTGTGGAGCATCAATCGGACTTCCTGGATGTTCAGAGGATGTGGTCAGACGAGTGTCATAAAGTGACCTATCCAGTGAAACTTTTCGATCCTGATACGAAATTAGTTTTGCGACTACATCTAGACGGACTCGTCGAAGCTCGATCCGTGGAAGATGCGTCCTGGAGGTATCTGTGGAGAGTCTGTTTGAGTCATGATCATTCCCCCGGTATGATTATTTTTCTTTGAGCTTTGTTTTGTCTGACTAGTCTTATTTTTCCATCTGTAGATGGCTGACTTTTTTGATTTTGCTAGCGGGATTTCCCTAGTAGATGAGCTAGTTACAGTGGAGGAGCGCCAAAATTCTCCTTCCTTGGAAACTGAGGCTCTTCCAGCATTGGAGGCTGTTCCCGCCGACCCTAAGGGCGAGGCACCGGTGGAAAGTGAGTGGTCGGAGTGGGTCGGGTGGAGAAAAAGGCGACTGATCGACACAGGGTCAAATGCAGAGGGGCTGGATGAAGAGATTTACATCCAGTGCCCCCAGTTATCTGGTTGTCCGGATATATGGGGCTGGATATTGAAGAAGATGAAGCCCCCGAGCATCTCCAACAGTTAAGTATGGGACTAGTATGTTGAGTCGCTGTGGTTACCCGGTGACATGTAGCGTTGGTCGGAGGAGGGGCCAGACGGATTGCTAGATTCTATGATCGGCCAATCGCTGGAGGTAAGGGAGTTTCTGCTTGCTTGATACAAATTTTGTAGTGGATTCTTGACTAAGTTGCCTAGTTGTTTTTGATAGTTGACTCAAGCCTTGCTGCTGGCAAAGGATTAATACTTTTACTTAAAAAGCCAGTACAACTTAAAGGAAACTGAGGTGGGGACGATAGCTATAGATTTTGAGAAGAAGCTAGATAGCGCCAAGGCAGTTTTGGAGCACTGCCAGACAAGATACGCGGAGGCCAAATCTGATACAGAGGCAAATCAGAAAAAGGTTTATGAACTGGAACATAGCCAGGCACAACTGACAAGGAGGATCGAGGAGCAGGATCTTCAGATTATTGAGCTTCAGGGGAGGCTGGCGGAGCTTGAGAAATCTCGTGCAAATGACAAGAAGGCATATCAAAGCATGGTGGGGGGGGGGTTTCTCAAGGCATACCGAGCCGAGTGCAAAAGGATCCTGCTCTCTCAAGACTTAGAATTAGATTTAGGGGCCTTAGATCGGATAACTCCAGTTGATCTGGCCAGGCTTACTGCAGAGGAGGACGCCTGTCAAGAAGTTGGTTCCTTTCCTGTGAGGGAGTCTGAAGAGGCCCCTGTTATAGCTGGGTCTGGCGAGCGTCCAGAGGTTGCCGATGTTGCTTCCCTTGCAATTTCCAGGACTGGGGGTTGAGGTTTCAAATACTAGAGTAGATATGTATAGGTTGATGTGTATCTTCTATATATATATATATATATATATATATATATATATATATATATATATATATATTTGTTTTTTGTAACCAATCATTTATAAAGACATTCTTTATCAATGAAGGTACTTTATTGAATCAGATTGGGTATTTGAGTACAAGATTACTGATAATATTTCCTGAGAGAGTTTGAGTTCCAGAACCTTGGTAGTTCTCTACCTCCTCTTTCTTTTAATATGTACACCCCCTTTGTTGTGCATTTTGAAATCTGATATGGGCCTTCCCAATTCAAACCTAATTTGCTGGTGCCCGAGGTGCCTTTGCCAATATCTGCTCTTCTGAGTACCCAGTCACCCGTCCTGAAATTCTCTGTTGGCTTACGCAGATGGTGGTGCCGGGTTATTCTTTGCCGATGTGCTTCAGCCGTTGCTGCCACTTGTTCTCTTCGTTCCTCTAGTACGTCAAGGCATATCCGTGCGTTAACGCTATTGACGGCGTGGTTGAGGTCTTGGCTTACCCGGTAACTTGGGGATCCAACCTCTATTGGAATTACTGCATCCATGCCATAAGTTAGTCTGAATGGCGTTTCTCTAGTGGATGATCGGGCTGTGGTTCTGTAGACCCAGATTACATTATTCAGCTCATCGACCAAATTCCCTTTCTTGTCATCGAGTTTTTTCTTCAACCCTTGCATGAGGATTTTGTTGGTGACCTCAGTTTTTTCGTTCATCTGTGGGTGAGCTACTGAGGTAAAGCGCAGTTTTATTCTAAGGTCTGAGCAAAAACTTCTAAATTTGTGGTTGTCAAACTATTTGTCGTTGTCTGTAATTAAGTGTGGGGGATGCTGAATCTACAAATTATCTCCTTCTAGAAAAAGTGTTATATCCTGGCTTCGATGATGGTTGGGACTACTTCTGCTTCTACTCATTTCGTAAAATGGTCAATGGCCACGATTAGGAACTTTTTCTGCAAGGTAGAGGGAGGAAGAGGACCCAGAATGTCCATCCCCTACTTGGTGAAAGGCCAAGGGCTGCCGATGGGATGCAGAGGCTGAGAAGATTTGTGGCTAAGTCGGGCATAGTGCTGGCACTGGGGACATGATTGTGTTAGCTGTTGGGCATCCTTGGACATGGTGGGCCTAGTAATACCCTTGGAGCAAGGCCTTTCTAGTGAGTGAATAGTAGGACTCATGTGCACCACAGATTCCTTCGTGGATTTCTCAGAGTATGTAATTTCCCTCCTCCGGGGAAACGCACTTTGACCAGGGGTGCGACAGGGATTTTTAGTAGAGCTCCTGTCGGTGGACGGAATAGTGGGCTGCTTTGGCCTTGAGCTTCCGAGCTTGCAACTTATCTTCTGGGAGGGTGCCATGCTCAAAATATTGGATTATGGGCTGTATCCATTCCGAGACTACTTGTGTTCTGAAAACTTCAGTGTCCTCTGTACTGGGACTGGTGAGTGATTTGGTGAAATTCATGTCCCTAAATGCTTGACTGTTCTTGACTACGAATTTAGCAAGGTAATCGGCCTCATTGTTGTCTTCCCTGGAATCTGAACGATCTTCCATTGGCCTCCGTTTTGCTTGATGTGTTGCAAATTTCGTCTGGCTTTGTCTATGTACTTGGCAATGCAGGCATCTTTGACTTGAAATGCTCTGCTGACTTGGTTAACTGCTAGTTGGGAATTTGAGTGTATGATGAGGTGTTCGGCCCTGACTTCAGTTGCTAGTTTTAACCCTGTGATGAGTGCTTCGTATTCGGCTGCATTGTTGGTGGCATTATACTCTATGCGGACTGCGTACTGGATTTGAACTTTATGTGGCCCCCTGAGTATTATTCCCGCGTTGGAACCCTGAGCTGAGGATGCTCCGTTAACATAGAGCTTCCATTCTGGTATCTTGGTCAAGGTTATATCTTCTGGAGCCATTTCTTGTATGAAATCTGCTAATGCTTGGGCTTTCATCTGCTGCCAGGGCTTGTAATCAATATCAAATTCACCGAGTAAGACCGACCATTACACTAGCCTGCCTGAAGTCTCTAGTCTCTGTAATATTTTTTACAGCGGGAAATGGGACCGTACTACAATATGGTGAGCTTGGAAGTAGTGCTGAAGCTTTCGAGAAGCATGAACCACAGCTAAGGCTAACTTGTCCAGCATGGGGTATCGAACTTCAAGTCCTCGGAGCATCTTACTGATATAGTAAATAGGGCTTTACTAGCTTCCCTCTTCCCTTACCAGAACTGAAGCAATGCATTCTTGGCCAATAGAGAGGTATAAGTATAAGGTCTCGTTCGATATCGGATGGCTGGTTAATGGTGGGGAAGACAAGAATCTTTTAATTTCTTCAAATGCTGCTTGGCAGTCAGTGAACCATTGAAACTTGTTGGCACTTTTGAGAGCTCAGAACAATGGTAGACATCGCCTAGCCGAGTAAGAAATAAAATGCCCTAGTGCGGTTATTCTACCATTTAGCTTTTGTATATCATGAATGCTCTTCGATGCCGCCATGTTGATTATGGCTTCCATTTTTTCTGGGTTGGCTTCAATGCCTCGGTGAGAAATCATGAACCCCAGGAATTTGCCTGCCTGGACTTCGAAGATGCATTTTTCAGGATTCAACTTGATCCTGGATTAGCTTAGTAACTAGAGGACTCGATCCACGTCTGCTGGGTGATCCTTCGGGCGCTTGCTTTTGATGATGATGTCATCCACATATACCTATACACTGGTTCCAATTTGGCTCTGGAGGACTTGGTTCATCATTCTTTGGTATGTGGCTCCAGTATTTTTTAGTCCGAAGGGCATCACCTTGTAGCAGTACAGACCTTCATGCGTGACGAACGATGTTTTCTCCTGATCTTCTTTCTTCATGGGGATCTGGTGATAACTTTAGGCAACATCTACGAAGCTGTATAAGCCGTGGCCAGCGGTGGAATCCACGAGCTGATCAATCGTTGGTAACGAGTAGCTGTCTTTAGGGCATGCTCAGTTGAGGTCGGTGTAGTCTACACACATTATATACTTCTCATTTGCCTTTTTAACGAGTACCACGTTGGCTACCCAGTCCGGGTGAGTAACCTCTTTAATGAATTCGGCTGCCAATAGCTTCACCTTTTCTTCGGCAATGATCTTTTGTCTTTCGTAGGCAAAAGTTCTTTTCTTCTGTGCTACTGGCTTGGCTCCTGGTTTGATGTTTAGGCAGTGACAGGCAACTCGCGGGTCCACGCTGACGATCTTGGAGGCTTGAGAAGCAAAATCCTCTGAGTGTCTGGTAAGGACGTCCCTTATTGTGTCTTTGATGTTCGGATCAAGGGCATTGCCAATTTTCATGGACTTTCCTCCCCTGATTTGTAATGTCTCCGTGTCTTCCACCGGTTGTGGGTCAGCGCCTTACTTCTTAATTTCCCATGCCTCTAAATGAAAAGCCTCCACCAGAGACTTCATGGTCATCTGATAGCATTGTCTGGCCATTTTTTGATCTCCCCTAATAGTAAGGGTCCCCTTCTTGATCGAAATTTTCATAGTTAAATGTCGGATGCTGGTGACTGCATCTACTTCGTAAAGTTCCGGCCGTCCTATTATCCAATTATAGGCTAGTGGTATGTCTACCATGTTGAATGAAGTCCGGACGATTTTTGTTTCCTCATCCTCTTGGTTTCCGAATTCTAGTTTCAAATTGACAATCCCCATTGGTTGCATCGTTCCCCCACAAAAACTAGTGATGGGGTTCTGGATGGCCATTAAGTTGGTTGTAATATCCCGTGTTTTTAAATATTTTTATACTGCATCGGGATATGCAGTGTTAATAATTTTTGTATATATATTTATGATATTTTTACGAGTTGATATGTATTTAAAACTTATTTTAATTATTGTATATTATTTTAAGTACTTTACGTAAAATTTTCCCGAGAATACTATTTTCGGGGAAATTTTCACATAAATAATTTACTATTAATTATTTTAAATAGATTTTCGGACTTGCATGAACTCATATATATTTTTAAAATACTAAATAACGTATATATGTGTATTTATTTATTTAATTAGAGTTTAATTAATTACCGTAATATTTTATTATTTATTAATTAGTTTTAATATTATTTAATTATTTTTAAGTGTATTAAATTATTAAAAATATTCAATTATATGTGTGTGGTGTATATTTAATGTGTGTGATTTTATAGTATTTTAATAGATAGTGTAAAAGTATATATATACACATATATACATTTAATATTAAACAAAAATATAAAGTTTGATTTATTTACAACATTGCCATTCTTCCTTCTTCAACGTTACCGATCGCTTCCATCACCTTTTCGGTCGCTGCCATCCCGCTTTCTCACCGTCAGTGTGCCTCCCAGTGTGCCACCTCCTTCCTCCAGCCGTTCTGCCGCCTGCAGAGTCCCTTTTCGGCGTTGAGAAGCTCGTTTTGGCCGGAGAAGCCGAATTCTTTCTCACCGTCGTTCACGACGTTTTCGGCCACAATTTTTGACACCGCCAGTCTCTTTCTTCTCTTTGAGCTCTGGTGAGTGTGATTCCAAGCTTTGTTTCACTTAAAATGGTATTGATTTGCTTAGGTTTCGATTTTACTAATTCGGCCATTTTAGGGTTCTTGATTTTTTTGAACTCCGAATTGATTGATTCATGAAAAATTACTTCAAAAATGTTGATCCTAATAGCTTAATCTATATGTGTGAATTTTTGGGAATTATTTTGATTTTTGGGTATTTTTGAATATTTTATTATTATTTTCTAATTTTCGAAAATTAATTAAATAAATTATGAAATTGTGTTTTATGATAAATATAGGTGTTAGAATGAATTATAGGAATTTATTTGGAATTTTTATGAATTTCTATGTATTTATTTTGAATTTAATTATGTTTATGTAATTTTGGAAAATTAGGTTAATTGTGTTTTTAATTGAAATTAATTAGTTAATTGAGTTTAATTATTGATATTATTGATAAATATGTGGAGAAAATTAATTTTTTATAATTATACTATTTTTGGTGAATTTTTGAATGAGTTTTAGTATATTTATATATATACGGGTATTTTGGTAATTTTACCATAAATTGACTAAAAATGTAATTAAATTGGTTTTAATAGTTATTTAAGGTATAAAAATGATTTCTACAGATTATTTAGTATTTTTAATTAATTAAAACTATTTTTTGTGAATTATTTTCAATTATATATATAATATACGATTTTTCTAAATAAAATGAGTTTTTATCGGTTTTTAATGTATTTCAGGGTTAATTATGTAATTTCTACTTATAAAATGTATTTCTACGATATAAGGGTATTTTGGTATTTTTATAATTATTCTGTGAATTGTGGACCGCGGTCGGTAGACTGTAGTTTGGAGTCCGACCGAGGGGTTGTGAATGTGTTTTTGTATTTGTTTTTCGAAGTGTATTTCTTTGTAGGGCCGGCTCTACTCTTTGAGTAGAGAGATGTCCATTTTACAGGGGAGGTTCTGCCGAATTTTTGATAGAATTCTCATAAAACGTGATGTCCGATCGAATTTTGATTTTTAATTCTATGTCTAATATTCTAGATCGAGTTTCTAGGATTTTCTGTTAGGTTTATTCTGATGTATGTTATTTATTGTTTGTTTAGTTGCGCTGAGACCGAGGCCTAGTGGACCAGGCCCATCGGACCGATCTCGAGGAGCGCACTAAGTGTGAGTTATTATTTTATATATATGTGCTCTAGGGTGCATGATTTTAGAAATATATGTTTTATTTTGATAAAATATGCATTCATGGTTTAATAATTACTTAGGTTCATTTTGGTATATTTTCGGTATATTTTGGTATATTTTAAACTATATGCATGTTTAATTAATAAATTATTCTTAAAATGTTTTTAGGTATATTCATGGTTTATTTCTAGTTTATTTTGTAAATAAATTGAATTTATTTGACGTGTATATACCTGAAATATACCTGGTTTATTTTTGGTATATTTCTAGTATATATATGGTTATTGTTGCTATTATATTTAAATACATGCATCATTTATTTGTGAATATATGTTTTATATTTAATAATGAAGGATATCAATAGAACGTGCTACCTAGTGGGCAGCACTAGGACCGACTACGTACCGGTACGCTTATAGCATTTAAGCTATATTACTAACCCGATTGTGGATGTTAATTGGATATGATTATTTGATGTGTGATATGATTTGGGAGTGTGATTGCTAGAGCTCGGTTGACCAAGTGTCTCGGGGCCAATCACACCTACAGTCAGACTGCTGGAGCTCGGTTGCCTTAGTGTCTCGAGGCCAGTCTACTATCCAAATGGAACAAGTGATTATATTTGGAATAAGTGAGCCTATATGGCTAGAGTGTTGTCTAACACTGTTTTAAGGTTGCGATATTCTAGGGTTCTATTTGATCCTTCATAAACTGTGATTTTCAATAAATATATATAAAATGATTTTATTGCATCTGCGTGTATTTGCTTGTATATATATACTTATTAGATATATATACTTTTGATTGGGTGCATTGTCATTTAGTATGCATGTATATATATTATAGTAATTCACTCAGTGAGGTCTGACTCCCCTCTGTTGACCATTTTTCAGGAGAGTCTTCTTCTTTAGACCTTAGTAGCAGGCCTGTACGCTGGATTTCTTCCGCCCCAGCTTCTTTATGTAAACTGCTTATTTGAGTCTTGAGTTTTATTTTTATAATCTAGACACTGCAGTAGTTGTATAAAGTCGTGAGATATGTACTTTAAATATTTGGACTGGATTTGTATTAAAAGTTTATTTATATATATGAGATATGAATTTGATTTAAATCCCATGGTGGATTATTATTTTTATATTTATGATTTTATTTCCGCTGCATTAAGAGCTGTTGTTATTATTATTGCATGTTTATTTTATTTTTAGGCTTGCTATGGGTTCTGGATTCGAAAGAATTCCCATTCCCTAGCGCCGATCATGGCCCCTATTTTGGGTCGTGACATTGGTGATGGAGCCACCTATAGCTTTGTACGCATTCCAAGATAAAACATTGATAGCACTCCCGTTATCGACCATTAGCCTTTTGACCCGATACTTATTTGTGCATGCAGTTATCACCAGGGCATCATTGTGAGGGTGATGTATATGTAAATTGTCTCCCGAGTTGAAAACGCTATCGCCTTTTCCAGGTATCATTTTTTCTCCTCTACTGCACTTTAATCGTTTCCTGGTGTTTTCTCCTCCTACAATCATGTTGATCGTCCCAATCGGTTCTTTCCTAGTTTTCTTTGCCTCAGCTTTGTCATGGTCATGGTTTTCTAGGTTTTTATGTCCCCTCGGTGTGTCAGTGAAATTATTAAGCTTTCCCCGTTGCACTAGTTTTTCTATGGCACTCTTCAGTTCCCTGCAACCTTCTATGTTATGGTCGTACTCTTTGTGGTACTCGTAGTATTGGCTTCTGTCATGAGTAAATCTCCGGCTTGGGCTGATTCTCTTGGCCGGGGTAATCTCCACTCTATTCTGACTGACCCACATGAGGATTCTGGATCGAGAGGTGTTCAGGGGTGTATATCTGTCTGCTTCCCTGTCAAATCTATCTACCGGAGTTTTAAAATTCATTTTTGGGAAGCTTACTCGTCTCTGTTTTGGTCGTTCATCCTTAATCGATGGCCTGTCTTCTTCCCGACGCATCCTCCTGTCTTCATCCATCTTTATCATCCCAACCGCTATCGCCATTGCCTCAGCAAAGGTATTCAGTTCTTTAGTTATTAATTTGTCTTTTAGCTTTCTGAGTCTGGTGCCGTTTTTCAAAGCTTCTATGGCAACTTCATGAATGAGGTGCTTAATCTGCATAGCTGTTTTGTTAAAACGGTCAAGGTAACTTCGTAGAGATTCATTAGCCTCCTGTCGGCACATCCTCAGGTCGTTGATGTTTTTTGTGGGAGCGATATTAGTGATGAATCTGATATGGAATTGCTCTGCTAGGTCCTCAAAAGAAGTGATAGAATTCTCTGGGAGCCGATGAAACCATTTTTGGGCACTCTTTATGAGTGTACTTGGGAAGACTCTGCACATGATTCCATCGTTCACATTCTAGAGCAGCATCTTTGTCTGGATAGCCGATATATGATTGATAGGGTCTCCTGTCCCATCATACTGATCAAGCAGCGGGATTCTGAACTTACTAGGAATCTCTGTTTGAATTATTCTGCTGATAAATAGAGTTCTGCTACCCATCACCCATTCTTCTTCCTTTCTAGGTTTAGTCCAGGCTTTGTTCATTGCTTCCTCAACTTTTTGTGCTAATTTTGAATCAACAAGAGCTCGGATGGATGAACTACACTCCCCTTCTGGTGCTTTACCCATCCCTGTGCTCGTCTCTGGGGCTTGTCGGGGTGCTGTATTATCATTATTTGGAGCCGGTTCAATATGCCCGCTCTGTATTATAGCACTTAGCTGTTGTTGCATCAAGGCTATTTGTGCCTGAATATTTTTTATCATGGCCTCTTTGCTTGCTTGGTTAAGGCCGAGTGTTTGGGTTACAGTGGGTTTGGAGTGGTTATTGTTGGCGTTTCTAGTAGGCTTGGAAAAGGTATTGAGGGTATTGATCGATGGTGCTGCAGCGGAGCGTAATACGAGAGATTTGTGCCCAAGGACAGGTATCTCAAGGTGTTTTTAGGAAGTGAAGGTACATGTCCGGATGAGGCTCCAATATAGTGCAAGGTGGGCGGTGGTATTATTGCTGGGAATGGGTTTGAAAGGTTAGTTAAAAGGATAGGTGCAGAAGGATTGGTGCTGGCCTCAGGAATTTAGGCTGGAGGTGGGCTAGAAGTCATAGTGAAGGTGTCTTTAGCTTAGCAAGTAAATGAATGGCTTTTCCCAAGGAGTTCCCACAGACGACACCACTTGATAACTAATCTCTGGAACTCCTGGGCTAGACGTCCTACAAAGCACGAAACAAGGGGCAAGGTGAGAGGTGGGGGGAATCCCCACAAACACTTCGATGCCTAAGTTAGAGAATAGAAGCAGGGAGGAGATGAGATAGCTTGAATGTGTTAATGAGATGTCCCCTTATGAGGGTTATAGGGTTCTATATATAGCAATACTTCAAACCTGGGAGGAATGAGATTCCTTATGGATCAGTGAATCATAATCTTGGTAGGAGAGTGTTCTTTCTTCGGTTAGGATTCCTCTTTGAAGTAGTTTCTTGGACGGATCTGTCTTCTCCTTTGTCCATATGTTCCTATTTAAGGGGGTAGAGTACCCTTCATTAGGTGGGAACATTCTAGATGGTATCAATAGTAAACCATTTCCCCATGGCCAAAGCTCCAGATATATTTTAACTCTCATCTGATGCTTAAAGAAGGAAAAAATGACTAGTTCCAACTTCCAACTTCCATGTTGTAAGCATTAAAAGATGAACATATATAGACATTCACTCTTGGGAAAAAAAAAATCAAATGCATGTACATTTGTTTCATTGAAAACCATCCATAGATTAGTGTTTATCTTGCAAATACCATCTCATCCTCCTTGTTCTCGATGGAGCACTCTTGACCAAGAGAATATACTTACAACATGTTTTTGTCATTTTAGATGTATTCCACCTCAATTTGCCTTGGCCTTTGACCCTAGCTAGTCCTTTTTAAGACTAATTTTTCTATTATAAAACTACAATTTAATCTCTGAATTGTCATATACACATAAAGTACAGTAAAATTCTATAACTTAATAATCTTGAAATTATATGTAATTTAATTAATTTAAAGAGATATTAATTAATTGATAAATTAATAATTTATTAATTTATGAATTATAATATATTTTGAAATAATGAAATAAAAAAATAATCATTTAAATATTTTAATAAAATATTTATTAAAATAAAAATAATTTTTATAATAATTTTTAAAAATTATATTAATATTTTAGTAAATACTAATAAGTAATTTAAAAATAATTTTTTTATAATAAATAATCATAATATTATTTTTTAGTGTATAAAAAATAATTATATATTATATTGATTTTGTATGATTCTGATCCCTCTATAAACTAAATACTTTTTTTTTAAAATTTTTATTTTAATTTTTATTTCAATTTCAAAATATGAACAAAGTGGCTCTAACTGCCATGCTAATAAGGTTTAGCTAAACGTTTTACGTATTTATCGATATAAGGTGATATAAAGAGAGTACTCAGAAACAAACTTGTAATAATATTATAGGATAAGCAAGTGTAACATGCATGGTGAGCTATAAAAAGCATCTCTTTATTGTCAAGTTACAACCAATGCATTACCAAACAAAATGAAACTGAAGCCACAAGTAAATTATACGATTATGATCTAACTGTTGTTGGTCCATAATTGTTTCTGAAGATAGTTCACCACATTCTTGTCCACTTGGAAAGCCGTGGTGAGAACATCAGGATTGATTGGTGGCTCGGATCCAAACACTGCATTTGCAATTGTAATAACTCCTGGATTTTAGCTGCTCAATCCAGCAAAAGCAACTGCATTAGTCTTTCTTGTGTTGAACTAAAAGTGAATTAGACCAATTGGAAACACGAAAACATCTCCAAGATATATAGTTGTTGCAATAAGGCGATTCGGGTTAATTTTCACTTCTAGATTGTTTTATAATTTGTAGTTGTTAAATCCTCTTGTGCTGCATACTTTTACTTCCAACATTACTCATATTTTGTTGCTTAAACTTTTGTTACTTTTAATTTTCATTTAGAACTTTTACTTAATGGTCATTTGGGATTACACATTGGTTATAAAAGTGTGTATGTTTGAATTTTATAGGTTTGGACACTTTTATAAAATTATTATAGTTTTATGGAGTGTATTTTGTATTTGATCATGAGATATGCGTATTTTGTATAATTAAAAAAAACATTTGTAATGTGTGTGATAGAGATTCTCCTATTTATGGAAAAGAGTGAGATGGTTTTTTGGGATTCCATATTAGTTATAAAGTATGTATATATTTAGGTTATATATGTTAGTATGTCTTTACAAAATTATTACGATTTTATAAAGGAGTATGGTCTGTTAGTAACTCAATTTGTACTTTTGTTATTAAAAAAAAACTTTGTCCAAATTAAATTTAAGGACAATGAAGTTATATCAATTTCATCAAATCTTAAAGTTCAAGTAAATTTTGTGCCACATTACTTTGCCCAAATTAAATTTAACGACAATGAAATTATACCAATTTCATCAAATCTTAAAGTTCAAGTAAATTTTGTGCCTCAAGTGAAGAAATGATTTCGTACTTTCGTATAAAACTCACTTCACTTGATAATGTAATGTTTCGTAATTGTTTGCCCAAATTAAAATGATATCGTACTTCCATATAGAACTCACTTCACTTTATAATGTAATATCTCGTAATTGTTTGCCCAAATTGAATTTAAGGATAGTGAAGTTATACCAATTTCATCAAATCTAAAAGTTCAAGTAAATTTTGGGTCTCAAGTGAAGAAATGATTTCGTGCTTCCATATAGAATTCACTTCACTTGATAATGTAATGTCTTGTAATTGTAAAAATTGGGGTTCTTTATACAAATATATCAGAATTCAAAAAAACTTTAAAAAATGACGGTAGCTTTAAAAACTAATTTTCCTAACTTTTTTCTTTCAAATATAGACTACTTCTTTGTCACTATTATTTTTAGGGTTGTTTTTTTCCAACATTTTTTTTCCTTTTTACTGATTTTTTCAACTTATTTTAAAAAATTTAATTGTTTTCTTTTGTTTTTCAACAATTTTTTTTGCTTTATACTGTTTTTATATATTTTTTCTTATTATTTTTATTACTACCTTCATTATTTTTTTGTCAATATTTTTTTGCTAAACATTTTTTTCTATTCTTGTGCTACTATTTTTTTTTCTAATGTCTTCATCTTTTTTTTTTCTCAACATTTTTTTACTCAACGTTTTTTTGTTAACTTTTAAGGTGCTATCTTCATTTTATTCTCAACATTTTCTTTTTCTTTTTACTCAATATTTTTTTCTCTTAAGACATTTTTTTTTCAAATGCATAATTATAAACTAAATATTTTCAATTGTTGTTAAATTAAGAAATAGATTTCTTCAATTGTTGTAACAAGAATAAATAACCAAAAATTTCTCCTTTTATATTCTTAAAGAAAAAGAATTTTATATTTTTTAACATTAATTTGTTTATTAAAATGTGTAACAACTTTAAAAAAAAATTATTTGATACTTATGGATATCAATATGTAACAAGTTTATAATTCTTATGATGTATTTGCAACTTCAACAAGAAAAAAAAAAAGCTGAAAAATAAAAAAAAAATCAAGAAAAACCAACAAACCAAAACAAAAAAAACTACAAACAACAACTGAAACAACACAACAATAAAAATAAAATAAATTTTACAGTTGTTGATCATTGTTGATTTATAGTTGTTGACTGTTGTTGTTTTTTAAATTATTCTTTCATTATTAATGACAAAATTAAGGCCATAAATAAAATTTTACTTTTATAGTATTAATGACAAAAATAGTAATTTTTTTTGATATTTCTCATAATTTTTATTGTTATTATTTTTTATTTTTAAAAAAAATCAACAAAAATAAACAAAGACAAACAACAAAAACAATTGAAAACAACAACTGAAATAACAAAATCAATAAAATAAATAAAAAATTACAGTTATTGATGTTTGATAATTTTTGTTGTTGTTTGTAGATTTTACATTTTTTTTCATCATTGATAACTTGTTTTCGGAACTCTTGAGCTTAAGACCCTACAATCAATGAACAGAGGGCAAGGTGAGAAGTGGGAAGAGTCTCCACAAACACTTCGATGCCTAATTCAGAGAACAGAAAGAGAGTTTATATAGAGAGCAAGGAACAATTAGAATATGAGGGAATGAGATGATGTAGAATGAGAGGTATGGAGTCCTATTTATAGTGATGCTTAAACTTGAAAGGAGTAGGATTCCTTATGGGATATGAATCCTAATCCTAGTAGGAGAGTATTCTCTCTTTGCTTAGGAATCTTCTTTGGGGTAGAGTCATTTCCATGAACGGATTCTGTTACCTTCCTTGTCTGGGTAACCTTATTCGAAAAATAAAAACCCTTTAATTAAATAGGAATATATATATATATATAAGCGATATCAAGAGTCCTCCCCTCGGGTATATTTGGATATTTATGTCCATTGTATTCGAGTAGAATAGAGCACTTATGCTTCCCTATATAAAGTAGTTAAGTACTGCATAGTGACATAGAAGGGTGAGTTGAGGTGGCCAACCTCAGTCATAAGAAGAAAGTAAAACTTGGTATTGAGTTTTGAAATCATCGTGTTATTGAAGTGTCATCTGGACCTTTAGAGCACACTAAATCTGCGAGATCGAGTGTAATAAATTAACTCGTCCGTGTAAAAATGACGTAACAGAACCAGTCGTCACTGGATTTTTCATGCTCGTTACCAGGACGTGAGTCTTACATACTCGGAACCTCAATACTGTAGAAGCGATATGAGGGTGTTAGCTTTAGTCACTGGACTTTAGATGCTCGGTGTAAGGATGCGAGGCTTACATGCTCGGAACCTCAGTACTATAGAAGCAACCTGAGGGTGCTAGCTTCAGTCATTGGACTTAGATGCTCGGTGCAAGGACGAAGGCTTATATGCTCAGAACCTCAGTACTATAGAAGCGACCTAAGGGTGTCAGCTTTAGTTACTAGACTTAGATCTTGGTCTATTAGAAGCACGGTTTGAGTGCTAGATAGTTGGAGTGTGTCGAAAGCGTAGCTCAGATGCTAGTTCTGAGTAAATGAAAAGAGAGTTGGTAAAGATGTGTGTGGGCTGAGGCATGGCTATGCCGCTTCAATTCCTAGGGATTTAAAATTTGAATCGCTTGAGCAATGCATCTTTTCGTGTGTCAGAAGATGAGACATTTTTGCTGCTGTCATAATGACCACTTGATTAATAGGTTTTACTTTTCCCAAATTACCCTTAATGATATGGGGAGAAGCAAAGTAAGGATGAGGGAAATTAATGGTGTGTTTCCAGATCCTTCTATAATCTATAAATATCTCTGTGCTCATCAGTTGATGCATTTTGCCTTTTTGTTTTGCCATTGTCACATTTGCATTGCTACTGCCGCTTCCTTTTTATCTATTGCGATCTTTGCACTTTGTAACCAGGTGATCTTTGTCTTTCTCCTTATTTTTCTTATTTTTTTATCTTTCGTGCATTTTTTCTTCTTCATAGAAAACATTATGGCATCGAGGGAACAAGTTAGTTTTGACCTGTTTATGTCGAAAATAGATGATGAATTGCTATGGTGGTATCGAAGGTGGTTCTGTATTCCCGTTGATTACACCCTCCATACCGTAGGTAGGAAGTTTAGGGCTCATACTCCCATGTTAGGGCTTAGTGGATTAGTGGTATATTTTGACCAACTAAAGGGGGGGTTTAAAGTTTCTGTTAGATCCTTTCATAAAAAGATTCATGAATAAGTATAACATAGCCCTTAGTCAGCTCCATTTAAATAGCTATAGGATTTTGATTGGGTTCATCCAGCTGATGGACGAAGAGGGTAGAAAACCTGATTTGGATGTCATGCTATATTTGTATAGTCTGGCTAGGAAGAAGGGACAACTGATGTTTTCCCTGTTAGCCGTTCCTAACCTAACCCTTTTTGTAAAACTTCCATACCTCCATAAGAAGTGGAGGCATAATTTTTTTATCATCAAACACCCATTGAACTTCATGGATGTCCTGTGAATGGGGTCTGATGAGTGCCACAGGGTGAAAAGGCCTTTGAGACTTCCCAATCATGACACGGAGATGGTTTTATGGCTACATCTCGATGGCCTTGCCAAAGCTCGATTGGCTCAGGACATATCCAGGAGATACCTGTGGAGAGTCTGTCTAGATTGTGTTCATTCTACTGGTATGTTTGGGTTATTTAGAGGTATCCTTCTGACTTGCTTTATCTTTTCGATTGTAGATGGCTGACTTTTTTGATTTTGTGAATGGGATTTCCCTTTTAGCTAATGAATAGATAGCTCCGGATTAAGTACAGGCATTCCCTTCTCTAGAACTTAAAGCCCTTACAGCCCCTGAGGAGATGACCATTAATCCTAAAGGAAAAAATGTAGTTGAATCATCTTGTGTTGGGAAAGGATGTCGATGGAAAAGGTGGTTTATTGATCAGGACTCTGATGTTGAGGGGCTCAACGAAGAGATATACATTCAACGCCCGAGGCTGTCCCAGTGTCCAGATATGAAGAGGTGGATATTGAATAAAATGAAGCCTCCAAGCATCTCGAATAATCAAGTGAGAGATCAGTATGCAGAGTCATTGAGGCTACCAACGAATATGCAGCGCTGGTTTAAGGAGGGTCCGGAGGGGCTTCTTGATTCGATGATCGGCCATTCGTTGAGAAGTGAGTGAATGTTATCTCTGTTACTTGTACTTTTACTTACACTTTTACTTGTGTTAACATGAACTTCTCTTGTCACAAATGACCCAGGCCTTGCTATTAGTAAAGGACTAATATTTTTATTTGAAAAGCCAGTACAGTCTGAAGGAGATGGAGGTCGGGATAATAACTATTGACTTCAAGAAGAAGTTGGATGGTGCCAAGGCAGCATTAGAGCTCTGCCAGAAAAAAATATGCGGAGGCAAAATTCAAGGCTAAGGTGGGCCAAAAGAAAATTGTCGATCTAGAGCATAGTCAAGGTCAATTGATGAGGAGGATTAAAGAGTAGGATCTTCATATTGCAGATCTGGAGAAGAGGCTATATGAGGTCGAGAAGTCTCGAGAAAATGACAAAAGATCCTACCAAAACATGGTATGGGGATTTATCAAGGCCTACAGGTCTGAATGTAGGAGGATCCTGCTTTCTCAAAATCCTAAGTTAGACTTGGAAATGTTGGATCAAATAATGCCGATATACCTTGCAAAGATTGCTGTTGAGGAGGGTGCTTGTCTAAAGGCAACTACCTCACGTACAAGGAATAATGTTGAGTTCGCTCCTGCTGCTGAGCCTATTGTGCCTTCTAATGCCGCTGATGTTGTTTCCCCCTCTGTCTCTGGGTCTGACGGTCCATATATACAAGTAGTAGAGTATAGTTGTTTCCTTCCTTTTTTTTTGTAATCGATCTGTTGTAAAAACATTGTTGTTTTAATGAATAGATACTTTATTAAATATCATTATGAGTACAGTTTATTATAGTATTTTCTGAGGCAATCTAAGTTCCAAAATTGTGGTAGCTCTTTGCCTTCTCTATCTCTTAGTTTGTATGCTCTTTTGGTTATGCGTTCTGAGATTTGATATGGGCCTTCCCAATATGGACCTAGCTTGCCAATTCTTGAGTTGCCTTTGCTAATATCTACCATTATGAGTACCTAGTCTCCTAATTTGAACTGTCTTGAGCGACTGTGCCGGAGATGATACCATGCCACCTTATGCAGATGTGCTTTAGTCGTAGTTGTTGCCCGCTCTTGCCTTTCCTTTAATAGGTCCAGACATATATGGGCATCAATATTGTTGATGTTGTGATCAAGATTGCGGCTGACCCTGTAACTTGGTGAACCAATCTCCACCAATATTACTGTGTTTATGCCATAAGTCAATCTGAATGGTGTGTCCTCAATGGATGATCTAAGAGTGGTTCTGTAGGCCCAGATTACTTTGTTAAGCTCTTTGAACTAATTTCCTTTTTTCTCATCAAGTCTGTTCTTTAATCCCTGTATGATAATTCTATTAGTGACTTCCGTTTATTCGTTTGTTTGCGGGTGGGCTACTGAGGTGAAATGAAGCTTTATTCCAAGGTCT
The DNA here is from genome assembly GCA_947683625.1 of Mallotus nudiflorus. Lineage (NCBI taxonomy): Eukaryota > Viridiplantae > Streptophyta > Magnoliopsida > Malpighiales > Euphorbiaceae > Mallotus > Mallotus nudiflorus. The sequence continues at coordinate 1,381,863 of CANTUR010000418.1, forward strand.
GAACAGAAACCTCTAAATGTTTCATTGTCAAACTATTTGTTGTTATTTGTAATCAAAGTGTGAGGGATGTCAAATCTGTAGATGATCTCTCTCCAGAAGAATTGTTGTATCTGAGCTTCTATAATGGTTGGAACTGCCTCCATTTCTACCCATTTAGTCAAATGGTTTATAGCCACAATTAGGAACTTTTTTTGTGAAGTGGAAGTTGGGAAGGAAACCAAGATGTCCATCCTCTATATGGCGAAGGGCCATGGGTTGCCAATTGGATGCAGAGGGTGGGAAGGCCTGTGATTGAGTCCAGCAAATTGTTGGCACTTGTGACATGCTTGAGTTAGCTTTTGGATATCATTAGACATGGTAGGTCAATAGTATCTTAGAGTAGTGTTTTCTAGGTTAGTGCATAGTGGGATTCATGTGCTCCATAAATTTCCTCATGGATTTCCCTGAGTATGTAATTCCCTTCCTCTGGATAGATGCACTTAGACCATAGGTGTGAAAGGGATTTTCTGTAAAGCTCCCCTTGGTGGATAAAATAGTGGGCTACTCTCATTTTAAGCTTTTGAGCTTTCAATTTTTCTTCAGGGAGAGTTCCGTATTCTATGTATTGAACTATCGGACGCATCCATTCCGAGACTTCTTATATCTTCAAGACTTCAGGATCTTCTATACTGGGTTTTGTCAATGCCTTGGTGAATTCCATATCTTTAAATGCTTAGCTATCTTCAGTTGCCAATTTGGCCAGGAGGTCAGCCTCAAAATTCTTCTATCTAGGTATCTGAATGATCTCCCATTGGCCCCCTTATTGTTCAATTTATTTCAAGAGTTTCCCAACTTTGTCCACGTACTTGGTAATGCTGGTTCCTTTATTTGGAATGTGCCGTTAACCTGGTTTACTACTAGTTGGGAGTCTGAGTGTATTATAAGGTATTTGGCTCTAACTTCGATAGCTAATTTTAAGCCTATGATGAGTGCCTCATATTCTGCAACATTGTTGGTTATATTGTACTCTATTCGAATTGTATATCGGATATGAATTTTATGTGGTCCTCTGAGAATCACTCCAGCACCGGATCCTTGAGCGGAGGATGCTCCGTCAACATGGAGTTTCCATTCTGGTGCTCTGGTTAAGGGTGAGGTCTTTCGGAGCTATTTCTTGAATGAAATTTGCTAATGCTTGTACTTTCACTAGTTAGCGAGGCTCGTAATCAATATCGAATTCTCCAAGTAATACCGACCATTGAACCAGTCTGTTAAAGGTCTCCGGTCTTTGTAGGATTTTCCATAGGGGGAAGCGGGATCAGACAATGATAGGATGGGCTTAGAAGTAATGTCAGAGCTTTCAGGATGCATGAACCATAGCCATGGCTAGCTTATCCAACATTAGATATCGGACTTCGGATCCTCGGAGCATTTTGCTGATGTAATATATCGAGTTTTGCTGGTTTCCTTCTTCTCTTACTAGTACTTAAGTAATGCATTCTTGGCATATAGAGAGATATAAGTACAATGTTTCATCTGGGACAAGTTTACTGAGTAGAGGTGGTGAGGATAGGAATTTTTTGATGTCTTCGAAGGCCACTTGGCAATCCGCTGACCAGACAAATTTTTTGGAATTTTTTAAAGCTTGGAATAATGGTAGACACCGTTTGGCTGAGCATAAAATGAAACGCCCCAATGCTGTGATTCTGCCATTTAGCTTTTGTACTTCGTGGATATTTTTTGGGACTTTTCGTTGTCCACTAATAACCTATTTACCAAGTAATTGTCTATGTACGCATTTATCACCAGGGCGTCATAGTGGGGATGGTGAACATGTGAGCCATCTTCCAAATTGAATATGATATCTATTTTTTTGAAGACTGGCTTTTCTCCCCTACTCTGTTTCAATTTCTTCTCAGTATTTTCTCCATCAATGATCATGTTATTAATGCCAATTAGCTCCTTCTAAGATTTCTTTGCTTCCAGCCTGTCATGCACCTGAGTTTTTAGGTTTTTCTCCTTCTTGATGTGTCTGTGAAATTATTGAGTTTACCATTTTGCACCAGTCTTTTTATGGCGTGCTTCAGGTCTCTACAAATGTTGTGCCCGTATTCTCGATGATACTGGTAGTATTGTCCCTTATCTTCTGTGGATCTTCAGCTGGGGCTTATTCTCTTAGCTGGGGTGATTTTGATGCCATTCTACCTGATTCACATGAGAATCCTAGATTGAGAGGTGTTCAGGGGTGTGTGTCTGTCCGCTTCCCTATTAAATCTCTTTGCCGGGATTCTGAAATTTATTTTTAGGAAGCTTGCTCGCCTGGGTCTTGGTCTTTTATCTTTGGCTGGTGGTTTTTCCCCCTCCCTTTGCATCCTTCTATCTTCATCCATTTTTATCCTTCTGACTGCCATCGCCATTGCTACTGCAAAGGTGCTTGGTTCTTTGGTCATTATCTTATCTTTAAGCTTTTTGAGTCTAGCGCCATTTTTCAAAGCTTCTATGGCAACTTCATCAATGAGGCTTTCGATCTGCATAGCTGCTTTGTTGAATCGATCAAGATAACTTTGCAGAGACTTATCGACTTCTTGCTGGCACATCCGAACATCATTGATGTTTTTAGTTGGGGGAATATTGGTGATAAACCTGATATGAAACTGCTCTGCCAGATCCTCAAAAGAAGTGATAAAATTCTTCGAGAGTCAATGAAACCACTTTTGGGCATTCTTTGTGATAGTGCTTGGAAAGACCCTACACATGATTCCATCATTTACATTCTAGAGCAATATCCTTGTTCTAAACACCGATATGTGGCCGATACTATAACTAATTTTTACTTTAATTAATTTAATTTATAAATTCTAAATAATTATGAAAAAATAATTATTGAACACCATCGATAATTTTTAATTTAATTAGCTTAATTTTTATATTCTAAACAATAATAAATTTTAAAATAAGAAAAATTATTATTTAAAATATAAAATTAAATTATTTAAAATATATAAATTAAATAAAATCATACCATTAACTTAAATTAAAGATAAAAAAAAAACACAAAAAAACGCCGATTTTGAAAGTTGACAACACTAAGTTAAAACTGGTACAAAAGTAAAAAGTGAAAATACAAAACTGAAAAATAAAAAAATGAACAGATCACGAACGAAATGAGAGGGGTTTGACTTAACCTATTTTTGTAATTATCTCTAAAAATTAACTGTTCGAAGCTTGGTATAAGCCCAATTAATAAAATATATAATTCTTTTGCCAGGTGTCTTGCCTAATCTTGATAGTTTTATGGGTTGAAGCAAGAATTCTAAAACCTAAATCATATCCACATCTACACTAAGATTATGAAATAGACTTTCATGCTCAAGTGTCCTTGATTATTTTTCAAAGATATAAACCTAGTCACCACATACTTAAAATAAACTAAATAATTTTTTAATTTTTTTGTTTCATTTTTATAGTTTGATTGATTACACTTATGTACAGATGCACATGTTTCTATTCTAACAAAAACTTCAATTATAGCAATGAAGATAGACTATATATTTTGGAAATTTTTGCATACATATTTTTGTAATGTATTATCCAAATATTTTACGTTTGAAAAACAAAAATTAGACACATGTTTACATTATTAAAGATTTGAACTAGAAACCATACTTATGTGAAAACAATTCACTGCTAATTGATCAGTGCAATGTAGTAAGTCTTAGTAAAAATTAAAAATTTTTCATTTTTATATATTTCTGTCATTTTTTTTTTCAAAAATAATCTAATAGTGAGGGCCCTCCAACACTTTTAGAAATTTAATATTTATTCATATATTTTAATGTATTTGTCAAAAAAAAAAAAAACTATGGATGGCCCCTCAACCTTGATATTTTTATATTTCTATTTCTATTTTGACTCTTATATTTTTAATAATATTCTAAATTTATATATTAAAATCTAAACCATCCGTTTCAAATTTAATAGTTGGAATAGTAATATAAATAAGCAACAATAACTTTATGAAGCCTTAAACATCAACTATATATACGTTCATTACATATGGAACAGCTAGCAATGTGAATAACATTTAGCCGAATACTTTTTGCATTTATAAATAGCTGATAACAAAAAACAAAACCCTCAGAAATAAACTTGTAACATTATAGGATAATCAAAACCAAGATTGAGAGCTATAAAAAGCATCCCTTTATTATCAGGTTACAACAAATGCATAGTGACCAAGCAAAATGGAATTAAAGCTGAAAGAATAAGATTATGATCTAACTGTTGTTGGTCCAGAACTGCTTCTGAAGATAGTTCACCACATTCTTGTCCACTTGGAAAGCCTTGGTGAGAACATCAGGATTGGTGGGTGGCTTGGATCCAAACACTGCATTTGCAATTGTAATTACTCCTGGATTTTGGCTGCTCAATCCAGTAAAAGCTACTGCCTTAGTATTTCCAGTGTTGAACTGGAAGTGGATCAGACCGATTGGGAACACAAAAACATCTCCAGGATATAGAGTTTTGGTAATAAGGCGATTCGGGTTGGATGTCACGAAGCCAACATAGAGGGTGCCTTCAACGACTACTAGGATTTCAGTGGCTCGAGGATGAGTATGAGGTGGATTCAGACCATATGGTGCATAATCAAGACGAGCCAAAGATATGCCAAGAGTGTTAAGTCCTGGTATTCTATCAACATTTAAGAGAGTAACATTTGAACCAACTTGATTTGATGTGTTTCCAGAAAATGAGAAATCATTTGCTGTTGCAAGCATTGGATCCATGCAGAATTTTCCGTTGACGAACACTGCATGCAAAACATTTAGACATAGTTTAACCCGACTTATTAGAATCAGCCCAAAGAAAAGATTGTTCAAACACAAATTAATTAAGGAAAAGAAAGTATTATATATATGAGTTATTTTAATGATTGCTTATATATATGCACATACCACCATTCTTAGGATCTTTAATGGCCACACAGAAGTCTTGAAGAGGACTAGGATCATAGGCAGAGGCAAATGACACTGCTAAAGCCAATGACACAGAAGGTCTTATTTTTTCACTGTGCAATTAAAGCTCTTCAAATTGCTTCAAGTGCAACTGCTTGCCATAGTTATGGTGCTTTTCCATAGATTATTGTAAAGAAATCCCTTAGCAGCAAGTTTAAGTAATACTATATAATTAATTTATTCCATTAGAAATTAACCTTTATTCGAAGATTAAGGAATTTGGAAGACAGCTCCTTTTGTATATGACATTAATATCATCTGAAATGTGAAATGTGAAACTTCACAATTGCTATGTTAGTTTCTTGTTTGAACTAGAAATGCAGAGTTCATTTCACTTAACTTGTTTAAAGTATATTTCATGTTTCATTGGCATATTCTTGATTAGCCAATTGATGCTTTACCAAATGTTGAGAGTTTATTTGTCCCTAAACAAGAACTCAATTCTAAATCATATCTCAAATATGATTATTTCTCTAACTCAAATCTGACCAACCATTCATAACCGTACACAAATATAAATTAAGTAAAAGATGCCCAAATTTGTTGCATATATATATACACAATATTATGCCATGGCCATAATACATAGCAACAGAATGAATGTTATGTTCAGGTTACAATTCATGAGGTAGGAAAAACATTTCTGCGTTTATATTGATATTCTCCAGTTGATTGCAACTCTGCAAACATATGAGCTAGATTTAGAGTTAGACACAATGGTGTTATAACCAAAAAAAGAAAAAAAAAGAAAAAGCAAAACAAGACTCAGCGCCTGGTAAGCTAATAGGAGTTTGACTAAAAAAAAACTCATTTAAGCTTATTTGTTAAGATAAACGAGCTGAATCTAAACTTCATTTTAAAAATCATTTGATAAATGATATGAGTTCAAACTCTATAAAACTTGACTTGTTTAAATTCGCAAACAATCTCTTAAAAAGCTTGCGTGTCAACTCGCAAGCAAGCTCTTGAACAAGTTAATTAAAGTGAGCTAACTCACAAAAATGCTTGTGAACGTACTTATTGTTATATATTTTCAAAAGAAAAAAAAGAAGAAGAAGAAGCAGTGTCTATTGCAGTCGTAGCAAAATCTCCAATTGCAACAATAAAGTAGAAAAGAATAACATTCTCCTTGCCATGATCACAGCAGATAAGAACCACCATTATAACTGTCTGTATTCTACAAATAGAAATGACTACTATCTAAAGTTACAACCATACATGCATCTTATATAAAATTTCAAAGTAAATTTAAACTTTTTGATATCATAAAAAATTTATAAAAACATCATTACAAAACATAAACGTTTCATTATATCATTGAGGCAAATTTTACAGTACAAATATTGGCTTTAGGAAAGTGGAACTTCATACATGCTTTGGAGTAGATTTCATATTCTTTATTTTCAAATTTTCTAACAATTTAAAGGCCATATTTTCTCTTATTGCAATCTACATCTATGACAACACTTAAAGAATTAGTAACCAGTATAGAAAAGTTGATCGATCATTTTGATGGTGGAAGTTTTGTAAGATGGTAAAAGAGAGTGTATTTTCTATTAGCTTTTTTATACGTAGCATATGTTTTGAACACACTAAGACCTAAACAGTTACCATATCACAATCCAACTCAATAAAAATTGTCAAATCATACTACCTGGCCAACTTCTTCATAAGATTGTTGATCATAATATTACTTTACTTGTTTTACTTTTTCACACTAAACCTTTTAAAATTATGATCAATAGTCTCATGAAGCAGGTTACATGGTAGTGTGATATGGTAATTTTTTATTGAGTTGGATTATAATGTGGCAACTTCAGTATATCACTTCATTTAAATTAGTTGGAATTATTTTCGGTAACTTTCTCTATGTAATTAAAATCAATGTTTTGTAACTAAAAAGATACAAATCAAAGTTATGGAACTAAAATGAAATTTAGTGTAAAGTTTGGTAACCTCTAATACAATTTACCTAACATAAGGCTTATAATGTGTCATTTATATGTGTAAAATTTATGTGAAATTGTAATAATGTGTATTAAATTGTGTGTGTGAAATGTTTCTACAACTTATCAATAATAATAATTGGTTCAAAGTTCTATTTGCCATACTATTCAGATTTATTGTATTGAACTTTTGTTAAATATTGATTCTAATTGCAAGATACCTTTATTTGTGCACATAGTTTATAAAAATGTTGCTATATGGATCAATGATTTGGTTGTGTTTTGACAATGGTGATTTCAAAATAAAAAAGAAGGAGAAGGAGCAGAGTGCACTGCGGTCACAATAAAACTTGTGATGGCAGTAGTAAGGTAGAAAAGAATGACATTCTCCTTGTTGTGATTGCAAATCAAACCACCACTATAACCATTTGTTTTCTATGGATAGACATGAGTGTTGTCAAAGATTACAACCACATATTTATCTTATATAAAATATCAAAGTTAATTTACTATAAAAATTAAATTTACTATAGAAATTAACTTTTTGATATCATAATAAAATTTAGAAAAAACACCATTACAAAGCATTAAAGTTTCATTGTATCCTAGAGGTAGTTAGAAAGCCAATTGTGATTGTAAAGTTGTATATTGCTATGATGATTAATGTCTATAAATACAAGTACAAACGATCATTTACAACAACTGAAGATAATAAATAGTTAACAAACAAATAAACTAACGTTGTGTTAGATTTGGAATGATAAATGTTATCTTGACACCCCCCTAAAGTTAAAGGGGATGAAGAAGATAACCAAAGCTTGTCCTATAAGTAATGAAATAGAGTCTGAGATAGCGATTGTGTTGTGATGTTGGGAAGTTGATCCTTGAAAAAGACTGCAGACATTGTAAGTTTTTTATTCATGACCTGATTTTTGAAAAAATGGAAATCAATATAGACATGGCAAATGTGGGCCTGAAAAACGGGATTGGAAGACAAAAATATTGCACCTATGTTATCGCACCAAATATGCGGTGGAGCTTAAAGTTGCACACCAAGTTCAAATAGCAATTTCTTTCAATTCCACACTAACATCGACAACTGCCTTGAATTATGATTCTGTTAAAGAACAAACTACAATCCTTTATTTTTATGAATTCCATGCAAGCAAGTTCTGACTAAGAAAAATGAGATATCCATCAGTAAATTTGCGATCATTAGGGCATTCCACTTACTCAGAATCACTAAAGGCTACCAGGTATGATAATGGACATCGTTTAATTACCAAGATGGTAAGAGTGACATGTTAAAGGATGCCATATATTGTTTGATATTTTACTGCCTCCTCTCCAGATAATGCAGTGTCCTATTGTTTTGAAAGTGTGAAACCCGTCACCATTGGAGTTTAATAAGGTTTTTAATTTACCATACCAGCACTGTGAAGAATATCCTAATGCTGGGATAAAAGAAGGCTAGTTGAAGTATGTTGCACTTGGATAGCAAGGAAGTAGCTAAGATCACCCAAATCATAAAGGGAAAATGCCTTTAATAGTTGCTAAATGAGTTCCTTAATAAGAGTGAAACTATTTCCTGTAAGAACAAAATCATCTACTTAAACTAAAAGAAAACAATGATCTTTGCCTTTGTTGTAGATGAACAAGGATGAGTTAACATTAGAATTTACAAACCCAAGAGATAACAAGTAGGAGTCTAGCTTATGATACCAAGCATGTGGTGGTTGTTTTAAACCATAAAGTGATTTTTATAACTTACAGACATGCTGTGGATGATGTTTATCAATAAAGCATTGAGGTTGTACTAGATATACCTGTTCATGTAAGTCCCCATTCAGAAATGAATTGTTTATGTCTAATTGCTGAAAAAGCCATCCTTGAGTCATAATAATATATATAACACTACGTATGGTGTGTGGCTTCATAAATGGACTGAAAGTTTTGATGTAATCAAAACCATACACTTGGGTGTAGCCATGAGCTATCAATTATGCCTTAAGTCATTTTATTGTTCCATCAGCATTTTTCTTGATCTTATATACCCATTAGTTTCCTATGATATTACCATTTAAAGGTGGTGGAACGAGAGTCCAAGTGTTGTTGTTGTGTAAAACAGTCATCTCATTGGACATTGCCTATTGCCATTTAAGTAGTTTGTGGGCTTGTGCAAAAGATGAGAGTTAAAAAACTATTAAAAAATTTATGATGGTAAAAATATGTGCTGTTGGTTTTCGATTGAGGGTAGAAGGACGTAATTGCATGTGGTGAGTGTGTTGAGGTAGAGGAGATGACTGAGGGTTGGGTTATGTAGGTTCTATAAGACAAAGATCGATAAATAATTTAAGTCCTTATAGATTATAAAAATTTGTTCGAGGATTAGATTTTGAGAACAAAATTGGTTGAGATGTGGTTGGTGAGGATAAGGAGGGCTTACTAAGTTATTGGATAGAATTTATAGGAGAATGAGATAGGACAAGATTGTGAGAGGAAGAGGAAGTAGTTTAGTTGGAGAATAAAATAGTACCTAGAGAAATAAGTGAACTTGGAAGCCGTTGTGTGAGTTCTAACCATGGCATAGACGACATGGTGACTGGCTAGTCATCAGACTTTTTGGTTAGACTTGAAACTTTATTTAATGGAAAGAGATGTTCATCAAAATCAACACGAGGAGTAACATAAGTTTTTCCATTCAAAGCATCTATAACCTAGGTGACTAGGAGAATAACCAAGGAAAACACATTGTTTAGTTTTAAATAAAAATTTATGTTTACCGTATGGACGAAGGAGAGGATAAATGGCACATCCAAAAATTCAAAAAATAGAATAATTTGGATAATTGCAGTATAAACCTTGATAGGGAATGTGATTTAGTAATGAAATTATTGGCATTTGATTTATTAAAAAAATTATCATTTCAAAGGCAAATTCCTAAAATTTGGATGGTACTACACAATGTCCTAGCAGGGTAAGTCCAAGGTCAACTATGCTTCTAATTTTTCTTTTAGATGTTCCATTTTGTTAATGAGTGTGAGGACATATTATGCAATAAATGATTCCTCTATTTTGAAAAAGTGTATGTAAAAGACAAAATTCCCCTCCCCAATTAAAATTGAATGATTTAATTTTAGAATCAAATTATTTTTCCACCGTAGATTGAAATTGATGAAAGATTTTAGGAATGTTATTTTTACATTTTATTGGGTAAAACCATGTAAATAAAGACAAGACATATATAAAAATAATAAAATATTTATTACTAGAAAAGGAATACAAGGGTGCAGGACCCCAAACATTAGAGTGGATTAATTGCAAGGGTTTAGTACAATGATGATGATTCAAACTTAAGGTTAACCAATAAAGCTTACCCAGGTAACAAGCTTTACACTTATTTTTGTAATTTTATTTATTGTGCATGGAAGTTGAAATTGATTAACTAAACGACACATTGTAGAGTAGTTTGGATGCCTTAATCTCGCATGCTAGTCTTATAAGGAAGCAAAATACACCACAATATTTAGGAGCTTTGGCGAATGTCCTTATAATTTATAAAGGCCAAGTTCACTCATTCCTCGAAGGACTGCCTTCTTAGATACTTGATCTTAAACAAGGCAATGGTCAATATGAAATTCCAAAAAATAATGGTTATTTTAACAAAAAATTTTAACATAGAGCAAGGGTTTAGCAACAATCGTTTGACTTTATAGTTGACAACACAAGTCAAACACAACTCTGACCATTGTCGCTCCATTATCTTAAAATTGTTCGATTCAAGCCCTTCTTAATATTGCTCATCAACTACCAGTGAACTTAATTCCATAAACTACCTCCTATAGAGAGCTCAATTATTACCCTTAATCAAATCTTATAATATTGCAATATATATCGATGAAAATTATGTTCCTCCATCAAAGACACTTGACAATGGTCAATTTAACCCCGACTATCTAACCTAGTTTTGCCAAGACTAACTTGTATTAAGTTGGATTATTGGCTCGATCTTGGAGGCTTTTATCCCTCAGGTTGTGGGAGCTCAGACTACCTATGCTGCTTAGGAAAGGCTCACTAGCTCATACACTATTGGTTCAAAATCTTAGGCCAGAACTCTTAAATTGCATTTCTTCAGGTTGCAATAAGAGCTTATTGAATCGATCACACAATATGCACAATGTGCCAAGGCTATTTTTGATAAGCTAGCCGTATTTTAGACAGTGATCTTGTTTAGGTAATTTTGAGTGGTCTTCGTTCATTGTATAGATTATTCATTCACTCTTTACAACATAGACCTGATGATTTTTCCTATGATGAGTTGTGTGGGTTACTTCTCTGTGAAGAAGAGGATCTTGCTGCAGAATCAAAATCTACCATTGTCCCATCGGCTTATGTTCAACCATAACAACCACTCGTTGTGGCCGTTTTAATTTTGGTTCTCGCTATCATGGTGGTGATTTTTCTCGTGGTGGTAGAGGTTGATCATGGCCTAATAATGGAAGGCAAACCAATTATTTCACATTTTCTACATCTGACAACTATCTTCAATGCAATAATTGCTATGGATTTGGGCACTTTGCTCATCAATGCCCAATTCAAAGAAATAAAGGCATGCAATAGACAACATTTTCACTTTTGTTCACTAATCGTCCTACCTCTAACCTTGCTACTTTATCCTCATCAAATCAACCATGGATTCTTGACATGGGAGCCACTCATTACCTCACTTCCCAACTTGACAACTTGTCCTTAAATTCAGATTATACTGGCCATGATTCAGTCAAAATCTGAAATGGTAAAACTCTTTTTATTACACACATAAGATTTGTAATTTATTCTTATTCTGATAGTTCTTTTTTGTTAGACCCTATTCTTTGTGTTCCTGACTCATGTTGTAATTTATTATCTATGCATTCTTTTACTATAACTAACTAAGTTTCTATTGAATTTTTCCCTGAACATTTTATTATCAAGGATATCCTCACGAGGAAGATACTTCATTCCGGCTAGAATAATGATGGATTATATTCCATTCTTTTTTATTCTAAGTCACAAGCCAGTCGTTCTCCTTTTACAACTTTTCTTGCATCTAATTTTTCACAGTGACACAATATACTTGGTCATGCCAATCAAGTCACTATGCGCAAAGTCCTTAGTCAATTTCATTTGCTAGCTAGTTTAAATAAGAGTGATATTTCTTTTCATGCTTGTAATATAAGTAAAAGTCATCATCTACCTTTTTCATTATCTAATTTCCAAGCTAAGAAACCACTAGAATTGATTTGTTATGATTTATGGGGGCCTTCCCTAATTCTAGCGATTGATGGTAGTCGATACTATGTCCTTTTTTATGATCATTATAACAAATACACTTGGATTTATTTTTATTAAAATTTTCCATCTTGTTGAAAAATATATTGAGTGTTCAATTAAATCTTTTCAAGTTGACTGGGGAATTTCAAGCTCTTACTCCATATTTACTAGAAAATGGAATAACTCAATGTAGCTCTTGTCCTAAAACACTTAAACAAAATGGGTGCATAGAGAGAAAGCATAGAGATATCATTAAGACTGCTCTCTTTTTGTTGCACCATTCTCATGTTCCTACCAAAATTTGGACTCAATGTTTTGAAACAGTTATCTATATCATTAATCATCTTCCTACTCCACTCTTGTACAATAATAATCCTTATACCAAACTGTTTAATAAGGATCCAAAGTAAATATCTATGCATACTTTTGGGTGTTTATGTTATCCTTAGCTTAGACCATACAATGAAAATAAACTTTCACCTCGGTTTAAAAAGTGTGTATTTATGGGATATAATAAGCTATATAAAGGTTAAATTTATTTTGATTTGGATACTTCTAAATTTTTTACCTTACGTCGTATTCTTTGTTATGACTAGAAATTTCCTTTTCACACTTCTCCAGCAATGGAATCCGATGATAAGACTCCTTCACCATCACTTATCTTTCTCCCATAACTCTTCCCAATCAGTTCGAGCTCTACCTCATCCACTACCATAACTACTCTTTATCTGAATCCATCATAACAACATTTTCCTGTACCTAATCCACCTCCAACCTCAAGCAAACTCTAACCTCACACAAACTCCAACCCCATCTCCATCTCCATCTCTCACCTTATTTGCTTTAAAATCACATACATCTCTACCACCATCGCATCACCAAACTAATTCGATTACTCTTGTCCCATCATCAATACCCTCAAACCTCCACCCAACCTCCTCAAACCTCCACCTAACCTCAATAATCACATCCTATGGTGACTCGTTCTCAAATAAGATCCTCCAAACCAAAAGCATTTTTATCCAACCTCCATACCGAAGTTGAACCTTCTGGTTACACTAAGGTTGTCTGCATTGCTTATTAGTGCAAAGCCATGCAAGAAGAATATAAAGCTATGCTTAAGAATAAGACTTGGGAATTGGTACATCTATCACTGAGACAAAACTTGGTTGGCTCCAAATGGGTATATCGAATTAAAAGGAAATAAGATGGCACAATTGATAAATACAAGGCTCGCTTAGTTGCTAAAGGCTATCATCAACAACCTAGAGTGGACTTTATAGAAACATTTAGCCCTATGGTTAAACATGCTTCCATTTGACTCATATTAACTATGTCATTACCTTTTTAATGGCAAATAAGGCAATTTAACATCTCCAACACCTTCCTTCATGGAGCATTGGAAAAAGTAAGCTTTATGCAACAACCACAAGGGTATGTGCACCCTCTTTTTCCTAATCATGTTTGTTGACTCAAAAAGTCCATTTATGGACTTAAGCAAGCCCCTCACTAATGGTTTAGATGTCTTACACAAGGACTTCTTTCCTTTGGATTTCTAAGTTCCAAAACTGACAACTCCTTGTACTATTATCATTATGCAAATGTCAAGCTCTATTGCCTCATCTATGTAAATGACATCATATATAGGGAATGATTCAACTTTCTTATAAATAATTATCACTTAACTCTAAGCAAATTTTTCCATTAAAGATCTTGGACCTCATCGATATTTTCTTGGCCTTGAGGTCATTCAATCTCCTTATGGCATGCTACTTCATCAATCCAAGTACATCACCGAATAATTACACAAAGCCAATATGCAAGATGCTCATTCGGTCATAATTCCCTCTTTACCGAATCACAAGTTTGTAGCCAAGGGTACAACTTACTCTAATTAATCATTTTATCATAGCATTGTAGGAGATCTACATTATAGTTGTGTCACTAGACCATATTTAGCTTTTTCAATGAACAAAGTCTCTCAATATATGCATGCTCCCACTACAGATCACTAGGTTGCTGTCAAATGCATCTTGCATTATGTAAAAGGTACACAACATTATGGTTTTCATCTTTACCTTTCTTCTCACTTTAATGTTTTGGCCTATAGTGACGCTAACTAAGGAGGGGAGCTTGATGATCAGAAGTCCACAACTGGTTTCTCTATTTATGTTGGCCATAATTTGATTATATGGCCACTCACAAACAAAGGATTATTGCGAGATCATCCACTGAGGTTGAATACCAGGCTTTGGCTTATACCACTGATGAACTTCATTGGCTTTGCTCCCTAATGCATGAACTTCGACTCTTATTCTCGAAACTAGTCTTGTGGTATGATACCTTGAGTGCAACCCACCTCACTTCCACTCTTATTTTTAATTCATGGTCAAAGCACTTGGAGATTGACTATTATTTTGTACGAGACAAGGTTACCAATAAAAAGCTGTAGGTGCGCTATATCAATTCACAAGATCAAATTGCCGACATTCACACAAAATCTTTGTCCAAATGTTAATTCTGCCATCTATAAAGCAAGTTGTCTGTGTGTCCGACCCCTATACAACTTAAGGAGGGGTGATAATATAACCATTCAGATTTTGTATTATATTAGAAGTCTAACCATTATTTGCCCATACTATTATTAACTCTCATATGTATACATGTATATATTCATCATGTAATGCAATACAATGGTAAGCTTCTCCTCATGTCACATTCTCATCCTCCAACAAAGAAAGATAATAAAGGCAATGAGGTGATCATTCTTAGAAAGATATAGAGTGATGAGCAGGCCAACTTGAGAAATAGGAAAACAATTACCATTCTCTATTGCGGCTTGAGTAGGGAAGAATATAATGGAATAGAGCATTTAAGGTCAGCCAAAGAAATTTGAGAATGCTTAAAGACCAAGCATGAAGGCACTAGTCAAGTCAAGAATAAGAAATTTTACAGCATAAAAGGTAAATTTGACATTTTGGAAATGCCATATTATCATATTTTATATGATTTTGACCAAATGCCTATTTATGCTAAATTGACTAGAATTATTGAGACTGAGACATTTTTTCCAAAATTACAAAAAATAAGATGAAATTTGAAAACTATCAACGTTTGGATTTTTCATACCAATATGCCTTTAATTAATGTAAAGAGATATTAATTAATCGATAAATTAATAACTTATTAATTTATGAAATATAATATATTTTTTGAAGCAATGAAAAAAAATTAATAAAATAATCATTTTAATATTTTAATAAAATATTTATTAAAATAAAAAATCATTTTTATAATAATTTTTAAAAATTATATTAATATTCTAGTAAATAATAATAAGTAATTTAAAAATAATTTTTTTATAATAAATTATCATAATGCTATTTTTTAGTGTATAAAAATAATTATAAAGATATTTTCATATGTAAATATTGATTCTATTTAATTCTGGTTGCTTTATAAATCAAATAATTTTTTTTTTAGATTTTCATTCCAATTTTTATTTCGATTCCAAAATATTAACCAAGTGGCTCTAACTGCCCTGCTAATAAGCTTTAGCAAAATGTTTTACATATTTATCGATATAAGGTGATATAATGAAAGTACTCAGAAACAAACTTGTAATAATATTATAGGATAATCAAGAGCAACATGCATGGAGAGCTATAAAAAGCATCTCTTTATTTTCAGGTTACAACCAATGCATTACCAAACAAAATGAAACTGAAGCCACAAGTAAATTATACAATTATGATCTAACTGTTGTTGGTCTAGAATTGTTTCTGAAGATAGTTCACCACATTCTTGTCCATTTGGAAAGCCATTGTGAGAACATCAGGATTGATTGGTGGCTCGGATCCAAACACTGCATTTGTAATTGTAATAACTCCTGGATTTTGGCTGCTTAATCCAGCAAAAGCAACTGCATTAGTCTTTCCTATGTTGAACTAAAAGTGAATTAGACCAATTGGAAACACGAAAACATCTCTAGGATATAGAGTTTTTGTAATAAGGTGATTCGGGTTGGATGTCACGAAGCCAACATAGAGGGTGCCTTCAACGACTACTAGGATTTCAATGGCTCGAGGATGAATATGAGGAGGATTTAGACCATATGGTGCAAAATCAAGACGAGCCAAAGATATGCCAAGTGTGTTGAGTCCTGCTATTCTGTCAACGTTTAATAGAGTGACAATTGATCCAACTTGATTGGATGTGTTTCCAGGAATATGGAGACTAGAAAATGAGAAATCATTTGCTATTGCAAGCATTGGATCCATGCAGAATTTTCCATTAACGAACACTGCATGCAAAAATATAAAGATAAATATAATTGAACATAAAAAAAAACATATTGCTCAACCATAAATAAAAGGAAGGTAAATGCACATACCACCATCCTTAGGTTCTTTAATGGCCACACAAAAGTCTTGAAGAGGACTAGGATCATAGGTAGAGGCAGATGACACAGCTAAAGCCAGAAGAGCTAAAGCTACAAGAGAATGAGCTCCTTTCATTATGTATAATTGTATATTATATAGCTTAAACATAACTGAACTTATCTTAAAGAGGGTATTTAGGTTTGGGGATGAGAAAATTGCATGGAAAAAAGGTGTATTTATAGAAGAAAGTCATTGAACAAGTCTTTTATTATCTCTTGATTGCTTCCCTAGGCATTTATTTCTTTTTAATTTTACGGGTGTCATATATTCTACAACTACTATATTCAAATTTTTCTTTACCTAGATTAAGTATTATATAATATTTGAACTGGTCATTTTCCTGTTTGATTTCTTGCTTTGTTAATTATAGTTAACTTTTTAATCTAACTAATATGTAAGCTGACCACCTTAGTGGTTGATGATTTTAACCATTGATTTAAAGTTCAACTTAATCTATTGTTTTCACTATGGAATTGAAGCTCTTCAAATTGCTTAAAGTGCTAGTGCTTGCCATTAGTGTGGTGCTTTTCCATAGATTTTGTAAAGAAACCATTTTATGTATTTAGCAACAAGTTTAATTAAGGAACCTCTTTAAATTACTGATACTATATGACTAATTTATTCCAAGATTAAGAAGTTTGCAAAGCACTCGTTTTGTGTGTGGAATTAATGCTTTACCAAATGTTGAGTATCTATTTGTGTCCTAATAATTGATTATTTCTCTAACTCAAATCTAGTTACTGCTTACTGCTTCAACTTAAAATAAATAAATAAATAAAGTTTTTATGGGCCGCATACATAACATAATAATAATAATAATAATCCATTTTTTAGATTATTCTTGACTGCACTACAGTTCTTCTAGAATATGTTGTTACTCAGATATTGACTAGTGCAAGGAGTGATTGATCTTTTTTTTTTTAAATATTGTAAGGAGAAACATACATGTCGACATATTATTAAAATGTTTCCCGTTGAAACATTCCTTTTATTGTAAGAAAAAAATAAAAATAAAAATAAAGAATAAAAGTATAAAAGTATAAAATTAACAAATTTTCTTATGTAACGGTCTCCAGACAGTGAAGAATAAAATTCAGAGAAAAAAGAGAGAAAAGTCAAGGGAAATATTTTTTCATTATATTCAAAGAAGGGTTACACCCCTTTATATATACATATAGGAATCCTAATCACAACCTAATTAGGAAAGAATAACATCCTAAATAGAATAGAACTTTATTCCTAATTGTATACAAATATTTACTTCCTAATATGTATAATAAAAATATTTACTTCCTCAACACTCCCCCTCAAGTTGGTGAATGTATGTCAATCATTCCTAACTTGTCAAGTGAGTTATAGAATACTTTTCTGGATACAGCCTTTGTGAGAATGTCAGCTAGTTGAGTCTGAGATGAAACATATGGAAGATCAATTGTCCCTTGGTTCAGATGATCTTTTATGAAATGTCTGTCAACCTCTACATGCTTAGTTCGATCATGTTGAACCGGATTGTTTGCAATTGCTATGGCTGCCTTGTTATCACAATGCAACAACATAGGCTTTAGATGTTTTAATCCCAGATCCTGAACAATTCGCCTTACCCAGAGCAACTCACATACTCCATGAGCCATTCCTCTAAACTCAGCTTCAACACTCGACCTTGCTACAACTTTCTGTTTCTTGCTTCTCCAAGTGACTAAATTATTTCTAACAAATGTGAAGTACTCGGATGTTGATTTTCGATCAGTCCGATCTTCAGCCCAATCAGCATCAGTTTGCTTATATCCGAGCTTCCTCATGAAGGTTGAGAGTCGTCCAAACCATGCTTTAGGCAATTTCTTGAGTCCATACAATGTTCTCTTTAATTTGCATACTCGGTCAGTACATTTAGTTCCAGGTGGTGGATCCATATATACTTCTTCATCTATGGTTCCATTCAAAAATGCATTCTTTACATCAAATTGTCGAAGCGGCCAGTCCAGGTTGGCAGCTAAGGAAATAAGGACTCGGATGGTGTTCATTTTTGCTACTGGGGCAAATGTATCTTCATAGTCGATTCCATACTTCTGAGTGTACCTCTTTGTTACCAATCGAGCTTTATATCGATTTATGCTTCCATCTGGATTGAGTTTGATAGTGAATATCCACCTGCACCCCACCATTTTCTTTCCTTCTGGAAGAGGAACGAGATCCCACGTCTGGTTCTTTTGTAATGCCTCCATTTCATCATTCATAGCTTTCTTCCAATCCAGATCATCTAAGGCTTCCTGCACATTACTCGAAATAGATACAGTAGATAATTGATTTACAGTAAGTGCATGTGAGTTAGACAAACAGTTGGTTGATAGGGTATTTAGCTTTAGTATGAAGGTCCGGATTATATTGTCTTTTTGGAACCCCTCTATTGATTCTAGAAGGATAACGAGGTTCAGTATTTAAAGGAGACAAGTTTACCTTATTATATACTGCATTCGGAATTTCTTTAGCTTCTGGTGTGGGTTGGGAAGATGTACTATCTTGATTACTCAGATTTTCTTCGATGATCTGTCTGAGTGAGATGCTTATACTCGGAACATCAGATGCTTGTCCGGGTAAGATGCTCGGCTGTCCAGGTGAGATGCTCAAATTTTCTTCGATGATCTGTCCGGGTGAGATGCTCGTACTCGAAACATCAGATGTCTATCCGGGTAAGATGCTCGGCTGTCCAGGTGAGATGCTCGGAACAACATTTTGGAGATTCGAATTCGGAACACTTAGAATGCTATCTTCAAGCTCAAAGAGGTTTGGATTTTTCTCCCCCTGAAGAGAGCACTCAAAGTGGGAGAAGAAAGGAGAAATTTCATGAAATCGAACATCCTGAGTGACATACATCTTCTTTGTATTCGGATCATAACACCGATATCCTTTTTGTAAATCCGCATAGCCAACAAAGAGACACTGGATAGCTCGAGGGTCTAATTTTTTGAGTGTCTGATGAACATATGCCGGGCATCCAAAAACTCGGGGTTCAAGATTATTGAAGGGCGGAGATATGACAAGTTCCTAAAGTTTCTGAAGAGGAGTCTTAAAACCAAGTACTCGCGATGGTGTCCAATTTATGAGGTACGCAGTGGATCGAATAGCTTCTCCCCAGTATTCTCGAGGAACATTCATGTCAAATAGGGATGCTCAGACAACTTCCAATAATTACCGGTTCTTCGGTTCGGCTATACCATTCTATTGTGGCGTGCCGACACAAGATGTTTGGTGGTGAATGACCTTCTTGAGGCAGAAATCATTGAGAATTGAGTTAAAATACTCCCCATCATTGTTAGACTATAAGACTCAAATTTTACTCTGGTATTGTGTAGCCACCATGTTGTACAGGTCCTGAAACTTGGAGTATACATCTCCTTTATTGGAAAGTAGAGATACCTAGGTCATCCGGGTACATTCATCAATAAACATTACAAAATATCGAGCACCATATAGAGTAGGAATCCGAGCAGGTCCCCATACATCAGAATAAATGGTCATAAATGGAATTGAATTTTTATTATAACTCGGTACATAAGAAATTCGGTGGCCTTTTGCCAATTCATAAACATCACATTTGAATTCCGAGTCTGTGGTATGCAAAAATAAATTCGGTTTTGTTTGTCTAAGATAATGAAAAGAGAGATGACCAAGACGACGATGCCATAAGATTACTTGGTCTTTACTTGAACAACTTCTACCAACCTTATTAACTTGACTTGATTTCTGACTTGAATCATCATGCAACTCAAGATAGTACAACTTTCCATGTTTAACACCAGAGCCAAGAATCCGGCGCATTGAAATGTCCTGAAATACATAATAATTAGGCCAAAATTTAACAGTGCAATTCAAGGTTTCAGTGATTTGGCTAACAGATAGTAGATTACATGAAAGAGATGGAACAACAAGAACAAAATCTAAATTAAGAGAGTCGGAGTTAGATATTGATCCCTCATGAGTGACTGGTGCTATGCCTCCATTAGCAGTTAGAATATTTTATTGCGTTGATGGACGAATAGAGGTAAGATGGTGAGTGGAGTTTGTCATATGATCAGTAGCACCTGTATCAATAATCCATGTATTATTTCGAGTAAGATTTATCGTACCTGGAGTGGTATCACGATCACTACTTGGTTCAGTAGAAGTAGCAATTGTAGCCTTGCCGAGCTTTTTATGAGGATTTCTATTGAAATTCCACCATTTCGGATATCCCACAATTTCATAGCATCGTTCTTTGGAGTGTCCAACTTCGCCACAATGAGTACAGGTGTATGTAATGGGCTTTCTTGGAATTTTTCCTTTGGACTGGGGACGAGTCTGAGCTGCTACAAGTACAGAGTGGTCCAGCAGTATCTTTGACTCTTTCATCGTATGTCGCTAGTTGTGATCCCGCCGGACATATGCATAACAGGACTCGAGATCAAGAGGTGGATCCTTTCGGAGTATTTCACTCCGAGCATTATTAAATTCCGAATTAAGCTTGGCTAGAAAAATATGTGTTCTAAGCCGGGTAATATGCTTATGGAGTGATACTACTCCATTAACATCCTCCCCTTGTGCACACGTTCGGGCATCAATTTCTTGAAATATTCCAATTATTTCATTATAGCATAGGGTAATGCCTTACCATTTTGGCGTGTAGTGAATGATTTCCGATTCAATTCAAATAATTGAGTTTCGTCAGATCCATCATAGAAGGTTTTTGAGACAGCATCCCATATCTCCTTTGCTGTTGGAAGACAGATGAATCTCTACATTAATGTCGGACTCATGGAGTCAATCAACCAACTTTTGACTCAATTATTATCAAGGAGCCAAGTTTCTAATGCTTGATCTCTTGCTGGTGGTTTTGGCGTAGTGCCATTAAGAAAGCTAGATTTATTTCTGGTTCTAATTCGTATCTCCATGATCTATGACCATAGAGTATAGTTCATATCATCAAGAATAATTCCTTTGAGAAAAGGAGAATTATCTTGAAGGGTTTGAATAAAATTGGGTATTCCATGGGATACGATGGATGTGTTTTCGGTGGTCATGATTTTGAAGATTCAAAGAATTTAAAGGAAGAAATAATACAATTTCAAGAATTCAATAAAAAAAATTAAATTTCAATGGATATGCTTTGATACCATAAAGAATAAAATTCAGAGAAAAAAGAGAAAAAATTCAAGGGAAATATTTTTTCATTATATTCAAAGAAGGGTTACACTCCTTTATATATACACATAGGAATCTTAATCATAACCTAATTAGGAATAGAATAACATCCTAAATATAATAGAACTTTATTCCTAATGGTATACAAATATTTACTTCCTAATATATATAATAAAAATATTTACTTCCTCAACAGACAGTACTACATATACTATTATTCATTATTATTATTCATATTCCAAAGGTTGTAACCAATGAGTAATGAAATTTAAGGCATGCATATGTACATGGCATTTAATCTTCAATATTCTCATAACAAGGTAAATATTGATTTCAAAAATTTACAAATAAAAAATTCAAAATCGATGAATTTATATATAAATATAAAGTTTATAAATGTTGGAATTTTTTTATTAAGGTTGATATCAAACTATTTAGACTTTTATGGGTTTTCCCAATTTAAACTCTAAAATAGTTGAAGTTTATAAAGAAATTGAATTTTTAAGTTAATTAATGATTTTGCATTATAACACTATAGGTTAATTACCATAGGAACACACACATATATATCTAGTTTATTAAAAGTATAATGATATGTGTAGCGACTCGTGATAATTATAGACAACTACATGATAATTTTTTTTAAAGTTTACAGTTTTATTTCCTCTTTTTCTGCCACATGATATAGGAGGAAAATTAATGGGGTATTTTGATGATTAGTTGCTCAATACTGCGACATCTATTTTTTTCCTTATTAAATTATTAATTAACCAAGGAAGTAAAATTGGACAAGGGCTAGTTCCATTGAAGCACCCATTGATGTAACATAATAAGGAGATGATGTTATAACTCCATTTTCACTTCTAGATTGTTTTATAATTTTTCAGTTGTTAAATCTTCTTGTGATGTATACTTTTACTTCGAACATTACAAGTTTTAATTTTCATTTAGAGCTTTTACTTAATGGTCATTTGGGATTACACATTGGTTATAAAAGTGTGTATATTTGAATTTTATAGGTTTGGACACTTTTATAAAATTATTATAATTTTATGGAGTGTATTTTGTATTTGATCACTAGATGTGTGTGTTTTGTATAATTAAAAAAAAAAACATTTGTAATGTGTCTAATGTAATTTCTCCTATTTATGGGAAAGAGTGGGTTGATCTTTCGAGATCTCATATTAGTTATGAAATTTGTATATATTTAGATTATATATGTTAGTATGTCTTTACAAAATTATTATAATTTTATAAAGGAGTTTGGTCCGTCACAAACTCAATTTGTGATTTTGTTATAAAAAAGAAAAAACTTTGCCCAAATTAAATTTAAGGACAATGAAGTTATACCAATTTCATCAAATCTTAAAGTCATGTAAATTTTGTGCCTCATTACTTTGCCCAAATTAAATTTAACGACAATGAAATTATACCAATTTCATCAAATCTTAAAGTTCAAGTAAATTTTGTGCCTCAAGTGAAGAAATGATTTCATGCTTCCATATAAAACTCACTTCACTTGATAACATAATGTCTCATAATTGTTTGCCCAAATTAAAATGATTTCACGCTTCCATATAGAACTGACTTCACTTTATAATGTAATATCTCGTAATTGTTTGCCCAAATTGAATTTAAGGACAATGAAATTATACCAATTTCATCAAATCTTAAAGTTCAATTAAATTTTGGATCTCAAGTGAAGAAATGATTTGGTGCTTTCATATAGAATTCACTTCACTTGATAATATAATGTCTTGTAATTGTAAAAATTGGGGTTCTTTACACAAATATATCAAAAATTAAAAAACTTTAAAAAATGTCACTCACTTTGAAAACTTTAAAAACTAACTTTTCTAACTTTTTTCTTTCAAATATAAATCACTTTCTTTGTCACTATTATTTTTAGGATTGTCTTTTTTTTTTTCAACATTTTTTTTTCTTTTTGCTGATTTTTTCAACTTATTTTTCAAGATTTTATTTATTTTCTTTTGTTTTTCAACAATTTTTTTTTGCTTTATACTATTTTCATCTATTTTTTCTTAATATTTTTATTATTGTCTTCATTATTTTTTTGTCAATGTTTTTTTGCTCAACATTTTTTAGCATTTTTTTGCTTAACATTTTTTTCTATTCTTGTGGTACTGTTTTTTTCTAATCTCTTCATCTTTTTTTTTTCTCAACATTTATTTGCTCAATGTTTTTTTTTTTGTTAACTTTTAAGGTTCTATCTTTATTTTTTTTCTCTTAAGACATTTTTTTTTCAAATGAATAATTATAAACTAAAGATTTTCAATTGTTGTTAAACCAAAAAATAAATTTCTTCAACTGTTGTAACAACAATTCATAAAAAAAAATTTCTCCTTTTATATATTTTAAAGAATAAGAATTTTATTTTTTTTAACTTTAATTTTTTTTAAAAAAATTATTTGATACTTATTGATCATCAATATGTAACAAATTTATAATCCTTATGATGTATTTACAACATCAACAAGAAAAAAGAAAGCTGAAAAAAAAAAATCGACAAACAGAAAAAAAAAAATTAAAAACAACAACTGAAACAACACAACAATAAAAATAACAAAAAGTTTATAGTTGTTGATCGTTGTTGATTTTTGTTGATTCACAGTTGTTGATTGTGGTTATTGTTGTTATTTTTTAAATTATTCTTTCATTATTAATGACAAAATTAAAACCATAAATAAAATTTTACTTTTATAGTATTAATGACAAAAATAATAATTTTTTTATATATCTCATAATTTTTATTTTTTTTATTTTTAACAAAAATTAACAAATATAAACAAAGAGAAATAACAAAACTATTTGAAAGCAACAACCGAAATAACAAAATCAACAAAAGCAACAAAAAATTGCAGTTATTAATGTTTGTTAATTTTGTTGATTTTTGTAGTTTTTTCATTTTTTTCATCATTAATAATCAAATTAAGACCATAAATATAATTTTTACTTTTATTAGTATCATTAATAAAAATAATAATTTTTTTGATATATTTCATAATTTATTTGCTATTTTTATTGAAAAATAATTATTGAATACTATGGCTAATTTTTACTTTAATTAGTTTAATTTATAAATTCTAAATAATTATGAAAAATAATTATTGAAAACTATGGGTAATTTTTAATTTAATTTTTATATTTTAAATAATAGTAAGTTTTAAAATTAAAAAAATTATTATTTAGAATATAAAATTAAATTATTTAAAATACATAAATTAAATAAATACATACAATCAACTTAAATTAAAGATGCATTAAAAAATAATAAATAGGTAAAAAAAAAACTGAAAACACCAATTTTAAAAGATGAAAACACGAAGTTAAAACTGGTACAAAAATAAAAAGTGAAAATACAAAACTGAAAAAAAAAAAAATAGCACGTTGAGGGGTTTGACTTAACCTATTTTTGTAATTATCTCTTAAAATTGAGCGTTGGAACCTTGATATAAGCCCAATTAATAAATATATAATTCTTTTGCCTGGTGTCTGGCCTAATCTTGATAGTTTTATGGGTTGAAGCAAGAATTCTGAAATCTAAATCATATCCACATCTACACTCAGTTTATGACATAGACTTTTCTGCTCAAGTGTCGTTGATAATTTTCCAAAGTTATAAACCTAGTCACCACATACTGAAAATAAACTAAATAATTTTTTAATTTTTTTCTTTCATTTTTATAGTTTGTTAGATTACACTCATGTACAGATACCCATGTTTCTATTCTAACAAAAACTTCAATTATAGCAATGAAGATAGACTATATATTTTAGAAATTTTTGCATACATCGAATGTATCAGACTAAGAAGATTTTTGTGATATATCATCCAAATGTTTTACGCTTGATAAATAAAAATGAAACACATATCTATATTAATAAGGATTCGAATAAGAGATTATACTTTAGTGGAAACAACTCACTGCTAATTGATCTAGTGTAATGCAGTAAGTGTTAGTAAAAATTAAAAATTGTTCATTCTTATATATTTCTGTCGTTTTTTTTCAAAAATAATCTAATAGTGAGGGCACTCCAACACTTTTGGAAATTTAATATTTATTCATTTATTTTAATATATTTGTTAAAAAAAAAATACTACGGATGGCCCCTCAACCTGGATATTTTTATATTTCTATTTTGACTCTTATATTTTTTTATAATATTCTAAATTTATATATTAAAATCTAACCATCCGTTTCAAATTTAATAGTTGGAATACTAATATAAATCAGCAACAATAACTTTATGAAGCCTTAAACATGAACTATATATACGTTCATCACATATGGAACAGCTAGCAATGTGAATAACATTTAGCCAAATACTTTTTGCATTTATAAATAGCTGATATAAAAAAAACCCTCAGAAACAAACTTGTAACATTATAGGACAATCAAAACCAACATTGAGAGCTATACAAAGCATCTCTTTACTATCAGGTTACAACAAATGCATAGTGACCAAACAAAATGGAAATGAAACTGCAAGAATAAGATTATGATCTAACTGTTGTTGGTCCAGAATTGCTTTTGAAGATAGTTCACCACATTCTTGTCCACTTGGAAAGCCTTGGTGAGAACATCAGGATTGATTGGTGGCTTGGATCCAAACACTGCATTTGCAATTGTAATAACTCCTGGATTTTGGCTGCTCAATCCAGCAAAAGCTACTGCCTTAGTATTTCCAGTGTTAAACTGGAAGTGGATCAAACCGATTGGGAACACAAAAACATCTCCAGGATATAGAGTTTTGGTAATAAGGCGATTCGGTTTGGATGTCACGAAGCCAACATAGAGGGTGCCTTCAACGACTACTAGGATTTCAGTGGCTCGAGGATGAGTATGAGGTGGATTTAGACCATATGGTGCGTAGTCAAGATGAGCCAAAGTTATGCCAAGAGTGTTAAGTCCTGGTATTCTATCAACATTTAAGAGAGTAACATTTGAACCAACTTGATTTGATGTGTTTCCAGGAATATTGAGACCAGAAAATGAGAAATCATTTGCTGTTGCAAGCATTGGATCCATGCAGAATACATAGCAATAGAATGAATGTTATGTTCAGGTTACAATTCATGAGGCAAGAAAAACATTTCTGCTTTCTATTGATCTTCTCCCGTTGATTGCAACTCTGCAAACATATCAGCTAAATTTAGAGATAGACACAATGGTATTATAACCCAAAAAAAAAAAAAAGCAAAACAAGACTCAGCCTCTCGTAAGCTACTCGGAGTTTGATTCAAAAAAACTCATTTAAGCTTGTTTGTTAAGATAAACAAGCCGAGTCTAAACTTCATTTTAAAACTTGTTTGATAAACGGCATGAGTTCAAACTCTCTAAAACTTGGCTTGTTTAAATTCACAAACAATCTCTTAAAAAGCTTGCATATCAACTCACAAGCAAGCTCTTGAACAAGTTCATTAAAGTGAGCTAACTTGCAAAAATGCTTGTGAACGTATTTATTGTTATATATTTTCAAAAGAAAAAAAGAAGAAGAAGAAGGAACAATGTCTATTGCGGTCGTAGCAAAACCTCCGATTCAGCAGTAAGATAGAAAAGAATGACATTCTCCTTGTCGCGATCACAGCAGACTCGAACCACCATTATAACTGTCCATTTCTTCAAATAGAAATGATTACTATCTAAAGTTGCAACCATACATTCATTTTATATAAAATTTCAAAGTTAATTTAAACTTTTTGATATCATAAAAAATTTATGAAAACATCAAAGTTTCATTATATCTTTGAGGCAAATTGTACTGTACAAATATTGGCTTTAAGAAAGTGGAACTTCATAGATGCAATGGAGTAGATTTCATATTCTTTATTTTCAATTTTTCTAACAATCTAAAGGCAATATTTTCTCTTATTGCAAACTACATCCATGGCAACACTTAATGAATTAGTAACTAGTATAGTAAAGTTGGATCAATCATTTTGATGGTGGAAGTTTTGTAAGATGGTAAAAGAGAATGTATTTTCTATTAGCTTTTTTATAAATAGTATATGTTTTGAACACACCAAGGCCTAAAGAGTTAACATATCATAGTCCAACTCAATAAAAATTGTCATATCATACTACCACGCTACCTTCTTTATAAAATTGTTGACCATAATCTTACTTTACTTTTTTTAATTTTTTACACTAAACCTTATAAAATTATTATCAATAGTCTCATGAAAAAGGTTACATACATGGTAGTGTGATATGATAATTTTTACTGAGTTGTATTATAATATGGCAACTTAAGTATACTACGTCATTTAAATTAGTTAGAATTATTTTGGGTAACTTTCTCTATGTAATTAAAATCAATGTTTTGTAACTAAAAAGATAAAAATTAAAGTTATGGAACTAAAATAAAATTTAGTGTAAAGTTTGGTAACCTCTAATACAATTTACCTAACACAAGGCTTATAATGTGTCATTTATATATGTAAAATTTATGTGAAATTGTAATAGTGTGTATTAAATTGTGTGTGTGAAATGTTTCTATGGCTTATCACTAAGAATAATTGGTTCAAAGTTCTATCTGTCATACTATTCAGATTTGTTGTATTGAACTTTCATTAAATATTGGTTCTAATCACAAAATACTTTATTTATGTGCATTGTTTACAAAACTATTACTACATGGATCAATGATTTGGTTGTGTTTTAAAAATGGTGAGGAATTTTTATATATTTTCAAAATAAAAAAGAAGGAGAAGGAGCAGCGTGCATTACGGTCGCAATAAAACTTGTGATGGCAGTAGTAAGGTAAAAAAGAATGACATTCTTGTTGCTGTGATCGCAACTCAAACCACCATTATAACTGTTTGTTTTCTACGAATAG
Source organism: Mallotus nudiflorus (assembly GCA_947683625.1). Classification (NCBI taxonomy): domain Eukaryota; kingdom Viridiplantae; phylum Streptophyta; class Magnoliopsida; order Malpighiales; family Euphorbiaceae; genus Mallotus; species Mallotus nudiflorus. Next base: position 1,410,594 of record CANTUR010000418.1, read on the forward strand.
ATATGAGTATTTCAAAGGCTGCAACCACACATTTATCTTATAGAAAATATCAAAGTTAATTTACTATAGAAATTAATTTTTTGATATCATAAAAAAATTTGTAAAGTCACCATTACAAAATATTAAAGTTTCATTGTATCTTAGAGGCAGGTAGAAAGCCAATTGAGATTGTGAAGTTGTATATTGCTATGATGATTAATGTCTATAAATACAAAAACAAACGATCATATACAACAATTGAAGATAATAACTAGTTAACAAACAAACTAAAGTTGTGTTAGATTTATAATGATAAATGTTAGGCACAGGCAGATGACACAGATAAAGCCATAAGAGCATGAGCTCCTTTCATTGTGTATAATTGTATATTATATAGTAACTTAACTGAACTTATCTTAAAGAGGATATTTAGGTTTGGGGACGAGAAAATTGCATGGAAAAAAGGTGTATTTATAGAAGAAAGTCATTGAACAAGTCTTTTTTTATCTCTTGATTGCTTCCCCAGGCATTTATTTCTTTCTAATTTTGCGGGGTGACACATATTCTACAACTACTATATTCAAATTTTTCTTTACCTAGATTAAGTATTATATAATATTTGAACTGGTCATTTTCCTGTTTGATTTCTTGCTTTGTTAATTATAGTTAACTTTTTAATCTAACTAATATGTAGGTTGACCACCTCAGTGGTTGATGATTTCAACCATTGATTTCAAGTCAACTTAATCTATTGCTTTCACTATGGAATTGAAGCTCTTCAAAATGCTTAAAGTGCTAGTGTTTGCCATTGGTGTGGTGCTTTTCCATAGATTTTGTAAAGAAACCCTTTTATGTATTTAGCAGCAAGTTTAATTAAGGAACCTCTTTAAATTACTGATACTATATGACTAATTTATTCCAAGATTAAGAAATTTGCAAGACACTCCTTTTGTGTATGGAATTAATGCTTTACCAAATGTTGAGTGTCTATTTGTGTCCTGATAATTGATTATTTCTCTAACTCAAATCTAGTTACTGCTTACTGCTTCAGTTCAAAAAATAAATAAATAAAGTTTTTGTGGACCGAATATATAACATAATAATAATAATAATAATAATAATAATAATAATAATAATAATAATAATAATAATAATAATAATAATAATCCATTTTTAAATTATTCTTGATTGCACTGCAGTTCTTCTAGAATATGTTGTTACTCAGATATTGACTAGTGCAAGGAGTGATTGATCTTTTTTTTTTAAATATTGTAAGGAGAAACATACATGTCGACATATTATTAAAATATTTCCCGTTGAAACATTCCTTTTATTATAAGAAAAAAAATAAAAATAAAAAGATAAAAGTACAAAATTAACAAATTTTCTTATGTAATGGTCTCCAGACAGTACTACATATACTATTATTCATTATTATTATTCATATTCCAAAGGTTGTATCAAATGAGTAATGAAATTTAAGGCATGCATATGTACATGGCATTTAATCTTCAATATTCTCATAATATGGTAAATATTGATTTCAAAATTTTGCAAATAAAAATTTCAAAATCGATGAATTTATATATAAATATGAAGTTTATAAATGTTGGAAATTTTTATTAAGGTTGATGTCAAACTATTTCGACTTTTATGGGTTTATCCAATTTAGACTCTAAAATAGTTGAAACTTATGTGATTATATCAAATGAAAGAAATTGAATTTTTAAATTAATTAATGATTTTGCATTAAAACACCATAGGATAATTACCATAGGAACATACATATATATGTCTAGTTTATTAAAAGGATAATGATATATGTAGTGACTAATGATAATTATGGATAATTTTATGATAAATTTTTTAAAATTTATAATTTTATTACCTCTTTTTCTGCCACATGATATAGGAGGAAAATTAATGGGGTATTTTGATGATTAGTTGCTCAATACCGCGACATCTATCTTTTTCCACATTAAATTATTAATTAACCAAGGAAGTGAAATTGGACAAGGACTAGTTCCATGGAAAATTTCATTTATATATGTTTAGGAAGTTAGAGATTTGTTCTTTCCTGGAATAAAAAAATTAACCAATGAAAACTAAGTCTACATTAGTTTTCTGCGTATAGATTACAAAGTCGACTAGTTCAAACTGCAGCAAATATGTCATAATAAGGGGATGCTGTTGGGTAGAGAGCAGCAAAACCAGAGGAAAAATAAAAATAGCAGAGAATTGATTAAGAAGAAAAGAAACTAGATATTCTGTAAGTTGAAAATCCGATGATTTATTCACTGAATTAACTTGCCTTTAAATAGGCATTATATGAAACAAACTAACTTAAAGAAAGCAGAAATCTTTGGCACTAAATCAAAATGCTGTTAGCTTAACAAATAAACCAGAAATTCAAGGAACTAAATATGAAAAAAACAGCAACTTATTTCAACTAACTATAGACCAGGTCACATGCTGATATATATATATATATATATATATATATATATATATATATATATATATATATATATATATATATATATATATATTTGAATTAACCTTCAACACTCCCCCTTGATTCAAAATTGCAAACACCAAGTTGATTTCTAAAATAGACATGCTTCTCACGAGGAACGGACTTTGTCAGAATATTAGCCACCTGCTCATCTGTACTGCAATACTTCAAGACAATGGAACCATTTGATACAAGATCTCGAATAAAATGGACCCGAATGTCAATGTGTTTTGTTCTTCTATGGTAGGCTGGATTTTTTGTCATTGCTATTGTAGCTTTATTATCATAAGAAACTTCAGTTGCTTTCTCCTGTTCTTGTTTTATATCAGCAAGAATTCGCCTTAGCCAGATTGCTTGACATACTGATGAAGTTGCAGCTGCATATTCAACTTCTAAGGAAGATAAGACTGTTGTTGCTTACTTCTTTGAACTCCAACATATACTAGCTGATCCAAGGTTAAAAACATAACCAGAAGTGCTTCGTCTGTCTTCCAAACATCCTGCCCAATCACTGCCAGTATAGCCAAACAATTTGAACTATGAAACACGACCATACCATAACCCAAACTCAATTGTTCCAGCAATCTATTGTAGCACTCTTTTTGCAGCTCCAAGATGATGCACTGAAGGAGAGTTCATGAATCTTGAAATTACTGTCACGACTCAAAATAGGGGCCATGACCGGCGCTAGGGAACGGAAATTCTTTTGAATCCGGAACCCGTAGCAAGCCTCAAAAATAAAATAAAAGCATGCAATAATAATAAAAATAAATAAAATATCTCACAGCGGAAATAAATCTCGTAAATAAAATAAAATAATAATCCATCAATAGATTTAAGTAAAACAAACTCATCTCTTATATACAAAATCTTTTAATACAAATCTTAGTTCAAATCTTTAAAATACAATTCTCATATAAACATATTACATAAATCCCACGACTTGACTATAACTAATGCAGTGTCTAGAATATAAAATAACATCAAGTAAGCATATTACATAGTAAAGCTGGGGCAGAAGAAATCCGGCGTAAGGGTATGCTACTGAGGTCTGAAGATGAAAACTCTCATGAAAAATAGTCAATAGAGAGGAGTCAGACCTCACTGAGTGAATTGTTATAATATATATACATGCATAGCTAAATGACAATGCACACATTCAATAATATATATAGTACATATATATGCAGGCAAAATCATACAGATGTAGCAAAATCATTATATATATATATACTGAAAATAATATCTAATTATGAAGGATCAAATAGAACCCTAAATGATCGCAACCTCAAATAGTATTAGACAACACTCTAGCCATACAGGCTCACTTATTCCAAATAAATTCACTTGTTCCATTTGGACAGTAGACTGGCCTCGAGACATTAAGTCAATCGAGCTCCAGCAGTCTGACTGTCAGTGTGATTGGCCCCGAGACACTTGGTCAACCGAGCTCCAACAATTACACTCTCAAATCACATCTCACATCAAATAAATCAATCCGATCAATATCCACAAATAGGTTAGTAATATAGCCTAAATTCTATCGTCGTACCGATACGTACTCGGTCCTAGTGCTACCCACTAGGCAGCACGTTCTATTGATATCATTCATTTAAAAATAAATCCATACATTCATAAAATAAATGATGCATGACATTAATTAAAATAATAATATAAACCATATATATACTAGAAATATACCAAAAATAAACCAAGTTTATTTCAAGTATATATATGTCGAATAAATTCAATTTAATTATAAAATAAACTAGAATTAAACTATAAATATACTTAAAAACATCTTAAGTATAATTCAATAATAAAACATGAATTTAATTTAAAATACACCAAAAATATACTAAAATATACCTAAGAAATTATTAAATTATTTATGCATATTTTATACAAATAAAGCATACATTTCTAAAATATGCAATCCTAATACAAGTATATATAGAATAACAACTCACAGTTATTGCGCTCCTCGAGACGGGTCCGTCAGGCTTGGTCCACTAGACCTCGATCTCGGTGCAACTAAACAAACAAACGACAATACGAAATTAGAATAAGTCTATCGAAATTCTAGAGACTCGATCTAGAAATATTGAACATAAAATAAGAATATGAATTCGACCGGACATCATGTTTTACGAGAATTCTACCAAAAATCTAGCAGAACCTCCCCTATAAAACGGATATCTCTCTACTCAAAGAGTAGAGCCGGTCTTGCAAAGAAACACACTTCAAAAATATACAGCCACAATTCCTCGGTCGGACTCCCAAACTACAATTGTATCGACCGAGGTTCACAATTCACGAGATATGCACATAACACATTTAAATACCAGAAATACCAAAAATACCCTTTAATACTCAAAATATAGCAAATTAGAAATTCAAATGCTAAAAATAATTATTTTATCGATAAATACATAAAAACCCTAATTTTAATAAAATATTATTAAAAATCGATAATTCTTGATAAATTCATAAAAATTAACCAAAATACATTTTATAAATTCAAATTACATAATTAACCCTAAAACATATTAAAAATCGATAAAAACTCATTTATTTAGAAAAATAGTATATTATATATAATTTGAAAATAATTTTTGAAAAATAGTTTTAATTAGTTAAAAATACTAAATAATTTGTAGAAATCATTTTTATACCTCAAATAACTATTAAAACCAATTTAATTATATTTTTAGCCAATTTAGTGCCAAATTACCAAAATACCCCTACTATATATAAATTCACTATAATTGTTCAAAAATTCACTAAAAATAATATAATTACTAAAAAATTAATTTCTCAACATATAATTCAATAATATCAACAAATATACTCAATTAACCAATTAATTTCAATAAAATACATAATTAACCTAATTTTCTAAAAATCACATAAACTAAATAAATTCACAACAATTATATAAAAATTACAAATAAATTTCTAAAATGCATTTTAACACCTATAAACACCATAAATCACAATTTCATAATTTATTTAATTAATTTACGAAAATTAGAAAATATTAATAAAATAATAAAAAATTCACAAAAATCGAAATAATTCCCAAAAATTCCAAAAAAATTATCACATGTAGATTGAGCTACTAGGATTGATCTTTTTGAAGGAATTTTGCTTGAATCATCAAAATTGAGGCTCAAAAAAATCAAGAACATAAGTTGGCTGAAATTGAAAATTGGAAACTTAGGAAAATCTAGATCAAATCAAATGAAACCAAGCTTAGAAATGCACTCACTGGAGCTCAAGGAAGAGATAGAGATCGGTGACACTTCAAATGGTGGCGGAAATCAATGTGATCGGAGTTGGAAGCAAGTTTCGGTTTCTTGGGGAAAAACTGATCAAACAACGCTGGAAAAGGAAGGACAGGGTGGTGAAATGGGCTAGAGATGGAGGAGGAAGGCTGAGAGGCACATTGATGACAAGAAACCGACGTGATAGTGGTCAAAATTTGAATGGGGACGTCGGGAACGAAGGGGATGATCGGGTGGTAATATGGTAATTATTGTGAACTTTATGTTTTGTAAAGTATTATATGTATATATATGTATATATAACTATAGTTTATATTATAATAATAAATGAATATTATATTCACAATATTTATTCACCACACACATAATTAATAATATCTCTATACATATACATATATATACACATATTAATTATTATTAAAACTATATAATATAAATTTAATTAAAAATAACCCTAATTAATTAAATGTGCATATATGCATGTATATGTATATATTTTAATACGACATATAAAATCGTGCATGGACTCATGCAAATTCACAAAACCGTCTAAAATAATTAATATTTATTTATTTAAGTTTTAATTTCCCTGAAAATAAGACTCTCGGAAAAATTTTACGTAAAAAACTTAAAATGATTAAAAATGACTTTAATAAATAATAAACTAATTAAATAATAAAAAAAATATATAAAAATTATTAACACTGCATATCCCGATGCAGTTTAAAATTATCTAAAAACTCGGGATATTACAATTACACCAACTGAAAATGCTATATCCGATCAAGTATGAGTTAAATATATCAAGCCTCCAACTAAGCTTCGAAAATAACTTGGATTTGCTTCCTCTGTACCATTATTAAGCTACAACTTCTCATTCAAATTCATTGGAGTTACTATACTCTTGCAACTTAACATGTTAAATCTTTTAAGGAGATCAATTGCATATTTCCTTTGTGAAACAAATATCCCATCTTTAACTTGTTTCACTTCAAGACCAAGAAAATAGTGCAATAGACCCAATTTGATATCTCAAACTCTTTCTTTATGCAAATTTTAAACTCATCAATAAGATAAGTAGATGAACCCATGTATATCATATCGTCAATGTAAAGATAAAAAATCAAGAAATCATTCTTACTCAGCCTTTTCAAGTATAAAGTGGGCTCATTTTTGCTTCTCTCAAAGCCATTTTGAAGGAAATATGAGTCTATTTTGTTGTACCATGCCCATGGAGCCTGCTTTAGGCTATAGAGAGCTTTCTTCAACCTGTACACCTTTTTTTCTTCGCCATGAACAACAAAGCCTTCAGGTTGAATGACATATACTTCTTCTTATAGCTCCCCATTGAGAAAGGCGGACTTGACGTCAAATTGATAGACAAGCCAACCCAATTGTGCTGCTGAGGCAAGTAAAGTTCTCACCGTTTCAAAATGAGCAACCAGAGAGAATATATCATCGAAGTCAATGCCTTGTTATTGTGAATAGCCTTTAGTGACAAGGCGAGCTTTATGTTTTTCAATTGTCCCATCTGAATGATACTTTGTTTTTAACACCCATTTAACTCCAATTGCATTTTTGCCTACTGGTAAATCTACCAATTTCCATGTTTCATTCTTCTAAATTGAATTCAACTATTTTTTCATTGCATTACACCATTCTTCTTTCTCTATGGCTTCTTTAAAGCTTATAGGGTCAACAATAAACAAGGCTTGAGTTAACTCATAGATTTCAGTTAAAGATCTGAATTTTCTATGTGGAATTTTATCCAAAGATGAGTTGCTACTGCTTGAGGGACTTGAAGTTATTGATGATGAAGGTGATGTTCTTGAAGAACTCAATGGAGCTGGTGTAGTTTCTTTAGTTGGTAGAGCTTCAATCTGAATGACGTCATTACTTTCATTCCACTTCCAACTTGCATTTTCATCAAAGATAACATTCCTACTTATAATAACTTTGCCATTAATTGGATTATACAACCTATAAGCTTTAGATTAAGAGCAATAACCAACAAAAATACATTTTATTGATTTATCATTAAGTTTGCTACAATTATGTGAGTCAATCAAAGCATAGGCAATAAAAAAAAAAATCTTTAAGTGGCTTACCCAAGGTTTTTTTACCACTCCAAGCCTCATATAGCATTTGATTTTGGACAGCCTTTGTTGGTGACAAATTCAGCAAATAAATAGCAGTTGCAACGGCTTCTGCCCTAAAATCATTCGTAAGCCCTTTAGTTTTGAGCAAGCTTTGGTTCTTTCATTCAGCTACACCATTTTGTTCTGGAGTGTTTGGAGCAATCAACTCTCTATGCAGCCCTTCTTCTTCATAAAAATGAATGAATTCTTGTGACAAAAATTTTCCACCTCTATCTGTACGAAGAGTCTTAATGCAGCTTCCACTTTGCTTTTCCACAAGTGCTTTAAATTTCTTGAAGGTCTGAAATGTCTCGGACTTGAGATGAAGAAAGTAAACCTAGCTCATGCGACTATAGTCATCTGTAAATAATAAAAAATATCTACTCCCACCAAACGATTTTATTTGCATAGGACCACACAAGTCAGCATGTACAATCTCAAGTGAACTAGATGCCCTTCTAGATTTTCCTATAGGAAATGATTTTTTACATTGTTTCCCATAAACACATCCCTCACATACATCCAAAGTCTTTATTTTAGGTAACTTGAACACCATTTCCTTTTGACTCAACAATTTCAGACTCTTTACATTCAAATGCCCATATCTTAAATGCCATAAACTAGACTCACTATTATCTTTAACAATTATAGCATTGCCTACTATAGCTTTGTTTCCCACTTTAGAAAGTTTAAATGGAAACAACTTATTTGTTGTCATTTTAACTTTTGCAACAATCTGATTTGATTTTTTTTATCTCTAATCACACATGAATCATCATTAAACAAAAGCGAAAATCCTCTATCCATGAGTTGCCTAACACTCAATAAATTTTATGACAAGCTAGGAATAAAGTAAACACTATATAAGAGATTTACATTACCAAAACCATTTCTTATAGCCATAGTGCCTTTGCCATTTACTTGCACTGGATTGTCATCTCCAAGTGTCACCTCTAATTTGAAAGCTTCATCAATTCCTTTAAAAGATGACTTTGCAATTGTCATGTGATTAGAGCATCCGCTATCCAAGTACCAAATGTTATTGTGGACTGTTGCATCTTGCTCATAAGCCATAAAGAGCTTTACTTCTTTTTCCTCCTCATACTAAGCATAATTTTCTTGCTTTTCTCGTTTCCAACAATCAGCCTTTACATGCCTAAATTTTTTATAATAGTAACATTGAATGCGAATTTTGTTACCATATTTCCTTCCAATTTGCTGCCTTTGTTCAAATTGATCATTTCCTTATCCAACATTGCGACCACCTCTACCACATGATCCTCCTCTACCATGTCCTCTACCAGCTGCCTTTCTTTACTCATTTTTCTGGTAATGCATCTCCCCTTTCATATGAAAGGCCTTCTCTTCATTCTTCTCATTCGATATGCTTAGTCTTGCCTCATGGGATTGCAAAGACCCCATTAATTCATCAAATGAGTATTTAGCCAAGTCTTTTGACTCTTCAATGGCTGCTACAACATGATAAAACTTTGGTATGAGACTTCGCAATACCTTAGCAATAATAGTTTGATTAGAAACGTCCTCTGCATAGGACCTCATTTGATTGACAATTACAACTACTCTAGATAGAAAATCCTGCATTGATTCTCCACTTCTCATATGTAAGGTTTCAAAATCATGACGAAGTGATTGGAGTTTCACCATGATTACCTGCGAAGAGCATTAGAACACTGCTTGCAAAGTTGTCCAAGCTTCTTTAGCTATAGTTGCTGCTGTAATTTTAGAGAAAATTGACTCATGAATAGCTTGTTGAATAAAGAATAATGCTTTGGAGTCCTTCTTATTTTCTCTCAATCTGGTTTCGTCATCTGGGTCAGCATATCCATTTTCTACCAAGTCCCATAACTCTTGAGACTTGAACAAAGTCTCCATTTTTATACTCTAGAACTCATAGCAATCACCTTTAAATAGAGGTATTGCTGGTTGGGAAATGCTCACAACATTACCATTTGTTGCCATTTTTTTTAAATGCCCAGCTACATTATGAACCAACTTTGATACCATAATGTTGGGTAGAGAGCAGTTAAACTAGAGGAAAAATAAAAATAGTAAAGAACTGATTAAGAAGAAAAGAAACTAGATATTCTGTGAGCTGAAAATTGGATGATTTATTCACTGAATTAGCTTGCCTTTAAATAGGCATTACATGAAAAAAACTAACTTAAAGAAAGTAGAAATCTTTGGCACTAAATCAAAGTGCTGTTAGCTAAACAAATAAACCAGAAATTCAAAGAACTAATTATGAAAAAATAACAACTTATTTCAACTAACTATAGACCAAGTCACATGCTAATATTTTTTTTTGAATCAACCTTCAACAGATGCTTCTTCTAGCTCTCTGCGTTGATTTTAAGTAAGCTATAATATAATATTATAAGTTTGTTGTAGTTTATTATGTCATGGCAATGATGCACAACAACTGAATATGTGTTAAATTCAGGTTACAATTCATGAGGCAGGAAAAAAATTCATATTAATACAATGATACATGTAGTGTCTTGCAATAGTTGAAATGAACTTTGGCTCAGATAACTCCTACTTTTATCTTTTTGACAAAGTTTCTTATAAATATGTAATAACACTTAACTTTGCTTCTATTGATCTTATGAAGGTTAATTAACAACACTATACTACAGATTGCGCAGCTTCATTTTGTTCCGGTTCTATTGAAGCACCCCAGCATTGAAATGAACTTTGACTCAGTTGATATGCAAATGAAATTACACCATAATGTAACATAACAAGGAGATGACGTTATGACTCCATTTTCACTTCTAGATTGTTTTATAATTTTCTAGTTGTTAAATCCTCTTGCGTTGCATACTTTTACTTCGAACATTACTTATATTTTGTTGCTTAAACTTTTGTTACTTTTAATTTTCATTTAGAACTTTTACTTAATGGTCATTTGGGATTACACATTGGTTATAAAAGTGTATATGTTTGAATTTTATAGGTTTGGACACTTTTATAAAATTATTATAGTTTTATGGAGTGTATTTTGTATTTGATCACCAGATGTGTGTGTTTTGTATAATTAAAAAAAAATATATATATATATTTTTAATGTGTGTGATGGAGTTTCTCCTATTTATGGGAAAGAGTGGGATGGTCTTTTTGGATCCCATATTAGTTATAAAGTATGTATATATTTAGGTTATATATGTTAGTATGTCTTTACAAAATTATTATGATTTTATAAAGGAGTATGGTCTGTCAGTAACTCAATTTGTGCTTTTGTTATTAAAAAAAAAAACTTTGCTGAAATTAAATTTAACGACAATGAAATTATATCAATTTCATCAAATCTTAAAGTTCAAGTAAATTTTGTGCCTCAAGTGAAGAAATGATTTCGTGCTTTCATATAAAACTCACTTCACTTGATAATGTAATGTATTGTAATTATTTTCCCAAATTAAAATGATTTCGCACTTCAATATAGAACTCACTTCACTTTATAATGTAATATCTCGTAATTGTTTTCCCAAATTGAATTTAAGGACAATGAAGTTATACCAATTTCATCAAATCTAAAAGTTCAAGTAAATTTTGGGTCTCAAGTGAAGAGACGTGCTTCCATATAGAATTCACTTCACTTGATAATGTAATGTCTTGTAATTGTAAAAATTGGGGCTCTTTACACAAATATATAAAAATTCAAAAAAGCTTTCAAAAATGACATTGGCTTTAAAAACTAACTTTCCTAACTTTTTATTTTCAAATATATACCACTTTCTTTGTCACTATTATTTTTAGGGTTGTCTTTTTTTTTTCCAACATTTTTTTTCCTTTTTCCTAATTTTTTCAACTTATTTTAAAAATTTAATTGTTTTCTTTTGTTTTTCAACAAATTTTTTTGCTTTATACTATTTTCATCTATTTTTTCTTAATATTTTTATTACTGTCTTCATTATTTTTTTCTGAATATTTTTTTATTAAACATTTTTTTTTCTTAACATTTTTTTTGCTAAACATTTTTTTCTATTCTTGTGGTACTATTTTTTTCTAATGTCTTCATCTTTTTTTTTTCTCAACATTTTTCTACTTAACACTTTTTTGTTAACTTTTAAGGTGTTATCTTCATTTTATTCTCAACATTTTCTTTTTCTTTTTACTCAATATTTTTTTCTCTTAAGACATTTTTTTTAAATGAATAATTATAAACTAAATATTTTCAACCGTTATTAAATCAAGAAATAAATTTCTTCAATTGTTGTAACAAGAATAAATAAACAAAAATTTCTCCTTTTATATTCTTAAAGAATAAGAATTTTATTTTTTTTAACATTAATTTGTTTATTAAAATGTATAACAACTTAAAAAAAATTTATTTGATACTTATTGATTATCAATATTTAACAAGTTTATAATTCTTATGATGTATTTGCGACTTCAACAAGAAAAAAAAAAGCTGAAAAAATAAAAAAAAATCAACAAAAACCAACAAACCGAAAAAAAAAACTCCAAACAACACAACACAACAATAAAAATAAAATTTTTTTTATAGTTGTTGATCGTTGTTGATTGTTGTTGATTTACAGTTGTTGATTGTTGTTATTGCTATTGTTTTTAAATTTATTATTTCATTATTAGTGACAAAATTAAGACCGTAAAGAAAATTGTACTTTTATAGTATTAATGACAAAAATAATAATTTTTTTGATATATCTCATAAATTTTATTTTTTTATTGTTATTTTCTTTTTATTTTTAACAAAAATCAACAAAGAGAAATAAGAAAAATAATTGAAAGCAACAACTGAAATAACAAAATTAACAAAAGCAACAAAAAATTGTAGTCATTGATGTTTCATAATTTTTGTTACTATTTGTAGTTTTTTCATTTTTTTCATCATTAATAATAAAATTAACACCATAAATATTATTTTTACTTTTATTAGTATCATTAATAAAAAAGATAATTTATTTGATATATTTCATAATTTTTTTGTTATTTTTATTGAAAAAATAATTATTAAATATTATGGCTAATTTTTATATTAATTAGTTTAATTTATAAATTCTAAATAATTATGAAAAAATAACTATAGGTATTTTTAAATTTTAAAATAAAAAATTGTTATTTAGAATATAAAATTAAATTATTTAAAATGTATAAATTAAATAAAAACATATAAAGATAGCTTCAAAAATAATAAATAAAAAAAAAAACGCAAAGAAACGCCGATTTTGAAAGTTGACAACACGAAGTTAAAACTGGTACAAAAGTTAAAAAAAATGAAAATACAAAACTGGGGTTTGACTTTACGTATTTTTGTAATTATCTCTAAAAATTGAGTGTTGGAACCTTCGTATAAGCCCAATAAAAAATATATAATTCTTTTGCCAGGTGTCTGGACTAACCTTGATAGTTTTATGGGTTGAAGCAAGAATTCTGAAATCTAAACCATATCCACGTTTACACTAAGATTATGAAATAGACTTTCATGCTCAAATGTCCTTGATTATTTTTCAAAGATATAAACCAGATACTGAAAATAAACTAAATAATTTTTTAATTTTTTTGTTTCATTTTTATACTTTGATCGATTACACTTATGTACAGATACACATGTTTCTATTCTAACAAAAACTTTAATTATAGCAATGAAGATAGACTATATACTTTGGAACTAAGAAGATTTTTGTGATACATCATCCAAATATTTTACGCTTGAAAAATAAAAATGAAACAAATATCTATATTATTAAGGACTCGAACCAGAGACCGTACTTAAGTGGAAACAACTCATTCCTAATTGATCAGTGTAAAGCAGTAAGTGTTAGTAAAAATTAAAAATTTTTAATTTTTATATATTTCTGTCATTTTTTTCTTCAAAAATAATCTAATAGTGAGGGCCCTCCAACACTTTTAAAAATTTAATATTTATTTTGTTAAAAAAAAAAAATACTATGGATGGCCCCTCAACCTTGGTATTTTTATATTTCTATTTTGACTCTTATATTTTTAATAATATTCTAAATTTATATATTAAAATCTAAACCATCCGTTTCAAATTTAATAGTTGGAATAGTAATATAAATCAGCAACAATAACTTTATGAAGCCTTAAACATGAACTATATATACGTTCATCACATATGGAACAGCTAGCAATGTGAATAACATTTAGCCAAATACTTTTTGCATTTATAAATAGCTGATATAAAAAAAACCCTCAGAAACAAACTTGTAACATTATAGGATAATCAAAACCAACATTGAGAGCTATAAAAAGCATCTCTTTATTATCAGGTTACAACAAATGCATAGTGACCAAACAAAATGGAAATGAAACTGCAAGAATAAGATTATGATCTAACTGTTGTTGGTCCAGAATTGCTTCTGAAGATAGTTCACCACATTCTTGTCCACTTGGAAAGCCTTGGTGAGAACATCAGGATTGATTGGTGGCTTGGATCCAAACACTGCATTTGCAATTGTAATAACTCCTGGATTTTGGCTGCTCAATCCAGCAAAAGCTACTGCCTTAGTATTTCCAATGTTAAACTGGAAGTGGATCAGACCGATTGGGAACACAAAAACATCTCCAGGATATAGAGTTTTGGTAATAAGGCGATTCGGGTTGGATGTCACGAAGCCAACCTAGAGGGTGCCTTCAACGACTACTAGGATTTCAGTGGCTCGAGGATGAGTATGAGGTGGATTTAGTCCATAAGGTGCGTAATCAAGACGAGCCAAAGATATGCCAAGAGTGTTAAGTCCTGGTATTCTATCAACATTTAAGAGAGTAACATTTGAACCAACTTGATTTGATGTGTTTCCAGGAATATTGAGACCAGAAAATGAGAAATCATTTGCTGTTGCAAGCATTGGATCCATGCAGAATTTTCCATTGACGAACACTGCATGCAAAACATTTAGACACAGTTTAACCCGACTTATTAGAATCAGCCCAAAGAAAAGATTGTTCAAACACAAATTAATTAACGAAAAGAAAGTATTATATATATGAGGTATTTTAATGATTGCTTATATATATGCACATACCACCATCCTTAGGATCTTTAATGGCCACACAGAAGTCTTGAAGAGGACTAGGATCATAGGCAGAGGCAAATGACACTGCTAAAGCCAAAAGAGCTAAAGCTACAAGTGACTGAGCTCCTTTCATTGTTTATAAAAAATATTAATTATATAGCTAAACTGAACTTCATCTAAGAGAGGTTCAGGGGATGAGAAAATTGCATGGAGAAAAGGTGTATTTATAGATGAAAGTCATTGAACAAGTCTTTTGTTATCTCTTGGCACTCTTGAATGCTTCCGCTGCAGGTATGTATTTGTTATTAATTTTATGGATGAAGGATCTTCACAACTACTATAAGCAAATTTTCCTTCACCTAAATTAATTATAATACAAATTTTGAACTGGTCATTTTCCTGGTTCCCTTTTCCATATTTTATTTCTTGCTTTGTTTATAGTTAACTTTTCAATCTAAACTTATAAAGTGACGACCTCAATGGTTGATGATTTCAACCATTGATTTTGAAGTTTAACTTGGTCTTATTTTTTCACTGTGTAATTAAAGCTCTTCAAATTGCTTCAAGTGCAACTGCTTGCCATAGTTGTGGTGCTTTCCATAGATTATTGTAAAGAAACCCCTTAGCAGCAAGTTTAACTAATACTATATAATTAATTTATTCCATGAGAAATTAACCTTTATTCAGAGATTAAAGAATTTGGAAGACAGCTCCTTTTGTATATGACATTAATATCATCTGAAAAGTGAAATGTGAAACTTCACAATTGCTATGTTAGTTTCTTGTTTGAACTAGAAATGCAGAGTTCATTTCACTTAACTTGTTTGCAGTACATTTCATGTTTCATTGACATATTCTTGATTAGCCAATTGAGGCTTTACCAAATGTTGAGAGTTTATTTGTCCCAAAATAAGAACTCAATTCTAAATCATATCCCAATCATATCTCTAACTCAAATCTGACCAACCGTTGATAACCATACACTAATAAAAATTAAGTAAAAGATGTCCAAATTAGTTGCATATATATATATATATATATTCTTTCATATTATGCCATGGCCTTAATACATAGCAACAGAATGAATGTTATGTTCAGGTTACAATTCATGAGGCAGGAAAAACATTTCTGCGTTTATATTGATCTTCTCCAGTTGATTGCAACTCTGCAAACATATCGGCTAAATTTAGAGTTAGACACAATGGTTTTATAACCCAAAAAAAAAAAAAAAAAGCAAAACATAACTCAGCCCCTCGTAAGCTACTCGGAGTTTGACTCATAAAAACTCATTCAAGCTTGTTTGTTAAGATAAACGAGCAAAGTCTAAACTTTATTTTAAAACTTGTTTCATAAACGACATGAGTTCAAACTTTCTAAAACTTGGCTTTTTTAAATTCACAAACAATCTCTTAAAAAGCTTGCATGTCAACTCACAAGCAAGCTCTTGAACAAGTTCATTAAAGTGAGCTAACTTGCAAAAATGCTTGCGAACATAAGTATTGTAAAATATTTTTTTTAAAAAAAAGAAGGAACAGTGTCTATTGTGGTCATAGCAAAACCACCAATTGCAGCAGTAAAGTAGAAAAGAATGACATTCTCATTGCCGCGATCACAGCAGACTCGAGCCACCATTATAACTGTTTATATTCTTCAAATAGAATTGATTACTATCTAAAGTTGCAACCGTACATTCATCTTATATAAATTTTCAAAGTTAATTTAAACTTTTTGATATCATAAAAAATTTATAAAAACATCATTACAAAACATCAAAGTTTCATTATATCTTTGAGGTAAATTGTACAGTACAAATATTGGTTTTAAGGAAGTGGAGCTTCATACATGCATTGGAGTAGATTTCATATTCTTTATTTTCAATTTTTCTAACAATCTAAAGGCAATATTTTCTCTTTTTGTAATCTACATCCATGGAAACACTTAATGAATTCGTAACTAGTATAGTAAAGTTGGATCGATCGTTTTGATTGTGAAAGTTTTGCAAGATGGTAAAAGAGAGTGTATTTTCTATTAGCTTACACGTAGTATATGTTATTTACACGTAGTATATGTTTTGAACACCCCAAGGCCTAAAGATTTAACACATCATAGTCCAAGCCTAAAGAGTTAACATATCATAGCCCAACTCAATAAAACTTATCATATCATACCACTGTGCTACCTTCTTTATAAGATTGTTGACCATAATCTTACTTTACTTTTTTTTTACTTTTTTACACTAAACCCTATAAAATTATTATCAACAGTCTCATGAAGAAGGTTACATGGTAGTGTGATATGATAATTTTACTAAGTTGGATTATAATTTGGTAACTTTAGTATACCACGTCATTTAAATTAGTTATAATTATTTTGGGCAACTTTTTCTATGTAATTAAAATCAATGTTTTATAACTAAAAAGATACAAATTAAACTTATGGAACTAAAATGAAATTTAGTGTAAAGTTTGATAACCTCTAATACAGTTTACCTAACACAAGGCTTATAATGTGTCATTTATATATGTAAAATTTATGTGAAATTGTAATAGTGTGTATTAAATTGTGTGTGTGAAATGTTTCTATAGTTTATCAATAGGAATAATTGGTTCAAAGTTCTATCTGCCATACTATTCAGATTTGTTTCTTTGAATTTTCATTAAATATTGGTTCTAATCACAAGATACTTTTATTTATGCGCATAGTTTATGATGCGGAGCAACAAGTCTTGGAATGAGTTCGCAGAACAATTGATAGCATATATAGTTTGATTATTATTATTATTATTATTATTATTATTATTATTATTATTATTATTATTATTATTATTATTTAGTATTTATTAGAAATTAACTTTTCTATATTGTTAGGGATTTGATTTCCTACCTTAGCTAGAATTGTCTTTATTTTTATTTCCTAAATAAAAATTAGGGTTGGTAGGTTTGTGCCACCCTATAAATATGTAAGCCTTAGGGCTATGTGAGACAAATTTTGTTAAGTTAATTATTCAAAATTATTATTTTTCTAAATTCGGTATTTTTGTGAATCAACGAATTCTTGGATGCCTATTTCCTAGTATTTATGCGCAAATCAATAGGTTATAGAATATTAGTATTTGGTAATCGTGCGCTATTCAACAAACATTAATTCCCTTTTATCACTCTTTTGTTGCATCAGTTTACAAAACTATTGCTACATGGATAAATGATTTGGTTGTGTTTTGAAAATGGTGAGGAATTGGTATATATTTTCAAAATAAGAGAGAAGGAGAAGGAGCAGTGTGCACTGTGGTCGCAATAAAACTTGTGATGGCAGTAGTAAGGTAGAAAAGAATGACATTCTCGTTGCTGTTATCGCAATTCAAACCACCATTATAACTGTTTGTTTTCTATTAATAGACATGAGTATTATCAAAGGTTGCAACCACACATTTATCTTATAGAAAATATCAAAGTTAATTTACTATAGAAATTAACATTTTGATATTATAAAAAAATTTGTAAAAGCACCATTACAAAATATTAAAGTTTCATTGTATCCTAGAGACAGTTAGAAAGCCAATTGAGATTGTAAAATTGTATATTACTATAATGATTAATGTCTATAAATACAAATACAAATGATCATATACAACAACTGAAGATAATAACTAGTTAACAAACAAACTAAAGTTGTGTTAGATTTATAATGATAAATGTTAGGCAGAGGCAGATGACACAACTAAAGCCAAAAGAGTCAAAAGAGCATGAGCTCCTTTCATTGTGTATAATTGTATATTATATAGCTGAAACTTAACTGAACTTATCTTAAAGAGGGTATTTAGGTTTGGGATGAGAAAATTGCATGGAAAAAAGGTATATTTATAGAAGAAAGTTATTGAACAAGTCTTTTGTTATCTCTTGATTGCTTCCCCAGGCATTTATTTCTTTTTAATTTTGCGGGTGACACATAATCTATAACTACTATATTCAAATTTTTCTTTACATAGATTAAGTATTGTATAATATTTGAACTTGTCATTTTCCTGTTTAATTTCTTACTTTGTTAATTATAGTTAACTTTTTAATCTAACTAATATGTAAGCTGACCACCTCATTGGTTGATGATTTCAACCATTGATTTCAAGTTCAACTTCGTCTATTTTTATCACTATGGAATTGAAGCTCTTCAAATTGCTTAAAGTGCTAGTGCTTGCCATTGGTGTGGTGCTTTTCCATAGATTTTGTAAAGAAACCCTTTTATGTATTTAGCAGCAAGTTTAATTAAGGAACCTCTTTAAATTACTGATACTATATGACTAATTTATTCCAACATTAAGAAATTTGCAAGACACTCCTTTTATGTATGGAATTAATGCTTTACCAAATGTTGAGTGTCTATTTGTGTCCTGATAATTGATTATTTCTCTAACTCAAATCTAGTTACTGCTTACTTCTTCATTTTTTAAAAAAAGTACATTTTTGTGGGTCATATACATAACAAAATAATAATAATAATAATCCATTTTTTAAAATATTCTTGATTGCACTACAGTTCTTCTAGAATATGTTGTTACTTAGATATTGACTAGTGCAACGAGTGATTGATCTTTTTTTAAAAAAATATTGTAAGGAGAAACATACATGTCGACATATTATTAAAATATTTCCCATTGAAACATTCCTTTTATTATAAGAAAAAAATAAAAATAAAAGATAAAAGTATAAAATTAACAAATTTTCTTATATAACGGTCTCATGACAATATTACATATACTATTATTCATTATTATTATTCATATTCCAAAGGTTATATCTAATGAGTAATGAAATTTAAGGCATGCATATTTACATAGCATTTAATCTTCAATATTTTCATAACATGGTAAAGATTGATTTCAAAAATTTGCAAATAAAAAATTCAAAATCAATGAATTTATATATAAATATGAAGTTTATAAATGTTGGAAATTTTTATTAAGGTAGATTTTTATGGGTTTATCCAACTTAACTCTAAAATAGTTAAAGTTTATATGATTATATTAAATGAAAGAAATTGAATTTTAAAGTTAATTACTGATTTTGCATTATAACACCATAGGTTAATTAACATTGGAACATACACATATATAGCTAGTTAGTTTATTTTAAGTATAATGATATATATGTTACCCATGGTTAAAGCCTTATGTACCTCATAAACTAGTACCTCGTTATGCTAAAAGTGTTTTTTTTTTTAGGTTATAACAACATTCACAAAGGCTATAAATGTTTACTTCTTGATTCCAATAGAATTCAATACTCACGACATGTTCTCTTTAATGAGCATGTTTTTCCTTTTGCAGAGAATGATGTGGTTCCTACCAGTGTCCAACAATCCTCTTCTGAGCCTTCTGTGACTATTCTACCACCTTTACCCTCAATGGATCACTTTTTACCATTTATATAGACTCCACCTTTTGCTCTAACTCAGTCTCCTCCTCCTTCCTAACTATCGACCAATCCTATTCCCACTCAACTACCATCTTCTCAGGCCTCTATTCCCTTACCAAACTCAACTGTTATTCATAATTTTGCATCTACCCATCCAATGACAACTTATTCCAAGATTGGTTGCTTAAAGCTGAAAATATTCGCTACCACAACCACTGATGAAGTATAACCATCTTGTTTTACTCAGGCTGTCAAACATGAGAAGTGGCACAAGGCTATGGGAGAAGAAATTGATGCTTTACTTTCCAATGGAACTTGGGAATTGATTCCAAGAGAACAAGCAAGAAACATTATTGGCTACAAGTGGGTTTATAGCATAAAGAAAAATTCAGATGGCTCCATTCAACGCTACAAAGCAAGGCTTATTGCTAAGGGCTTTCACCAACGCCCTGGAATTGATTATTCTGATACTTTCAGTCTTGTCATTAAACCAATAGTGGTTTGTTTAGTTTTAACTCTTGTTGTTTCTTTTCATTTGAAGGATTGACAATTTAATGTGTCTAATGCTTTTTTGCATGGTCACTTGAGTGAAGAGGCTTATATGCATCAACCTCTAGGTTTTATTGATTCTACTCAACCTAAACATGTATGTCATCTTAACTGATCTTTTTATGGCCTCAAGCAGGCCCTAAGGACATGGTATTGTCATCTTACTTCTGCTATTCTCTCTCTTGATTTTTGGGGTCCACATACTGATAGCTCTTTATTTTACTACAACAATGGTGCCAAGCTTGCCTTTTGTATGATTTATGTTGATGATCTTTTATTTACAAATGATGATGATCATTTTATTGATTCAGTGGTGCAATCTTTATAAAAATAGTATGCTTTAAAAGATTTGGGCCACTTGCACTATTTCCTTAGTGTAGGGACAACTTGGAATGGTGATTCTTTATTACTCACACAAACTAAATATATCATTGACCTATTGGTTAAAGCTCGCATGCACAAAGCCAATTCCATGTCTACTCTAGCTTGTGCAACAACTCGGTTACATGGTGAGATAGGTGAGCTTTTTTATGATCCTACTCTCTATCATATTATTGTTGGTGGCCTTCAATACTTGGTTGTGACCCGACCTGATATTTCTTATTATGTTAATAAATTTTGTCAATTTATGCACAAGCCATTTGCATCATTGGGTTGTTGTTAAGCGCATCTTATAGTATTTAAAGGCTACCTCACATTTCAATTTGTTAAATCGACCCTGTTCACATTTTGTTTTGCAAGCTTATACTGATTTGGATTGGGGAGGTGATCTTGTTAATTGCAAGAGCACTACTGGTTACTTGGGTCTAATTTGGTCTCATGGGGTTCAAGAAAATAACAAACTGTTGCCCATTCTTCAACTGATGCTGAATATAGGGCCTTGGCAACCACATCTTCTAAAGTTCTTTAGCTACATTCTCTTCTTAAAGAAATTGGGTTTCCTAGTTTAACCAAATATGTAGTATGGTATGATAATGTCTCTGCTATATATTTGACAATTAACCCCATTTTCACTCTTGTTCGAAGCATTAATAAATAGATTTTCATTTTGTCCATGACAAAGTTAGTCAAAGAGAGCTTCAAGTTTGGTACATCAGTTCCAAAGACCAAATTGCTGATATGCTCACTAAGGCATTATCCAAATCTTGATTTCAGCTTTTGCATGACAAGCTTACAGTTTTTCCAAGGACTGTTAAGCTTATAGGAGGGTGATAAGGATATCTCCTCATCTGTTACAATCTCATCGGTTCATATTTAAATTTATCTTAGCCTGTCAGTAGTTTGTTTGTAGGCTACCTCTTGTTGTAACAACCTTAGCAAATTGTTATGGACTCTTGTACTGTATAATCAGTTAATGAAATACATACAGTAGCTTTTCATTGCTCAAAACCAATGTTATCAGATGTAACATAATAAGGAGATGACATTATGACTCCATTTTCACTTCTAGATTGTTTTATAATTTTCCAGTTATTAAATCCTCTTGTGCTGTATACTTTTATTTCGAACATTAATCATATTTTGTTGCTTAAACTTTTATTACTTTTAATTTTCATTTAGAACTTTTACTTAATGGTCATTTGGGATTACACATTGGTTATAAAAGTGTGTCTATGTTTGAATTTTATAGGTTTGGACACTTTCATAAAATTACTATAGTTTTATGGAGTGTATTTTGTATTTGATCACCCGATGTTTATGTTTTGTATAATTAAAAAAAAAACATTTGTAATATGTTTGGTGTAATTTCTCCTATTTATGGGGAAAGAGTGAGTTAGTCTTTCGGGATCCCATATTAATTATGAAGTATGTATATATTTGGGTTGTATGTGTTAGTATGTCTTTACAAAATTATTATTATTTTATAAAGGAGTATGGTCTGTCCCTAACTCAATTTGTGCTTTTGTTATTAAAAAAAAAAAAACTTTGTCTAAGGACAATGAAGTTATATCAATTTCATTAAATCTTAAAGTTCAAGTAAATTTTGTGCCTCATTACTTTGCCCAAATTAAATTTAAGGACAATGAAATTATACCAATTTCATCAAATCTTAAAGTTCAAGTTAATTTTATGCCTCAAGTGAAGAAATGATTTTGCGCTTCCATATATAACTCACTTCACTTGATAATGCAATGTCTTGTAATTGTTTGCCCATATTAAAATGATTTTGTGCTTCCATATTGAACTCTCTTCACTTAATAATGTAATGTCTCGTAGTTGTTTGCCCAAATTAAATTTAAGGACAATGAAGTTATACCAATTTCATCAAATCTTAAAGTTCAAGTAAATTTTGGGTCTCAAGTGAAGAAATGATTTCATGCTTCCATATAGAACTCACTTCACTTGATAATGTAACATCTCATAATTGTAAAAATTGGGATTCTTTACACAAATATATCACAAATCAAAAAAACTTTAAAAAATGTCATAAACTTTCAAAACTAACTTTCTTAAATTTTTTCTTTCAAATATAGATCATTCCCCTTAGTATCATTATTTTTAGGATTATTTTTTTTCAATATTTTTTCCTTTTTACTGATTTTTTCAACTTTTTTCTCAATATTTTATTTGTTTTATTTTTTTAACAATTTTTTGTTTTGCTTTTCTACTGTTTTCATCTTTTTTTCTTAAGGTTTTTTTTTGCTGCATTCAATATTTTTTTCTCATTATTTTTTTGCTCAACATTTTTTTTTGCTAAACATTTTTTTTTCTATTCTTGTGGTAATATATTTATTTTTTTAATGTCTTCATCTTTATTTTCTCAACTTTTTTTTGTTCAATGTTTTTTTTTTAAATTTGTAAGGCAGTATCTTCATTTTATTTTCAATATTTTTTTACTCAATATTTTTTTCACTTAAGACTTTTTTTTTTTCAAATGAATAATTACAAACTAAACATCCTCGATTGTTATTAAACCATGAAATAAATACCTTCAACTATTGTAACAACAATAAATAAACAAAAATTTCTCCTTTTATATTCTTAAAAAATAAGGATTTTTTTTTACTTTAATTTGTTTATTAAAATGTGTAACAACTTTTAAAAAAAATTATTTGATACTTATTGATCATCAATATGTAACGAGTTTACAATTTTTATGATGTATTTGCAACATCAACAAGAAAAAAAACTAAAAAAATAAAAAAATCAACAAAAAAAAAAACTAAAAACAACAATGAAACAACAAAACAATAAAAATCAACAAATTTTACAGTTGTTGATTGTTGTTGTTTTTTTTTTTTATTTTTTTTAAAATTATTCTTTCATTATTATTGACAAAATTAAAGCCACAAATAAAGTTTTTTTACTTTTATAGAATTAATGATAAAAATAATAATTTTTTTTGACATATCTCATAATTTTTATTTTTTTATTTTTAACAAAAATCAACAAATATAAATAAATAGAAACAACAAAAACAATTGAAAGCAACAATTGAACCAACAAAAGCAACAAAAAATGTAGCTGTTGATGTTTATTAATTTTTGTTGCTGTTATGTTTTTTCAGTTTTTTAATCATTAATAATAAAATTGATGCCATAAATATAATTTTTATTTTTATTAGTATCAATAATTTTGAAATTTTTACTTTAATTAGTTTAATTTATAAGTTCTAAATAATTATGAAAAACTAATTATTGAAAACTACGGATAATTTTTAGTTTAATTAGCTTAATTTTTATATTCTAAATAATAGGAAAATTTCAAATAAAAAAATTATTATTTAGAATATACAATTAAATTATTTAAAATATATAAATTAAATAAGTACATACAATCAACTTAAATTAAAGATGCCTTCGAAAATAATAAAAATGTAAAAAAGTTAAAAAAATGAAAAAAAAAAAAAAACATAGAAGAGGCCGAATTTGAAAGATAAAAAACACAGAGATAAAACTAGTGCAAAAGTGAAAAGTGAAAATACAAAACTACAACTAAAGAAATGAGCAGGTCACGAACGAAACGGGATTTGACTTAACTTATTTGTATAATTATCTCTAAAAATTGAGTGTTGGAACCTTGATTTAAGCCCAATTAATAAATATAAAATGTGTCCTTTGATTATTCTTGAAAGATATAAACCTAGTCACCACATACTGAAAATAAACTAAATAATTTTTTAATTTCTTCTTTTTCATTTTTATAGTTTGATCGATTACACTTATGTACAGACACACATGTTTCTATTCTAACAAAAGCTTCAATTAATTTAAACCATCCGTTTCAAATTTATTAGTTGGAATAGTAATATAAATCAGCAAAAATAACTTTGTGAAGCCTTAAACATGAACTATATATGCGTTCATTACATATGGAACAGCTAGCAATGTGAATAACATTTAGCCAAATACTTTTTGCATTTATAAATAGCTGATATAAAAAAACCCTCACAAACAAACTTGTAACATTATAGGATAATCAAAACCAACATTGAGAGCTATAAAAAGCATCTCTTTATTATCAGGTTACAACAAATGCATAGTGACCAAGCAAATTACTTTTTGCATTTATAAATAGCTGATATAAAAAAAAAACACTCAAAAGCAAACATGTAACATTATAGGATAATCAAAACCAACATTGAGAGCTATAAAAAGCATCTCTTTATTATCAGGTTACAACAAATGCTTAGTGACCAAGCAAATGGAATTAAAGCTGCAAGAATAAGATTATGATCTAACTGTTGTTGGTCCAGAATTGCTTCTGAAGATAGTTCACCACATTCTTGTCCACTTGGAAAGCCTTGGTGAGAACATCAGGATTGATTGGTGGCTTGGATCCAAACACTGCATTTGCAATTGTAATAACTCCTGGATTTTGGCTGCTTAATCCAGCAAAAGCTACTGCCTTAGTATTTCCAGTGTTGAACTGGAAGTGGATCAGACCGATTGGGAACACAAAAACATCTCCAGGATATAGAGTTTTGGTAATAAGGCGATTCGGGTTGGATGTCACGAAGCCAACATAGAGGGTGCCTTCAACGACTACTAGGATTTCAGTGGCTCGAGGATGAGTATGGGGTGGATTCAGACCATATGGTGCATAATCAAGACGAGCCAAAGATATGCCAAGAGTGTTAAGTCCTGGTATTCTATCAACATTTAAGAGAGTAACATTTGAACCAACTTGATTTGATGTGTTTCCAGGAATATTGAGACCAGAAAATGAGAAATCATTTGCTGTTGCAAGCATTGGATCCATGCAGAATTTTCCGTTGACGAACACTGCATGCAAAACATTTAGACATTTAGACCAAATGATTTTACCCGGACTTATTAGAATCAGCCCAAAGAAAAGATTGTTCAAACACAAATTAATTAACGAAAAGAAAGTATTATATATATGAGGTATTTTAATGATTGCTTATATATATGCACATACCACCATCCTTAGGATCTTTAATGGCCACACAGAAGTCTTGAAGAGGACTAGGATCATAGGCAGAGGCAAATGACACTGCTAAAGCCAAAAGAGCTAAAGCTACAAGGGACTGAGCTCCTTTCATTGTCTATAAAAAATATTATGTAGCTAAACTGAACTTTATCTGAGAGAGGTTCAGGGGATGAGAAAATTGCATGGAGAAAAGGTGTATTTATAGATGAAAGTCATTGAACAAGTCTTTTGTTATCTCTTGGCACTCTTGAATGCTTCCCCTGCAGGTATGTATTTGTTTTGAATTTTATGGATGAAACATCTTCATAACTACCATAAGCAAATTTTTCTTCACCTAAATTAATTATAATACAATTTTTGAACCGGTCATTTTCCTGTTTCCCTTTTCCATATTTTATTTCTTGCTTTTCAGTCTAAACTAATAAAAAGCGACGACCTCAATGGTTGATGATTTCAACCATTGATTTCAAGTTTAACTTGGTCTTATTTTTTCATTGTGTAATTAAAGCTCCTCAAATTGCTTCAAGTGCAACTGCTTGCCATAGTTGTGGTGCTTGTCCATAGATTATTGAAAAGAAATCCCTTAGCAGCAAGTTTAACTAATACTATATAATTAATTTATTCCATGAAAAATTAACCTTAATTCAAAGATTAAAGAATTTGGAAGACAGCTCCTTTTGTATATGACATTTATATCATATGAAATGTGAAATTTGAAACTTCACAATTGCTATGTTAGTTTCTTGTTTGAACTAGAAATAAAGAGTTCATTTCACTGAACTTGTTTGAAGTATATTTCATGTTTCATTGGCATATTCTTGATTAGCCAATTGAGGCTTTACCAAATGTTGAGAGTTTATTTGTCCCCAAACAAGAACTCAATTCTAAATCATATCCCACTCAAATATGATTATTTCTCTAACTCAAATCTGATCCACCATTCATAACCGTACACTAATATAAATTAAGTAATGGATGCCCAAATTAGTTGCATATATATATATATATATAAATTAAATTATAATATATTATGGCATGGCCATAATACATAGCAACATAATGAATGTTATGTTCAGGTTACAATTCATGAGGCAGGAAAAACATTTCTGCGTTTATATTGATCTTCAGCACAATGGTGTTATAACCAAAAAAAAAAAAAAAAGCAAAACAAGACTCAGCGCCTTGTAAGCTAATCGGAGTTTAACTAAAAAAAACTCATTTAAGCTTATTTGATAAAACAAACGAGCTGAGTCTAAACTTCATTTTAAAATTCATTTGATAAATGACATGAGTTCAAACTCTATAAAACTTGGCTTGTTTAAATTCACAAACAATCTCTTAAAAAGCTCGTGTGTCAACTCGCAAGCAAGCTCTTGAACAAGTTCATTAAAGTGAGCTAACTTGCAAAAATGCTTGTGAACATACTTATTATTATATATTTTCAAAAGAAAAAAATAAAGAAAAAGAAGAAGTAGTGTCTATTGTGGTCGTAGCAAAATCTCCGATTGCAGCAGTAAAGTAGAAAAAATGACATTCTCCTTGCCGTGATCACAACAGACTCGAACCACCATTGTAACTGTCTGTATTCTACAAATAGAAATGACTACTATCTAAAGTTGCAACCATACATTCATCTTATATAAAATTTTAAATT
The DNA here is from genome assembly GCA_947683625.1 of Mallotus nudiflorus. Lineage (NCBI taxonomy): Eukaryota > Viridiplantae > Streptophyta > Magnoliopsida > Malpighiales > Euphorbiaceae > Mallotus > Mallotus nudiflorus. The sequence continues at coordinate 1,438,540 of CANTUR010000418.1, forward strand.
TAATTTAAACTTTTTGGTATCATAAAAAATTTATAAAAACATCATTACAAAACATCAATGTTTCATTATATCCTTAAGGCAAATTGTACAGTACAAATATTGGCTTTATGAGTGGAACTTCATACGTGCTCTGGAGTAGATTTCATATTCTTTATTTTCAATTTTTCTAACAATCTAAAGGCAATATTTTCTCTTCTTGTAATCTACATCCATGGCAACACTTAAAAAATTAGTAACCAGTATAGAAAAGTTGGATCGATCATTTTGATGGTGGAAGTTTTGTAAGATGGTAAAAGAGAGTGTATTTTCTATTAGCCTTTTTACACGTAGTATATGTTTTGAACACACTAAGACCTAAACAGTTACCACATCACAATCCAACTCAATAAAAACTGTCATATCATACTACCATGACATCTTCTTCAAAAGTAAGATTATGTTGACCATAATCTTACTTTACTTTTTTTACTTTTTTACACTAAACCTTATAAAATTATGATCAACAGTCTTATGAAGAAGGTTACATGGTAGTTTAATATGATAATTTTTATTGAGTTGGATTATAATGTGGCAACTTCAGTATATCACGTCATTTAAATTAGTTGGAATTATTTTGGATAACTTTCTCTATGTAATTAAAATCAATGTTTTGTAACTAAAAAGATACAAATTAAAGTTATAGAACTAAATTGAAATTTAGTGTAAAGTTGGGTAACCTCTAATACAATTTACCTAACACAAGGCTTATAATGTATCATTTATAAATGTAAAATTTATGTGAAATTGTAATAGTGTGTATTAAATGGTGTGTGTGAAATGTTTCTATAGCTTATCAATAAAAATAATTGGTTCAAAGTTCTATTTTCCATACTATTCATATTTATTGTATTGAACTTTCATTAAATATTGGTTCTAATTACAAGATACCTTTATTTATGCACATAGTTTATAAAAATGTTGCTACATGGATCAATGATTTGGTTGTGTTTTGAAAATAGTGATTTCAAAATAAAAAAGAAGGAGAAGGAGCAGTGTACGTTGCAGTCACAATAAAATTTGTGATGGCAGTAGTAAGGTAGAAAACAATGAAATTCTCCTTATTGTGATTGCAACTCAAACCACCATTATAACCATTTGTTTTCTATGAATAGACATGAGTGTTGTCAAAGGTTGCAACCACACATTTATCTTATATAAAATATCAAAGTTAATTTACTATAAAAATTAAATTTACTATAGAAATTAACTTTTTGATATCATAATAAAATTTGTAAAAACACCATTATAAAACATTAAAGTTTCATTGTATCCTAGAGGTAGTTAGAAAGCCAATTGTGATTGTAAAGTTGTATATTGGTATGATGATTAATGTCTATAAATACAAGTACAAACGATCATATACAACAACTGAAGATAATAACTAGTTAACAAACAAACAAACAAACTAATGCAATGAAAGCTTAAAGAAATAAAATAAAATAAGAGGTCAAAAAGATAAAATTTGTAGTTTGTTCATTTGCGCACAAATACCGGAAAACAACAAAGGATAAATATTGAAGTCTGTTGATTTGCACACAAATGCTAGAAATCAATCTTTTACAACCTATTGATTAAATAAAAATACCAAGAAATAGACATCAAATATTCGTTGATTCAAAGAGAATACCAAAAATTTACAGAAAAAGAGAATAAATAATAATAATAATAATTTAATAACTCAAAGACTTGCCCTGCATCACAAACTAAAGTTGTGTTAGATTTATAATGATAAATGTTATCTTGACACCCTCCTAAAGTTGAAGGGGATGAAGAAGACAACTGAAGCTTGTCCTATAAGTAATGAATTAGAGTATGAGATAGTGATTTTGTTGTGATGTTAGGAAGTTGATCCTTAAAAAAGACTGCAAACACTGTGAGTTCTTTATTGAGTTCTTTATTCATGACCTGATTTTTGACAACATGGAAATCAATATGGACATGGTGAATGTGGGCCTGAAAAATGGGATTAGAAGAAAAAAATATTGCACCTATGTTATCACACCAAATATGTGGTGGAGCTTAAAGTTACACACCAAGTTCAAATAGCAATTGCTTTAACCATATCAATTTAACACTAACTTCAACAACTGCCTTGAATTATGATTTTGTTGAAGAAAAAGCTATAATCCTTTATTTTTGTGAATTCCATACAAGCAAGTTCTAACCAAGAAAAAAGAGATATCCACTAGTAAATTTGTAATCATGAGGGCATCCCACTTAATCAAAATCACTAAAGGTTATCGAGTGTGATAATGGACATCATTTAATTACTAAGCTGTAATGAGAAGTGCCATGAAGATATCGTAATAACCGTTTCATTGCTTTAAAGTGAACATCGGTGGGATGATGCATAAACTGACATAGTTTGTTGATCAAAAAAGATAAATCAGGCCTGGTAAGAGTGATATATTAAAAGATGTTGTATATTGTTTGATATTTTATTGCCTCCTCTTTAGATAATGCAATGTCCTATTATTTTGAAGGTGTGAAACTCATTGCCATTTATGTTTAATAAGGTTTGTAATTTACTATACCAATACTATGAAGAATATCCTTAATGTATGAATGTTGGGATAAAAGAAGGCCAGTTGAAGTATGTTGCACTTGGATAGCAAAAAAGTAGCTAAGATCCCATGAATCGTAAAGGGAAAATGCCTTTAATAGTTGCTAAATAAGTTGCTTAATAAGAGTGAAACTATTTCTTGTAAGAACAACATCATCTATTTAAACTAAAAGAAAACAATGATCTTTGCCTTTGTTGTAGATGAACAAGGATGGGTTAACATTAGAATTTACAAACCTAAGAGATAACAAGTAGGAGTCGAGCTAGTGATACAAAGTATATGGTAGTTGTTTTAAACCATAAAGCGATTTTTATAACTTACAGATATGCTGTGGATGATGTTTATCAATAAAGCCTTGAGGTTGTACCATATACAACTGTTCATGTAAGTCCCCATTCAGAAATGCGTTTTTTATGTCTAATTGGTGAAGAAGCCATCCTTGAGTCATAATAATACATAGAACAATACGTATGGTATGTGGCTTCACAAATGGACTGAAAGTTTTGATGTATTCAAAACCACACTCTTGGGTGTAACCATGAGCTACCAATCATGCCTTGAGTCATTTTATTGTTCCTTCAGCATTTTTCTTGATTTTATATACCCATTAGTTTCTTATGATATTACTATCTAAAGGTTATGGAATGAGAGTCCAAGTGTTGTTATTGTGTAAAGCAGTTATCTCATTGGACATTGCCTATTGCCATTTAGATAGTTTATGGGCTTATGCAAAAGATGAGGCTTCAAAAATTATTGAAGAATTTATGGTGGTAAGAATATGTGCTGTTGGTTTTCAATTGAGGGTAAAAGGTGCATATAAGTGTGTCAAGGTAGTGTAGATAATTGAGGGTTGGGTTATGCAGGTTTTATAGGACAAATATCAAAAAATAATTTAAGTCCCTATAGATTATAAAAATTTGTTCGAGGATTAGATTTTAAGGAAAAATTGGTTGAGATGTGGTTGGTGAGGATAAGGAGGGCTTACTAAGTTGTTGGATAGAATTTATAGGAGAATGAGATAGGGCAGGACCATGAGAGGAAGAGGAAGTAGTTTAGTTGGAGAATAAAATAGTACATAGAGAAATAAGTTAACTTGGAAGCTGTTGTGTGAGTTCTAACATGGCATAGACGACATGGTAATTGGCTAGTCATCAGACTTTGTAGTTAGACCTGAAACTTTATTTAATGGAAAGAGATATTCATCAAAATCAACACGAGGAGCAACATAAAATTTTCCATTTTCTATGTCAAAGCATCTATAGCCTCGGTGACTAAGAGAATAACTAAGGAAGACATATTGTTTAGTTTTAAATAAAAAATTATATTTATTGTATGGATGAAGGAGAGTATAAATGGAACATCCAAAAATTCAAAGAAATGAATAATTTAGATTATTGCGGTATAAACCTTGATAAGGAATGTGATTTAGTAATGAAATTATTGGCATTTGATTTATTAAAAAAAATTATCATTTCAAAGGCAAATTCCTAAAATTTGAATGGTACTCCACAATGTCCTAGCAGGGCAAGTCTAAGGTCAACTATACTCTTAATTTTTCTTTCGGATGTTCCATTTTGTTAATGAGCGTGAGGACAAGTTATACGATGAATGATTCCTCTATTTTGAAAATGTGTATGCAAAAGACAAAATTCCCCTCCCCCAATTAAAATTGAATGATTTAATTTTAGAATCAAATTATTTTTCCAACATAGATTGAAATTGATGAAAGATTTTAGGAATGTTACTTTTACATTTGATTATGTAAAACCATGTAAATAAATAGAAGTCATCTATAAAAATAATAAAATATTTATAGCCAGAAAAGGAATACAAGGGTGCAGGAACCCAAACATCAGAATGGATCAATTGCAAGGGTTTAGTACTGCGATGATAAGTCAACCTTAACGTTAACCAATAAAGCTTACCTAAGCAACAAGCTTTACACTTATTTTTATAATTTATTTATTGAGCATAGAAGTTGAAATTGATAACTAAATGACAAATTGTAGAGCAGTTTGGATGCCCTAATGTCACATGCTAGTCTTATAAGGAAGAAAAATACACCACAACATTCAAGAGCTTTGGCGAATCTCCTTATAATTTGTAAAGGCTAAGTTCACTCATTCCTTAAAGGACTACCTTCTTGGATACTTGATCTTAAACAAGGAAATGGTCAACATGAAATTCTAAAAAATAGTGGTTATCTTGACAAAACTTTTTGATATAGAGCAAAGGTTTAGTAATGGCAAGGATATATAAAATGTTGTGGAGAGCAAGCGACTTAGATGGTGAGTAAAGTGTTCCATGTCCAATGTGATTAATTTATAAACCATCACCATTACCAACTAACAATTGTTCCATACCTTTATATTCATTGGACATACTGATTGAAGATAAATTTAGAGTGACATGGTGTGTTGCTTTAGTATTTGGGTACCACTGTTGAAGGAGCTAAAGTATGTGAAGATAACAATCTTGGAGTTGACTGAATAGTTGAGAGATTAGCTTGCATGCTGTTATGAGAAGTAGAAAAATTTTTGTTACAAGAATTGATGGGAGGACGATTATGAGGTCTAACATGGGTATTGTGAGGTCTAACATGGGTATCAATATGTTTGTGATAATAAAAGGCTATATGATTGTTCAACCCACATATCTGACAGGCCACCAAAGTTGAATGTGGAAATATACCTCGTTGACCACCATGATATTCTTGTCTTCCTTGATTAATGATAATAGTAGGGTGAGCATGGGACATTGAATAAGCACATTGCACTAAATTAGCAATAAGAACCTAAAGTTACTGCAAATTTAACAATAATTCATAAGCCACAAGCTGGCTATAGAGTTTGTTAAAAGAGATTGAATTGGAATCTTATTGTAAAGCCCTGGTTATGCCATTATAGTCAGAATTAAGCTGAAGCTAAATACAATGGCATTGAATTTTGATGGTGATATGGACTGTCCAGCCAAGGTTGAGGAATCAACAATGGCTTTGGCTTGGTAAAGGTATTGAAAAACGTATTTATCTCCCTTTAAAAGATTGTGTAATTCGATATGAAGTTGTGTTTTTTTTTTTGTACATTACTAATAACACCATAAGTTGTAGCTAATGCTTTTCATATTTCTGCCATTGAATTGAGGTCGATGAGCTGAGGATATATTTCATCTATTATTGATAAAAACAACCATAAAAAATATGAACATTAGGAAAGCCTTAGTTACTAAACAAAATGGAACCAATAGTGCAAGTTAATTATAAGATTATAATCTAACTGTTGTTGGTCCAAAATAGCTTTTGAAGATTGTTCACCATGTTCTTGTCCACTTGGAAAGCCTTGGTAAGAACATTAGGATTGATTGGTGGATTGGACTAGAAAACTGCATTTGTAATTATAATAACTCCTGCATTTTGGTTGCTCCATCCAACAAAAGCGATTGTATTGCTGTATCCAATGTTGAACTGAATGTGGATAAGACTAATTGGGAACACAAAAACATCTATTGGATCTAGATTTTTTTTATAAGGTGATTAGGGTTTGATGTCATGAAACCAATGTAAAGGGTGCCTTGAATGACCACTAAAATTTAAGTGGCTTAGGGATGAGTATGAGGTAGATTTAGACCATATAGTGCATAATTAAGACGAGCCAAAGATATGCTAAGAGTGTTAATTCCTGCTATTATGTCAATGTTTAATGGAGTAACATTTGAACCAACTGGATTTAAGTGTTTCCAATAATATTGAGACTGAAAAATGAAAAATCATTTGTTATTGCAAAATTAAGTTCAAGCAAAATTTCCATTGACAAACATTGCATGCAAAACTTATAAACATAGTTTAACATCCAAAAAATAAATAGGAATAGATATAAATAAAGCCAAGAGAGATAAAAATAAAAAGATATTGTTCAAACACAAATTAATTAAGGACAAGAAGGTATATATTTACACACCACCCATTCTTAATATCTTTAGCAACCACATAGAAGTCTTAAAGAGGACTAGGATCATAAGCAGAGGCAAATGACACAACTAAAGCTGTTAGGCAATTTTCGTAAGTGCATAGTCTACAACAAGTAGTGAAGTTCAAGTATCGAGTATCATTCCCATGAGGAGATTGATACCAAGCACTAGCCTTAATTTTATTTCCACAAACTGACATATAAATTAATTTGAAAGAATAATGAATTAATATCAAAGATAAAATATAAAATCTAGAGTATCCCCTTAAAATCCAAAAAAAAAAAACTAGAGTTCGGATTTGCTTTATTAGCCATTTAATCGAATTATAGGATTTAATTTCAACTCAATTTGATAAGACAATCAATGGCCAATCTCTTAAATTACCTAAAGTCTCTTTTGAGATCAATTAATCATGCCAAAACTAATAACCTCATATTTTTATAGTCAAGTCAATTAATTAAGGCTCATAAGTTCTTTATCAACTTAATACTCCCCGAAGGATACATATACTTTCATGATCAAGGTTCCTAAGCTTTACATGTTTATGATCCGATAAATTATGCACCTTCTGTTGTGATCCCCTCTAGGTCATGATCCTTTTATGACCATTTGTCCAATTTGTGAGCCTCTGCAATCTCAAATTGGCAAAGTTCTTGAGTCGCTCAGGACTTGCCCTTATAGTCATGAGCATCTTGTGACTCAGGCTCCCTTCAATGCTCAACAGTCAACTACCACTCAAACGACTATATTTTCATTAGTCACGACTTGAATCCTACCCTCACGATCGTGAGCGATTGTTTTTTTACAAAAAAAACTATTTTGCATTTAATGAAAGTATGAGATGATAAAGGATGAACTTAATGCCTCTAACAACTACATTTGTGATGTGCAAGTACTTAAACAACCTCTGAAGCCTCATTCAAGATTTAGAAAACTTTGGTGGTTGAATATTTTCTCTTAGCATTCAATTGAGCACTCTTACTCTCATCTACTTTCTTTATAATTCATTAACTCCTTTGAGAGTTGGTTATATGTTTAAAGATAGGCCTTAAACTTCATCTAATTCTTCGGTTAGATTATAAGGGAAGTGAGGTTAGACTCTAAAGGAATTGGTTTAAATATTTCTCCATCAAAACACTTGGGTTTATCGTTAGAGCTAAGCCTTGCTTAAAAGCTCATTGTTGTAAGGTTTAGAGTTTATCCTTAATACTCTTGTAATCTCAATCTTTGTGAATAAGATTGGTGTGGGGATTGTAAATCTTAACTTAGGGATAAATTAGATGGAGACATAGATTCATTTGTAAATCAAACACCTTAAGTTCTTTTGCGCTATCTTTTAATTCTTAATTCTTCTTTAATTCTTTTTAATTTTCTTTTAATTTCTCAAAATCCCTATTCACACACCCCCTCTAGGGAAATTTCAGTTTTTTTAATTTAATTTAATTTTTTTTTTGTCAATAGGGAGGTCATATGACCTGAGTATCAATGAACTATACAATAGAGGACAATCCTCTCCTTTTAAACTAACGATGGCAAGATTAGAATCCTGCAAGATTAGGCAATTAATATAATATCTCCATATTTTAAGCTCAATTAATATAAAAATATAATTTTATTTAATTCATGCTTGTCCTATTCTTGATAGTTTTATGTCTTGAAACAATAATTTTCAAGTCTAAATCATATCCTTCAACCCTTTGTAGCTTAGTAGCTCAAGTGATGGATATTATAAGGTGAGGTTATGAGTTTGATATCTCACTCCCCCTTAAACCTCCCAATTGTTAAAACAAATCTAACCCACATCCACATGAAACTTTTAAGTTCAAGTGAATAATTGATTCTTTCTCAAAGAGAAATTAAGTCACCGCATACCTAAACTAAACTAAATAATTTTTTAAAATAAAAAGTTTACAGTAAATATGTCCTACCTAAGGATAACTTAAAACAAAAATCAGTTAGTTTTGTTGGATTAATTCAAAATAATTGTTAATTTTAATTTTTAAATATTTTATATTTTAATTTCTTTGTAGACGAAGGTCACTCAATTTTTTTTGATAAAATTAGCAAATATAAACTGCCCGATACATATAAAATTCATGAATATGCTTTCACTTTCATATTTATTTAAATAAATTCTATATTAAAAGTCAATTTTATGTTTCAAAATAATTTTTAAAATTTAAATTCAAATAAAAGTTGATATTTATAAATTAATTTATTAATAATTATACAGAAGAAATGAAATTTTTTCAAGTGTAAGAAAAATGAAATACAAATACTTAAATATAGTAAGAAAATTACAAGACTACTTTTGTCATAAGTTGAAAATAGTAACCCCAAATTATATTTTTTCAAATTAAATTTGTGAGTATTCGTTCATTACTGAGGTACAAAAGGAATTAAGCTTATGTCAATGAGATGCATATCAATTGAAGATTCAATTCCTAGATGGAGTATAGTTGTAATTTATTTAGTGATTTTCTAGATGAATTTCTAGTTTGTTCAAATATTGATTTGATACATTAACTGATATGTTTGTTAGGCAATATGTAGCTGACTTTTGTAATATCTTGAAATTGACAGTTTAAACCTTGATTTAATCCCAATTAATATAAAAATATAATTTTATTTAATTGATGCTTGTCCTAATCTTGATAGTTTTATGACTTGAAACATTTATTTGCCTTGGCCTTCAAATAAAATTTTCAAATATTTAAATTTCATTTTTGATGTAAACAAAAGTCACTCGAAATTTTTTTGATAAAATTAGCAAATATAACTGCCGGTAGAAATATATATATTTCACGAATATGCTATTGCTTTCATATTTATTTAAATAAATTCTATTAAAAGTAAATTTATATTTGAAAATAATTTTAAATTTTAAATTCAAATAAAAATTGATATTTATAAATTAATTTATTGATAATTATATGGAAGAAATATAATTTTTTTTCAAGTGTAAGAAATATGAAATACAAGTAATTAAATATTGAAAGAAAATTACAAAAGTAATTTTTTCATAAGTCAAAAGTATATTTTTTTTCAAATTAGATTTGCGGGCATGCGTTCATTACTGAGATGCAAAAGGAATTAAGCTTATGCCAATGACATAGATATCAATTGGAGATTCAATTTTTAGATGGAGTATAGTTGTGATTAATTTAGTGATTTTCTAGATGAGTTTCTAGTTTGTTCAATACTGATTTGATACATGAACTGATATGTTTATTAGGCAATATGTAGCTGATCTGTAAATTTTAATTAATTTGAGGGTAATGTAATATCTCGAAATTGACAGTTCAAACCTTGATTTAATCCCAATTAATGTTAAAACATAATTTTATTTAATTGATGCTTGTCCTGATCTTGATAGTTTCATGACTTGAAACATTAATTTTGAAGTCTAAATCATATTCAAATCCGCACTCAGATCCTGAAATAGAATTTCAAGATCAAGTGCATCATTGACTATTTCTCAAGAAAATACCAAGTCACGCCATACTCACAATAAACTAAATAATATATGATATAAAAATTTTACAATAAATATCTCCAAATTATGATAAATTATACAAAAATCATTAGTGAATTAAAATCAATTGTTTATTAAAAATTGAACTTAAATTTGGTTAAATATGATGATAATTTTCATTATAAGTGGTTATAATCAAATTCCAATTATAAAAGAATTTCTTCCAGCAAAATAATAAAGGTTCAATTTGCAAAATTTTGAAAAATTTCTAAGAATTGTTATAACCAGTATCACTACCATCATCATGAGCAAAGTAAAGTCATGACACACTCATTATGAGTGGTGATAAATTTGTCCTAAGCAATGACGACCTCCACTGATTTCCAAAAACTTATCACTACCAACAATAGGAAGCGTCATCACTTATGAAAGTGTTTGAATTCAAAATTAGATTTAGCATTCGGACTGTCATGACCAATGACGATTTTTTCATAAGTCATGATAGAGTTCCTGAATACTTTATTTTGATAGTTGAAAGGCTCTCTTTGTGCATTTAATGTACCTCCAACAACTTTTTTCCTTTATGAGAGTACAAATACTACTCATAATTGAGCTGGAACAAGAGAAGTAAGTTGAGCAAAAACCCCTAACAACTATCTTTGAGTGTTAATTCTTGAATTTAATTTTCAACCACCCAAGATCTTCATATTTAATTCTTTGTAATCTTTTTTTTTTCTATCTTAAGAGTGTTATTGACTGTGGGTTGGTGAGTGTTTAATACAATTAATCAATAGCTCAATAGTGAGATTGAGTGAGTTAGGATTGGGATTTAAACACTTGTAAGCTAAGATGATTGTTCTTAGCACTTGCGTTTGAGTGTAAACCATTTGAAAAAACACTTGGGTTTGAGTGTGAGCCTTGAAAAAACACTTGTTAGCTAAGACGATTGTTGTTAGCACATCGGTTTGAGTTTGAGGCTTGGAAAAATATTTAGGTTTAAGTGTAAGCCTTGGAAAAACACTTGGGTTTAAGTGTGAGACTTGAGAAAACACTTGGATGGCTTTGTTTTAAGCTTGTAAGGGTTTAATTTACACTTTAAAGTAGATTGATGGTGGATTGAAACTCTCAACAAGTAGTTCAAAAGAGGATGTAGACTTTGAAGGCTGAACCTTTATAAGTTACTTGTGTTTTTCTTGCTCTTCTTCTTCATTATATTGTTCTCTAACTCTGTTTTTAGTTTGCACTTTGTTAAATATTAAAAATTCCCTATCTAGCTCAAAAAGCCAATTCACCCGTCCCTCTTGGCACTTATGAAATTAAAATTGGTATAAGAGTTTTGGTCTCCATTTTTGAAGATTTAACCATCTTGAAGAAAATATCATGGCCTCCACAAGTCAAGTTATTACTGACCTCGATATCCATGGTCCAAGCTACACAAGGCCTCCATTAATCCTTGATGGTACCGATTATACATATTAAAGAAACAAGATGGAGTTGTTTTTGGATATTAAAAAAGTAAATTTACGGTATGTTTTTGGATAGTAATTTTTAAAGAAAGGAATTAATTAGTGGGTCTAATTACAACCTGATTTTAATTAAGTGATGTGATCTTAAATCTATTTATTTTAAAAGAATGAAATTAATGGGCTTGCTATGCCTAAATTAATTTTAGTCAACCTAAAAAATGGGCCCAAATCTAAATTAATCCAATGGATCTAAGTTGATTTTAGTTAGTTAATCTAAACCATTTTTAAGCCTATTTTTATTTAGTGGGTTTGAGGCCGAAATCATACAAAAATAAACAAACAAGTCCAAAAACATAAAAAATATCAAAACAATCAAACAAAAGATCAAACAAGCAATTAAATTATTTCTTCTTAAAAAACACTAATTTTAATTAACATGCAACCTAAATTAACTTGTTGCCTCTATTGATTTTAATTAGGGTTTACCAAATTAACCTAATTTACTAATTAATTTTAATAGTGTAGAAAATTAAAGAATATTCACTATTTCTCATTATTGGGGCTATTACAATCTACTGTACAAAAATTAAAATCAATTTAATTACAACCAAAACAAAAGCAAATTAAAAGAATGCAGAAATCATAAATTCTAAATTCTACAGGAGTTTTACAAATCTTAATCCATGACATCCCATGGATTCTTCAATGTAATCACTACCAAAATTTCATTTTAACCTCATCTCTAAAGTACCACAGAGCATCAATGAAAACAAATAAAAAAACATAAAATTAATCAGTAATGAATCAATCAAAAATAAAATAAAGAAATCAAATAAAAAATAAAGAGAAAAGAAAATAGTAGAAGATGTTGGGCAAATATTGTTTGAATGCCCCTCAAATTAAGATTGTCACCGTTTCAAGATTGACTCTATTATTTTTTCTTGATTCTTTAGACCTTAAAAGCAAAGATCGTAGTTTTCTTTTGCAGTAACTAATTAGGGTTCTTTTTTTCTCTAGGTTTTTTTGAGACTCTTTTTTTCTAGGGTTTTCACATAGCTGTTCTTTTCACAGACTCTCTCTGCCTTTTTCTTTTTTTTATTTTTTTATTTCCCTCATCCGCTCCTCACAGCCTTCCCTTCTAGCTTTTAAAGGCAGACCTAATCATTCAGTCCCTATGATCATGCAGAAAATTATGTGATAGTTGGGAGCGATTAGGAGACTAGTTTGCATTTTAGTTTTGAATTTTCAAACTCAGGATAACGAAATGATAAGCAATAGGATTTTGAAAAATTAAAACTCCAAACCAATGAAAAAAAATGATAAATGATAAAATCAGTGTAAAAAAAAAACGTAAAAATCATTTTTTAGCGAAAATTGACATTCTAGAATACCGATTTCACCTGTAATGTTGATTGGCATTAAGTAATGCTGGTCGGCATTAGGCAATGCCAGTCGGCATTAAATGTCGATTGACCAATTTTTTTAAATTATGAAAAAGTCCTAAGAAATTTTTAATTTTTGTAATCAAATCCCTAAAAAATCAATTTTGTAATTAAATCCACAAAATGTTGCAATTTAGTTCTTTAAATCATGAAACTCAACACTGTAGATCAGTTCTCAATTAGATTTTCATCATAGGGGCTTTCATCGCACGCGTGCACAATTGCATCCCGAAATTGGGTGTGTTCTGCTGTTGGTCTACCTATAGGTGCGTTTACTTTCAAAATCAAATCTAGCTATGCATTTATAACTGAATTATATGTTGCGATATATGCTATTAAAGTTGCTTGGTCAAGAGGCTGACATTGCTTAGGGTTAGAGTGTGACTCAATGTTTGTTGTTCATTCTTTTTTATCTAAAATAAGAACTGTTCCCTAGATTCTCTTGTAACGATGGCTTCAATGCTTGCGCCACATATCTCAAATGAATTTTAGAGTTTCACATATCTACAAAGAAGGAAATGCAATTGCAGACTTATTAGGTAAACATAGTTTAACTATAAATTATGTTGTTTGGTGGGACTTGATTCCCTCATTTTGTAATTTAGCCATTGCTAATGATTTTTGTCAACAACCTTGCTATAGGTTTTGTTAGTCATTGTAAGGCTTGTTATCTTTTTGTAAACTCTATTTCTCTTTATTTAATTAATTTCATTTTAAACTTCAGAAGCGTAATGTAAACTCTAAGAGGTGTCAATCTAGTTGAGATGCTCGGGTGTTTTTCTTGATTTATGAATTCTAGCGTTTAAAAAAAATGTATTTAAGAAAAAAAAGGATGAGGGCTTATAGTGCCTCATGAACAATGTTAGGGGCAACATTGTAACTTTGCCCTAATATAAATATTGATCAATTTATTCATAATTAAAGTATAATTTATGTGTCTAATACATAATGAAAGATTATAAATATGAATAACTATTAAAAAAATATTCAAGTATTTTTTTTAATAAATTGCAAGATAATTTTATTAAATATTAAAAAATAATCTAGGAAAAATCCATCGAGATTTGGTAACTAACCTGAATCATCAGATTCACCCCATACACCAAAACTAAGCCAAATTAAGATAGATAAAAAAACTTAGAGAAAATAGAGAAGGAATTAGGAAAACAAAGAAGAAAAATAGGTAGAAACTGAAAAAGAACTGAGAAAAAAACAAGAGGATGAATTACAACCAGTTGCAGAGAAGTCATTGTCCCTATGAACTCCTTGTTTAACAAAGGAGTCAGCCATGAAATTTTTTTCCCTCACTATGTGATGTAGCGGAAGGGTAGATAATAACAATCAAATATTGTTGAATCGTGCACGACTGTCAATAATCAATCTTCTATAGCGATTTAGGCTATAGGCATTAAAATTTCTAGAAATTTTGGAAGAACAAAAGAGAATTAAAATTATCATAAAACTGTCATCCAACGATGACAATGAAAGCTTAAATAGTAAATCCTCAAAACAACCCTAAACCAAAAATAGGAAAATAAAACCCTAAAAAATAGGAAATCATAAAATTGCCCGTTTAAGGGCCTAAATGATAAAATCTGGCCAAAAAGTGATAAATCTCATAATCAAAGCTAGTGACTTCAAACTGTTGGCCCGTTTTGCACATGAATTAGGTTTTTGAATCACCCAAATTCGATACTTGGAACTTGCCTAAAATTACGAAACTGCCACTATCGTAATTTGTTAAATTTGTGCATGAATTGGAGAGGGCTTGTTCCTCTATGCTGCCTGCATCACTATATGAACAAAGGAAATAAGAGGAAAAGCTGCCTTTAAATTATTGATAAGACATAGTTCATTGTGCAAGCCTCAAGGCTAGTCATTAGAAGATTGATTAACCTAAGTCACAACATTGGAGGAATCCAACTCAATTCTGAACTTAACGTCACGAAATTTGAATTAAGAGTCATTAGTTGAAGAGCATTTCTAATTGCAATTAAGTCAGCCAAATTTGAGTCTACAATACCACAAGGAATCGAAAAGATGCATCTTACCAACCTAGCATGATCTCTAAGAACTCCCTCGGCTCCACTTAAACCCAGCTTAGCAAGAGACAAACCATCCACATTCCATTTGAGTTCACTTAAAGGTGGAAGTTGCCAACCTAAGGAGATGCACCTAGGTTTAGGCAATGGTTGAAAGTTTTGATGGCGTTAACTGCAAGCCACAAATCCTGGGAAAGTAATAAACCTTCGTCATCCAGAGCCTTAACCTAAACTTCAGCTCTGTGAATAATTAGAAAAAAATTTTGAGGCATTAATAGAGCCAACATTAAAAACCAAGGCATTTCTTTCAGCCCAAATAGTCCATAAGACTGCAAAAAAGATAACCATCCACACTTTCTTTTGAAAAGAGCCCATAGAAAATCCTTCCCATTGATCAAATAAATAGTGTAGAGAGGAATGTGGAACCCAATCAGAACCCCACCAATTCACAAGGCCGTACCAAATAGATTGTGCCAAAGGGCATAAAATAAAAAAGTGATCGACAGTTTCCAATTCCAAATTACAAAAAGAATAATTAGAGTTAGAGGAATCAATAATTCCTTTTTGAAGTAGCAGATCTTTAGTATTTAATTTTTACAATAATGCCATCCAGACAAAAAATTTCATCCTTCGGAGGAGCCAAATTGTGCCAAACACCCTTCATCAAGAAAGATAAAGAAGGTCTTGAGTCAGAAGACAATGCTTTATAAGCTGACAAAACCGAATAAACTCCTTTATGATCATGCATCTAGATTATTCTATCTTTAGAAAAGTTAGTTAAAATTTCTTTATGTAATTTTTATTTTAGTTAAAATTTAAGAAATAATTAAAACTTGAAGGACCTATAATTTATTCTAAAAATTTAAAAGTAAATTAAATTACCGAATTATTGAACTTAAATATTTTCTAGAAGAAAAAACATAAAGTACCACCATCAAGGTCATTATTTTTGAACCTTTTTCTTGGCCTTAATAGAAAAGTTTAACACCATCAAAAGTTATACTTAAATACATTGAATTTAGGAACTTCAGGAATATAATTGGAAATTGAAAAATGTCAAAATAAGAATTAAAATAAACATTAGGGTCATTTTTAACCATTTCTCTAAACATATTAATGGGTCAAGTCTTTTTTTGCAAATTTTGTTTTAATGCATGCCAAGTGAGTGGACTCTGTGTTAACAACGTTGTTGACATATCCATACCTGACATTGATTTTGCACCATATGGAGTCCTAAACCTACCCCCACATATTCTACATTGGTTATAATTGTTAACACGTCTATGGGCTTTGAGAATATTGATCCACGTACACATGTGGATTTATAAATAGGGTTGAACTCATTTAATACAAAATCAATTGACTTTGTATTAGATGGATTCAACCCCATTTATAAGTCTACATGTTTATGTGGACCAACACTTTTTCAAGGTCGGTGGACGTGTTAACATGGTATCAAAGCAGTGGTCCCGGATTTATATGTAAGACTTGATTATATTTGAATTTAGGAAGTGCTCGTGGTTGGGTGCGGCCCATTCAAATTTGACAAGTGTAATTCTTTCAGACCCAATTACACTTGATAGGGAGTATTGAAAAATCTTATATTTTAAAAGTATAAATGAATGAATAAATGGTGTAGATTAAATTTTAATACAAATTAATTAATTTTATATTAAATGAAATTAACTTCATTTATAAGTTATGTACGTGGATCAATACTCTTTTAAGGTCCACGAACGTGTAAAAAATAACTCGATGATAAGATGATGTTTTGTACCTCTCCCTGTTGATTTTCACCGTGTTGTGGCTTATATGGCAAATGCCACATCATGGTCGTGGTTTACATGGCAAATGCCAAGTCATGGATAGAGGTCACGTGGATGATGTCATGCAATGGTTGTAGCTGATGTAAATAAAGTCACAAGTAAAATCCATTTTTAAGTCATATGAATTATAATGTTTTTTTTTTATTGAGTTATTATTATTTTATTATATTATATTAAACTTATATATTATTATTTATATATACAATGAATTTCAATTTGATAAATTTATAGAATTTTGATAAAATTTTTAAAAATTTAATATACTACATAAATAATAATATAAGAAGTTAATATATATATATATAAATAATAATATAAGAATTTAATGTATAAATAAATAATAATATAGACATTTAATGCAATACAATAAAATAACAGAAACTCAATATAAAAATTCGCTATAGTTCAAAGATTTAAAAATAATTTTTCCCTAAAGTAACGTCATGTAAATAAATCATGTCATTGTCATGTAACGGACGTCGTTAGCGGTGAGGTCTGAAGTTTAATGGATTAATTCAACTAGGTATTTTTTAATAGATTAATTATAGTTAATAAAGGTGTTCAATTTTAAACTTAGATGGGCTACAGTCTCTTATTTTATTTTATTTTTCTCTGGTTCCTTATTGATCAGGGAAATGGAAAATACAGATAATTCTTAATCTATACATTTGACATATATGATACATAGATAAAGATTTTTATCGCTGGCCGTATATAGTTATATTCTGATCCATAGATTTTTTTTTTCTCTTATTTGTATGAGCCACCAAAAAATTATAAAAACAAAAAAGTAAAAGAAGTTATATCTTCCGGTTTGCAGCATGCGTCAGCGTCCTATACGATTAAAAAAAAAAATGATCAAAATGTATTCTTTTTAAATTACTGTTGACTGTACAGAAATGATAGTAAACCATTTCCCCATGGCCAAAGCTCCAGATATATATTCAACTCTCATCTGATGCTTAAAGAAGGAAAAAATGACTAGTTCCAACTTCCAACTTCCATGTTGTAAGCATTAGAAGATGAACATATATAGACATTCACTCTTGGAAAAAAAAAAAATCAAATGCATGTACAGTTGTTTCATTGAAAACCATCCATAGATTAGTGTTTATCTTGCAAAGACCATCTCATCCTCCTTGTTCTCGATGGAGCACTCTTGACCAACAGAATATACTTACAACATGTTTTTGTCATTTTAGATGTATTCCACCTCAATTTGCCTTGGCCTTTGACCCTAGCTAGTCCTTTTTAAGACTAATTTTTCTATTATAGAACTACAATTTAATCTCTGAATTGTCATATACACATAAAGTACAGTAAGATTCTATAAACTAATAATCTTGAAATTATATGTAATTTAATTAATTTAAAGAGATATTAATTAATTGATAAATTAATAACTTATTAATTTATGAAATATAATATATTTTGAAATAATGAAATAAAAAAATAATCATTTAAATATTTTAATAAAATATTTATTAAAATAAAAATAATTTTTATAATAATTTTTAAAAATTATATTAATATTTTAGTAAATACTAATAAGTAATTTAAAAATAATTTTTTTATAATAAATAATCATAATGCTATTTTTTACTGTATAAAAAATAATTATATATATAAATATTGATTCTGTATGATTTTGATCCCTTTATAAACTAAATACTTTTTTTTTAATTTTCATTTTAATTTTTATTTCGATTTCAAAATATGAACAAAGTGGCTCTAACTGCCATGCTAATAAGGTTTAGCTAAACGTTTTACGTATTTATCGATATAAGGTGATATAAAGAAAGTACTCAGAAACAAACTTGTAATAATATTATATGATAAGCAAGTGTAACATGCATGGAGAGCTATAAAAAGCATCTCTTTATTGTCAGGTTACAACCAATACATTACCAAACAAAATGAAACTGAAGCCACAAGTAAATTATATGATTATAATCTAACTGTTGTTGGTCCAGAATTGTTTCTGAAGATAGTTCACCACATTCTTGTCCACTTGGAAAGCCTTGGTGAGAACATCAAGATTGATTGGTGGCTCGGATCAAAACACTGCATTTGCAATTGTAATAACTCCTGGATTTTAGCTGCTCAATCCAGTAAAAGCAACTGCATTAATCTTTCCTGTGTTGAACTGAAAGTGAATTAAGCAATTGGAAACATGAAAACATCTCCAGGATATAAAGTTTTTGTAATCAGGCGATTCGGGTTGGATGTCACGAAGCCAACATAGAGGGTGCCTTCAACGACTACTAGGATTTCAGTGGCTCGAGGATGAATATGAGGAGGATTTAGACCATATGGTGCAAAATCAAGACGAGCCAAAGATATGCCAAGTGTGTTGAGTCCTGCTATTCTGTCAACGTTTAATAGAGTGACAATTGATCCAACTTGATTGGATGTGTTTCCAGGAATATTGAGATCAGAAAATGAGAAATCTTTTGCTGTTGCAAGCATTGGATCCATGCAGAATTTTCCATTAACGAACACTGCATGCAAAAATATAAAGATAAACATAATTGAACATAAAAAAAAAGATATTGTTCAACCACAAATAAAAGGAAGGTAAATGCACAAACCACCATCCTTAGGTTCTTTAATGGCCACACAAAAGTCCTGAAGAGGACTAGGATCATAGGCAGAGGCAGATGACACAGCTAAAGCCAAAAGAGCTAAAGCTACAAGAGAATAAGCTCCTTTAATTGTGTATAATTGTGTATTATATAGCTGAAACTTAACTGAAATTATCTTAAAGAGGGTATTTAGGTTTGGGGATGAGAAAATTGCATGGAAAAAAGGCATATTTATAGAAGAAAGTCATTGAACAAGTCTTTTGTTATCTCTTGATTGCTTCTCCAGGCATTTATTTCTTTTTAATTTTATGGGTGACACATATTCTACAACTACTATATTCAAATTTTTCTTTACCTAGATTAAGTATTATCTAATATTTGAACTCGTCATTTTCCTGTTTGATTTCTTGCTTTGTTAATTATAGTTAACTTTTTAATCTAACTAATATGTAAGCTGACCACCTCAATGGTTGATGATTTCAACCATTGATTTCAAGTTCAACTTAATCTATTGTTTTCACTATGGAATTGAATCTCTTCAAATTGCTTAAAGTGCTAGTACTTGCCATTGGTGTGGTGCTTTTCCATAGATTTTGTAAAGAAACCCTTTTATGTATTTAGCAGCAAGTTTAATTAAGGAACCTCTTTAAATTACTGATACTATATGACTAATTTATTCCAGAAATTTGCAAGACACTCCTTTTGTGTATGGAATTAATGCTTTACCAAATGTTAAGTGTCTATTTGTGTCCTGATAATTGATTATTTCTCTAACTCAAATCTAGTTACTGCTTACTGCTTCAGTTAAAAAAATAAATAAATAAAGTTTTTGTGGACCGGATACATAACATAATAATAATAATAATCCATTTTTTAAATTATTCTTGACTGCAGTTCTTCTAGAATATGTTGTTACTTAGATATTGACTAGTGCAAGGAGTGATTGATCTTTTTTTTTTTTTTAAATATTGTAAGGAGAAACATACATGTTGACATATTATTAAAATGTTTCCCGTTGAAACATTCCTTTTATTATAAGAAAAAAATAAAAATAAAAATAAAGAATAAAAGTATAAAATTAACAAATTTTCTTATGTAACGGTCTTGTGATAGTACTACATATACTATTATTCATTATTATCATTATTCATATTCCAAAGGTTGTATCCAATGAGTAATGAAATTTAAGGCATGCATATGTACATGGCATTTAATCTTCAATATTCTCATAACAAGGTAAAGATTGATTTCAAAAATTTGCAAATAAAAAATTCAAAATCGGTGAATTTATATATAAATATGAAGTTTATAAATGTTGGAAATTTTTATTAAGGTTGATATCAAACTATTTAGACTTTTATGGGTTTATCCAATTAAAATTGTAAAATAGTTGAACTTCATGTCATTATATCAAATGAAAGAAATTGAATTTTTAAGTTAATTAATGATTTTTCATTATAACACCATAGGTTGATTACCATAGGAACATAAATATATATATCTAGTTTATTAAAAGTATAATGATATATGTAGTGACTCGTGATAATTATGGACAATTATATGATAATTTTTTTAAAATTTACAGTTTGATTACCTCTTTTTCTGCCACATGATATAGGAGGAAAATTAATGGGGTTATTTTGATGATTAGTTGCTCAATAGCGTGACATCTATCTTTTTCCTCATTAAATCATTAATTAACCAAGGAAAATTGGACAAGGCCTGGTTCCAAGGAAAATTTCATTTATATAAGTTTAGGAAGTTAGAGATTTGTTCTTCCCTGAAATAAAAAATTAACCATTGAAAACTAGTTAAGCAAGTCTACATTAGTTTTCTGCAGATTGCGCAGCTTCAGTTTGTTCTGGTTCCATTGAAGCACCCCAGCATTGAAATGAACTTTGGCTCAGTTGATATGCAAATGAAATTACACCATGATGTAAAATAATAAGGAGATGATGTTATGGCTCCATTTTCACTTCTAGATTGTGTTATAATTTTCCAGTTGTTAAATCCTCTTGTGCTGCATACTTTTACTTCCAACATTACTCATATTTTGTTGCTTAAACTTTTTTTACTATTAATTTTCATTTAGAACTTTTACTTAATGGTCATTTGTGATTACACATTGGTCATAAAAGTGTGTATGTTTGAATTTTATAGGTTTGGACACTTTTATAAAATTATTATAGTTTTATGGAGTGTATTTTGTATTTGATCATGAGATGTGTGTATTTTATATAATTAAAAAAAAAACATTTATAATGTGTGTGATGGAGTTTCCCCTATTTATGGGAAAGAGTGAGATGGTCTATTGGGATCCCATATTAATTATAAAGTATGTATATATTTAGATTATATATGTTAGTATGTCTTTACAAAATTATTATGATTTTATAAAGAAGTATGGTCTGTCAGTAAGTCAAAGTGTACTTTTGTTATTAAAAAAAAAACTTTGCCCAAATTAAATTTAAGGACAATGAAGTTATACCAATTTCATCAAATCTTAAAGTTCAAGTAAATTTTGTGCCACATTACTTTGCCCAAATTAAATTTAATGACAATGAAATTATACCAATCTCATCAAATCTTAAAGTTCATGTAAAGTTTGTGCCCCAAGTGAAGAAATGATTTCGTACTTTCATATAAAACTCACTTCACTTGATAATGTAATGTCTCATAATTGTTTGCCCAAATTAAAATGATTTCGTGCTTCCATATAGAACTCACTTCACTTTATAATGTAATATCTTGTAATTGTTTGCCCAAATTGAATTTAAGGACAATGAAGTTATACCAATTTCATCAAATCTAAAAGTTCAAGTAAAATTTGGGTCTCAAGTGAAGAAATGATTTCGTGTTTCCATATAGAATTCACTTCACTTGATAATGTAATGTCTTGTAATTGTAAAAATTGGGGTTCTTTATACAAATATATCAAAATTCAAAAAAACTTTCAAAAATGATGTTAGCTTTAAAAACTAACTTTCTAACTTTTTTTTTTTTTCAAATATAGACCACTTTCTTTGTCACTATTATTTTTAGGGTTGTTTTTTTTCCAACATTTTTTTTCTTTTTACTGATTTTTTCAACTTATTTTAAAAAATTTAATTGTTTTCTTTTGTTTTTCAGCAATTTGTTTTTCTTTATACTGTTTTCATATATTTTTTCTTATTATTTTTCTTACTACCTTCATTATTTTTTTGTCAATATTTTTTTGCTAAATATTTTTTTTCTTAAAATTTTTTTTGCTAAACATTTTTTTCTATTCTTGTGGTACTATTTTTTTTTTTTCTAATGTCTTCATCTTTTTTTTTTCAACATTTTTTTACTCAACGTTTTTTTGTTAACTTTTAAGGTGCTATCTTCATTTTATTCTCAACATTTTTGTTTTCTTTTTACTCAATATTTTTTTTTCTCTTAAGACTTTTTTTTTTTCAAATGAATAATTATAAACTAAATATTTTCAATAGTTGTTAAATCAAGAAATAAATTTCTTCAATTGTTGTAACAAGAATAAATAAACAAAAATTTCTCCTTTTATATTCTTAAAGAATAAGAATTTTATTTTTTAACATTAATTTATTTATTAAAATATGTAACAACTTTTTTTAAAAAAAAAAATTATTTGATACTTATTGATTATCAATATGTAACAAGTTTATAATTCTTATGATGTATTTGCAACTTCAACAAGGAAAAAAAAAGCTGAAAAATTAAAAAAAATCAAGAAAAACCAACAAACAAAAAAAAAACTACAAACAACAACTGAAATAACACAACAATAAAAATCAAATTTTTTTTACAGTTGTTGATCGTTGTTGATTTTTGTTGATTTACAGTTGTTGATTATTGTTGTCGTTGTTTTTTAAATTATTCTTTCATTATTAATGACAAAATTAAGGCCATAAATAAAATTTACTTTTATAGTATTAATGACAAAAATAGTAATTTTTTTTATATATCTCATAATTTTTATTGTTTTTTATTGTTATTTTTTTTATTTTTAACAAAAATCAACAAATATAAACAAAGAGAAACAACAAAAACAATTGAAAACAACAACTGAAATAACAAAATCAGTAAAAGCAATAAAAAATTGCAGTTATTGATGTTTGATAATTTTTGTTGATTTTTGTTGTTGTTTGTAGTTTTTTCATTTTTTTCATCATTGATAACTTGTTTTCGGAACTCTTGAGCTTAAGACCCTACAATTAATGAACGGAGGGCAAGGTGAGAGGTGGGGAGAGTCCCCACAGACACTCCAATGCCTAAGTCAGAGAATAGAAAGAGAGTTTGTATAGAGAGTAAGGAACAATTAGAATATGAGAGAATGAGATGATGTCGAATGAGAGGTATGGAGTCCTATTTATAGTGATGCTTAAACCTGAAAGGAGTAGGATTCCTTGTGGGATAGGAATCCTAATCCTAGTATGAGAGTATTTTCTCTTTGCTTAGGAATCCTCTTTGGGGTAAAGTCCTTTCCATGAACGGATTCTGCTACCTTCCCTGTCCGGGTAACCTTAATCAGAAAATAAAAACCCTTTAATTAAATAGGAATATATATATAAGTAGTATCAAGAGTCGCCCCCCTCGAGTATATTTGGATATTTATGTCCGTCATATCCAACTATAATAGAGCACTTATGCTTCCCTATAGAAAGTAGTTAGGTACTGCACAGTGACATAGAAGGGTGAGTTGAGGTGGCCAGCCTCAGTCATAGGAAGAAAGTAAAGCTCGGTACCGAGTCTTGAAATCATCGTGTTGCTGAGGTGTCATCTGGACCTTTGGAGCACCCTAAATCTGCGAGATTGAGTGCAACGGATTAACTCGTTTGAGTAAAAATGACGTGACGGAACCAGTCGTCACTAGATTTTTGATGCTTGGTGCCAGGACGCGAGGCTTAAGTGCTCGAAACCTCAGTACTGTAGAAGCAACCTGAGGGTGTCAGCTTCAGTCACTAGACTTTAGATGCTCGAGGCTTAGATGCTCGGTGTAAGGATATGAGGCTTACATGCTTGGAACCTCAGTACTATAAAAGCGACCTAAGGGTGTCAGCTTCAGTCACTGGACTTAGATACTTAGTGAAAGGACGCGAGGCTTACATGCTTAGAACCTCAGTACTATAGAAGCGACTTGAGGGTGCCAGCTTCAGTCACTAGACTTAGATCTTAGTGTACTAGAAGCGCAACTTGAGTGCCAGATAGTTAGAGTGTCCCGAAAGTGTAGCTCGAATGTTAGTTTAGAGTAAATAAAAAGAGAGTTGGTAAAGATGTGTGTGGGCTGAGGCATGGTTATGCTGCTTTGATTCCTAGGGATTTGAAATTTGAATCGCTTAAGTGATGCGTCTTTTCGTGTGTCAGAAGATGAGACATTTTTGCTGCTGTCATAATGACCACTCAATTAATGGGTTTTACTTTTCCCAAATTACCCTTAATGATATGGGGAGAAGCAAAGTAATAATGAGGGAAATTAATGGTGTGTTTCCTGATCCTTCTATAACTCTATAAATATCTATGTGCTCATCAATTGATGCATTTTGCCCTTTTGTTTCATCATTGTCACATTTGCGTTGCTACTAATGCTTCATTTTTGTTTGCTGCGATCTTTGCACTTTGTAACTAGGTGATCTTTGTCTTTCTCCTTCTTTTTTCTATTTTTTTGTCTTTTGTGCATTTTTCTTCTTCATAAAAAATATTATGGTACCGAGGGAACATGTTAGTTCTAACCTGTTTATGTCGAAAATAGATGATGAACTGCTGGGGTGGTATTGGAGGCGATTTTGTATTCCTGTCAATCACACCCTCCTTACCGTAGATAGGAAGTGTAGGGCTCATACTCCCATGTTAGGGCTTAGTGGATTAATGGTATATGTTGACTAGCTGGATGGGGGTTTAAAGTTTTTTTTAGATCCTTTCATCAAAAGATTTATGAATAGGTATAACATAGCCCTTGGTCAACTCCATTCGAATAGCTATAGGATTTTGACTAGGTTCATCCATGTCACGACCCAAACTAGGAGTCATGACCGGCGCTAGGGAACGGGAATTCTTTCGAATCCGAAACCCGTAGCAAGCCTAAGAAAATAAAATCATGCAATAAATAAATAAAAGTATGACAGAATTAAAATTTTTTGAATCAATATATAAAATATATACTCCCAATCTTTCCATAAATAAGTACATATTCGTACAGTGTTCAAATACAATTTCTTAGAGTATTTAATATTAAAACAAAATAATACTCTTCTGATTCAATAACACTACTATAGTTTCTAGAATACAAATTAGAGTTCGGAATATACATTTACATAAAATAGCCGGGACTGAAGAACACCGGTAAGGAACTCTACGACTAAGGTCTGACGATAAAGGATCTCCTGAAAAAAAATAATTGAGGGGGGTCAGACCTCACTGAGTGAATTATTATACTATATATACATGCAATCCAAACCATAACAATCAGGCATTATTATATATATGTATATAAACACAATTCACACGAATGTCAAACTCTGCTTTTATAAATGTACTAAATGTAGAAAACATTTAATTAAATTCGTGAAGGATCCATAGAACCCTAATAATAACAACCTCAAAAACCCCATCATCACTCTAGCCATGCAGGCTCACTTGATTCCAAATAAGACTCTTATTCCAATCTAGACAGCAAACTGGCCCCGAGATAGTAAGTCGACCAAGCTCCAGCAGTCTGACTGTCAGTGTGATTGGCCCCGAGACACTTAGTCAACCGAGCTCGAGCAATCACACTATCTATCACCTCCCATCTCAATCAACCCAATAGATTATTCATTCCACTATGGACAATAGACTGGTCCCGAGACACTAAGTCAACCGAGCTTCAGCAGTCTGACTGTCAGTGTGATTGACCCCGCAATCACACTATCTATCATACCATTAATCTTAATCAAATCAATTATAATCACCATAATTAATTCTTACTCAACCCTTATCTATCGCACCGGTACGTACACGGTCCTAGTGCTGCCCACTAGGAAGCACATTCTATTGATATCCTTCACTTAAAATAAATCATTCATTCTGAAAATAATTAATATAAAATGATTTTTATAATGATAAAATCAACTCTCTCTCTCTCTCTCTCTCTCTCTCTATATATATATATATATATATATATATATATATATATATATAACTCAAATAAAGTATGAATTATACTAAAGGTAAACCATTAATATAGTTAAAAACAATTAAGTGTGTACCAATAGTATAACACGCACTTACTTAAAAATATACTTAAATATACAAAAGATATACCCTAATCACACAAATCATCTAATAAAACAATTATGCACAGATATTCATGTAAAACATGCATTTTAGGTTTACATATATTGGCAAATAAACCCTAAGTATACCATTAATGTGTTAAGTTTGAATTAAATGATAAAACATGCATTTATTTGGAAATATATCAAAATATACCAAAAATAAACTTAAAATCAATTAAGTATAAATCAATAATATGACATACAATTATTTAAGAATATACCTAAAATATACTAAAAATATACCTAAAGTATAATAATCATTTAATAAAATAATCATGAATAAATATACATTTAAAACATGTATTTAATTTTGACATATATCCAAATATACTAAAAATAAACCGAAATATACCAAATCATATTATAAATTAAATTTCTGTTTAAAACATATAATGAAATGAAAAATCCTAAATCATGTATCCTATATGCAATGCATATATATAGAGTATAATAACTCATTGGTGTGTGCTCCTCGAGACAGACTCAACGGGTCTGGTCCGTTAGGCCTCGGTCCCAGCGTAGCTAGAAAGATAAAGTAAAAATAACCGTCAGAATAAACTTCTAACTCTATACTTCTAGGATTACTATAGACATATTCAATCAAGAATTTAGAATTAGACTCAGACCGGTTGTCACGTTTTACGAGAAATCTACCAAAATTTTGGCAAAGTCTCCTCTGTAAAACAGACATCTCCCTACAAAAGTAGGGCCGATCCTGTATAGAAAACACACTTCGAAAATACACAACCACAACCCCTCGGTCGGACTCCCAAACTACAATTCTCCCGACCGAGGCTCACAATTCACAAAATAAACACAGAATACATGAAAATTCCAAAAATACCCTTTAATACTCAAAATATAGCAATTCAAATATTTAAAACGCTGAAAATAATTATTTTGCCGATAATTACAATAAAACCCCAATTGTAATATAATATTATTAAAAATCGATAGTTCTTTATAAATTCATAAATATTGATTAGAATACATTTTAAAACTCCAAATTACGCAATTAACCCTAAAACATATTTAAAACCAATAAAAACTCATTTATTTAGAAAAATAGTATGTTATATATAATTTGAAAATAATTTTCGAAAAATATAGTATTAATTAGTTGAAAATAGTAAATAATTTATAAAAATCATTTTTATACTTCAAATAATTATTAAAACCAATTAAATTTAATATTTAGCCAAAATTACTACCAAGTTACCAAAATGCCCCTAAGATATAAAATTTCACATAAATACCAATAATATTCAAAATTTCAATAAAAATTATGTAATTACTCAAAATTTATTTCTCAATATATAATTCAATAATATCAATAAATATGCTCAATTTACCAATTTATTTTAATTAAACACATAATTAACCCTATTTTTCAAAATTACATAAACTTAATAAATCCCAAATAAATACATAAAAATTCACAAAAATTACAAATAAATTTCAATAAAAAAAATACATATTTAATATATTAATCCCAAAATACACATAAACTATATAAAATTCCATAAAATTATAAAAATTCATAAAAATTATTTTATAAATAAATAATATTTTAATATCAACTCAAACACACAATTAACCTTGAAATTCGACCAAAATACTCATTTAATTCAATACTTTAAAATTTACATAAACTATAAATTTTTCTAAAAATTATATAATAATTCTCAAAAATTAATTTCTCAACATTATAATTACTAACAATTTATAACAATAATAATTTAACAAAATTTATAATTAAAATAATTAATTAACAAAAATTTTAATAATTAATAATTAAGTATAAAATAATCAAAAATACCCATAAATAAAATGAATTTAGAAAAATTAACCAAAAATATAATTGAAAATCTTAAATCTCACACATCATTGTTTCAAAAAAGAAATCAACACAAATTATACTCATTCAAGCTTAAAAAAAATAAAAATGAAAATAAGTTACAAACAAAACATTAAACAAAACTCACCCTTGAATGGATTTGAGCTCAAATCATCTTTAGAATCATCATCTGTGGAGCTCAAGGAATCAAACAAGCTAAGGAACACAGCTCTCGCCATCTAGAAGTCGCCGACGATGTCTGTTCCCTATTGTTGCTGCTGCTGCTTCTGTGTGCTGTCCACCGATGGCTTCTGCAGCTCTTCAATGGTAGTGGCGACGAGAAGGAGAAGATGATGGCACTGGTAATGGTTGAAAAATCATGAGGAAGAAGAAGAAGGAGCATAATGATGAGGGAAGACCGAAAATTTCGGGAAGAAAAGGAAGAAAATAACTCTGCCCTCTATTTTTTTTTTGTATATATATATATTAAACTATAATCTTATAATATAATATAATAACTTTAGTTTAATTTAATCCCTACCACAAATAATACTCATATATATATATACACACACATAATATCTCACATACTTATAATCACACACACATAAAAATAAACACATAAAATTTATTTAAAAGTAACAATAATAATAACCATAGTTATTAAATGATTAATAATACAAATAATATATATTTAATAAAATAAATAATAATAAAAAATAGTAATAATAACTCACATAAATAACAATGAAAATAATAACATTAATAATAATAGTGGAATACTTTCAAAAATATTAATAATACATAAATCACATCAAGTAATAGAATAATATTAATGCTTAAAGAAATAATATTAAAAATAGTATTAAAATATTCATGCACTAAATTAGCATTATTAAAACCATAGTATTAAAAAATAATAACTTTACACAATGGAATTAAAACGTTCAAAATAATTTATTTACGTAGAAAATTCAATTAACATACAATAATGATAATAAGTCACAAAATAGTAAAATAATTAAATATAACTTTTAAACTTTATTAATACTGCATATCTCACTATTTAATAAAATAAATTAAAAACAAGGGTTATTACAATCCAGCTGATGTACGAAGAGGGTAGGGAACCCGATTTAGATGTCATGCGATATTTGTATAGTCTAGCTAGGAAGAAAGGACAACTGATGTTTTCCCTATCAGTCGTTCCTAACCATACCCTTTTTGTAAAACTTCTAGACCTCCATAAGAAGTAGAGGCATAATTTTTTTGTCATCGAGCACCCATCGGACTTCGTGGATGTCTGGTGAATGTGGTTTGATGAGTGCCATAGGGTGAAAAGGCCTTTGAGACTTCCCAATCATGACACAAAAATGGTTTTACAGTTGCATCTCGATGGTCTTACCGAAGCTCAATCGACTGAGGACATATCTAGAAGATACCTGTGGAGAGTCTGTCCAGATCGTGTTCATTCTATTGGTACGTTTGGGTTATTTAGAGGTATCCTTCTGACTTGCTTTATCTTTTAGATTGTAGATGGTTGAATTTTTTCATTTTGCGGATGAAATTTCTCTTATAGCTAATGAACCAGCAGCTCCAGAGGAAGTACAAGCATCCTCTTCTCTGGAACTTGAAGCCCTTGCGGCCCCTAAAGAGATGACTGTTGATCCTAAAGGTAAAACTGTAGTCGAATCATCCCGTGTTAGGAAGGGAGGTCGACGAAAAAGGTGGTTGATTGATCAAAACTCTTGTGGGGCTCGATAAAGAGATATACATCCAATGCCCAAGGTTGTCTGGGTGTCCAGATATGAGGGGGTGGATATTGAATAAAATAAAGCCTCTGAGCATCTCGAATAACCAAGTGAGAGATCAGTATGCAGAGTGCAAAGTCATTGAGGCTGCCAGCGGATATGCAGCGCTGGTCTGAGGAGGGTCTGGAGGGGTTACTTGATTTGATGATAAGCCATTCATTAGAAATAAGTGAATATTATCTCTGTTACTTGCACTTTTACTTACACTTTGACTTCTATTAATATGAACTTCTCTTTTCACAGATGATCCAAGCCTTGCTATTGGCAAAGGACTAATATTTTTATTTGAAAAGTGAGTATAATCTGAAGGAGGTGGAGTTCAGGACAATAGCTATTGACTTCGAGAAGAAGCTGGATGGCGCCAAGGCAGCATTAGAGCTCTACCAGAAAAAATATGCGGAGGCAAAATTCGAGGCTGAGGTGGGCTAGAAGAAAATCACCGATTTGGAGCATAGTCAACGTCAATTTATGAGGAGGATTAAAGAGCATTATCTTTAAATTGCAGATTTGGAGAAGAGGCTATATGAGGTTGAGAAGTCTCGAGAAAATGACAAAAGATCATACCAAAACATGGTTGGGGGATTTCTCAAGACCTGCAGGTCTGAATGTAGGATGATCCTACTTTCTCATAATCTTGAGTTAGACTTGGAAATACTGGATTGAATAACACCGACAGACCTTGCAAAGATTGCTGCTGAGGAGGATGCTCGTCTAAAGGCAACTACCTAATGTATAAGGAATAATGTTGAGTCCGCTGCTGCTGCTGAGCCTATTGCGCCTTCTAATGACATTGACATTTTTTTGCCCTCCGTCTCTGGGCCTGATGGTCCTGATATACAAGTAGTAGAGTAGAGTTTTTTCCCTCCTTTTTTTGTAATCGATCTGTTGTAAAAACATTATTGTTTTAATGAATATATACTTTATTAAATATCATTATGAGCACAGTTTATTGATAGTATTTTCTAAGGCAATCTAAGTTCCAAAATCATGGTATCTCTTTGCCTTCTCTATCTCTTAGTTTGTATTCTCCTTTGGTTGTGTGTTCTGAGATTTGATATGGGCCTTCCTAATTTGGACCTAGCTTGCCAGTTCTTAAGTTGCCTTTGCCAATATCTACCCTTCTAAATACCTAGTCTCCTAATTTGAACTGTCTTGGGTGACTATGCCGGAGATGATACCATGCCACCTTATGCAAATGTGCTTCAGTCGTAGTTGCTGCCCGCTCTTGCTTTTCCTTTAATAGGTCCAGACATATTTGGGCATCAATGTTGTGATCGAGATTGCGGCTGACCTTGTAACTTGGTGAACCAATCTCCACCAGTATTTTCGTGTCTATGCCATAAGTTTATCTGAATGGTGTCTCCTTGATGGATGATCTAAGAGTGGTTTTGTAGGCCCAAATTATATTGTTAAGCTCTTCGACCCAATTTTCCTTTTTCTCATCAAGTCTCTTCTTTAATCCTTGTATGATAATTCTATTGGTGACTTTCATTTTTTCGTTTATTTGCGGGTGGGCTACTGAGGTGAAACAAAGCTTTATTTCAAGGTCTAAATAGAAACCTCTAAATTTTTCATTGTCAAACTATTTGCCATTATCTGTAATCAAAGTGTGAGGGGTGCTGAACCTGTAAATGATCTCTCTTCAGAAGACATGTTGTATCCGAGCTTTTGTGATGGTTGGAACTGCCTCCACTTCTACCCATTTAGTGAAATGGTCTATAGCCACAATCAGGAACTTTTTTTACGAAGTGGAAGTTAGGAAGGGACCCAAGATGTCCATCCCCCATATGATGGAGGGCCATGGGCTGTTAATTGGATGTAGAGGGTGGGAAGGTCTGTGATTGAGTCGAGCGAATTGTTGGCACTTATGACATGCTTGAGTTAGCTTCTGGGCATCATTAAACGTGGTAGGCCAATAGTATCCTTGGAGTAGTATTTTTTGGGTTAGTGCGTAGTGGGATTCATGCGCTCCATAAATTCCCTCATGGATTTCCTTGAGTATATAATTCCCTTCCTCTGGATAAACGCACTTAAACCATAGGTGTGAAAGGGATTTTCTGTAAAGCTCCCCTTGGTGGATAGAATAGTGGGTTGCTCTCATTTTTAGCTTTTGAGCTTTCAATTTATCTTCAGGGAGAGTTTCATATTCCAAGTATTAAACTATCAGATGCATCCATTCCAAGACTTCTCGTATCTTCAAGACTTTAGGAGCTTCTGTACTCAGTTTTGTCAATGCCTCAGTGAATTCCATATCTTTAAATGCTTGGCTATCTTCAGTTGCTGATTGGCCACGAGGTCAGCCTCAGAATTCTCCTATCTACATATCTGGACAATATCCCACCGGCCCCCTTCTTGTTCAATTTGTTTCAAGAGTTGCCTGACTTTGTCCACGTACTTAGCAATGCTGGTGTCCTTGATCTGGAATGTGCCATTAACTTAGTTTACTACCAGTTGGGAGTCTGAGTGTATTATAAGGTGTTTGGCTCTGAGTTCGGCGGTTAATTTCAAGCCTGTGACGAGTGCCTCATATTCTACTGCATTGTTGGTTGCGTTGTACTCTATTCAAACTGCATATCGGATGTGAATTTTATGTGGTCCTCTGAGAATCACTCCAGTGCTGGATCCTTGAGCGGAGGATGCTCCATCAACATGGAGTTTCCATTCTAGTGCTGTGGTCAAGGTGAGGTCTTTCAGAGCATTTTCTTGAATAAAATCTGTTAATGCTTGTGCTTTCACTTGTTGGCGGGGCTTGTAATCAATGTCGAATTCTCCAAGTAACACTGACTATTAAACCAGTCTGTTCGAGGTCTTCGGTCTTTGTAGGATTTTTCACAGGGTGAATCAGGATCGGACAATGATAGGATGGGCTTAGAAGTAATGTCAGAGCTTCCGGGATGCATGAACCATAGCCATGGCCAACTTATCCAACAGTGGATATCGGACTTTAGATCCTTGGAGCATTTTATTGATGTAATATACCGAGTTTTATTGGCTTCCTTCTTCTCTTAACAGTACTAAAGTGATGCATTCTTGGCCTATAGAGAGATATAACTACAATGTTTTATCTGGGACAGGTCTGCTGAGTAGAGGTGGTGAGGACAAGAATTTCTTGATAACTCGAAGGCCGCTTGGTAATCTGCCAATGAGACAAATTTTTTGGAATATTTTAAAGCTTTGGAATAATGGTAGAAACTATTTGGTTGAGCATAAAATGAAACGCCCCAATACTGTGATTCTGCCATTTAGCTTTTGTACTTCATGGATTTTTTTTGGGGCTTTCATATTGAGTATGGCTTCCATTTTCTCCAGGTTGGCCTTAATACCTCTATAGGATATCATGAATCCTAGGAATTTTCTTGCTTTGACTCCGAAGACACATTTTTCTGGATTTATCTTGATCCTAGACTTGCTTAATAATCGAAGAACTTGATCCAGATCCGTTGGGTATTGTTCTGCATGTTTGCTCTTAATGATGATGTCATCTACGTATACTTCCACATTTATGCCAATTTGGTACTATAGTACCTGGTTCATTATTCTTTGATATGTTGCTCCAACGTTCTCCAGTCCGAAGGGCATCACCTTGTAGCAGTACAGGCCTTCATGGGTGATGAAGGATGTTTTCTTCTAATCTGCTTCCTTTATCGATATCTAGTGATATCTTTATGCCACACTAACAAAACTATATAATCCGTGGCCAGCAGTGGAGTCTAAAAGCTGGTCGATCATGAGCAATGGGGAGTTGTCTTTAGGACATGCCCAATTAAGGTTAGTATAGTCCACACACATCTTATACTTCCCATTCGCTTTTTTTTGACAAGTACCACGTTGGCTACCCATTCTGGATGAGTAACTTCCTTGATGAATCTAGCTTCCAATAACTTTTTTGTTTCCTAAACAATTATCCCTAGTCTCTCATAGGCAAACGTTCTTTTTTTTTTGGGCCACTAGCTTTGCTCCCAATCTGATGTTTAAACTGTGACAAGAAACCAATGGATCCACATTGATGATTTCAGATGCCCGCGAAACGAAGTCTTCCGAGTGTTTAGTGAGGACTTCCCTTATTCCTTCCTTGATGTTGCGATCGAGTTCATTACCGATCTTCACCACTTTGCTGTCCATAATTTATAGGGCTTCCGTGTCTTCAACTGGTTGTAAACCAGCGCCCTGCTTCTCTATTTCCCATGTTTCTAGGGGGAAGGCTTCTGCCTGAGTCTTTATGGCCATCTGGTAACACTGTCTAGCCATATGCTAATCTCCCCATATGGTAAGAGTTTCGCTCTTAATTGGAATTTTCATAGTTACGTGTCAGATACTGGTGACTACATTTGCTTCATAGAGCATTGGCCGTCCTATGATTCTATTGTATGCCAGTGGGATAACTTTTATTTCTTCATCGTCTTGATTCCTAAATTCTAGGTTTAACACCATGACTTCCATTGGCTGTATAGTTCCTCCACAGAAGCTTGTGATGGGTTCTGGATGGTCTTCAAATTAGTGACAGAGCCTCCCATCGCTTTGTATGCATTCTAAGATAACATGTTGATAGCACTTCTATTGTCCAGATCTGTGAGATATAACAATCTATATAAAGGTTACATTTGTTTTGATTTGGATACTGCTAAATTTTTTACCTCACGTTGTATTCTTTTTTATGACCAGGAATTTCCTTTTCACACTTCTCCAACAATGGAATTCGATGATAAGACTCCTTCACCATCACTTATCTTTCTCCCATAAATCTTCCCAATCAGTTCGAGCTCTACCTCATCCACTACCATAACTACTCTTTATCTGAATCCATCATAACAACATTTGCCTGCACCTAATCCACCTCCAACCTTAAGCAAACTCTAACCTCACACAAACTCCAACCCCATCTCCATCTCCATCTCTCACCTTATTTGCTTTAAAATCACATACATCTCTACCACCATCGCATCACCAAACTAATTTGATTACTCTTATCCCATCAGCAATACCCTCAAACCTCCACCCAACCTCCTTAAACCTCAACCCAACCTCCACCCAATCACATGCTATGGTGACTCGTTCTCAAATAAGATCCTCCAAACCAAAAACATTTTTATCCAACCTCCATATCGAAGTTAAACCTTCTGGTTACACTAAGGTTGTCCGCATTGCTCATTAGTGCAAAGCCATGCAAGAAGAATATGAAGCTATGCTTAAGAATAAGACTTGGGAATTGGTACATCTATCATTGAGATAAAACTTGGTTGGCTCCAAATGGGTGTATCGAATTAAAAGGAAACAAGATGGCATAATTAATAAATACAAGGCTCGCTTAGTTGCTAAAGGCTATCATCAACAACCTAAAGTGGGCTTTATAGAAACATTTAGCCCTATGGTTAAACATGCTTCCATTCGACTCATATTAACTATGTCATTACCTTTTTAATGGCAAATAAGGCAATTTAACATCTCCAACACCTTCCTTCATGGAGCATTGGAAAAAGTAAGCTTTATGCAACAACCACAAGGGTATGTGCACCCTCTTTTTCCTAATCATGTTTATTGACTCAAAAAGTCCATTTATGGACTTAAGCAAGCCCCTCGCTAATGGTTTAGATGTCTTACACAAGGACTTCTTTCCTTTGGATTTCTAAGTTCCAAAACTGACAACTCCTTGTACTATTATCATTATGCAAATGTCAAGCTCTATTGCCTCATCTACGTAAATGACATCATATATAGGGAATGATTCAACTTTCTTGTAAACAATTATCACTTACCTCTAAGTAAATTTTTCCATTAAAGATCTTGGACCTCATCAATATTTTCTTGGCTTTGAGGTCATTCAATCTCTTTATGGCATGCTACTTCATTAATCCAAGTACATCACTGAATTATTACACAAAGCTAACATGCAAGATGCCCACTCAGTCATAATTCCCTCTTTACCGAATCACAAGTTTGTAGCCAAGGGTACAACTTACTCTAATTAATCATTTTATCATAGCATTGTAGGAGATCTACATTATATTTGTGTCACTAAACCATATTTAGCTTTTTCAATGAACAAAGTCTCTCAATATATGCATGCTCCCACTATAGATCACTAGGTTACTATCAAACGCATCTTGCATTATGTAAAAGGTACACAACATTATGGTTTTCATCTTTACCTTTCTTCTCACTTTAATGTTTTGGCCTATAGTGACGCTAACTAAGGATGGGACCTTGATGATCAGAAGTCCACAACTGGTTTCTCTATTCATGTCGGCCATAATTTGATTATATGGCCACTTACAAACAAAGGATTATTGCGAGATCATCCACCAAGGCTGAATACCAGGCTTTGGCTTACACCACTGATGAACTTCATTGGCTTTGCTCCCTAATGCATGAACTTCGACTCCCATTCTCGAAACTAGTCTTGTGGTATGATACCTTGAGTACCACCCACCTCACTTCCACTCTTATTTTTAATTCATGGTCAAAGCACTTGGAGATTGACTATTATTTTGTACGAGACAAGGTTACCAACAAAAAGCTGCAGGTTCGCTATATCAATTCACAATATCAAATTGCCGACATTCACACAAAAGCTTTGTCCAAATGTCAATTCTGCCATCTATAAAGCAAGTTGTCTGTGTGTCCGACCCCTATACAACTTAAGGCGGGGTGATAAGATAACCATTCAGACTTTGTATTATATTAGAATTCTAACCATTAGTTGCCCATACTATTATTAACTCTCATATGTATACATGTATATATTCATCATGTAATGCAATACAATGGTAAGCTTCTCCTCACGTCACATTCTCATCCTCCAACAAAGAAAGATAATAAAGGCAATGAGGTGATCATTCTTATAAAGATATAGAGTGATGAGCAGGCCAACTTGAGAAATAGGAAAACAATTACCATTCTCTATTGCGGCTTGAGTTAGGAAGAATATAATGGAATAGAGCATTTAAGGTCAACCAAAGAGATTTGAGAATGCTTAAAGACCAAGCATGAAGGCACTAGGCAAGTCAAGAACAAGAAATTTTATAGCATAAAAGGTAAATTTGACATTTTACAAATGCCATATTATCATATTTTATATAATTTTGACCAAATGCCTAATTGTGCTAAATTGATTAGAATTATTGAGACTGAGACATTTTTTCCAAAATTACAAAAAATAAGATGAAATTTGAAAACTATCAACGTTTGGATTTTTCATACCAATATGCCTTTAATTAATGTAAAGAGATATTAATTAATCGAAAAATTAATAACTTATTAATTTATGAAATATAATATATTTTTTGAAGCAATGAAAAAAAATTAATAAAATAATCAGTTTAATAAAATATTTATTAAAATAAAAAATCATTTTCATAATAATTTTTAAAAAGTATATTAATATTCTAGTAAATATTAATAAGTAATTTCAAAATAATTTTTTTATAATAAATTATCATAATGCTATTTTTTAGTGTATAAAAATAATTATAAAAATATTTTCATATATAAATATTGATTCTATTTAATTCTGGTTGCTTTATAAATCAAATAATTTTTTTTTTAGATTTTCATTCCTATTTTTATTTCGATTCCAAAATATTAACCATGTGGCTCTAACTGCCATGCTAATAAGCTTTAGCAAAACGTTTTACGTATTTATCGATATAAGGTGATATAAAGAAAGTACTCATAAATAAACTTGTAATAATATTATAGGATAATCAAGAGCAACATGCATGGAGAGCTATAAAAAGCATCTCTTTATTTTCAGGTTACAACCAATGCATTACCAAACAAAATGAAACTAAAGCCACAAGTAAATTATATGATTATGATCTAACTGTTGTTCGTCCAGAATTGTTTCTGAAGATAGTTCACCACATTCTTGTCCACTTGGAAAGCCTTGGTGAGAACATCAGGATTGATTGGTGGCTCGAATCCAAACACTGCATTTGCAATTGTAATAACTCCTGGATTTTGGCTACTTAATCCAGTAAAA
The DNA here is from genome assembly GCA_947683625.1 of Mallotus nudiflorus. NCBI lineage: Eukaryota > Viridiplantae > Streptophyta > Magnoliopsida > Malpighiales > Euphorbiaceae > Mallotus > Mallotus nudiflorus. The sequence goes on from CANTUR010000418.1 coordinate 1,476,881, forward strand.
GCAACCGCATTAGTCTTTCTTGTGTTGAACTGAAAGTGAATTAGACCAATTGGAAACACGAAAACATCTCCAAGATATAGGGTTTTTGTAATTAGGCGATTCAGGTTGGATGTCACGAAGCCAACATAGAGGGTGCCTTCAACGACTACTAGGATTTCAGTGGCTCAAGGATGAATATGAGGAGGATTTAGACCATATAGTGCAAAATCAATACGAGCCAAAGATATGCCAAGTGTGTTGAGTCCTGCTATTCTGTCAACGTTTAATAGAGTGACAATTGATCCAACTTGATTGGATGTGTTTCCAGGAATATTGAGATAAGAAAATGAGAAATCTTTTGCTGTTGCAAGCATTGGATCTATGCAGAATTTTCCATTAACGAACACTGCATGCAAAAATATAAAGATAAACATAATTGAACATAAAAAAAAAGATATTGCTCAACCAAAAATAAAAGGAAGGTAAATGCACATACCACCATCCTTAGGTTCTTTAATGGCCACACAAAAGTCCTGAAGAGGACTAGGATCATAGGCAGAGGCAGATGACACAGCTAAAGCCAAAAGAGCTAAAGCTACAAGAGAATGAGCTCCTTTCATTGTGTATAATTGTATATTACATAGCTGAAACTTAACTGAACTTATCTTAAAGAGGGTATTTAGGTTTGGGGAAGAGAAAATTGCATGGAAAAAAGGTGTATTTATAGAAGAAAGTCATTGAACAAGTCTTTTGTTATCTCTTGATTGCTTCCCCAAGCATTTATTTCTTTTTAATTTTACGGGTGACACATATTCTACAACTACTATATTCAAATTTTTCTTTACCTAGATTAAGTATTATATAATATTTGAACTGGTCATTTTCCTGTTTGATTTCTTGCTTTATTAATTATAGTTAACTTTTTAATCTAACTAATATGTAAGTTGACCACCTCAGTGGTTGATCATTTCAACCATTGATTTCAAGTTCAACTTAATCTATTGTTTTCACTATGGAATTGAAGCTCTTCAAATTGCTTAAAGTGCTAGTGCTTGCCATTGGTGTGGTGCTTTTCCATAGATTTTGTAAAGAAACCCTTTTATGTATTTAGCAGCAAGTTTAATTAAGGAACCTCTTTAAATTACTGATACTATATGACTAATTTATTCCAAGATTAAGAAGTTTGCAAGACACTCATTTTGTGTATGGAATTAATGCTTTACCAAATGTTGAGTATCTATTTGTGTCCTAATAATTGATTATTTCTCTAACTCAAATCTAGTTACTGCTTACTGCTTCAGCTTAAAAAAATAAACTTTTTATGGGCCGCATACATAACATAATAATAATAATAATCCATTTTTTAGATTATTCTTGATTGCACTGCAGTTCTTCTAGAATATGTTGTTACTCAGATATTGACTAGTGCAAGGAGTGATTGATCTTTTTTTTTTTTAAATATTGTATGGAGAAACATACATGTCGACATATTATTAAAATGTTTCCCGTTGAAACATTCCTTTTATTGTAAGAAAAAAATAAAAATAAAAATAAAGAATAAAAGTATAAAATTAATAAATTTTCTTATGTAACGGTCTCCAGATAGTGAAGAATAAAATTCAGAGAAAAAAGAGAGAAAATTCAAGGAAAATATTTTTTCATTATATTTAAAGAAGGGTTACACCCTTTTATATATACACATAGGAATTCTAATCACAACCTAATTAGGAATAGAATAACATCTTAAATAGAATAGAACTTTATTCCTAATTGTATGCAAATATTTACTTCCTAATATATATAATAAAAATATTTACTTCCTCAACACTCCCCCTCAAGTTGGTGAATGTATGTCAATCATTCCCAACTTGTCAAGTGAGTTGTAGAACACTTTTTCGGATACAGCCTTTATGAGAATGTCAGCTAGTTGAGTCTGAGATGAAACTTATGGAAGATTAATTGTCCCTTGGTTCAGATGATCTTTTATGAAATGTCTATCAACCTCTACATGCTTAGTTCGATCATGTTGAACCAGATTGTTTGCAATTGCTATGGCTGCCTTGTTATCACAATGTAACAACATAGGCTTTAGATGTTTTAATCCCAGATCCTGAACAATTTGCCTTACCCAGAGCAACTCACATACTCCATGAGCCATTCCTCTAGACTCAGCTTCAACACTCGACCTTGCTACAACTTTTTATTTCTTGCTTCTCCAAGTGACTAAATTATTTCCAACAAATGTGAAGTACCCGGACGTTGATTTTCGATCAGTCCGATCTCCAGCCCAATGAGCATCAGTTTGCTTATATCCGAGCTTCCTCATTAAGGTTGAGAGTTGTCCAAACCATGCTCTAGGCAATTGCTTGAGTCCATACAATGCTCTCTTTAATTTGCATACTCGGTCAGTACATTTAGTTCCGAGTGGTGGATCCATATATACTTCTTTATCTATGGTTCCATCCAAAAATGCATTCTTTACATCAAATTGTTGAAGTGGCTAGTCCAGGTTGGCAGCTAAGGAAATAAGGACTCGGATTGTGTTCATTTTTGCTATTGGGGAAAATGTATCTTCATAGTCGATTCCATACTTTTGAGTGTACCTCTTTGCTACCAACCGAGCTTTGTATCGATTTATGCTTCCATCTGAATTGAGTTTGATAGTGAATATCCACCTGCACGCCACTGTTTTCTTTCCTTCCAGAAGAGGAACAAGATCCCATGTCTGGTTCTTTTGTAATGCCTCCATTTCATCATTCATAGCTTTCTTCCAATCCGGATCATCTAAGGCTTCCTGCACATTACTCGGAATAGATATAGTAGATAATTGATTTATAGTAAGTGCACGTGAGTTAGACAAACAGTTGTTTGATAGGGTATTTAGCTTTAGTATGAAGGTCCATATTATATTATCTTTTCAGAACCCCTCTATTGATTCTAGAAGGATAACGAGGTTCAATATTTAAATAAGACAAGTTTACCTCATTATGTACTGCATCCGGAGTTTCTTCATCTTCTGGTGTGGGTTAAGAAAATGTACTATCTTGATTACTTGAATTTTCTTCAATGATCTGTCCGGGTGAGATGCTTGTACTCGGAACATCAGATGTTTGTCCGGATAAGATGCTCGACTGTCCGGGTGAGATGCTCAGATTTTCTTCGATGATTTGTCCGGGTGAGATGCTTATACTCGAAACATCAGATGTCTGTCCGGATAAGATGCTCGAAATAACATTTTGGAGATTCGGATTCAGAACACTTAGAATGCTATCTTCAAGCTCAAAGAGGTTTGGATTTTTCTCCCCCTGAAGAGAGCACTCGAAGTGGGAGAAGAAAGGAGAATTTTCATGAAATCGAACATTCCGAGTGACATACATCTTCTTTGTATTCGGATCATAACACCGATATCCCTTTTGTAAATCCACATAGCCAACAAAGAGACACCGGATAGCTTGAGGGTTTAATTTATCGAGTGTCTGATGAACATATGCCGAGCATCCAAAAACTCGGGGTTCGAGATTATTGAAGAGTGCAGATATGACAAGTTCCTAAAGTTTCTGAGGAGGAGTCTTAAAACTAAGTACTCGTGATGGTGTCCGGTTTATGAGGTACGCAGCGGATTGAATAGCTTCTTCCCAGTATTCTCGAGGAACATTCATGTCAAATAGGGATGCTCGGATAACTTCTAATAATTACCGGTTCTTCCATTCTGCTATACCATTCTGTTGTGGAGTGCCGACACAAGATGTTTGGTGGCGAATGACCTTCTTGAGGTAGAAATCATTGAGAATTAAGTTAAAATACTCCCCACCATTGTTAGACTATAAGGCTCGAATTTTACTCTGGTATTGTGTAGCCACCATGTTGTATAGGTCCTGAAACTTAGAGTATACATCTCCTTTATTGGAAAGTAGAGATACCCAGGTCATCCAGGTACATTCATCAATAAACGTTACAAAATATCGAGCACCAGATAGAGTAGGAATTCGAGCAGGTCCCCATACATCAGAATGAATGGTCATAAATGGAATTGAATTTTTATTATAACTCGGTACATAAGAAATTCGGTGGCCTTTTGCCAATTCATAAAAATCACATTTGAATTCTGAGTCTGTGGTATGCAAAAATAAATTCAGTTTTATTTGTCTAAGATAATAAAAAGAGAGATGACCAAGACGACGATGCCATAAGATTACTTGGTCTTTACTTGAACAACTTCTACCAACCTTATTAACTTGACTTGATTTTTGACTTGAATCATCATGCAACTCAAGATAGTACAAATTTCCATGTTTAACACCAAAGCCAAGAATCCGGCGTGTTGCAATGTCCTGAAATACACAATAATTAGGCCAAAATTTGACAGTGCAATTCAAGGTTTCAGTTATTTGGCTAACAGATAGTAGATTACATAAAAGAGATGGAACAATAAGAATAGTATCTAAATTAAGAGAGTCGGAGTTAGATATTGATCCCTCATGAGTGACTGGTGCTATGCCTCCATTAGTAGTTGGAATATTTTATTGCATTGATGGACGGATAGAGGTAAGATGGTGAGTGGAGTTTGTCATATGATCAGTAGCACCTGTATCAATAATCCATGTATTATTTGGATTAAGATTTGTCATACCTGGAGTGGTATCATGATCACTACTTGGTTCAGTAGAAGTAGCAATTGTAGCCTTGTCGAGCTTTTTACGAGGCTTTCTATTGAAATCCCACCATTCAGGATATCCCACAATTTCATAGCATCGTTCTTTGGAGTGTCCAACTTTGCTACAATGAGTACAGGTGTATGTAATGGGCTTGCTTGGAATTTTTCCTTTGAACTGGGGACGAGTTTGAGCTGCTACAAGTACATAGTGGTCCGACAGTATCTTTGACTCTTCCATTGTATGTCGTTGGTTGTGATCCCGCCGGACATATACATAATTGGACTCGAGATCAAGAGGTGGATCCTTCTGGAGTATTTCACTCCAAGGATTATTAAATTCCGAATCAAGCCCGGCTAGGATAATATGTGTTCTAAGCCGGGTAATATGCTTATGGAGTGATACTACTCCATTAACACCCTCCCCTTGTGTACACGTCCAGACATCAATTTCTTGAAATATTCCAATTATTTCATTATAGTATGCAGGTAATGCCTTACCATTATGGCGTGTAGTGAATGATTTTCGATTCAATTCAAATAACTGAGTTTCGTCAGATCCATCATAGAAGGTTTTTGAGACAACATCCCATATCTCCTTTGCTGTTGGAAGACGAATGAATCTCTGCATCAATGTCGGACTCATGGAGTCAATCAACCAATTTTTGACTCGATTATTATCAAGGAGCCAAGTTTCCAATGCTTGATCTCCTGCTGGTGGTTTTGGCGTAGTGCCATTAAGAAAGCTAGATTTATTTCTAGTTCCAATTCGCATCTCCATGATTTGTGACCATAGAGTATAGTTTGTATCATCAAGAATAATTCCTGTGGGAAAAGGAGAATTATCTTGAAGGGTTTGAATAAAATTGGGTGTTCTATGGGATACGATGAATGTGTTTTCGGTGGTCATGATTTTGAAGATTCAAAGAATTTAAAGGAACAAATAATACGATTTCAAGAATTCAATAAAAAAAATTCGATTTCAATGGATATGCTCTGATACCATGAAGAATAAAATTCAGAGAAAAAAGAGAGAAAATTCAAGGGAAATATTTTTTCATTATATTCAAAGAAGGGTTACACCCCTTTATATATACACGTAGGAATCCTAATCACAACCTAATTAGGAATAGAATAACATCCTAAATAGAATAGAAATTTATTCCTAATTGTATACAAATATTTACTTCCTAATATATGTAATAAAAATATTTACTTCCTCAACATACAGTACTACATATACTATTATTCATTATTATTATTCATATTCCAAAGGTTGTATCCAATGAGTAATGAAATTTAAGGCATGCATATGTACATGGAATTTAATCTTCAACATTCTCCTAACAAGGTAAAGATTGATTTCAAAAATTTGCAAATAAAAAATTCAAAATCGATGAATTTATATATAAATATAAAGTTTATAAATGCTTGAAATTTTTATTAAGGTTGATATCAAACTATTTAGACTTTTATGGGTTTTCACAATTTAAACTCTAAAATAGTTGAAGTTTATAAAGAAATTGAATTTTTAAGTTAATTAATGATTTTGCATTATAACACCATAGGTTAATTACCAGAGGAACACACACATATATATCTAGTTTATTAAAAGTATAATGATATGTGTAACGACTCATGATAATTATAGACAACTACATGATAATTTTTTTTAAAGTTTACAGTTTTATTTCCTCTTTTTCTGCCACATGATATAGGAGGAAAATTAATGGGGTATTTTGATGATTAGTTGCTCAATACTGCGACATCTATTTTTTTCCTTATTAAATTATTAATTAACCAAGGAAGTAAAATTGGATAAGGGCTAGTTCCATTGAAGCACCCATTGATGTAACATAATAAGGAGATGACGTTATGACTCCATTTTCACTTCTAGATTGTTTTATAATTTTCCAGTTGTTAAATCTTCTTATGCTGTATACTTTTACTTCGAACATTACTAGTTTTAATTTTCATTTAGAGCTTTTGCTTAATGGTCATTTGGGATTATACATTGGTTATAAAAGTGTGTATATTTGAATTGTATAGGTTTGGACACTTTTATAAAATTATTATGATTTTATGCAGTGTATTTTGTATTTGATCACTAGATGTGTGTGTTTTGTATAATTAAAAAAAACATTTGTAATGTTTCTAATGTAATTTCTCCTATTTATGGGAAAGAGTGGGTTGATCTTTCGAGATCTCATATTAGTTATGAAATTTGTATAAATTTAGATTATATATGTTAGTATGTCTTTATAAAATTATTATGATTTTATAAAGGAGTTTGGTCCGTCACTAACTCAATTTGTGCTTTTGTTATAAAAAAGAAAAAACTTTGCCCAAATTAAATTTAAGGACAATGAAGTTATACCAATTTCATCAAATCTTAAAGTCATGTAAATTTTGTGCCTCATTACTTTGCCCAAATTAAATTTAACGATAATGAAATTATACCAATTTCATCAAATCTTAAAGTTTAAGTAAATTTTGTGCCTCAAGTGAAGAAATGATTTCGTGCTTCCATATAAAACTCACTTCACTTGATAACATAATGTCTCATAATTGTTTGCCCAAATTAAAATGATTTCATGCTTCCATATAGAACTGACTTCACTTTATAATGTAATATCTCGTAATTGTTTGCCCAAATTGAGTTGCTACTGCTTGAAGGACTTGAAGTTATTGATGATGAAGGTGATGTGCTTGAAGAACTCAATGGAGCTAGTGTAGTTTCTTTAGTTGGTAGAGCTTCAATTTGAATGACCTCATTACTTTCATTCCACTTCCAACTTGCATTTTCATCAAAGACAACATTCCTACTTATAATAACTTTGCCATTAATTGGATTATACAACCTATAAGCTTTAGATTAAGAGCAATAACCAACAAAAATACATTTTGTTGATTTATCATTAAGTTTGCTACGATTATGTGAGTCAATCAAAGCATAGGCAACAAAAAAAAAATCTTTAAGTGGCTTACCTAAGGTTTTTTTACCACTCCAAGCCTCATATAGCGTTTGATTTTGGACAGCCTTTGTTGGTGACAAATTCAGTAAATAAATAGCAGTTGCACCAGCTTCTGCCCAAAAATCATTCATAAGCCCTTTAGCTTTGAGCAAGCTTCTTGCCATCTCAATAACAGTTTGGTTCTTTCGTTCAGCTACACCATTTTGTTCTGGAGTGTTTGGAGCAGTCAACTCTCTATGCAGCCTTTCTTCTTCACAAAAATGAATGAATTCTTGTGATAAAAATTTTCCATCTCTATCTGTACGAAGAGTCTTAATGCAGCTTCCACTTTGCTTTTCCACAAGTGCTTTAAATTTCTTGAAGGTCTGAAATTTCTCAGACTTGAGATAAAGAAAGTAAACCTAGCTCATGTGACTATAGTCATTTGTAAATAACAAAAAATATCTACTCCCACCAAACGATTTTATTTGCATAGGACCATGCAAGTCAGCATGTACAATCTCAAGTGAACTAGATGCCCTTCTAGATTTTCCTAGAGGAAATGATTTTTTACATTGTTTCCCATAAACACATCCCTCACATACATACAAAGTCTTTATTTTAGCTAACTTGAACACCATTTCCTTTTGACTCAACAATTTCAGACTCTTTACATTCAAATGTCCATATCTTAAATGCCATAAACTAGGCTCACTATTATCTTTAACAATTATAGCATTGCCTACCATAGCTTTGTTTCCCACTTTAGAAATTTTAAATTGAAACAACTTATTTGTTGTCATTTTAACTTTTGCAACAATCTAATTTTAGTTTTTTTTATCTCTAATCACACATGAATAATCATTAAACAAAAGTGAAAATCCTTTATCCATGAGTTGCCCAACACTCAATAAATTTTATGACAAGCTAGGAATAAAGTAAACACTATATAAGAGATTTACATTACCAAAACCATTTCTTATAGCCACAGTGCCTTTGTCATTTACTTGCACTGGATTGTCATCTCCAAGTGTCACCTCTAATTTGAAAGCTTCATCAATTTCTTTAAAAGATGACTTTGCACCTATCATGTGATTAGAGCATCCGCTATCCAAGTACCAAATGTTATTGCGGACTGTTGCATCTTTCTCATAAGCCATGAAGAGCTTGACTTCTTTTTCCTCCTCATACTCAGCATAATTTTCTTGCTTTTCTCATTTCCAACAATCAGCCTTTACATGCCCAAATTTTTTGTAATAGTAACATTGAATGCGACTTTTGTCACCATATTTCCTTCCAATTTGCTGCCTTTGTTCAAATTGATAATTTCCTTATCCAACGTTGCGACCACCTCTGCCATATGATCCTCCTCTACCATGTCCTCTACCAGTTGCCTTTCTTTACTCATTTTTCTGGTAATTCATCTCCCCCTTCATATGAAAGGCCTTCTCTTCATTCTTCTCATTCGATATGCTTAGTCTTGCCTCATGGGATTGCAAAGACCCCATTAATTCATCAAATGAGTATGTAGCCAAGTCTTTTGACTCTTCAATGGCTTCTACAACATGATAAAACTTTGGTATGAGACTTCGCAATACCTTAGCAACAATAGTTTGATTAGAAACGTCCTCTGCATAGGACCTCATTTGATTGACAATTGTAGCTACTCTAGATAGAAAATCCTGCATTAATTCTCCACTTCTCATATGTAAGGTTTCAAAATCACGACGAAGTGATTGGAGTTTCACCATGATTACCTGCGAAGAGCGTTAGAACACTGCTTCCAAAGTTGTCCAAGCTTCTTTAGTTGTAGTTGCTACTGTAATTTTAGAGAAAATTGACTCATGAATAGCTTGCTGAATAAAGAATAATGCTTTGGAGTCCTTGTTCTTGTTTTCTCTCAATCTGGTTTCGTCATCTGGGTCAGCATATCCATTTTCTACCAAGTCCCATAACTCTTGAGACTTGAACAAAGACTCCATTTTTATACTTTAGAACTCATAGAAATCGCCTTTAAACAGAGGTATTGCTGGTTGGGAAATGCTCACAACATTACCATTTGTTGCCGTTTTTTAACACCCAACTACATAATGAACCAGCTTTGATACCATAATGTTGGGTAAAGAGCAGCAAAACTAAAGAAAAAATAAAAATAGCAGAGAACTGATTAAGAAGAAAAGAAACTAGATATTCTGTGAGTTGAAAATTGGATGATTTATTCACTGAATTAACTTGCCTTTAAATAGGCATTACATGAAACAAACTAACTTAAAGAAAGCAGAAATCTTTGGCACTAAATCAAAGTGTTGTTAGCTAAACAAATAAACCATAAATTCAGAGAACTAATTGTGAAAAAATAATAATTTATTTCAACTAACTATAGACCAAGTCACATGCTGATATTTTTTTTTTTGAATTAACCTTCAACAGATGCTTCTTCTAGCTCTCTGCGTTGATTTTAAGTAAGCTATAATATAATATTATAAGTTTGTTGTAGTTTATTATGTCATAATATGCCATGGCAATGATGCACAACAACTGAATATGTGTTAAATTCATGTTACAATTCATGAGGCCGGAAAAACATTCATATTAATACAATGATACATGTAGTGTCTTGCAATAGTTGAAATGAACTTTGGCTCAGATAACTCCTACTTTTATCTTTTTGACAAAGTTTCTTATAAATATGTAATAACACTTAACTTTGCTTCTATTGATCTTATGATGGTTAATTAACAACACTATACTACAAATTGCGCAGCTTCATTTTGTTCTGGTTCTATTAAAGCACCCCAGCATTGAAATGAACTTTGACTCAGTTGATATGCAAATGAAATTACACCATAATGTAACATAATAAGGATATGACGTTATGACTCCATTTTCACTTCTAGATTATTTTATAATTTTCTAGTTGTTAAATCCTCTTGCGTTGCATACTTTTACTTCGAACATTACTTATATTTTGTTGCTTAAACTTTTGTTACTTTTAATTTTCATTTAGAACTTTTACTTAATGGTCATTTGGGATTACACATTGGTTATAAAAGTGTATATGTTTGAATTTTATAGGTTTGGACACTTTTATAAAATTATTATAGTTTTATGGAGTGTATTTTGTATTTGATCACCAGATGTGTGTGTTTTGTATAATTAAAAAATATATATTTTTTTTTATTGTGTGTGATGGAGTTTCTCCTATTTATGGGAAAGAGTGGGATGGTCTTTTTGGATCCCATATTAGTTATAAAGTATGTATATATTTAGGTTATATATGTTAGTATGTCTTTACAAAATTATTATGATTTTATAAAGGAGTATGGTCTGTCAGTAACTCAATTTGTGCTTTTGTTATTAAAAAAAAAAACTTTACTGAAATTAAATTTAACAACAATGAAATTATATCAATTTCATCAAATCTTAAAGTTCAAGTAAATTTTGTGCCTCAAGTGAAGAAATGATTTCATGCTTTCATATAAAACTCACTTCACTTGATAATGTAATGTATTGTAATTATTTGCCCAAATTAAAATGATTTCGCGCTTCAATATAGAACTCACTTCACTTTATAATGTAATATCTCGTAATTGTTTTCCCAAATTGAATTTAAGGACAATGAAGTTATACCAATTTCATTAAATCTCAAAGTTTAAGTAAATTTTGGGTCTCAAGTGAAGAGACGTGCTTCCATATAGAATTCACTTCACTTGATAATGTAATGTCTTGTAATTGTAAAAATTGGGGCTCTTTACACAAATATATAAAAATTCAAAAAAACTTTCAAAAATGACATTGGCTTTAAAAAATAACTTTCCTAACTTTTTACTTTCAAATATATACCACTTTCTTTGTCACTATTATTTTTAGGGTTGTCTTTTTTCAACATTTTTTTTCCTTTTTACTGATTTTTTCAACTTATTTTAAAAAATTTAATTGTTTTCTTTTGTTTTTCAACAAATTTTTTTGTTTTATACTATTTTCATCTATTTTTTCTTAATATTTTTATTACTGTCTTCATTATTTTTTTCTGAATATTTTTTTATTAAACATTTTTTTTCTTAACATTTTTTTTGCTAAACATTTTTTTCTATTCTTGTGGTACTATTTTTTTTTCTAATGTCTTCATCTTTTTTTTTCTCAACATTTTTCTACTTAACACTTTTTTGTTAACTTTTAAGGTGTTATCTTCATTTTATTCTCAACATTTTCTTTGTCTTTTTACTCAATATTTTTTTCTCTTAAGACATTTTTTTTTCAAATGAATAATTATAGACTAAATATTTTCAACTGTTATTAAATCAAGAAATAAATTTCTTCAATTGTTGTAACAAGAATAAATAAACAAAAATTTCTCCTTTTATATTCTTAAAGAATAAGAATTTTATTTTTTTTAACATTAATTTGTTTATTAAAATGTATAACAACTTAGAAAAAAAAATTATTTGATACTTATTGATTATCAATATTTAACAAGTTTATAATTCTTATGATGTATTTGCGACTTCAACAAGAAAAAAAAAAGCTGAAAAAATAAAAAAAAAATCAACAAAAACCAACAAACCGAAAAAAAAACTCCAAACAACAACTGAAACAACACAACAATAAAAATCAAAAAAATTTTACAGTTGTTGATCGTTGTTGATTGTTGTTGATTTACAGTTGTTGATTGTTGTTATTGTTGTTGTTTTTTAATTTATTATTTCATTATTAGTGACAAAATTAAGACCATAAATAAAATTGTACTTTTATAGTATTAATGCCAAAAATAATAATTTTTTTGATATATCTCATAAATTTTATTTTTTTATTGTTATTTTTTTTTTATTTTTAACAAAAATCAACAAAGAGAAACAAGAAAAATAATTGAAAGCAACAACTGAAATAACAAAATTAACAAAAGCAACAAAAAATTGTAGTCATTGATGTTTCATAATTTTTGTTACTATTTGTAGTTTTTTCATTTTTTTCATCATTAGTAATAAAATTAACACCATAAATATTATTTTTACTTTTATTAGTATCATTAATAAAAAAAGATAATTTATTTGATATATTTCATAATTTTTTTGTTATTTTTATTGAAAAAATAATTATTAAATATTATGGCTAATTTTTATATTAATTAGTTTAATTTATAAATTCTAAATAATTATGAAAAAATAACTATAGGTAATTTTAAATTTTAAAATAAAAAATTGTTATTTAGAATATAAAATTAAATTATTTAAAATGTATAAATTAAATAAAAACATATAAAGATAGCTTCAAAAATAATAAATAGAAAAAAAAACGCAAAGAAATGCCGATTTTGAAAGTTGACAACACGAAGTTAAAACTGGTACAAAAGTAAAAAAAAAATGAAAATACAAAACTGGGGTTTGACTTGACCTATTTTTGTAATTATCTCTAAAAATTGAGTGTTGGAACCTTCGTATAAGCCCAATAAAAAAATATATAATTCTTTTGCCAGGTGTCTAGACTAACCTTGATAGTTTTATGGGTTGAAGCAAGAATTCTGAAATCTAATTGATCAGTGTAAAGCAGTGTTAGTAAAAATTAAAATTTTTTAATTTTTATATATTTCTGTCATTTTTTTCTTCAAAAATAATCTAATAGTGAGGGCCCTCCAACACTTTTAAAAATTTAATATTTATTTTGTTAAAAAAAAAAATACTATGGATGGCCCCGCAACCTTGGTATTTTTATATTTCTATTTTGACTCTTATATTTTTAATAATATTCTAAATTTATATATTAAAATCTAAGCCATCCGTTTCAAATTTAATAGTTGGAATAGTAATATAAATCAGCAACAATAACTTTATGAAGCCTTAAACATGAACTATATATACGTTCATCACATATGGAACAGCTAGCAATGTGAATAACATTTAGCCAAATACTTTTTGCATTTATAAATAGCTGATATAAAAAAAAAACCTCAGAAACAAACTTGTAACATTATAGGATAATCAAAACCAACATTGAGAGCTATAAAAAGCATCTCTTTATTATCAGGTTACAACAAATGCATAGTGACCAAACAAAATGGAAATGAAACTGCAAGAATAAGATTATGATCTAATTGTTGTTGGTCCAGAATTGCTTCTGAAGATAGTTCACCACATTCTTGTCCACTTGGAAAGCCTTGGTGAGAACATCAGGATTGATTGGTGGCTTGGATCCAAACACTGCATTTGCAATTGTAATAACTCCTGGATTTTGGCTGCTCAATCCAGCAAAAGCTACTGCCTTAGTATTTCCAATGTTAAACTGGAAGTGGATCATACCGATTGGGAACACAAAAACATCTCCAGGATATAGAGTTTTGGTAATAAGGCGATTCGGGTTGGATGTCACGAAGCCAACATAGAGGGTGCCTTCAACGACTACTAGGATTTCAGTGGCTCGAGGATGAGTATGAGGTGGATTTAGACCATATGGTGCGTAATCAAGACGAGCCAAAGATATGCCAAGAGTGTTAAGTCCTGGTATTCTATCAACATTTAAGAGAGTAACATTTGAACCAACTTGATTTGATGTGTTTCCAGGAATATTGAGACCAGAAAATGAGAAATCATTTGCTGTTGCAAGCATTGGATCCATGCAGAATTTTCCATTGACGAACACTGCATGCAAAACATTTAGACAGTTTTTTTTTTGGGTTATAACAACATTCACAAAGGCTATAAATGTTTACTTCTTGATTCTAATAGAATTCAATACTCACGCCATGTTCTCTTTAATGAGCATGTTTTCCCTTTTGCAGAGAATGATGTGGTTCCTACCAGTGTCCAACAATCCTCTTCTGAGCCTTCTGTGACTATTCTACCACCTTTACCCTCAATGGATCACTTTTTACCATTTATACAGATTCCACCTTTTGCTCTAACTCAGTCTCCTCCTCCTTCCTAACTATCGACCAATCCCATTCCCACTCAACTACCATCTTCTCAGGCCTCTATTCCCTTACCAAACTCAACTGTTATTCATAATTTTGCATCTACCCATCCGATGACAACTCATTCCAAGATTGGTTGCTTAAAGCCGAAAATATTCTCTACCACAACCACTGATGAAGTATAACCATCTTATTTTACTTAGGCTGTCAAACATGAGAAGTGGCACAAGGCTATGGGAGAAGAAATTGATGCTTTACTTTCCAATGGAACTTAGGAATTGGTTCCAAGAGAACAAGCAAGAAACATTATTGGCTACAAGTGGGTTTCTCGCATAAAGAAAAATTTAGATGGCTCCATTCAATGCTACAAAGCAAGACTTATTGCTAAGGGCTTTCACCAACGCCCTGGAATTGATTGTTCTGATACTTTCAGTCTTGTCATTAAACCAACAGTGGTTTGTTTAGTTTTAACTCTTGTTGTTTCTCTTCATTTGAAGGATAGACAATTTAATGTGTCTAATGCTTTTTTGCATGGTCACTTGAGTGATGAGGTTTATATGCATCAACCTCTAGGTTTTATTGATTCTACTCAACCTAAACATGTATGTCATCTCAACCGATCTCTTTATGGCCTCAAGCAGGCCCTAAGGACATGGTATTGTCATCTTACTTCTGCTATTCTCTCTCTTAGTTTTTGGGGTCCACATACTGATAGCTCTTTATTTTACTACAACAGTGGTGCCAAGCTTGCCTTTTGTATGATTTGTGTTGATGATCTTTTATTTGAAAATGATGATGATCATTTTATTGATTCAGTGGTGCAATCTTTGTAAAAATAGTTTGCTTTAAAAGATTTGGGCCGCTTGCACTATTTCCTTAGTGTAGGGACAACTTGGAATGGTGATTCTTTATTGCTCACACAAACTAAATATATCATTGACCTATTGGTTAAAGCTCGCATGCACAAAGCCAATTCCATGTCTACTCTAGCTTGTGCAATAACTCGGTTACATGGTGAGACAGGTGAGCTTCTTTATGATCTTACTCTCTATCGTATTATTGTTGGTGGCCTTCAATACTTGGCTGTGACCCGACCTGATATTGCTTATTATGTTAATAAATTTTGTCAATTTATGCACAAGCCATTTGCATCATTGGGTTGCTGTTAAGCGCATCTTATAGTATTTAAAGGCCACCTCACATTTCAGTTTGTTAAATCGACCCTGTTCACATTTTGTTCTGCAAGCTTATACTGATTTGGATTGGGGAGGTGATCTTGTTAATTGCAAGAGTACTACTGGTTATGCTATTTATCTTGGGTGTAATTTGGTCTCATGGGGTTCAAGAAAATAACAAACTATTGCCCGTTCTTCAACTGATGTTGAATATAGGGCCTTGGCAACCACATCTTTTGAAGTTCTTTAGCTACATTCTCTTCTCAAAGAAATTGGGTTTCCTAGTTTAACCAAATATGTAGTATGGTATGATAATGTCTCTGCTATATATTTGACAATTAACCCCATTTTCATTCTTATTCGAAGCATCAAGAAATAGATTTTCATTTTGTCCATGACAAAGTCAGTCAAAGAGAGCTTCAAGTTTGGTACATCAGTTCCAGAGACCAAATTGCTGATATGCTCACCAAGGCATTATCCAAATCTCGGTTTCAGCTTTTGCGTGATAAGCTTACAGTTTTTCCAAGAACTGTTAAGCTTAAAGGAGGGTGATAAGGATATCTCCTCATCTGTTACAATCTCATCGATTCATATTTAAATTTATCTTAGAATGTCAGTAGTTTGTTTGTAGGCTACCTCTTATTGTAACAACCTTAGCAAATTGTTATGGAGATGACATTATGACTCCATTTTCACTTCTAGATTGTTTTATAATTTTCTAGTTATTAAATCCTCTTGTGCTGTATACTTTTATTTCGAACATTAATCATATTTTGTTGCTTAAACTTTTATTACTTTTAATTTTCATTTAGAACTTTTACTTAATGGTCATTTGGGATTACACATTGGTTATAAAAGTGTGTGTATGTTTGAATTTTATAGGTTTGGACACTTTCATAAAATTACTATAGTTTTATGGAGTGTATTTTGTATTTGATCACCCGATGTGTGTGTTTTGTATAATTAAAAAAAAACATTTGTAATACGTGTGGTGTAAGTTCTCCTATTTATGGGGAAAGAGTGAGTTAGTCTTTCGGGATCCCATATTAATTATGAAGTATGTATATATTTGGGTTGTATGTGTTAGTATGTCTTTACAAAATTATTATTATTTTATAAAGGAGTATGGTCTGTCCCTAACTCAATTTGTGCTTTTGTTATTAAAAAAAAAAAACTTTGTCTAAGGACAATGAAGTTATATCAATTTCATTAAATCTTAAAGTTCAAGTAAATTTTGTGCCTCATTACTTTGCCCAAATTAAATTTAAGGACAATGAAATTATACCAATTTCATCAAATCTTAAAGTTCAAGTTAATTTTGTGCCTCAAGCGAAGAAATGATTTCGCGCTTCCATATATAACTCACTTCACTTGATAATGCAATGTCTTGTAATTGTTTGCCCATATTAAAATGATTTTGTGCTTCCATATTGAACTCTCTTCACTTAATAATGTAATGTCTCGTAATTGTTTGCCCAAATTAAATTTAAGGACGACAATGAAGTTACACCAATTTCATCAAATCTTAAAGCTCAAGTAAATTTTGGGTCTCAAGTGAAGAAATTATTTCATGCTTCCATATAGAACTCACTTCACTTGATAATGTAACATCTCATAATTGTAAAAATTGGGATTCTTTACACAAATATATCACAAATCAAAAAAACTTTAAAAAATGTCATAAACTTTCAAAACTAACTTTCTTAAATTTTTTCTTTCAAATATAGATCATTCCCCTTAGTATCATTATTTTTAGGATTATTTTTTTTCAATATTTTTTCCTTTTTACTGATTTTTTCAACTTTTTTCTCAATATTTTATTTGTTTTATTTTTTTAACAATTTTTTGTTTTGCTTTTCTACTGTTTTCATCTTTTTTTCTTAATGTTTTTTTTTTGCTGTATTCAATATTTTTTTCTCATTATTTTTTTGCTCAACATTATTTTTTCTCAACATTTTTTTTGCTAAACATTTTTTTTTCTATTCTTGTGGTAATATATTTATTTTTTTAATGTCTTCATCTTTATTTTCTCAACTTTTTTTTGTTCAATGTTTTTTTTTAATTTGTAAGGCACTATCTTCATTTTATTTTCAATATTTTTTTACTCAATATTTTTTTCACTTAAGACTTTTTTTTTTCAAATGAATAATTACAAACTAAACATCCTCGATTGTTATTAAACCATGAAATAAATATCTTCAACTATTGTAACAACAATAAATAAACAAAAATTTCTCCTTTTATATTCTTAAAAAATAAGGATTTTTTTTACTTTAATTTGTTTATTAAAATGTGTAACAACTTTTAAAAAACAATTATTTGATACTTATTGATCATCAATATGTAACGAGTTTACAATTCTTATGATGTATTTGCAACATCAACAAGAAAAAAAACTGAAAAAATAAAAAAATCAACAAAAAAAAAAAACTAAAAACAACAATGAAACAACAAAACAATAAAAATCAACAAATTTTACAGTTGTTGATTGTTGTTGTTTTTTTTTTATTTTTTTTAAATTATTCTTTCATTATTATTGACAAAATTAAAGCCATAAATAAAGTTTTTTTACTTTTATAGAATTAATGATAAAAATAATAATTTTTTTGATATATCTCATAATTTTTATTTTTTTATTTTTAACAAAAATCAACAAATATAAATAAATAGAAACAACAAAAACAATTGAAAGCAACAATTGAACCAACAAAAGTAACAAAAAATGTAGCTGTTGATGTTTATTAATTTTTGTTGCTGTTATGTTTTTTCAGTTTTTTAATCATTAATAATAAAATTGATGCCATAAATATAATTTTTATTTTTATTAGTATCAATAATTTTGAAATTTTTACTTTAATTAGTTTAATTTATAAGTTCTAAATAATTATGAAAAACTAATTATTGAAAACTACGGATAATTTTTAGTTTAATTAACTTAATTTTTATATTCTAAATAATAGTAAAATTTCAAATAAAAAAATTTTTATTTAGAATATACAATTAAATTATTTAAAATATATAAATTAAATAAGTACATACAATCAACTTAAATTAAAGATGCCTTCGAAAATAATAAAAATGTAAAAAAGTTAAAAAATGAAAAAAAAAAAAAAAACATAGAAGAGGCCGAATTTGAAAGATAAAAACACAGAGATAAAACTAGTGCAAAAGTGAAAATACAAAACTACAACTAAAGAAATGAGCAGGTCACGAACGAAACGGGATTTGACTTAACTTATTTGTATAATTATCTCTAAAAATTGAGTGTTGGAACCTTGATTTAAGCCCAATTAATAAATATATAACCGTAAGCCACATCTACACTAAGATTATGAAATAGACTTTTATGCTCAAGTGTCCTTTGATTATTTTTGAAAGATATAAACCTAAATAATTTTTTAATTTCTTCTTTTTCATTTTTATTGTTTGATCGATTACACTTATGTACAGACACACATGTTTCTATTCTAACAAAAGCTTCAATTAATTTAAACCATCCGTTTCAAATTTATTAGTTGGAATAGTAATATAAATCAGCAAAAATAACTTTGTGAAGCCTTAAACATGAACTATATATGCGTTCATTACATATGGAACAGCTAGCAATGTGAATAACATATAGCCAAATACTTTTTGCATTTATAAATAGCTGATATAAAAAAAAACCCTCAGAAACAAACTTGTAACATTATAGGATAATCAAAACCAACATTAAGAGCTATAAAAAGCATCTCTTTATTATCAGGTTACAACAAATGCATAGTGACCAAGCAAATTACTTTTTGCATTTATAAATAGCTGATATAAAAAAAAACACTCAAAAACAAACTTGTAACATTATAGGATAATCAAAACCAACATTGAGAGCTATAAAAAGCATCTCTTTATTATCAGGTTACAACAAATGCTTAGTGACCAAGCAAAATGGAATTAAAGCTGCAAGAATAAGATTATGATCTAACTGTTGTTGGTCCAGAATTGCTTCTGAAGATAGTTCACCACATTCTTGTCCACTTGGAAAGCCTTGGTGAGAACATCATGATTGATTGGTGGCTTGGATCCAAACACTGCATTTGCAATTGTAATAACTCCTGGATTTTGGCTGCTTAATCCAGCAAAAGCTACTGCCTTAGTATTTCCAGTGTTGAACTGGAAGTGGATCAGACCGATTGGGAACACAAAAACATCTCCAGGATATAGAGTTTTGGTAATAAGGCGATTCGGGTTGGATGTCACGAAGCCAACATAGAGGGTGCCTTCAACGACTACTAGGATTTCAGTGGCTCGAGGATGAGTATGAGGTGGATTCAGACCATATGGTGCATAATCAAGACGAGCCAAAGATATGCCAAGAGTGTTAAGTCCTGGTATTCTATCAACATTTAAGAGAGTAACATTTGAACCAACTTGATTTGATGTGTTTCCAGGAATATTGAGACCAGAAAATGAGAAATCATTTGCTGTTGCCAGCATTGGATCCATGCAGAATTTTCCGTTGACGAACACTGCATGCAAAACATTTAGACATTTAGACCAAATGATTTTAGCCGGACTTATTAGAATCAGCCCAAAGAAAAGATTGTTCAAACACAAATTAATTAACGAAAAGAAAGTATTATATATATGAGGTATTTTAATGATTGCTTATATATATGCACATACCACCATCCTTAGGATCTTTAATGGCCACACAGAAGTCTTGAAGAGGACTAGGATCATAGGCAGAGGCAAATGACACTGCTAAAGCCAAAAGAGCTAAAGCTACAAGGGACTGAGCTCCTTTCATTGTCTATAAAAAATATTATGTAGCTAAACTGAACTTTATCTGAGAGAGGTTCAGGGGATGAGAAAATTGCATGGAGAAAAGGTGTATTTATAGATGAAAGTCATTGAACAAGTCTTTTGTTATCTCTTGGCACTCTTGAATGCTTCCCCTGCAGGTATGTATTTGTTTTGAATTTTATGGATGAAACATCTTCATAACTACCATAAGCAAATTTTTCTTCACCTAAATTAATTATAATACAATTTTTGAACCGGTCATTTTCCTGTTTCCCTTTTCCATATTTTATTTCTTGCTTTTCAGTCTAAACTAATAAAAAGCGACGACCACAATGGTTGATGATTTCAACCATTGATTTCAAGTTTAACTTGGTCTTATTTTTTCATTGTGTAATTAAAGCTCCTCAAATTGCTTCAAGTGCAACTGCTTGCCATAGTTGTGGTGCTTGTCCATAGATTATTGTAAAGAAATCCCTTAGCAGCAAGTTTAACTAATACTATATAATTAATTTATTCCATGAAAAATTAACCTTAATTCAAAGATTAAAGAATTTGGAAGACAGCTCCTTTTGTATATGACATTTATATCATATGAAATGTGAAATTTGAAACTTCACAATTGCTATGTTAGTTTCGTGTTTGAACTAGAAATACAGAGTTCATTTCACTGAACTTGTTTGAAGTATATTTCATGTTTCATTGGCATATTCTTGATTAGCCAATTGAGGCTTTACCAAATGTTGAGAGTTTATTTGTCCCCAAACAAGAACTCAATTCTAAATCATATCCCACTCAAATATGATTATTTCTCTAACTCAAATCTGACCCACCATTCATAACCGTACACTAATATAAATTAAGTAATGGATGCTCAAATTAGTTGCATATATATATATATATATATATATATATTATATTATATTATATTATGCCATGGCCATAATACATAGCAACAGAATGAATGTTGTGTTCAGGTTACAATTCATGAGGCAGGAAAAACATTTCTGCGTTAATATTGATCTTCAGCTAAATTTAGAGTTAGACACAATGGTGTTATAACCAAAAAAAAAAAAAAAAGCAAAACAAGACTCAGCGCCTCGTAAGCTAATCGGAGTTTGACTAAAAAAAACTCATTTAAGCTTATTTGTTAAAATAAACGAGTTGAGTCTAAACTTCATTTTAAAATTCATTTGATAAATGACATGAGTTCAAACTCTATAAAACTTGACTTGTTTAAATTCACAAACAATCTCTTAAAAAGCTCGCGTGTCAACTCGCAAGCAAGCTCTTGAACAAGTTCATTAAAGTGAGCCAACTTGCAAAAATGCTTGTGAACATACTTATTGTTATATATTTTCAAAAGAAAAAAATAAAGAAGAAGAAGAAGTAGTGTCTATTGCAGTCGTAGCAAAATCTCCGATTGCAGCAATAAAGTAGAAAAAATGACATTCTCCTTGCCGTGATCACAACAGACTCGAACCACCATTGTAATTGTTTGTATTCTACAAATAGAAATGACTACTATCTAAAGTTGCAACCATACATTCATCTTATATAAAATTTTAAATGTAATTTAAACTTTTTGGTATCATAAAAAATTTATAAAAACATCATTACAAAACATCAATGTTTCATTATATCCTTAAGGCAAATTGTACAGTACAAATATTGGATTTATCAGTGGAACTTCATACGTGCTCTGGAGTAGATTTCATATTCTTTATTTTCAATTTTTCTAACAATCTAAAGGCAATATTTTCTCTTCTTGTAATCTACATCCATGGCAACACTTAAAAAATTAGTAACCAGTATAGAAAAGTTGGATCGATCATTTTGATGGTGGAAGTTTTGTAAGATGGTAAAAGAGAGTGTATTTTCTATTAGCCTTTTTACACGTAGTATATGTTTTGAACACACTAAGACCTAAACAGTTACCACATCACAATCCAACTCAATAAAAACTGTCATATCATACTACCATGACATCTTCTTCAAAAGATTGTTGACCATATTATTACTTTACTTTTTTACACTAAACCTTATAAAATTATGATCAACAGTCTTATGAACAAGGTTACATGGTAGTTTAATATGATAATTTTTATTGAGTTGGATTATAATGTGGCAACTTCAGTATATCACGTCATTTAAATTAGTTGGAATTATTTTGGGTAACTTTCTCTATGTAATTAAAATCAATGTTTTATAACTAAAAAGATACAAATTAAAGTTATAGAACTAAAATGAAATTTAGTGTAAAGTTAGGTAACCTCTAATACAATTTACCTAACACAAGGCTTATAATGTATCATTTATAAATGTAAAATTTATGTGAAATTGTAATAGTGTGTATTAAATGGTGTGTGTGAAATGTTTTTACAGCTTATCAATAAAAATAATTGGTTCAAAGTTCTATTTGCCATACTATTCATATTTATTGTATTGAACTTTCATTAAATATTGGTTCTAATTACAAGATACCTTTATTGATGCACATAGTTTATAAAAATGTTGCTACATGGATCAATGATTTGGTTGTGTTTTGAAAATAGCGATTTCAAAATAAAAAAGAAGGAGAAGGAGCAGTGTGCGTTACGGTCACAATAAAATTTGTGATGGCAGTAGTAAGGTAGAAAATAATGAAATTCTCCTTACTGTGATTGCAACTCAAACCACCATTATAACCGTTTGTTTTCTATGAATAGACATGAGTGTTGTCAAAGGTTGCAACCACACTTTTATCTTATATAAAATATCAAAGTTAATTTACTATAAAAATTAAATTTAGAGTGACATAGTGTGTTGCTTCAGTATTTAGGTACCACTGTTGAAGTAGCTAAAGTATGTGAAGATATCAATCTTGGAGTTGACTGAATAGTTGAGAGATTAGCTTGCATGCTGTTATGAGAAGTAGAAAATTTTTTGTTATAAGAATTGATAGGAAGACGATTGTGAGGTCTAACATGGGTATCAATATGTTTGTGATAATAAAAGGCTATATGATTGTTCAACCCACATATCTGACAGGCAACATAGTTGAATGTGGAAATATAACCTCGTTGACCACCATGATATTCTTGTCTTCCTTGATTAGTAATAGTAGTAGGGTGAGCATGGGACACTGAATAAGCACATTGCAATAAATTAGCAATAAGAACCTAAAGTTACTAAAAATTTAATAATAATTCATAAGCCACAAGCTGGCTATAGAGTTTGTTAAAAGAAATTGAATTGGAATCTTATTGTAAAGCCCTGGTTATGCCATTATAGTCAGAATTAAGCTGAAGCTAAATACAATGACATTGAATTTTGATGGTGATATGGACTATCCAGCCAAGGTTGAGGAATCAACAATGGCTTTGGCTTGGTAAAGGTATTGAAAAACGTATTTATCTCCCTTTAAAAGATTGTGTAATTAGATATGAAGTTCTGTTTTTTTTTTTTTGTGCGTTACTAATAACACCATAAGTTGTAGCTAATGCTCTTCATATTTCTACCATTGAATTAAAGTCGATGAGATGAGGATATATTTCATCTATTATTGATAAAAACAACCATAAAAAATAAGAACATTAGGAAAGCCTTAGTTACTAAACAAAATGGAACCAATAGTGTAAGTTAATTATAAGATTATAATCTAACTGTTATTGGTCCAAAATAGCTTTTAAAGATTGTTTACCATGTTCTTATCCACTTGGAAAGCCTTGGCAAGAACATTAGGATTGATTGGTGGATTGGACTAGAAAACTGCATTTGTAATTATAATAACTCCTGCATTTTGGTTGCTCCATCCAACAAAAGCGATTGTATTACTGTATCCAATCTTGAACTGAAAGTGGATAAGACTAATTGGGAACACAAAAACATCTATTGGATATAGATTTTTTTTATAAGGTGATTAGGGTTTGATGTCATGAAACCAATGTAAAGGGTGCCTTGAATGACCACTAAAATTTAAGTGGCTTAGGGATGAGTATGAGGTAGATTTAGACCATATAGTGCATAATTAAGACGAGCCAAAGATATGCTAAGAGTGTTAATTCCTGCTATTATGTCAATGTTTAATGGAGGAACATTTGAAGCAACTAGATTTAATATGTTTCCAATAATATTGAGACTGAAAAATGAAAAATCATTTGTTATTGCAAAATTAAGTTCAAGCATAATTTTCCATTGACAAACACTGCATGCAAAACTTATAAACATAGTTTAACATCCAAAAAATAAATAGGAATAGATATAAATAAAGCCAAGAGAGATAAAAATAAAAAGATATTGTTCAAACACAAATTAATTAAGGACAAGAAGGTATATATTTACACATCACCATTCTTAATATCTTTAGCAACCACATAGAAGTCTTAAAGAGGACTAGGATCATAAGCAGAGGCAAATGACACAGCTAAAGCTGTTAGGCAATTTTCGTAAGTGCATAGTCTACAACAAGTAGTGAAGTTCAAGTATCGAGTATCATTCCCATGAGGAGATTGATACCAAGCACTAGCCTTAATTTTATTTCCACAAGCTGACAAATAAATTAATTTGAAAGAACAATGAATTAATAGCAAAGATAAAATATAAAATCTAGAGTATCCCCTTAAAATCCAAAAAAAAAAACTAGAGTTCGGATTTGCTTTAGTAACCATTTAATTGAATTATAGGATTTAATTTCAACTCAATTTGATAAGACAATCAATGGTCAATCTCTTAAATTACCTAAAGTCTCTTTTGAGATCAATTAATCATGCCAAAACTAATAACCTCATATTTTCATATTCAAGTCAATTAATTAAGGCTCATTAAGTTCTTTATCAACTTAATACTCCTCGAAGGATACGTATACTTTCATGATCAAGGTTCCTAAGTTTTACATGTTTATGATCCGATAAATTATGCACCTTCTGTTGTGATCCCCTCTAGGTCGTGATCCTTTTATGACCATTTGTCCAATTTGTGAGCCTCTACAATCTCAAATTGGTAAAGTTCCTGAGTCGCTCAAGACTTGCCCTCACAGTCATGAGCATCTTGTGACTCAGGCTCCCTTTAATGCTCAACAGTCAACTGCCACTCAAACGAGTATATTTTCATTAGTCATGACTTGAATCCTACCCTCACGATCGTGAGCGATTGTTTTTTTACAAAAAACTATTTTGCATTTAATGAAAGTATGAGATGATAAAGGATGAACTTAATGCCTCCAATAACTACATTTGTGATGTGCAAGTACTTAAACAACCTCTGAAGCCTCATTCAAGATTTAGAAAACTTTGGTGGTTGAATATTTTTTCTTAGCATTCAATTGAGCACTCTTACTCTCATATACTTTCTTTATAATTCATTAACTCCTTTGAGAGTTGGTTATATGTTTAAAGATAGGCCTTAAACTTCATCTAATTCTTCGGTTAGATTAGAAGGGAAGTGAGGTTAGACTCTAAAGGAATTGGTTTAAATATTTCTCCATCAAAACACTTGGGTTTATCGTTAGAGCTAAGCCTTACTTAAAAGCTCATTGTTATAAGGTTTAGAGTTTATCCTTAATACTCTTGTAATCTCAATCTTTGTGAATAAGATTGGTGTGGGGATTGTAAATCTTAACTTGGGGATAAATTAGATGGAGACATAGATTCATTTATAAATCAAACACCTTAAGTTCTTTTGTGCTATCTTTTAATTATTAATTCTTCTTTAATTCTTTTTAATTTTCTTTTAATTTCTCAAAATTCCTCTAAGGAAATTTCAATTTTTTTAATTTAATTAATTAATTAATTTTTTTGTCAATAGGGAGGTCATATGACCTGAGTATCAATGAACTATACAATAAAGGACAATCCTCCCCTTTTAAACTAACGATGGCAAGATTAGAATCCTGCAAGATTAGACAATTAATATAATATCTCCATTTTTTAAGCTCAATTAATATAAAAATATAATTTTATTTAATTCATGCTTGTCCTATTCTTGATAGTTTTATGTCTTGAAACAATAATTTTCAAGTCTAAATCATATCCTTCAACCCTTTGTAGCTTAGTAGCTCAAGTGATGGATATTATAAGGTGAGGTTATGAGTTTGATATCTCACTCCCCCTTAAACCTCCTAGTTGTTAAAACAAATCTAACCCACATCCACATGAGACTTTTAAGTTCAAGTGAATAATTGATTCTTTCTCAAAGAGAAATTAAGTCACCGCATACCTAAACTAAACTAAATAATTTTTTAAAATAAAATGTTTACAATAAATATGTCCTACCTAAGGATAACTTAAAACAAAAATCAGTTAGTTTTGTTGGATTAATTCAAAATAATTGTTAATTTTAATTTTTAAATATTTTATATTTTAGTTTCTTTGTAGACGAAGGTCACTCAATTTTTTTTTTGATAAAATTAGCAAATATAAACTGCCCGATACATATAAAATTCATGAATATGCTTTCACTTTCATATTTATTTAAATAAATTCTATATTAAAAGTCAATTTTATGTTTCAAAATAATTTTTAAAATTTAAATTCAAATAAAAGTTGATATTTATAAATTAATTTATTAATAATTATACAGAAGAAATGAAATTTTTTCAAGTGTAAGAAAAATGAAATACAAATACTTAAATATAGTAAGAAAATTACAAGACTACTTTTGTCATAAGTTGAAAATAGTAACCCCAAATTATATTTTTTCAAATTAAACTTGTGAGTATTCGTTCATTACTGAGGTACAAAAGGAATTAAGCTTATGTCAATGAGATGCATATCAATTGAAGATTCAATTCCTAGATGGAGTATAGTTGTAATTTATTTAGTGATTTTCTAGATGAATTTCTAGTTTGTTCAAATACTGATTTGATACATTAACTGATATGTTTGTTAGGCAATATGTAGCTGACTTTTGTAATATCTTGAAATTGACAGTTTAAACCTTGATTTAATCCCAATTAATATAAAAATATAATTTTATTTAATTGATGCTTGTCCTAATCTTGATAGTTTTATGACTTGAAACATTTATTTGCCTTGGCCTTCAAATAAAATTTTCAAATATTTAAATTTCAGTTTTGATGTAAACAAAAGTCACTCGAAATTTTTTTGATAAAATTAGCAAATATAACTGCCGGTAGAAATATATATATTTCATGAATATGCTATTGCTTTCATATTTATTTAAATAAATTCTATTAAAAGTAAATTTATATTTGAAAGTAATTTTAAATTTTAAATTCAAAT
This sequence comes from Mallotus nudiflorus, assembly GCA_947683625.1. Lineage (NCBI taxonomy): Eukaryota > Viridiplantae > Streptophyta > Magnoliopsida > Malpighiales > Euphorbiaceae > Mallotus > Mallotus nudiflorus. The sequence continues at coordinate 1,504,543 of CANTUR010000418.1, forward strand.
AAAAATTGATATTTATAAATTTATTTATTGATAATTATATGGAAGAAATATAATTTTTTTTCAAGTGTAAGAAATATGAAATACAAGTAATTAAATATTGAAAGAAAATTACAAAAGTAATTTTTTCATAAGTCGAAAATTGGAACGAAAATTACATATATTTTTTTTCAAATTAGATTTGCGAGCATGCGTTCATTACTGAGATGCAAAAGGAATTAAGCTTATGCCAATGACATACATATCAATTGGAGATTCAATTTTTAGATGGAGTATAGTTGTGATTAATTTAGTGATTTTCTAGATGAATTTCTAGTTTGTTCAATACTGATTTGATACATGAACTGATATGTTTATTAGGCAATATGTAGCTGATCTGTAAATTTTAATTAATTTGAGGGTAATGTAATATCTCGAAATTGACAGTTCAAACCTTGATTTAATCCCAATTAATGTTAAAACATAATTTTATTTAATTGATGCTTGTCCTGATCTTGATAGTTTCATGACTTGAAACATTAATTTTGAAGTCTAAATCATATTCAAATCCGCACTCAGATCCTGAAATAGAATTTCAAGATCAAGTGCATCATTGACTATTTCTCAAGAAAATACCAAGTCACGCCATACTCACAATAAACTAAATAATATATGATATAAAAATTCAATAAATATCTCCAAATTATGATAAATTATACAAAAATCATTAGTGAATTAAAATCAATTGTTTATTAAAAATTGAACTTAAATTTGGTTAAATATGATGATAATTTTCATTATAAGTGGTTATAATCAATTTCCAATTATAAAAGAATTTTTTCCAGCAAAATAATAAAGGTTCAATTTGCAAAATTTTGAAAAATTTCTAAGAATTGTTATAACCAGTATCACTACCATCATCATGAGCAAAGTAAAGTCATGACACACATTATGAGTGGTGATAAATTTGTCCTAAGCAATGACGACCTCCACTGATTTCCAAAAACTTATCACTACCAACAATAGGAAGCGTCATCACTTATGAAAGCGTTTGAATTCAAAATTAGCTTTAGCACTGGGACTGTCATGACCAATGACGATTTTTTCATGAGTCATGATAGAGTTCCTGAGTACTTTATTTTGATAGTTGAAAGGCTCTCTTTGTGCATTTAATGTACCTCCAACAACTTTTTTCCTTTATGAGAGTACAAATACTACTCATAATTGAGCTGGAACAAGAGAAGTAAGTTGAGCAAAAACCCCTAACAACTATCTTTGAGTGTTAATTCTTGAATTTAATTTTCAACCACCCAAGATCTTCATATTTAATTCTTTGTAATTTTTTTTTCCTATCTTAAGAGTGTTATTGAGTGTGGGTTGGTGAGTGTTTAATTCAATCAATCAATAGCTCAATAGTGAGATTGAGTGAGTTAGGATTGGGATTTAAACACTTGTAAGCTAAGATGATTGTTCTTAGCACTTGGGTTTGAGTGTAAACCATTTGAAAAAATACTTGGGTTTGAGTGTGAGCCTTGAAAAAACACTTGTTAGCTAAGACGATTGTTGTTAGCACATCGGTTTGAGTTTGAGGCTTGGAAAAATATTTAGGTTTAAGTGTAAGCCTTGGAAAAACACTTGGGTTTAAGTGTGAGACTTGAGAAAACACTTGGATGGCTTTGTTTTAAGCTTGTAAGGGTTTAATTTACACTTTAACGTATATTGATGGTGGATTGAAACTCTCAACAAGTAGTTCAAAAGAGGATGTAGACTTTGAGGGCTAAACCTTTATAAGTTACTTGTGTTTTTCTTGCTCTTCTTCTTCATTATATTGTTCTCTAACTCTGTTTTTAGTTTGCACTTTGTTAAATATTAAAAATTCCCTATCTAGCTCAAAAAGCCAATTCACCTGTCCCTCTTGGCACTTATGAAATTACAATTGGTATAAGAGTTTTGGTCTCCATTTTTGAAGATTTAACCATCTTGAAGAAAATATCATGGCCTCCACAAGTCAAGTTATTACTGACCTCGATATCCATGGTCCAAGCTACACAAGGCCTCCATTAATCCTTGATGGTATCGATTATACATATTAAAGAAACAAGATGGAGATGTTTTTGGATATTAAAAAAGTAAATTTACGGTATGTTTTTGGATAGTAATTTTTAAAGAAAGGAATTAATTAGTGGGTCTAATTACAACCTGATTTTAATTAAGTGATGTGATCTTAAATCTATTTATTTTAAAAGAAATGAAATTAATGGGCTTGCTATGTCCAAATTAATTTTAGTCAACCTAAAAAATGGGCCCAAATCTAAATTAATCCAATGGGTCTAAGTTGATTTTAGTTAGTTAATCTGAACCATTTTTAAGCTTATTTTTATTTAGTGGGTTTGAGGCCCAAATCATACAAAAATAAACAAACAAGTCCAAAAATATAAAAAATATCAAAACAATCAAATAAAAGATCAAACAAGCAATTAAATTATTTCTTCTAAAAAAACCCTAATTTTAATTAACATGCAACCTAAATTAACTTGTTGCCTCTATTGATTTTAATTAGGGTTTACCAAATTAACCTAATTTACTAATTAATTTTAATAGTGTAGAAAATTAAAGAATATTCACTATTTCTCATTATTGGGGCTATTACAATCTACTGTACAAAAATTAAAATCAATTTAATTACAACCAAAACAAAAGCAAATTAAAAGAATGCAGAAATCATAAATTCTAAATTCTACAGGAGTTTTACAAATCTTAATCCATGGCATCCCATGGATTCTTCAATGTAATCACTGCCAAAATTTTATTTCAACCTCATCTCTAAAGTACCACAGAGCATTAATGAAAAAAAATAAAAAAACATAAAATTAATCAGTAATGAATCAATAAAAAATAAAATAAAGAAATCAAATAAAAAATAAAGAGAAAAGAAAATAGTAGAAGATGTTGTGCAAATATTATTTGAATGCCCCTCAAATTAAGATTGTCATCGTTTCAAGATTGACTCTATTATTTTTTCTTGATTCTTTAGACCTTAAAAGCAAAGATCGTAGTTTTCTTTTGCAGTAACTAATTAGGGTTCTTTTTTTCTCTAGGTTTTTTCGAAACTCTTTTTTTCTAGGGTTTTCACATAGCTGTTCTTTTCACAGACTCTCTCTGCCTTTTTCTTTTTTTTTCTTTTTTTTTTATTTCCCTCATCTGCTCCTCATAGCCTTCCCTTCTAGCTTTTAAAGCCAGAGCTAATCATTCAGTCCCTGTGATCATACAGGAAATTACGTGATAGTTGGGAGCGATTAGGAGACTAGTTTGCATTTTAGTTTTGAATTTTCAAACTCAAGATAACGAAATGATAAGCAATAGGATTTTGAAAAATTAAAACTCTAAACCAATGAAAAAAATGATAAATGATAAAATTAGTGTAAAAAAAAAACGTAAAAATCACTTTTTAGCGAAAATTGACATTCTAGAATGCCAATTCTCACCTGTAATGTCGATTGGCATTAAGTAATGTTGGTCGGCATTAGGAAATGTCAGTCAGCATTAAATGTCGATTGACCAATTTTTTTAAATTATGAAAAAGTCCTACGAAATTTTTAATTTTTGCAATTAAATCCCTAAAAATCAATTTTGCAATTAAATCCACAAAATGTTGCAATTTAGTTCTTTAAATAATGAAACTCAACACTGTAGATCAGTTCTCAATTAGATTTTCATCATAGGGGCTTTCATCGCACGCGTGCATAATTGCATCCCGAAATTTGGTGTGTTCTGCTGCTGGTCTACCTATAGGTGCGTTTACTTTCAAAATTAAATCTAGCTATGTATTTATATCTGAATTATATGTTGCGATATATGCTATTAAAGTTGCTTGGTCAAGAGGCTGATATTGCTTTGGGTTAAAGTGTGACTCAATGTTTGTTGTTCATTCTTTTTGATCTAAAACAAGAACTGTTCCCTGGATTCTCTTGTAACGATGGCTTCAATGCTTGCGCCACATATCTTAAATGAATTTTAGACTTTCACATATCTACAAAGAAGGAAATGCAATTGCAGACTTATTAGGTAAACATAGTTTAACTATAAATTCTGTTGTTTGGTGGGACTTGATTCCCTCATTTTGTAATTTAGCCATTGCTAATGATTTTTGTCAACAGCCTTGCTATAGGTTTTGTTATTCATTGTAAGGCTTGTTATCTTTTTATAAACTCTATTTCTCTTTATTTTATTAATTTCATTTTAAACTTCAGAAGCGTGATGTAAACGCTAAGAGGTGTCAATCTAGTTGAGATGCTCGGGTGTGTTTCTTGATTTATGAATTCTAGCGTTTAAAAAAAATGTATTTGAGAAAAAAAAGGATGAGGGCTTATAGTGCCTCATGAACAATGTTAGGGGCAACATTGTACCTTTTCCCTAATATAAAATATTGATCAATTTATTCATAATTAAAGTGTAATTTATGTGTCCAATACATAATGAAAGATTATAAATATGAATAACTATTAAAAAAATATTCAAGTATTTTTTAATAAATGGCAAGATAATTTTATTAAATATTAAAAAATAATCTAGGAAAAATCCATCGAGATTTGGTAACTAACCTGAATCATCAGATTCACCCCATACACCAAAACTAAGCCAAATTAAGATAGATAAAAAAACTTAGAGAAAATAGAGAAGGAATTAGGAAAACAAAGAAGAAAAATAGGCAGAAATTGAAAAAGAACTGAGAAAAAACCAAGAGGATGAATTACAACCAGTTGCAGAGAAGTCATTGTCCCTATGAACTCCTTGTTTAACAAAGGAGTCAGTCATGAAATTTTTTTCCCTCACTATGTGACGTAGCGGAAGGGTGGATAATAATAATCAAATATTATTGAATCACACACGACTGCCAATAATCGATCTTCTATAGCGATTTAGGCTATAGGCATTAAAATTTCTAGAAATTTTGGAAGAACAAAAGAGAATTCAAATTATCATAAAATTTTCGTCCAACGATGACAATGAAAGCCTAAATAGTAAATCCTCAAAATAATCCTAAAACCAAAAATAAGAAAATAAAACCCTAAAAAATAGGAAATCATAAAATCGCCCGTTTAAGGGCCTAAATAATAAAATCTGGCCAAAAAGTGATAGATCTCATAATCAAAGCTAGTGACTTCAAACCGTTGGCCCGTTTTGCACATGAATTAGGTTTTTGAATCACCCAAATCCGATACTTGGAACTTGCCCAAAATTACGAAACTGCCACTATCGTAATTTGTTAAATTTATGCATGAATTGGAGAGGGCCTCTATGCTGCTTGCATCACTATGTGAACAAAGGAAATAAGAGGAAAAGCTGCCTTTAAATTATTGATAAAACATAGTTCATTGTGCAAGCCTCAAGGCTAGTCATTAGAAGATTGATTAACCTAAGTCACGACATTGGAGGAATCCGACTCAATTCTGAACTTAACATCATGAAATTTGAATTAAGAGTCATTAGTTGAAGAGCATTTCTAATTGCAATTAAGTCAGCCAAATTTGAGTCTACAATACCACAAGGAATAGAAAAGATGCATCTTACCAACCTAGCATGATCTCTAAGAACTCCCTCGGCTCCACTTAAACCCAGCTTAGCAAGAGACAAACCATCCACATTCCATTTGAGTTCACTTAAAGGTGGAAGTTGCCAACCTAAGGAGATGCACCTACGTTTAGGCAATGGTTGAAAGTTTTGATGGCGTTAACTGCAAGCCATAAATCCTAGGAAAGTAATAAACCTTCGTCATCCAGAGCCTTAACCCAAACTTTAGCTCTGTGAATAATTAGAAAAAAATTTTGAGGCATTAATAAAGCCAACGTTAAAAACCAAGACATTTCTTTCAGCCCAAATAGTCCATAAGACTACAAAAAAGATAACCATCCACACTTTCTTTTAAAAAGAGCCCATAGAAAATCCTTCCCATTGATCAAATAAATAGTGTAGAGAGGAATGTGGAACCCGATCAAAACCCCACCAATTCATAAGGCCATACCAAATAGATTGTGCCAAAGGGCATAAAATAAAAAAGTGATCGACAGTTTCCAATTCCAAATTACAAAAAGAACAATTAGAGTTGGAGGAATCAATAATTCCTTTTTGAAGCAGCAGATCTTTAGTATTTAATTTTTACAATAATGCCATCCAAACAAAAAATTTCAACCTTCGGAGGAGCCAAGCTGTGCCAAACACCCTTCATCAAGAAAGATAAAGAAGGTCTTGAGTCAGAAGACAATGCTTTATAAGCTGACATAACCGAATAAACTCCTTTATGATCATGCATCTAGATTATTCTATCTTTAGAAAAGTTAGTTAAAATTTCTTTATGTAATTTTTATTTTAGTTAAAATTTAAGAAATAATTAAAACTTGAAGGACCTATAATTTATTCTAAAAATTTAAAAGTAAATTAAATTACCGAAATATTGAACTTAAATATTTTCTAGAAGAAAAAACATAAAGTACCACCATCAAGGTCATTATTTTTTACCCTTTTTCTTGGCCTTAATAGAAAAGTTTAACACCATCAAAAGTTATACTTAAATACATCGAATTTAGGAACTTCAGGAATATAATTGGAAATTGAAAAATGTCAAAATAAGAATTAAAATAAACATTAGGGTCATTTTTAACCATTTCTCTAAACATATTAATGGGTCAAGTTTCTTGAAAATTTTATTTTAATGCATGCCAAGTGAGTGGACTCTGTGTTAATAACATTGTTGACATATCCATACCTGGCATTGATTTTGCACCATATGGAGTCCTAAACCTACCCCCACATATTCTACATTGGTTATAATTGTTAACACGCCTATGGTCTTTAAGAATATTGATCCACGTACACATGTGGATTTATAAATAGGGTTGAGCTCATTTAATACAAAATTAATTAGCTTTGTATTAGATGAACTCAGCCCCATTTATAAGTCCACATGTTTACGTGGACTAACACTTTTTCAAGGCCCATGGACGTGTTAACATGGTATCAAAGCAGTGGTCCCGGATTCATATATAAGACTTGATTATATTTGAATTTAGGAAGTGCTCGTAGTTGGGTGCGGCCCATTCAAATTTGACAAATGTAATTATTTCAGATCCAATTACACTTGATAGGGAGTATTGAAAAATCTTACATTAAAAAAGTACAAATGAATGACGTGATTAATAAATGGTGTAGATTGAATCTTAATACAAATCAATTAATTTTATATTAAATGAACATAACTTCATTTATAAGTTATGTACGTGGATCAATACTCTCTTAAGGTGCATGAACGTGTAAACAATAACTCGATGATAAGGTGATTTTGTACCTCTCCCTATTGATTTTCACCGTGTTGTGGCTTATATGGCAAATGCCACATCATGGTCGTGGTTTACATGGCAAATGCCAAGTCATGGATAGAGGTCACGTGGATGATGTCATGCCATGGTTGTAGCTGATGTAAATAAAGTCACAAGTAAAATCCATCTTTAAGTCATTTGAATTATAACGTTTTTTTTTATTGAGTTATTATTATTTTATTATATTATATTAAATTTATATATTATTATTTATGTATACAATGAGTTTCAATTTGATAAATTTATAGATTTTTTATAAAATTTTTAGGAATTTAATATACTATATAAATAATAGTATAAGAACTTACTATATATATAAATAATAGTATAAAAATTTAATGTATAAATAAATAATAATATAGACGTTTAATACAATGCAATAAAATAATAGAAACTCAATATAAAAATTCGCTATAGTTCAAAGATCTAAAAATAATTTTTCCCTAAAGTAACGTCATGTAAATAAATCATGTCATTGTCATGTAACGGACGTCGTTAGCGGTGAGGTCTGAAGTTTAATGGATTAATTCAACTTGGTATTTTTTAATAGATTAATTATAGTTAATAAAGGTGTTCAATTTTAAACTTAGATGGGCTACAGTCTCTTATTTTATTTTATTTTTCTCTGGTTCCTTATTGATCAAGGGAAATGGAAAATACAGATAATTCTTAATCTATACTTTTGACATATATGATATATAGATAAAGATTTTTATCGCTGGCCGTATATAGTTATATTCTGATCCATAAATTTTTTTTTTCTCTTATTTGTATGAGCTACCAAAAAATTATAAAAACAAAAAAGTAAAAGAAGTTATATCTTCCGGTTTGCAGCATGCGTCAGCGTCCTATTCTAAACTTCAAAAATGCTTTGACTAAACAATGTTATACGATTAAAAACAAATGATCAAAATGTATTCTTTTTAAATTACTGTTGACTGTACAGAAATGATAGTAAACCAGTTCCCCATGGCCAAAGCTAGTTCCAACTTCCAACTTCCATGTTGTAAGCATTAGAAGATGAACATATATAGACATTCACTCTTGGAAAAAAAAATCAAATGCTATTTTTTACTGTATAAAAAATAATTATATATATAAATATTGATTCTGTATGATTTTGATCCCTTTATAAACTAAATACTTTTTTTTTAATTTTCATTTTAATTTTTATTTCGATTTCAAAATATGAACAAAGTGGCTCTAACTGCCATGCTAATAAGGTTTAGCTAAACGTTTTACGTATTTATCGATATAAGGTGATATAAAGAAAGTACTCAGAAACAAACTTGTAATAATATTATAGGATAAGCAAGTGTAACATGCATGGAGAGCTATAAAAAGCATCTCTTTATTGTCAGGTTACAACCAATACATTACCAAACAAAATGAAACTGAAGCCACAAGTAAATTATATGATTATGATCTAACTGTTGTTGGTCCAGAATTGTTTCTAAAGATAGTTCACCACATTCTTGTCCACTTGGAAAGCCTTGGTGAGAAGATCAGGATTGATTGGTGGCTCGGATCCAAACACTGCATTTGCAATTGTAATAACTCCTGGATTTTGGCTGCTCAATCCAGCAAAAGCAACTGCATTAATCTTTCCTGTGTTGAACTAAAAGTGAATTAACCAATTGGAAACACGAAAACATCTCAAGGATATAGAGTTTTTGTAATCAGGCGATTCAGGTTGGATGTCACGAAGCCAACATAGAGGGTGCCTTCAACGACTACTAGGATTTCAGTGGCTCGAGGATGAATATGAGGAGGATTTAGACCATATGGTGCAAAATCAAGACAAGCCAAAGATATGCCAAGTGTGTTGAGTCCTACTATTCTATCAACGTTTAATAGAGTGACAATTGATCCAACTTGATTGGATGTGTTTCTAGGAATATTGAGACCAGAAAATGAGAAATCTTTTCCTGTTGCAAGCATTGGATCCATGCAGAATTTTCCATTAACGAACACTGCATGCAAAAATATAAAGATAAACATAATTGAACATAAAAAAAAAAAGATATTGTTCAACCACAAATAAAAGGAAGGTAAATGCACATACCACCATCCTTAGGTTCTTTAATGGCCACACAAAAGTCCTGAAGAGGACTAGGATCATAGGCAGAGGCAGATGACACAGCTAAAGCCAAAAGAGCTAAAGCTATAAGAGAATAAGCTCCTTTGCTTGTGTATAATTGTATATTATATAGCTGAAACTTAACTGAACTTATCTTAAAGACGGTATTTAGGTTTGGGGATGAGAAAATTGCATGGAAAAAAGGTGTATTTATAGAAGAAAGTCATTGAATAAGTCTTTTGTTATCTCTTGATTGCTTCTCCAGGCATTTATTTCTTTTTAATTTTACAGGTGACACATATTCTACAACTACTATATTCAAATTTTTCTTTACCTAGATTAAGTATTATATAATATTTGAACTTGTCATTTTCCTGTTTGATTTCTTGCTTTGTTAATTATAGTTAACTTTTTAATCTAACTAATATGTAAGCTGACCACCTCAATGGTTGATGATTTCAACCATTGATTTCAAGTTCAACTTAATCTATTGTTTTCACTATGGAATTGAATCTCTTCAAATTGCTTAAAGTGCTAGTGCTTGCCATTGGTGTGGTGCTTTTCCATATATTTTGTAAAGAAACCCCTTTATGTATTTAGCAGCAAGTTTAATTAAGGAACCTCTTTAAATTTCTGATACTATATGACTAATTTATTCCAAGATTAAGAAATTTGCAAGACACTCCTTTTGTGTATGGAATTAATGCTTTACCAAATGTTGAGTGTCTATTTGTGTCCTGATAATTGATTATTTCTCTAACTCAAATCTAGTTACTGCTTACTGCTTCAGTTTAAAAAATAAATAAACAAAGTTTTTGTGGACCGGATACATAACATAATAATAATAATAATCCATTTTTTACTTGACTGCACTGCAATTCTTTTAGAATATGTTGTTACTCAGATATTGACTAGTGCAAGGAGTGATTGATTTTTTTTTTTAAAATATTGTAAAGAGAAACATACATATCGACATATTATTAAAATGTTTCCCGTTGAAACATTCCTTTTATTATAAGAAAAAAATAAAAATAAAGAATAAAAGTATAAAATTAACAAATTTTCTTATGTAACGGTCTTGTGACAGTACTACATATACTATTATTCATTATTATTATTCATATTCCAAAGGTTGTATCCAATGAGTAATGAAATTTAAGGCATGCATATGTACATGTCATTTAATCTTCAATATTCTCATAACAAGGTAAAGATTGATTTCAAAAATTTGCAAATAAAAAATTTAAATTCGATGAATTTATATATAAATATGAAGTTTATAAATGTTGGAAATTTTTATTAAGGTTGATATCAAACTATTTAGACTTTTATGGGTTTATCCAATTAAAACTGTAAAATAGTTGAACTTCATGTGATTATATCAAATGAAAGAAATTGAATTTTTAAGTTAATTAATGATTTTGCATTATAACACCATAGGTTGATTACCATAGGAACATAAATATATATATCTAGTTTATTAAAAGTATAATGATATATGTAGTGACTCGTGATAATTATGGACAATTATATGATAATTTTTTTAAAATTTACAGTTTTATTACCTCTTTTTCTACCACATGATATAGGAGGAAAATTAATAGGGTTATTTTGATGATTAGTTGCTCAATAGCGTGACATCTATCTTTTTCCTCATTAAATCTTTAATTAACCAAGGAAAATTGGACAAGGACTGGTTCCAAGGAAAATTTCATTTATATAAGCTTAGGAAGTTAGAGATTTGTTCTTCCCTGAAATAAAAAATTAACCATTGAAAACTAGTTAAGCAAGTCTACATTAGTTTTCTGCAGATTGCGCAGCTTCAGTTTGTTCTGGTTCCATTGAAGCACCCCAGCATTGAAATAAACTTTGGCTCAATTGATATGCAAATGAAATTACACCATGAGGTAAAATAATAAGGAGATGATGTTATGACTCCATTTTCACTTCTAGATTGTCTTCTAATTTTCCAGTTGTTAAATCCTCTTGTGCTGCATACTTTTACTTCCAACATTACTCATATTTTGTTGCTTAAACTTTTGTTACTTTTAATTTTCATTTAGAACTTTTACTTAATAGTCATTTGTGATTACACATTGGTTATAAAAGTGTGTATGTTTGAATTTTATAGGTTTGGATACTTTTATAAAATTATTATAGTTTTATGGAGTGTATTTTGTATTTGATCATGAGATATGTGTATTTTATATAATTAAAAAAAAACATTTATAATGTGTGTGATGGAGTTTCTCCTATTTATGGGAAAGAGTGAGATGGTCTATTGGGATCCCATATTAATTATAAAGTAGGTATATATTTAGATTATATATGTTAGTATGTCTTTACAAAACTATTATGATTTTATAAATAAGTATGGTCTGTCAGTAACTCAATTTGTACTTTTGTTATTAAAAAAAATAAAACCTTGCCCAAATTAAATTTAAGGACAATGAAGTTATACCAATTTCATCAAATCTTAAAGTTCAAGTAAATTTTGTGCCACATTACTTTGCCCAAATTAAATTTAATGACAATGAAATTATACCAATCTCATCAAATCTTAAAGTTCATATAAATTTTGTGCCCCAAGTGAAGAAATGATTTCGTACTTTCGTATAAAACTCACTTCACTTGATAATGTAATGTCTCGTAATTGTTTGCCCAAATTAAAATGATTTTGTGCTTCCATATAGAACTCAATTCACTTTATAATGTAATATCTTGTAATTGTTTGCCCAAATTGAATTTAAGGACAATGAAGTTATACCAATTTCATCAAATCTAAAAGTTCAAGTAAATTTTGGGTCTCAAGTGAAGAAATGATTTCGTGTTTCCATATAGAATTCACTTCACTTGATAATGGAATGTCTTGTAATTGTAAAAATTGGGGTTCTTTATACAAATATATCAAAATTCAAAAAAACTTTCAAAAATGACGTTAGTTTTAAAAACTAACTTTCCTAACTTTTTTTTTTCAAATATAGACCACTTTTTTTATCACTATTATTTTTAGGGTTGTTTTTTTTCCAACATTTTTTTCCTTTTTACTGATTTTTTCAACTTATTTTAAAAAATTTAATTGTTTTATTTTGTTTTTCAACAATTTGTTTTTCTTTATACTGTTTTCATATATTTTTTCTTATTATTTTTATTACTACCTTCATTATTTTTTTGTCAATATTTTTTGCTAAATATTTTTTTTCTTAAAATTTTTTTTGCTAAACATTTTTTTCTATTCTTGTGGTACTATTTTTTTTTTCTAATGTCTTCATCTTTTTTTTTTTTAAACATTTTTTTACTCAACGTTTTTTTGTTAACTTTTAAGGTGCTATCTTCATTTTATTCTCAACATTTTCATTTTCTTTTACTCAATATTATTTTTCTCTTAAGACATTTTTTTTTCAAATGAATAATTATAAACTAAATATTTTCAATCGTTGTTAAATCAAGAAATAAATTTCTTCAATTGTTGTAACAAGAATAAATAAACAAAAATTTCTCCTTTTATATTCTTAAAGAATAAGAATTTTATTTTTTAACATTAATTTATTTATTAAAATATGTAACAACTTTTTTTAAAAAAAAATTATTTGATACTTATTGATTATCATTATGTAACAAGTTTATAATTTTTATGATGTATTTGCAACTTCAACAAGGAAAAAAAAAGCTGAAAAATTAAAAAAAAATCAAGAGAAACCAACAAACAAAAAAAAACTACAAACAACAACTGAAATAACACAACAATAAAAATCAAAATTTTTTTACAGTTGTTGATCGTTGTTGATTTTTGTTGATTTACAGTTGTTGATTATTGTTGTTGTTGTTTTTTAAATTATTCTTTCATTATTAATGACAAAATTAAGGCCATAAATAAAATTTTAATTTTATAGTATTAATGACAAAAATAGTAATTTTTTTTATATATCTCATAATTTTTATTGTTTTTTATTGTTATTTTTTTTATTTTTAACAAAAATCAACAAATATAAACAAAGAGAAACAGCAAAAACAATTGAAAACAACAACTAAAATAACAAAATCAGTAAAAGCAATAAAAAATTACAGTTATTGATGTTTGATAATTTTTGTTGATTTTTGTTGTTGTTTGTAGTTTTTTCATTTTTTTCATCATTGATAACTTGTTTCCGGAACTCTTGAGCTTAAGACCCTACAATCAATGAACAAAGGGCAAGGTGAGAGGTGGGGAGAGTCCCCACAGACACTCCAATGCCTAAGTCAGAGAATAGAAAGAGAGTTTGTATAAAGAGCAAGGAACAATTAGAATATGAGAGAATGAGATGATGTCGAATGAGAGGTATGGAGTCCTATTTATAGTGATACTTAAACCTGAAAGAAGTAGGATTCCTTGTGGGATAGGAATCCTAATCCTAGTATGAGAGTATTCTCTCTTTGCTTAGGAATCCTCTTTGGGGTAAAGTCCTTTCCATGAACGGATTCTGCTACCTTCCCTGTCTAGGTAACCTTATTCAGAAAATAAAAACCCTTTAATTAAATAGGAATATATATATAAGTAGTATCAAGAGTCGCCCCCCTCGAGTATATTTGGATATTTATGTCTGTCATATCCAACTAGAATAGAGCACTTATGCTTCCCTATAGAAAGTAGTTAGGTACTGCACAGTGACATAGAAGGGTGAGTTGAGGTGGCCAGCCTCAGTCATAGGAAGAAAGTAAAGCTCGGTACCGAGTCTTGAAACTATCGTGTTGCTGAGGTGTCATATGGACCTTTAGAGCACCCTAAATCTGCGAGATTGAGTGCAACAGATTAACTCGTTTGTGTAAAAATGACGTGACGAAACCAGTTGTCACTAAATTTTTTATGTTTAGTGCCAGGACGCGAGGCTTAAGTGCTTGGAACCTCAGTACTGTAGAAGCGACTTGAGGATGTTAGCTTCAGTCACTAGACTTTAGATGCTCGAGGCTTAGATGCTCGGTGTAAGGATGCGAGGCTTACATGCTTGGAACCTCAGTACTATAGAAGCAACCTGAGGGTGCCAGCTTCAGTCACTGGACTTAGATACTCGGTGTAAGGACGTGAGGCTTACATGCTCAGAACCTTAGTACTATAGAAGCGACTTGAGGGTGCCAGCTTCAGTCACTAGACTTAGATCTTAGTGTACTAGAAGCGCGACTCGAGTGCTAGATAGTCAAAGTGTGCTGAAAGTGTAGCTCGAATGCTAGTTTAGAGTAAATAAAAAGAGAGTTAGTAAAGATGTGTGTGGGCTGAGGCATGGCTATGCTGCTTCAATTCCTAGGGATTTAAAATTTGAATCGCTTAAGCGATGCGTCTTTTCGTGTGTCAGAAGATAAGACATTTTTTCTACCATCATAATGACCACTCGATTAATGGGTTTTACTTTTCCCAAATTGCCCTTAATGATATGGGGAGAAGCAAAGTAATAATGAGGGAAATTAATGGCGTGTTTCCTGATCCTTCTATAACTCTATAAATATCTCTATGATCATCAATTGATGCATTTTGCCCTTTTGTTTCATCATTGTCACATATGCATTGCTACTACTGCTTCATTTTTGTCTGCTGCGATCTTTGCACTTTGTAACCAGGTGATCTTTGTCTTTCTCCTTCTTTTTCCTATTTTTTTGTCTTTTGTGCATTTTTCTTCTTCATAAAAAAATATTATGGCACCGAGGGAACAGGTTAGTTCTAACCTGTTTATGTCGAAAATAGATGATGAACTGCTGGGGTGGTACCGGAGGCGATTTTATATTCCCGTCGATCACACCCTCCATACTGTAGATAGGAAGTGTAGGGCTCATACTCCCATGTTAGGGCTTAGTGGATTAGTGGTATATTTTGACCAGCTAGAGGGGGGTTTAAAGTTTTTGTTATATCCTTTCGTCAAAAGATTCATGAATAGGTATAACATAGCCCTTGGTCAGCTCCATTCAAATAGCTATAGGATTCTGACTAGGTTCATCCAGCTGATGTATGAAGAGGGTAGGGAACCCAATTTAGATGTCATGCAATATTTTTATAGTCTAGCTAGGAAGAAGGGAAAACTGATGTTTTCCCTGTTAGTCGATCCTAACCATACCCTTTTTGTAAAACTTCCAGACCTCCATAAGAAGTAGAGGCATAATTTTTTTATCATCGAGCACCTATTGGACTTCATGGATGTTCGGCGAATGTGGTTTGATGAGTGCCACAGGGTGAAAAGGCCTTTGAGACTTCCCAATCATGACACAAAAATGGTTTTATAGTTGCATCTCGATGGTCTTGCTGAAGCTCAATCGACTGAGGACATATCTAGAAGATACCTGTGGAGAGTCTGTCCAGATCGTGTTCATTCTATTGGTACGTTTAGGTTATTTAGAGGTATCCTTCTGACTTGCTTTATCTTTTAGATTGTAGATGGTTGAATTTTTTCATTTTGCGGATGGGATTTCTCTTCTAGCTAATGAACCGACAGCTCTAGAGGAAGTATAGGCATCCTCTTCTCTGGAACTTGAAGCCCTTGCGGCCCTTTAGGAGATGACTGTTGATCCTAAAGGCAAAACTGTAGTCAAATCATCCCGTGTTGGGAAGGGAGGTCAGCGAAAAAGGTGGTTGATTGATCAAAACTCTTGTGCTAAGGGGCTCAACAAAGAGATATGCATCCAATGCCTGAGGTTGTCTGGGTGCCCAGATATGAGGCGGTGGATATTAAATAAAATAAAGCCTCTAAGCATCTCAAATAACCAAGTGAGAGATCAGTATGCAGAGTGCAGAGTCATTGAGGCTGCCAGCGGATATGCAGCGCTGGTCTGAGGAGGGTCCGGAGGGGTTACTTGATTTGATGATAAGCCATTCATTATAAATAAGTGAATGTTATCTCTGTTACTTGCACTTTTACTTCTATTAATATGAACTTCTCTTGTCACAGATGACCTAGGCCTTGTTATTGGCAAAGGACCAATATTTTTATTTGAAAAGTCAGTATAATCTGAAGGAGCTGGAGTTCGAGACAATAACTATTGACTTTGAGAAGAAGTTGGATAGCGCCAAGGTAGCATTAGAGCTCTACCAGAAAAAATATACGGAGGCAAAATTCAAGGCTGAGGTGGGCTAGAAGAAAATCATCGATTTGGAGCCTAGTCAAGGTTAATTGATGAGGAGGATTAAAGAGCAGGATCTTTAAATTACAGATTTGGAGAAGAGGCTATATGAGGTTGAGAAGTCTCGAGAAAATGACAAAAGATCCTACCAAAACATGGTAGGGGGATTTCTCAAGGCCTACAGGTCTGAATATAGGAGGATCCTGCTTTCTCAGAATCCTGAGTTAGACTTGGAAATACTGGATTGAATAACACCGACAGACCTTGCAAAGATTGTTGTTGAGGAGGATGCTCATCTAAAGGCAACTACCTCATGTACAAGGAATAATGTTGAGTCCGCTCCTGCTGTTGAGCCTATTGTGCCTTCTAATGACACTGATGTTATTTCCCCCTCCATCTCTGGGCCCGACGGTCTTGATATACAAGTAGTAGAGTAGAGTTGTTTTCCTCCTTTTTTTTGTAATCAATTTATTGTAAAAACATTATTGTTTTAATGAATAGATACTTTATTAAATATCATTATAAGTATAGTTTATTGATAGTATTTTCTAAGGCAATCTAAGTTCCAAAATCATGGTATCTCTTTGCCTTCTCTATCTTTTAGTTTGTATTCTCCTTTGGTTGTGTGTTCTGAGATTTGATATGGGCCTTCCTAATTTGGACCTAGCTTGTCAGTTCTTAAGTTGCCTTTGCCAATATCTGCCCTTCTAAATACCCAGTCTCCTAAATTGAACTGTCTTGGGCGACTATGCTGGAGATGATACCATGCCACCTTATGCAAATGTGCTTCAGTCGTAGCTACTGCTCGCTCTTGCTTTTCCTTTAATAGGTCTAGACATATATGGCATCAATGTTGTTGATGTTGTGATTAAGATTGCAGCTGACCCTGTAACTTGGTGAACCAATCTCCACCAGTATTACCGTGTCTATGCCATAAGTTTTTCTGAATGGTGTCTCCTTGATGGATGATCTAGGAGTGGTTTTGTAGGCCCAAATTATATTATTAAGCTCTTCGACCCAATTTCCCTTTTTCTCATCAAGTCTCTTCTTTAATCCCTATATAATAATTCTATTGGTGACTTTTGTTTTTTCATTTATTTGTGGGTGGGCTACTGAGGTGAAACAAAGCTTTATTCCCAGGTCTGAATAGAAACCTCTAAATTTTTCATTGTTAGACTATTTGCCATTATCTGTAATCAAAGTGTGAGGGGTGCCGAACCTGCAAATGATCTCTCTTCAGAAGACATGTTGTATCCGAGCTTTTGTGATGGTTGGAACTGCCTCCACTTCTACCCATTTAGTGAAATGGTCTATAGCCATAATCAAGAACTTTTTTAATGAAGTGGAAGTTGGGAAGGGACCCAATATGTCCATCCCCATATGGTGAAGGGCCATGGGCTGCTAATTGTATGTAGAGGGTGGGAAGGTCTGTGATTGAGTTGAGCGAATTGCTGGCACTTATGACATGCTTGAGTTAGCTTCTGGGCATCATTAGACATGGTAGGCCAATAGTATCCTTGGAGTAGTGTTTTTTGGGTTTGTGCGTAGTGGGATTCATGCACTCCATAAATTCCCTCATGGATTTCCCTGAGTATATAATTCCCTTCCTCTGGATAGACGCACTTAGACCATAGGTGTGAAAGGGATTTTCTGTAAAGCTCCCCTTGGTGGATAAAATAGTGGGTTGCTCTCATTTTTAGCTTTTGAACTTTCAATTTGTCTTTAGGGAGAGTTTCATATTCCAGGTATTAAACTATCAGATGCATCCATTCCAAGACTTCTCGTATCTTCAAGACTTTAGGAGCTTCTGTACTAGGTTTTGTCAATGCCTCAGTGAATTCCATATCTTTAAATGCTTGGCTATCTTCAGTTGCTGATTTGGCCAGGAGGTTAGCCTCAGAATTCTCCTATCTGCATATCTGGATGATCTCCCATCGGCCCCCTTCTTGTTCAATTTGTTTCAAGAGTTGCCTGACTTTGTCCATGTACTTAGCAATGCTGGTGTCCTTGATCTGGAATGTGCCATTAACTTGGTTTACTACCAGTTGGGAGTCCGAGTGTATTATAAGGTGTTCGGCTCTGAGTTCGACAGTTATTTCAAGCCTGTAATGAGTGCCTCATATTCTGCGGCATTGTTGGTTGCGTTGTACTCTATTCGAACTGCATATCGAATGTGAATTTTATGCGGTCCTCTGAGAATCACTCCAGTGCTGGATCCTTAAGCGGAGGATGCTCTGTTAACATGGAGTTTCCATTCTAGTGCTCTGGTCAAGGTGAGGTCCTTTAGAGCCATTTTTTGAACAAAATCTGCTAATGCTTGTGCTTTCACTTGTTGGCGGGGCTCGTAATCAATGTTGAATTCTCCAAGTAACACTGACTATTGAACGAGTCTGTTCGAGGTCTTTGGTCTTTGTAGGATTTTTCATAGGGTGAAGTGGGATCGGACAACGATAGGATGGGCTTAGAAGTAATGTCGAAGCTTCCAGGATGCATGAACCACAGCCATGGCCAACTTATCCAACAGTCGATATCGGACTTTGGATCCTCAGAGCATTTTGTTGATGTAATATATCGAGTTTTGCTAGCTTCCTTCTTCTCTTACCAGTACTGAAGTGATGCATTCTTGGCCTATAGAGAGATATAACTACAATGTTTTATCTGGGACAGGTCTGCTGAGTAGAGGTGGTGAGGACAGGAATTTCTTGATAACTTCGAAGGCCGCTTGGTAATTTGCCGATGAGACAAATTTTTTAGAATATTTTAAAGCTTTGGAATAATGGTAGACACTATTTGGCTAAGCATAAAATGAAACACCCCAATACTGTGATTCTACCATTTAGCTTTTGTACTTCATGGATTTTTTTTGGGGCTTTCATATTGAGTATGGCTTCCATTTTCTCCAAGTTGGCCTTAATACCTCTATAGGATATCATGAATCCTAGGAATTTACTTGCTTTGACTCCGAAGACACATTTTGCTGGATTTAGCTTGATCCTAAACTTGCTTAATAATCAAAGAACTTGATCCAGATCCGCTGGGTATTATTCTGCATGTTTGCTCTTGATGATGATGTCATCTACGTATACTTCCACATTTGTGCCAATCTGGTACTATAGTACCTGGTTCATTATTCTTTGATATGTTGCTCCAACATTCTCCAGTTCATAGGGCATCACTTTGTAGCAGTACAGGCCTTCATGGATGATGAAGGACATTTTCTTCTAATATGCTTCCTTTATCGATATCTAGTGATATCCTTATGCCACACCAACAAAACTATATAATCCGTGGCTAGCAGTGGAGTCTAAAAGCTAGTCGATCATGAGCAATGGGGAGTTGTCTTTAGGACATGCCCAATTAAGGTTAGTATAGTCCACACACATCTTATACTTCCCATTCACTTTTTTTGACAAGTACCATGTTGGCTACCCATTCTGGATGAGTAACTTCCTTGATGAATCTAGCTTCTAATAACTTTTTTGTTTCCTCAACAATTATCCCCAGTCTCTCATAGGCAAACGTTCTTTTTTTTTGGGCCACTAGCTTTGCTCCCAATCTGATGTTTAAACTATGACAAGCAACCAGTGGATCCACATTGATGATTTCAGATGCCCGCGAAATGAAGTCTTCCAAGTGTTTAGTGAGGACTTCCCTTATTCCTTCCTTGATGTTGTGGTCGAGTTCATTATCGATCTTCACCACTTTGCTGTCCATAATTTATAGGGCTTTCGTGTCTTCAACTAGTTGTAAACCAGCGCCCTGCTTCTCTATTTCCCATGTTTCTAGGGGGAAGGCTTTCGCCTGAGTCTTTATGGCCATCTGGTAACACTGTCTAGCCATATGCTAATCTCCCCAGATGGTAAGAGTTTCGCTTTCATAGTTAAGTGTCGGATACTGGTGACTGCATCTGCTTCATAGAGCGTTGGCTATCCTATGATTCTATTGTATGCCAGTGAGAGATCCACCACATTGAATATTGTTTGAATAACTTTTATTTCTTCATCATCTTGATTCCTAAATTCTAGGTTTAACACCACGACTTCCATTGGCTGTATAGTTCCTCCACAGAAGCTTGTGATGGGTTCTGGATGGTTTTCAAATTAGTGATAGAGCCTCCTATCGCTTTATATGCATTCTAGGATAACATGTTGATAGCACTTCTGTTGTCCAGATCCGCGGGATATAACAAGCTTTATAAAGGTTACATTTGTTTTGATTTGGATACTTCTAAATTTTTTACCTCACGTCGTATTCTTTTTTATGACCATGAATTTCCTTTTCACACTTCTCTAGCAATCGAATCCGATGATAAGACTCCTTCACCATCACTTATCTTTCTCCCACAACTCTTCCCAATCAGTTCGAGCTCTACCTCATCCACTACCACAACTACTCTTTATCTGAATCCATCATAACAACATTTGCCTGTACCTAATCCACCTCCAACCTCAAGCAAACTCTAACCTCACACAAACTCCAACCCCATCTCCATCTCCATCTCTCACCTTATTTGCTTTAAAATCACATACATCTCTACCACCATCGCTTCACCAAACTAATTTGATTACTCTTGTCCCATCAGCAATACCCTCAAACCTCCACCCAACCTCCTCAAACCTCTACCCAACCTCCTCAAACCTCCACCCAACCTCAACAATCACATCCTATGGTGACTCATTCACAAATAAGATCCTCTAAACCAAAAACATTTTTATCCAACCTCCATACCGAAGTTGAACCTTTTGGTTACACTAAGGTTGTCCGCATTGCTCATTAGTGCAAAGCCATGCAAGAAGAATATGAAGCTATGCTTAAGAATAAGACTTGGGAATTGGTACATTTATCATTGAGACAAAACTTAGTTGGCTCCAAATGGGTGTATCGAATTAAAAGGAAACAAGATGGCATAATTGATAAATACAAGGCTCGCTTAGTTGCTAAAGGCTATCATCTAGAGTGGACTTTATAGAAACATTTAGCCCTATGGTTAAACATGCTTCCATTTGACTCATATTAACTATGTCATTACCTTTTTAATGGCAAATAAAGCAATTTAACATCTCCAACACCTTCCTTCATGGAGCATTGGAAAAAGTAAGCTTTATGCAACAACCACAAGGGTATGTGCACCCTCTTTTTCCTAATCATGTTTGTTGACTCAAAAAGTCCATTTATGGACTTAAGCAAGCCCTTCGCTAATGGTTTAGATGTCTTACACAAGGACTTCTTTCCTTTGGATTTCTAAGTTCCAAAACTGACAACTCCTTGTACTATTATCATTATGCAAATGTCAAGCTCTATTGCTTTATCTACGTAAATGACATCATATACAGGGAATGATTCAACTTTCTTGCAAACAATTATCACTTACCTTTAAGCAAATTTTTCCATTAAAGATCTTGGACCTCATCGATATTTTCTTGGCCTTGAGGTCATTTAATCTCCTTATGGAATGCTACTTCATCAATCCAAGTACATCACTGAATTATTACATAAAGCCAACATACAATATGCTCATTCGGTCATAATTACCTCTTTACTGAATCACAAGTTTGTAGCCAAGGGTACAACTTACTCTAATTAATCATTTTATCATAGCATTGTAGGAGATCTACATTATATTTGTGTCACTAGACCATATTTAGCTTTTTCAATGAAAAAAGCCTCTCAATATATGCATGCTCCCACTACATATCACTAGGTTGCTGTCAAACGCATCTTGCATTATGTAAAAGGTACACAACATTATGGTTTTCATCTTTACCTTTCTTCTCACTTTAATGTTTTGGTCTATAGTGACGCTAACTAAGGAGGGGACCTTGATGATCAGAAGTCAACAACTGGTTTCTCTATTTATGTCGGCCATAATTTGATTATATGGCCAATCATAAATAAAGGATTATTGCGAGATCATCCACCAAGGTTGAATACCAGGCTTTGGCTTATACCACTGATGAACTTCATTGGCTTTGCTCCCTAATGCATGAACTTCGACTCCTATTCTCGAAAACAGTCTTGTGGTATGATACCTTGAGTGCCACCCACCTCACTTCCACTCTTATTTTTAATTCATGGTCAAAGCACTTGGAGATTGACTATTATTTTGTACGAGACAAGGTTACCAACAAAAAGCTGTAGGTGCGCTATATCAATTCACAAGATCAAATTGCCGACATTCACACAAAAGCTTTGTCCAAATGTCAATTCTGCCATCTATAAAGCAAGTTGTCTATGTGTCCGACCCTTATACAACTTAAGGTGGGGTGATAAGATAACCATTTAGACTTTGTATTATATTAGAAGTCTGACCATTAGTTTCCCATACTATTATTAACTCTCATATGTATACATGTATATATTCATTATGTAATGCAATACAATGGTAAGCTTCTCCTCACGTCACATTCTCATCCTCCAATTGTTTTCCTATTTCTCAAGTTGGCCTGCTCATCACTCTATATCTTTCTAAGAATGATCACCTCATTGCATTTATTATCTTTCTCTCTATTGCGGCTTGAGTTGGGAATAATATAATGGAATAGAGCATTTAAGGTCAGCCAAAGAAATTTGAGAATGCTTAAAGACCAAGCATGAAGGCACTAGTCAAGTCAAGAACAATAAATTTTACAGCATAAAAGGTAAATTTGACATTTTACAGATGCCATATTATCATATTTTATATGATTTTGACCAAATGCCTATTTGTGCTAAATTGACTAGAATTATTGAGACTGAGACATTTTTCCAAAATTAAAAAAAAATAAGATGAAATTTGAAAAATATCAACATTTGGATTTTTCATACCAATATGCCTTTAATTAATGTAAAGAGATATTAATTAATCGACAAATTAATAACTTATTAATTTATGAAATATAATATATTTTTTGAAACAATGAAAAAAAATTAATAAAATAATCATTTTAATATTTTAATAAAATATTTATAAAAATAAAAAATCATTTTTATAATAATTTTTAAAAATTATATTAATATTCTAGTAAATATTAATAAGTAATTTCAAAATAATTTTTTTATAGTAAATTATCATAATGCTATTTTTTAGTGTATAAAAATAATTATAAAAATATTTTCATATATAAATATTGATTCTATTTAATTCTGGTTGCTTTATAAATCAAATAATTTTTTTGTTTTAGATTTTCATTCCAATTTTTATTTCGATTCCAAAATATTAACCAAGTGGCTCTAACTGCCATGCTAATAAGCTTTAGCAAAACGTTTTACGTATTTATCGATATAAGGTGATATAAAGAAAGTACTCAGAAATAAACTTGTAATAATATTATAGGATAATCAAGAGCAACATGCATGGAGAGCTATAAAAAGCATCTCTTTATTTTCAGGTTACAACCAATGCATTACCAAACAAAATGAAACTGAAGCCATAAGTAAATTATACGATTATGATCTAACTATTGTTGGTCCATAATTGTTTCTGAAGATAGTTCACCACATTCTTGTCCACTTGGAAAGCCTTGGTGAGAATATCAGGATTGATTGGTGGCTCGGATCCAAACACTGCATTTGCAATTGTAATAACTCCTAGATTTTGGCTGCTTAATCCAACAAAAGCAACTGCATTAGTCTTTCCTGTGTTGAACTGAAAGTGAATTAGACCAATTGGAAACACGAAAACATCTGCAGGATATAGAGTTTTTGTAATAAGGCGATTCGGGTTGGATGTCACAAAGCCAACATAGAGGGTGCCTTCAATGACTACTAGGATTTCAGTGGCTCGAGGATGAATATGAGGAGGATTTAGACCATATGGTGCAAAATCAAGACGAGCCAAAGATATGCCAAGTGTGTTGAGTCCTGCTATTCTGTCAACGTTTAATAGAGTGACAATTGATCCAACTTGATTGGATGTGTTTCCAGGAATATTGAGACCAGAAAATGAGAAATCTTTTCCTGTTACAAGCATTGGATCCATGCAGAATTTTCCATTAACGAACACTGCATGCAAAAATATAAAGATAAACATAATTGAACATAG
This sequence comes from Mallotus nudiflorus, assembly GCA_947683625.1. NCBI lineage: Eukaryota > Viridiplantae > Streptophyta > Magnoliopsida > Malpighiales > Euphorbiaceae > Mallotus > Mallotus nudiflorus. The sequence continues at coordinate 1,529,072 of CANTUR010000418.1, forward strand.
AAAAAAAGATATTGTTCAACCATAAATAAAAGGAAGGTAAATGCACATACCACCATCCTTAGGTTCTTTAATGGCCACACAAAAGTCCTGAAGAGGACTAGGATCATAGGTAGAGGCAGATAACAAAGCTAAAGCCAAAAGAGCTAAAGCTACAAGAGAATGAGCTCCTTTCATTGTGTATAATTGTATATTATATAGTTGAAACTTAACTGAACTTATCTTAAAGAGGGTATTTCGGTTTGGGGATGAGAAAATTGCATGGAAAAAAGGTGTATTTATAGAAGAAAGTCATTGAACAAGTCTTTTGTTATCTCTTGATTGCTTCCCTAGGCATTTATTTCTTTTTAATTTTACGGGTGACACATATTCTATAACTACTATATTCAAATTTTTCTTTACCTAGATTAAGTATTATATAATATTTGAACTCATCATTTTCCTATTTGATTTCTTGCTTTGTTAATTATAGTTAACTTTTCAATCTAACTAATATGTAAGCTAACCACCTCAGTGGTTGATGATTTCAACCATTGATTTCAAGTTCAACTTAATCTATTTTTTTCATTATGGAATTGAAGCTCTTTAAATTGCTTAAAGTGCTAGTGCTTGCCATTGGTGTGGTGCTTTTCCATAGATTTTGTAAAAAAACCCTTTTATGTATTTAGCAGCAAGTTTAATTAAGGAACCTCTTTAAATTACTGATACTATATGACTAATTTATTCCAAGATTAAGAAGTTTGCAAGACACTCGTTTTGTGTATGGAATTAATGCTTTACCAAATGTTGAGTATCTATTTGTGTCCTAATAATTGATTATTTCTCTAACTCAAATCTAGTTACTGCTTACTGCTTCAGCTTAAAAAAAATAAATAAATAAAGTTTTATGGGCCGCATACATAACATAATAATAATAATAATCCATTTTTTAGATTATTCTTGACTGCACTGCAGTTCTTCTAGAATATGTTGTTACTCAGATATTGACTAGTGCAAGGAGTGATTGATCTTTTTTTTTTAAATATTGTAAGGAGAAACATACATGTCGACATATTATTAAAATGTTTCCCGTTGAAACATTCCTTTTATTGTAAGAAAAAAATAAAAATAAAAATAAAGAATAAAAGTATAAAATTAAAAAAAATTTTTATGTAACGGTCTCCAGACAATGAAGAATAAAATTCAGAGAAAAAAGAGAGAAAATTTAAGGGAAATATTTTTTCATTATATTTAAAGAAGGGTTACACCCCTTTATATATACACATAGGAATCCTAATCACAACCTAATTAGGAATAGAATAACATCCTAAATAGAATAGAATTTTATTCCTAATTGTATACAAATATTTACTTCCTAATCTATATAATAAAAATATTTACTTCCTCAACACTCCCCCTCAAGTTGGTGAATGTATGTTAATCATTCCCAACTTGTTAAGTGAGTTGTATAACACTTTTTCGGATACAACCTTTATGAGAATGTCAGCTAGTTGAGTCTGAGATGAAACATATGGAAGATCAATTGTCCCTTGGTTCAGATGATCTTTTATGAAATGTCTGTCAACCTTTACATGCTTAGTTCGATCATGTTGAACTGGATTGTTTGCAATTGCTATGGCTGCCTTGTTATCACAATGTAACAACATAGGCTTTAAATGTTTTAATCCCAGATCCTGAACAATTCGCCTTACCCAGAGCAACTCACATACTCTATGAGCCATTCCTTTAAACTCAGCTTCAACACTCGACCTTGCTATAACTTTCTATTTCTTGCTTCTCCAAGTGACTAAATTATTTCCAACAAATGTGAAGTACCTGGACGTTGATTTTTGATCAGTCCGATCTCTAGCCCAATCAGCATCAGTTTGCTTATATCCGAGCTTCCTCATGAAGGTTGAGAGTCATCCAAACCATGCTCGAGGCAATTGCTTGAGTCCATATAATGCTCTCTTTAATTTGCATACTCGATCAGTACATTTAGTTCCGGGTAGTGGATCCATATATACTTCTTCATCTATGGTTCCATTCAAAAATGCATTATTTACATCAAATTGTCGAAGCGACCAGTCCAGGTTGGCAGTTGGGGAAATAAGGACTCGGATGGTGTTCATTTTTGCTACTGGGGCAAATGTATCTTCATAGTTGATTCCATGCTTCTGAGTGTACCTCTTTACTACCAACCAAGGTTTATATCGATTTATGCTTCCATCTGGATTAAGTCTGCACCCCACCATTTTCTTTCCTTCCGGAAGAGGAACGAGATCCCACGTCTAGTTCTTTTGTAATGCCTCCATTTCATCATTCATAGCTTTCTTCCAATCCGGATCATCTAAGGCTTCCTGCACATTACTCGGAATAGATACAGTAGATAATTGATTTACAGTAAGTGCATGTGAGTTAGACAAACGATTGGTTGATAGGGTATTTAGCTTTAGTATGAAGGTCTGGATTATATTGTCTTTTTGGAACCCCTCTATTGATTCTAGAAGGATAACGAGGTTCAATATTTAAAGGAGACAAGTTTACCTTATTATGTACTGCATTCAGAGTTTCTTCAGTTTCTGGTATGGGTTGGGAAGATGTACTATCTTGATTACTCGGATTTTCTTTGATGATCTGTTCGGGTGAGATGCTTGTACTCGAAACATCAGATGTTTATCCGGGTAAGATGCTCGGTTGTCCGGGTGAGATGCTCGAATTTTCTTCGATGATCTATCTGAGTGAGATGCTCATACTCGGAACATCAGATGTCTATCCAGGTAAGATGCTCGGCTGTCCGGGTGAGATGCTCGGAACAACATTTTGGAGATTCGTATTCAGAACACTTGGAATCCTATCTTCAAGCTAAAAGAGGTTTGGATTTTTCTCCCCCTGAAGAGAGCACTCGAAATGGGAGAAGAAAGGAGAATTTTCATGAAACCGAACATCTTGAGTGACATACATCTTCTTTGTATTCAGATCATAACACCGATATCCCTTTTGTAAATCTGCATAGCCAACAAAGAGACACCGGATAGCTCGAGGGTCTAATTTATCGAGTGTCTGATGAACATATGTCGAGCATCCAAAAACTTAGGGTTCGAGAGTATTGATGGGTGGAGATATGACAATTTCCTGAAGTTTCTGAAGAGGAGTCTTAAAACCAAGTACTCGTGATGGTGTCCGATTTATGAGGTATGCAGCAGATCGAACAGCTTCTCCCTAGTATTCTCGAGGAACATTCACATCAAATAGGGATTCTCGGATAACTTCCAATAATTGTCGGTTCTTCCGTTCAGCTATACCATTTTATTGTAGGGTGCCGACACAAGATGTTTGGTGGCGAATGACCTTCTTGAGGCAGAAATCATTGAGAATTAAGTTAAAATACTCCCCACCATTGTTAGACTGTAAGACTCATATTTTACTCTAGTATTGTGTAGCCACCATGTTGTACAGGTCCTGAAACTTGGAGTATACATCTCCTTTATTGAAAAGTAGAGATACCCAGGTCATCCGGGTACATTCATCAATAAACTTTATAAAATATCGAGCACCAGATAGAGTAGGAATCCGAGCAGGTCCCCATACATCAGAATGAATGGTCATAAATGGAATTGAATTTTTATTATAACTCGGTACATAAGAAATTCGGTGGCCTTTTGTCAATTCATAAACATCACATTTGAATTCCGAGTCTGTGGTATGCAAAAATAAATTCGGTTTTATTTGTCTAAGATAATGAAAAGAGAGATGACCAAGACGACGATGCCATAAGATTACTTGGTCTTTACTTGAACAACTTCTACCAAACCTATTAACTTGACTTGATTTCTGACTTGAATCATCATGCAACTCAAGATAGTACAACTTTCCACGTTTAACACCAGAGCTAAGAATTCGACGCATTGCAATGTCCTAAAATACACAATAATTAGGCCAAAATTTGACAGTGCAATTCAAGGTTTTAGTGATTTGGTTAACAAATAGTAGATTACATGAAAGAGATGGAACAACAAGAACAATATCTAAATTAAGAGAGTCAGAGTTAGATACTGATCCCTCATGAGTGACTGGTGCTATGCCTCCTTTAGCAGTTAGAATATTTTATTACGTTGATGGACGGATAGAGGTAAGATGGTGAGTGGAGTTTGTCATATGATTAGTAGCACCTATATAAATAATCCATGTATTATTTCGAGTAAGATTTGTCATACCTGGAGTGGTATCATGATCACCACTTGGTTCAGTAGAAGTAGCAATTGTAGCCTTGCTGAGCTTTTTACGAGGCTTTCTATTGAAATCCCACCATTCCAGATATCCCATAATTTCATAGCATCGTTCTTTGGAGTGTCCAACTTCGCCACAATGAGTACAGGTGTATGTAATGGGCTTGCTTGGAATTTTTGCTTTGAACTGGGGATGTGTCTAAGCTGCTATAAGTATAAAGTGGTCCGGCAGTATCTTTGACTCTTCCATCGTATGTCGCTGGTTGTGATCCTGCTGGACATATGCATAACTGGACTCGAGATCAAGAGGTGGACCTTCCGGAGTATTTCACTCTGAGCATTATTAAATTCTAAATCAAGCCCGACTAGGAAAATATGTGTTCTAAGCCGAGTAATATGCTTATGGAGTGATACTACTCCATTAACATCCTCCCCTTGTGCACACGTCCGGGCATCAATTTTCTGAAATATTCCAATTATTTCATTATAGTATGCAGGTAATGCCTTACCATTCTGGCATGTAGTGAATGATTTTTGATTCAATTCAAATAATTGAGTTTCGTCAGATCCATCATAGAAGGTTTTTGAGACAGCATCCCATATCTCCTTTGCTGTTGGAAGACGGATGAATCTCTGCATCAATGTCGGACTCATGGAGTCAATCAACCAACTTTTGACTCGATTATTATCGAGGAGCCAAGTTTCCAACGCTTGATCTCCTGCTAGTGGTTTTGGCGTAGTGCCATTAAGAAAGCCAGATTTATTTCTAGTTCCAATTCGCATCTCCATGATATGTGACCATAGAGTATAGTTCGTATTATCAAGAATAATCCTGTGGGAAAAGGAGAATTATCTTGAAGGGTTTGAATAAAATTGGGTGTTCCATGGGATACGATAAATGTATTTTCGGTGGTCATGATTTTGAAGATTCAAAGAATTTAAAGGAAGAAATAATACGATTTCAAGAATTCAATAAAAAAAATTCGATTTCAATGGATATGCTCTGATACCATGAAGAATAAAATTCAGAGAAAAAAGAGAGAAAATTCAAGGGAAATATTTTTTCATTATATTCAAAGAAGGGTTACACCCCTTTATATATACACATAGGGATCCTAATCACAACCTAATTAGGAATAGAATAACATCCTAAATAGAATAGAACTTTATTCCTAATTGTATACAAATATTTACTTCTTAATATATATAATAAAAATATTTACTTCCTCAACAGACAGTACTACATATACTATTATTCATTATTATTATTCATATTCCAAAGGTTGTATCCAATGAGTAATGAAATTTAAGGCATGCATATGTACATGGCATTTAATCTTCAATATTCTCATAACAAGGTAAAGATTGATTTCAAAAATTTGCAAATAAAAAATTCAAAATCGATGAATTTATATATAAATATAAAGTTTATAAATGCTTGAAATTTTTATTAAGGTTGATATCAAACTATTTAGACTTTTATGGGTTTTCCCAATTTAAACTCTAAAATAGTTGAAGTTTATAAAGAAACTGAATTTTTAAGTTAATTAATGATTTTGCATTATAACACCATAGGTTAATTACCATAGGAACACACACATATATATCTAGTTTATTAAAAGTATAATGATATGTGTAGCGACTCGTGATAATTATAGACAACTACATGATAATTTTTTTTAAAGTTTACAGTTTTATTTCCTCTTTTTCTGCCACATGATATAGGAGGAAAATTAATGGGGTATTTTGATGATTAGTTGCTCAATACTGCGACATCTATTTTTTCCCTTATTAAATTATTCATTAACCAAGGAAGTAAAATTGGACAAGGGCTAGTTCCATTGAAGCACCCATTGATGTAACATAAGAAGGAGATGACGTTATGACTCCATTTTCACTTCTAGATTGTTTTATAATTTTTCAGTTGTTAAATCTTCTTGTGCTGTATACTTTTACTTCGAACATTACTAGTTTTAATTTTCATTTAGAGCTTTTACTTAATGGTCATTTGGGATTACACATTGCTTATAAAAGTGTGTATATTTGAATTTTATAGGTTTGGACACTTTTATAAAATTATTATAATTTTATGGAGTGTATTTTGTATTTGATCACTAGATGTGTGTGTTTTGTATAATTAAAAATGATGTAGTAAACTTAAGTTGCCATATTATAATCCAACTCAGTAAAAATTATCATATCACACTACCATGTATGTAACCTTTTTCATGAGACTATTGATAATAATTTTATAAGGTTTAGTGTAAAAAATTAAAAAAAGTAAAGTAAGATTATGGTCAACAATTTTATAAAGAAGGTAGCGTGGTAGTATGATATGACAATTTTTATTGAGTTGGACTATGATGTGTTAACTCTTTAGGCCTTGGTGTGTTCAAAACATATACTATTTGTAAAAAAGCTAATAGAAAATACATTCTCTTTTACCATCTTACAAAACTTCCACCATCAAAATGATCGATCCAACTTTACTATATTAGTTACTAATTCATTAAGTGTTGCTATGGATGTAGTTTGCAATAAGAGAAAATATTGCCTTTAGATTGTTAGAAAAATTGAAAATAAAGAATATGAAATCTACTCCAATGCATGTATGAAGTTCCACTTTCTTAAAGCCAATATTTGTACACTACAATTTGCCTCAAAGATATAATGAAACTTTGATGTTTTCATAAATTTTTTATGATATCAAAAAGTTTAAATTAACTTTGAAATTTTATATAAAATGAATGTATGGTTGCAACTTTAGATAGTAATCATTTCTATTTGAAGAAAATGGACAGTTATAATGGTGGTTCGAGTCTGCTGTGATCACGACAAGGAGAATGTCATTCTTTTCTATTTTACTGCTGAATCAGAGGTTTTGCTATGACCGCAATAGACATTGTTCCTTCTTCTTCTTCTCTTTTTCTTTTGAAAATATATAACAATAAATACGTTCACAAGCATTTTTGCAAGTTAGCTCACTTTAATGAACTTGTTCAAGAGCTTGCTTATGAGTTGATATGCAAGCTTTTTAAGAGATTGTTTGTGAATTTAAACAAGCCAAGTTTTAGAGAGTTTGAACTCATGCCGTTTATCAAACAAGTTTTAAAATGAAGTTTAGACTCCGCTTGTTTATCTTAACAAACAAGCTTAAATGAGTTTTTTTGAATCAAACTCCGAGTAGCTTACAAGAGGCTGAGTCTTGTTTTGCTTTTTTTTTTTTTTTGGGTTATAATACCATTGTGTCTATCTCTAAATTTAGCTGATATGTTTGCAGAGTTGCAATCAACGGGAGAAGATCAATAGAAAGCAGAAATGTTTTTCTTGCCTCATGAATTGTAACCTGAACATAACATTCATTCTATTGCTATGTATTCTGCATGGATCCAATGCTTGCAACAGCAAATGATTTCTCATTTTCTGGTCTCAATATTCCTGGAAACACATCAAATCAAGTTGGTTCAAATGTTACTCTCTTAAATGTTGATAGAATACCAGGACTTAACACTCTTGGCATATCTTTGGCTCATCTTGATTATGCACCATATGGTCTCAATCCACCTCATACTCATCCTCGAGCCACTGAAATCCTAGTAGTCGTTGAAGGCACCCTCTATGTTGGCTTCGTGACATCCAAACCGAATCGCCTTATTACCAAAACTCTATATCCTGGAGATGTTTTTGTGTTCCCAATCGGTTTGATCCACTTCCAGTTTAACACTGGAAATACTAAGGCAGTAGCTTTTGCTGGATTGAGCAGCCAAAATCCAGGAGTTATTACAATTGCAAATGCAGTGTTTGGATCCAAGCCACCAATCAATCCTGATGTTCTCACCAAGGCTTTCCAAGTGGACAAGAATGTGGTGAACTATCTTCAAAAGCAATTCTGGACCAACAACAGTTAGATCATAATCTTATTCTTGCAGTTTCATTTCCATTTTGTTTGGTCACTATGCATTTGTTGTAACCTGATAATAAAGAGATGCTTTTTATAGCTCTCAATGTTGGTTTTGATTATCCTATAATGTTACAAGTTTGTTTCTGAGGGTTTTTTTTATATCAGCTATTTATAAATGCAAAAAGTATTTGGCTAAATGTTATTCACATTGCTAGCTGTTCCATATGTGATGAACGTATATATAGTTCATGTTTAAGGCTTCATAAAGTTATTGTTGCTGATTTATATTAGTATTCCAACTATTAAATTTGAAACGGATGGTTTAGATTTTAATATAAAAATTTAGAATATTATAAAAAAATATAAGAGTCAAAATAGAAATATAAAAATATCCAGGTTGAGGGGCCATCCGTAGTATTTTTTTTAACAAATATATTAAAATAAATGAATAAGTATTAAATTTCCAAAAGTGTTGGAGGGCCCTCACTATTAGATTATTTTTGAAAAAAAACGACAGAAATATATAAGAATGAACAATTTTTAATTTTTACTAACACTTACTGCATTACACTAGATCAATTAGCAGTGAGTTGTTTCCACTTAAGTATAATCTCTTATTCGAATCCTTATTAATATAGATATGTGTTTCATTTTTATTTATCAAGCGTAAAACATTTGGATGATATATCACAAAAATCTTCTTAGTCTAATACATTCGATGTATGCAAAAATTTCTAAAATATATAGTCTATCTTCATTGCTATAATTGAAGTTTTTGTTAGAATAGAAACATGGGTATCTGTACATGAGTGTAATCTAACAAACTATAAAAATGAAAGAAAAAAATTAAAAAATTATTTAGTTTATTTTCAATATGTGGTGACTAGGTTTATAACTTTGAAAAATTATCAACGACACTTGAGCATAAAAGTCTATTTCATAAACTCAGTGTAGATGTGGATATGATTTAGATTTCAGAATTCTTGCTTCAACCCATAAAACTATCAAGATTAGGCCAGACACCAGGCAAAAGAATTATATATTTATTAATTGGGCTTATATCAAGGTTCCAACGCTCAATTTTAAGAGATAATTACAATAATAGGTTAAGTCAAACCCCTCAACCTGCTTTTTTTTTTTTTTTTTTTTTTTCAGTTTTGTATTTTCACTTTTTATTTTTGTACCAGTTTTAACTTCGTGTTTTCATCTTTCAAATTTGATGTTTTCAATTTTTTTTTACCTATTTATTATTTTTTAATGCATCTTTAATTTAAGTTGATTGTATGTATTTATTTAATTTATGTATTTTAAATAATTTAATTTTATATTCTAAATAATAATTTTTTTAATTTAAAACTTACTATTATTTAAAATATAAAAATTAAACTAAAAATTACCCATAGTTTTCAATAATTATTTTTCATAATTATTTAGAATTTATAAATTAAACTAATTAAAGTAAAAATTAGCCATAGTATTCAATAATTATTTTTCAATAAAAATAGCAAATAAATTATGAAATATATCAAAAAAATTATTATTTTTATTAATGATACTAATAAAAGTAAAAATTATATTTATGGTCTTAATTTGATTATTAATGATGAAAAAAATGAAAAAACTACAAAAATTAACAAACATTAATAACTGCAATTTTTTGTTGATTTTGTTATTTCAGTTGTTGCTTTCAAATAGTTTTGTTATTTCTCTTTGTTTATATTTGTTAATTTTTGTTAAAAATAAAAAAATAAAAATTATGAGATATATAAAAAAATTATTATTTTTGTCATTAATACTATAAAAGTAAAATTTTATTTATGGTTTTAATTTTATCATTAATAATGAAAGAATAATTTTTAAAATAACAACAAAAACCACAATCAACAACTGTGAATCAAAAAAAATCAACAACGATCAACAACTGTAAACTATTTTTGATTTTTATTGTTGTGTTGTTTCAGTTGTTTTTTTAAATTTATTTTTTCTGTTTGTCGATTTTTTTTTCAGCTTTCTTTTTTCTTGTTGATGTTGTAAATACATCATAAGGATTATAAATTTGTTACATATTGATGATCAATAAGTATCAAATAATTTTTTTAAAAAAATTAAAGTTAAAAAAAATAAAATTCTTATTCTTTAAGAATATAAAAGGAGAATTTTTTTTTTATTAATTGTTGTTACAACAGTTGAAGAAATTTATTTTTTGGTTTAACAACAATTGAAAATCTTTAGTTTATAATTATTCATTTGAAAAAAAAATGTCTTAAGAGAAAAAAAATATTGAATAAAAAGAAAAAGAAAATGTTGAGAATAAAATAAAGATAGAACCTTAAAAGTTAACAAAAAAAAAACGTTGAGCAAAAAAATATTGAGAAAAAAAAAAAGATGAAGACATTAGAAAAAAAATAGTACCACAAGAATAGAAAAAAATGTTTAGCAAAAAAATGCTAAAAAAATGTTGAGCAAAAAAACATTGAGAAAAAAATAATGAAGACAATAATAAAAATATTAAGAAAAAAATAGATGAAAACAGTATAAAGCAAAAAAAAATTGTTGAAAAACAAAAGAAAATAAATACAATCTTGAAAAATAAGTTGAAAAAATCAGTAAAAAGAAAAAAAATGTTGAAAAAAAAAAGACAATTCTAAAAATAATAGTGACAAAGAAAGTGGTTTATATTTGAAAGAAAAAAGTTAGGAAAGTTAGTTTTTAAAGTTTTCAAAGTGTACGACCTTTTTGAAAGTTTTTTAATTTTTGATATATTTGTGTAAAGAACCACAATTTTTACAATTACAAGACATTATATTATCAAGTGAAGTGAATTCTATATGAAAGCACCAAATCATTTCTTCACTTAAGATCCAAAATTTACTTGAACTTTAAGATTTGATGAAATTGGTATAATTTCATTGCCCTTAAATTCAATTTGGGCAAACAATTACGAGATATTACATTATAAAGTGAAGTCAGTTCTATATGGAAGCGTGAAATCATTTTAATTTGGGCAAACAATTACGAGACATTATGTTATCAAGTGAAGTGAGTTTTATATGGAAGCACGAAATCATTTCTTCACTTGAGGCACAAAGTTTACTTGAACTTTAAGATTTGATGAAATTGGTATAATTTCATTGTTGTTAAATTTAATTTGGGCAAAGTAATGAGGCACAAAATTTACATGACTTTAAGATTTGATGAAATTGGTATAACTTCATTGTCCTTAAATTTAATTTGGGCAAAGTTTTTTCTTTTTTATAACAAAAGCACAAATTGAGTTAGTGACAGACCAAACTCCTTTATAAAATCATAATAATTTTGTAAAGACATACTAACATATATAATCTAAATATATACAAATTTCATAACTAATATGAGATCTCGAAAGATCAACCCACTCTTTCCCATAAATAGGGGAAATTACATTAGACACATTACAAATGTTTTTTTTTTTTAAATTAGTTAGAATTATTTTGGGTAACTTTCTCTATGTAATTAAAATCAATGTTTTGTAACTAAAAAGATAAAAATTAAAGTGATGAAACTAAAATAAAATTTAGTGTAAAGTTTGGTAACCTCTAATACAATTTACCTAACACAAGGCTTATAATGTGTCATTTATATATGTAAAATTTATGTGAAATTGTAATAGTGTGTATTAAATTGTGTGTGTGAATTGTTTCTACGGCTTATCATTAAGAATAATTGGTTCAAAGTTCTATCTGTCATACTATTCAGATTTGTTGTATTGAACTTTCATTAAATATTGGTTCTAATCACAAGATACTTTTATTTATGTGCATTGTTTACAAAACTATTACTACATGGATCAATGATTTGGTTGTGTTTTAAAAATGGTGAGGAATTGTTATATATTTTCAAAATAAAAAAGAAGGAGAAGGAGCAGCGTGCACTACAGTCGCAATAAAACTTGTGATGGCAGTAGTAAGGTAGAAAAGAATGACATTCTCGTTGCTGTGATCGCAACTCAAACCACCATTATAACTGTTTGTTTTCTACGAATAGACATGATTATTTCAAAGGCTACAACCACACATTTATCTTATAGAAAATATCAAAGTTAATTTACTATAGAAATTAATTTTTTAATATCATAAAAAAATTTGTAAAAGCACCATTACAAAATATTAAAGTTTCATTGTATCTTAGAGGCAGGTAGAAAGCCAATTGAGATTGTGAAGTTGTATATTGCTATGATGATTAATGTCTATAAATACAAAAAAAAATGATCATATACAACAACTAAAGATAATAACTAGTTAACAAACTAACTAAAGTTGTGTTAGATTTATAATGATAAATGTTAGGCAGAGGCAGATGACACAGATAAAGCCATAAGAGCACGAGCTCCTTTCATTGTGTATAATTGTATATTATATAGTAACTTAACTAAACTTATCTTAAAGAGGATATTTAGGTTTGGGGATGAGAAAATTGCATGGAAAAAAGGTGTATTTATAGAAGAAAGTCATTGAACAAGTCTTTTGTTATCTCTTGATTGCTTCCCCAGGCATTTATTTCTTTCTAATTTTGCGGGTGACACATATTCTACAACTACTATATTCAAATTTTTCTTTACCTAGATTAAGTATTATATAATATTTGAACTGGTCATTTTCCTGTTTGATTTCTTGCTTTGTTAATTATAGTTAACTTTTTAATCTAACTAATATGTAAGTTGACCACCTCAGTGGTTTATGATTTCAACCATTGATTTCAAGTTCAACTTAATCTATTGCTTTCACTATGGAATTGAAGCTCTTTAAAATGCTTAAAGTGCTAGTGTTTGCCATTAGTGTGGTGCTTTTCCATAGATTTTGTAAAGAAACCCTTTTATGTATTTAGCAACAAGTTTAATTAAGGAACCTCTTTAAATTACTGATACTATATGACTAATTTATTCCAAGATTAAGAAATTTGCAAGACACTCCTTTTGTGTATGGAATTAATGCTTTACCAAATGTTGAGTGTCTATTTGTGTCCTGATAATTGATTATTTCTCTAACTCAAATCTAGTTACTGCTTACTGCTTCAGTTTAAAAAATAAATAAATAAAGTTTTTGTGGACCGAATATATAACATAATAATAATAATAATAATAATAATAATAATAATAATAATAATAATAATAATAATAATAATAATAATAATAATCCATTTTTAAATTATTCTTGACTGCACTGCAGTTCTTCTAGAATATGTTGCTACTCAGATATTGACTAGTGCAAGGAGTGATTGATCTTTTTTTTTTAAATATTGTAAGGAGAAACATACATGTCGACATATTATTAAAATATTTCCTGTTGAAACATTCCTTTTATTATAAGAAAAAAAATAAAAATAAAAAGATAAAAGTATAAAATTAACAAATTTTCTTATGTAACGGTCTCCAGAGAGTACTACATATACTATTATTCATTATTATTATTCATATTCCAAAGGTTGTATCCAATGAGTAATGAAATTTAAGGCATGCATATGTACATGGCATTTAATCTTCAATATTCTCATAATATGGTAAATATTGATTTGAAAATTTTGCAAATAAAAATTTCAAAATCGATGAATTTATATATAAATATGAAGTTTATAAATGTTGGAAATTTTTATTAAGGTTGATGTCAAACTATTTCGCTTTTTATGGGTTTATCCAATTTAGACTCTAAAATAGTTGAAACTTATGTGATTATATCAAATGAAAGAAATTGAATTTTTAAATTAATTAATGATTTTGCATTAAAACACCATAGGATAATTACCATAGGAACATACATATATATGTCTAGTTTATTAAAAGGATAATGATATATGTAGTGACTCATGATAATTATGGATAATTTTATGATAATTTTTTTAAAATATATAATTTTATTACCTCTTTTTCTGCCACATGATATAGGAGGAAAATTAATGGGGTATTTTGATGATTAGTTGCTCAATACCGCGACATCTATCTTTTTCCACATTAAATTATTAATTAACCAAGGAAGTGAAATTGGACAAGGACTAGTTCCATGGAAAATTTCATTTATATATGTTTAGGAAGTTAGAGATTTGTTCTTCCCTGGAATAAAAAAATTAACCATTGAAAGCTAAGTCTACATTAGTTTTCTGCATATAGATTACAAAGTCGACTAGTTCAAACTGCAGCAAATATGTCATAATAAGGGGATGCTGTTGGGTAGAGAGCAGCAAAACCAGAGGAAAAATAAAAATAGCAGAGAATTGATTAAGAAGAAAAGAAACTAGATATTCTGTAAGCTGAAAATCCGATGATTTATTCATTGAATTGACTTGCCTTAAATAGGAATTATATGAAACAAACTAACTTAAAGAAAGCAGAAATCTTTGGCACTAAATCAAAATGCTGTTAGCTTAACAAATAAACCAGAAATTCAAGGAACTAAATGTGAAAAAACAGCAACTTATTTCAACTAACTATAGACCAAGTCACATGCTGATATATATATATATTTGAATTAACCTTCAACACTCCCCCTTGATTCAAAATTGTAAACACCAAGTTGATTTCTAAAATAGACATGCTTCTCACGAGGAACGAACTTTGTCAGAATATTAGCCACCTGCTCATCTGTACTGCAATACTTCAAGACAATGGAACCATTTGATACAAGATCTCGAATAAAATGGACCCGAATGTCAATGTGTTTTGTTCTTCTATGGTAGGCTGGATTTTTTGTCATTGCTATTGTAGCTTTATTATCACAATAAACTTCAGTTGCTTTCTCCTGTTCTTATTTTATATCAGTAAGAATTCGCCTTAACCAGATTGCTTGACATACTGATGAAGTTGCATCTGCATATTCAACTTCTAAGGAAGATAAGGCTGTTGTTGCTTACTTCTTTGAACTCCAACATATACTAGCTGATCCAAGGCTAAAAACATAACCAGAAGTGCTTCATCTGTCTTCCAAACATCCTACCCAATCACTGCCAGTATAGCCAAACAATTTGAACTATGAAACACGACCATACCACAACCCAAACTCAGTTGTTCCAGTAATGTATTGTAGCACTCTTTTTGCAGCTCCAAGATGATGCACTGAAGGAGAGTTCATGAATCTTGAAATTACTGTCATGACCCAAAATAGGGGCCATGACCGGCACTAGGGGACGAGAATTCTTTTGAATCCGGAACCCGTAGCAAGCCTCAAAAATAAAATAAAAGCATGCGATAATAATAAAAATAAATAAAATATCTCGCAGCGGAAATAAATCTCATAAATAAAATAAAATAATAATCCATCAACAGATTTAAGTAAAACAAACTCATCTCTTATATACAAAATCTTTTAATACAAATCTCAGTTCAAATCTTTAAAATATAATTCTCATACAAGCATATTACATAAATCCCATGACTTGACTATAACTAATGTAGTGTCTAGAATATAAAATAACATCAAGTAAGCAGATTACATAGTAAAGCTGGGGCAGAAGAAATCCGGCATAAGGGTATGCTACTAAGGTCTGAAGATGAAAACTCTCATGAAAAATAGTCAACAGAGAGGAGTCAGACCTCACTGAGTGAATTGTTATAATATATATACATGCATAGCTAAATGACAATGCACACATTCAATAATATATATAGTACATATATATGCAGGCAAAATCACACAGATGTAGCAAAATCATTTTATATATATACTGAAAATAATATCTAATTATGAAGGATCAAATAGAACCCTAAATGATCGCAACCTCAAATAGTGTTAGACAACACTCTAGCCATACAGGCTCACTTATTCCAAATAAATTCACTTGTTCCATTTGGACAGTAGACTGGCCTCGAGACATTAAGTCAATTGAGCTCCAGCAGTCTGACTGTCAGTGTGATTGGCCCCGAGACACTTGGTCAACCGAGCTCTAGCAATCACACTCTCAAATCACATCTCACATCAAATAAATCAATCCGATCAATATCCACAAATAGGTTAGTAATATAACCTAAATTCTATCGTCGTACCGGTACGTACTCGATCCTAGTGCTACCCACTAGGCAGCACATTCTATTGATATCATTCATTTAAAAATAAATCCATACATTCATAAAATAAATTATGCATGACATTAATTAAAATAACAATATAAACCATATATATACTAGAAATATACAAAAATAAACCAAGTATATTTCAAGTATATATATGTCGAATAAATTCAATTTAATTATAAAATAAACTAGAATTAAACTATAAATATACTTAAAAACATCTTAAGTATAATTCAATAATAAAACATGAATTTAATTTAAAATATATCAAAAATATACTAAAATATACCTAAGAAATTATTAAATTATTTATGCATATTTTATACAAATAAAGCATACATTTCTAAAACATGCAATCCTAATACAAGTATATATAGAATAACAACTCACAGTTATTGCACTCCTCGAGACGGGTTCGTCAGGCTTGGTCCACTAGACCTCGATCTTGGTGCAACTAAATAAACAAACGACAATACGGAATTAGAATAAGTCTATCGAAATTTTAGAGACTCGATCTAGAAATACTGAACACAAAATAAGAATATGAATTCGACTGGACATCATGTTTTACGAGAATTGTACCGAAAATCCAGCAGAACCTCCCCTGTAAAACGAATATCTCTCTACTCAAAGAGTAGAGCCGGTCTTGCAAAGAAACACACTTCAAAAATACACAGCCACAACTCCTCGGTCGGACTCCCAAACTAAAATTGTATCGACCGAGGTTCACAATTCATGAGATATGCACATAACACATTTAAATACCAGAAATACCAAAAATACCCTTTAATACTCAAAATATAGCAAATTAGAAATTCAAACGCTAAAAATAATTATTTTATCAATAAATACATAAAAACCCTAATTTTAATAAAATATTATTAAAAATCGATAATTCTTGATAAATTCATAAAAATTAACCAAAATACATTTTATAAATCCAAATTACATAATTAACCCTAAAACATATTAAAAATCGATAAAAACTCATTTATTTAGAAAAATAGTATATTATATATAATTTGAAAATAATTTTTGAAAAATAGTTTTAATTAGTTAAAAATACTAAATAATTTGTAGAAATCATTTTTATACCTCAAATAACTATTAAAGCCAATTTAATTATATTTTTAGCCAATTTAGTACCAAATTACCAAAATACCCCTACTATATATAAATTCACTAAAATTGTTCAAAAATTCACTAAAAATAATATAATTACTAAAAAATTAATTTCTCAACATATAATTCAATAATATCAACAAATATACTCAATTAACCAATTAATTTCAATAAAATACATAATTAACCTAATTTTCTAAAAATGACATAAACTAAATAAATTTACAACAATTATATAAAAATTAAAAATAAATTTCTAAAATGCATTTTAACACCTATAAACACCATAAATCACAATTTCATAATTTATTTAATTAATTTACGAAAATTAGAAAATATTAATAAAATAATAAAAAATTCACAAAAATCAAAATAATTCCCAAAAATTCCACAAAAATTACCACATGTAGATTGAGTTACTAGGATCAATCTTTTTGAAGGAAGTTTGCTTGAATCATCAAAATTGAGGCTCAAAAAAATCAAGAACACAAGTTGGCTGAAATTGAAAATTGGAAACTTAGGAAAATCTAAATCAAATCAAGTGAAACCAAGCTTAGAAATGCACTCACTGGAGCTCAATAAAGAGATAGAGACCAGTGGCACTTCAAACGGTGGCCGAAATCATTGTGATCGGAGTTGGAAGCAAGTTTCGATTTCTTGGGGAAAAACCGATCAAACAACGCTGGAAAAGGAAGGACAGGGTGGTGAAATGGGCTACAGATGGAGGAGGAAGGCTGAGAGGCACATTGACGGCAAGAAACCAACGTAACAATGGCTGGAAATTGAATGGGGACGTCGGGAACGAAGGGGATGATCGAGTGGTAATATGGTAATTATTGTGAACTTTATGTTTTGTAAAGTATTATATGTATATATATGTATATATAACTATAGTTTATATTATAATAATAAATGAATATTATATTCATAATATTTATTCACCACACACATAGTTAATAATATCTCTATACATATACATATATATACACATATTAATTATTATTAAAACTATATAATATAAATTTAATTAAAAATAACCCTAATTAATTAAATGTGCATATATGCATGTATATGTATATATTTTAATACGACATATAAAATCGTGCATAGACTCACGCAAATTCACAAAATCGTCTAAAATAATTAATATTTATTTATTTAAGTTTTAATTTCCCTGAAAATAAGACTCTCGGAAAAATTTTACGTAAAAGACTTAAAATGATTAAAAATGACTTTAATAAATAATAAACTAATTAAATAATAAAAAATATATATGAAAATTATTAACACTGCATATCCCGATGCAGTTTAAAATTATCTAAAAACTCGGGATATTACAATTACACCAACTGAAAATGCTATATCCGATCAAGTATGAGTTAAATATATCAAGCCTCTAACTAAGCTTCGAAAATAACTTGGATTTGCTTCCTCTGTACCATCATTAAGCTATAACTTCTCATCCAAATTCATTGGAGTTACTATACTCTTGCAACTTAACATGTTAAATCTTTTAAGGAGATCAATTGCATATTTCCTTTGTGAAACAAATATCCCATCTTTAACTTGTTTCACTTCAAGACCAAGAAAATAGTGCAATAGACCCAATTTGATATCTCAAACTCTTTCTTTATGCAAAATTTAAACTCATCAATAAGATAAGTAGATGAACCCATGTATATCATATCATCAACGTAAAGATAAAAATCAAGAAATCATTCTTACTCAGCCTTTTCAAGTATAAAGTGGGCTCATTTTTGCTTCTCTCAAAGCCATTTTGAAGGAAATATGAGTCTATGTTGTTGTACCATGCCCGTGGAGCCTGCTTTAGGCTATAGAGAGCTTTCTTCAACCTGTACACCTTTTTTTCTTTGCCATGAACAACAAAGCCTTCAGGTTGAATTACATATACTTCTTCTTATAGCTCCCCATTGAGAAAGGTAGACTTGACATCAAATTTATAGACAATCCAACCCAATTGTGCTGTTGAGGCAAGTAAAGTTCTCACCGTTTCAAAATGAGCAACCAGAGAGAATATATCATTGAAGTCAATGCCTTGTTGTTGTGAATAGCCTTTAGTGACAAGGCAAGCTTTGTGTTTTTCAATTGTCCCATCTAAATGATACTTTATTTTTAACACCCATTTAACTCCAATTGCATTTTTGCTTGCTGGTAAATCTACCAATTTCCATGTTTCATTCTTCTAAATTGAATTCAACTATTTTTTCATTGCATTACACCATTCTTCTTTCTCTATGGCTTCTTTAAAGCTTATAGGGTCAGCACTAAACAAGGCTTGAGTTAACTCATAGATTTCAGTTAAAGATCTGAATTTTCTATGTGGAATTTTATCCAAAGATGAGTTGCTACTGCTTGAAGGACTTGAAGTTATTGATGATGAAGGTGATGTGCTTGAAGAACTCAATAGAGCTGCTGTAGTTTCTTTAGTTGGTAGAGCTTCAATCTGAATGACCTCATTACTTTCATTCCACTTCCAACTTCCATTTTCATCAAAGACAACATTCCTACTTACAATAACTTTGCCATTAATTGGATTATACAGCCTATAAGCTTTAGATTAAGAGCAATAACCAACAAAAATACATTTTGTTGATTTATCATTAAGTTTGCTATGATTTTGTGAGTCAATCAAAGCATAGGCAATACAAAAAAAAAATCTTTAAGTGGCTTACCCAAGGTTTTTTTACCACTCCAAGCCTTATATAGCGTTTGATTTTGGACAGCCTTTGTTGGTGATAAATTCAGCAAATAAATAACAGTTGCAACAGCTTCTGCCTAAAAATCATTTGTAAGCCCTTTAGCTTTGAGCAAGCTTCTTGCCATCTCAATAACAGTTTGGTTCTTTTGTTCAGCTACACCGTTTTGTTCTGGAGTGTTTGGAGTAGTCAACTCTCTATGCAGCCCTTCTTCTTCACAAAAATGAATGAATTCCTGTGACAAAAATTTTCCACCTCTATCTGTACGAAGAGTCTTAATGCAGCTTCCACTTTGCTTTTCCATAAGTGCTTTAAATTTCTTGAAGGTCTGAAATGTCTCAGACTTGAGATGAAGAAAGTAAACCTAGCTCATGCGAATATAGTCATATGTAAATAACAAAAAATATCTAATCCCACCAAACGATTTTATTTGCATAGGACCACACAAGTCAGCATGTACAATCTCAAGTGAACTAGATGCCCTTCTAGATTTTCCTATAGGAAATGATTTTTTACATTGTTTCCCATAAACACATCCCTCACATACATCCAAAGTCTTTATTTTAGGTAACTTGAACACCATTTCCTTTTGACTCAACAATTTCAGACTCTTTACATTCAAATGCCCATATCTTAAATGCCATAAACTAGACTCACTATTATCTTTAACAATTATAGCATTGCCTACCATAGCTTTGTTTCCCACTTTAGAAAGTTTAAATGGAAACAACTTATTTGTTGTCATTTTAACTTTTGCAACAATCTGATTTGATTTTTTTTATCTCTAATCACACATGAATCATCATTAAACAAAAGCAAAAATCCTCTATCCATGACTTGCCCAACACTCAATAAATTTTATTACAAGCTAGGAATAAAGTAAACACTATATAAGAGATTTACATTACCAAAACCATTTCTTGTAGCCACAGTGCCTTTGCCATTTACTTGCACTGGATTGTCATCTCCAAGTGTCACCTCTAATTTGAAAGCTTCATCAATTCCTTTAAAAGATGACTTTGCACCTGTCATGTGATTAGAGCATCCGCTATCCAAGTACTAAATGTTATTGCAGACTATTGCATCTTGCTCATAAGCCATGAAGATCTTTACTTCTTTTTCCTCCTCATACTAAGAATAATTTTCTTGCTTTTCTCGTTTCCAACAATCAGCCTTTACATGCCCAAATTTTTTGTAATAGTAACATTGAATGCGAATTTTGTCACCATATTTCCTTCCAATTTGCTGCCTTTGTTCAAATTGATCATTTCCTTATCCAACATTGCGACCACCTCTACCACATGATCCTCCTCTACCATGTCCTCTACCAGCTGCCTTTCTTTACTCATTTTTCTGGTAATGCATCTCCCCTTTCATATTAAAGGCCTTCTCTTCATTCTTCTCATTCGATATGCTTAGTCTTTCTTTATGGGATTGCAAAGACCCCATTAATTCATCAAATGAGTATGTAGCCAAGTCTTTTGACTCTTCAATGGCTACTACAACATGATAAAACTTTGGTATGAGACTTCGTAATACCTTAGCAACAACAGTTTGATTAGAAACGTCCTCTGCATAGGACCTCATTTGATTGATAATTGTAGCTACTCTAGATAGAAAATCCTGCATTGATTCTCCACTTCTCATATGTAAGGTTTCAAGATCATGACAAAGTGATTGGAGTTTCACCATGATTACCTGCGAAGAGCATTAGAACACTGCTTGCAAAGTTGTCCAAGCTTCTTTAGCTGTAGTTGCTGCTGTAATTTTAGAGAAAATTGACTCATGAATAGCTTGTTGAATAAAGAATAATGCTTTGGAGTCCTTCTTCTTATTTTCTCTCAATCTGGTTTCGTCATCTGGGTCAGCATATCCATTTTCTACTAAGTCCCATAACTCTTGAGACTTGAACAAAGTCTCCATTTTTATACTCTAAAACTCATTACAATCACCTTTAAACAGAGGTATTGTTGATTGGGAAATGCTCACAACATTACCATTTGTTGCCATTTTTTTTAAACGCCCAGCTACATAATGAACCAACTTTGATACCATAATGTTGGGTAGAGAGCAGTAAAACTAGAGGAAAAATAAAAATAGCAGAGAACTTATTAAGAAGAAAAGAAACTAGATATTCTATGAGCTAAAAATTGGATGATTTATTCATTGAATTAACTTGCCTTTAAATAGGCATTACATGAAACAAACTAACTTAAAGAAAGTAGAAATCTTTGGCACTAAATCAAAGTGTTGTTAGCTAAACAAATAAACCAGAAATTCAAAGAACTAATTGTGAAAAAATAACAACTTATTTCAACTAACTATAGACCAAGTCACATATTGATATTTTTTTTTGAATCAACCTTTAACAGATGCTTCTTCTAGCTCTCTACGTTGATTTTAAGTAAGCTATAATATAATATTATAAGTTTGTTGTAGTTTATTATGTCATAATATGTCATGGCAATGATGCACAACAACTGAATATGTGTTAAATTCAGGTTACAACTCATGAGGCAGGAAAAACATTCATATTAATACAATGATACATGTAGTGTCTTGCAATAGTTGAAATGAACTTTGGCTCAGATAACTCCTACTTTTATCTTTTTGACAAAGTTTCTTATAAATATGTAATAACACTTAACTTTGCTTCTATTGATCTTACGAAGGTTAATTAACAACACTATACTACAAATTGCACAGCTTCATTTTGTTCCGGTTCTATTGAAGCACCCCAACATTGAAATGAACTTTGACTCAGTTGATATGCAAATGAAATTACACCATAATGTAACATAATAAGGAGATGACGTTATGACTCCATTTTCACTTCTAGATTGTTTTATATTTTTCTAGTTGTTAAATCCTCTTGCGTTGCATACTTTTACTTCGAACATTACTTATATTTTGTTGCTTAAACTTTTGTTACTTTTAATTTTCATTTAGAACTTTTACTTAATGGTCATTTGGGATTACACATTGGTTATAAAAGTGTATATGTTTGAATTTTATAGGTTTGGACACTTTTATAAAATTATTATAGTTTTATGGAGTGTATTTTGTATTTGATCACTAGATGTGTGTGTTTTGTATAATTAAATATATATATATATATATATATATATATATATATATATATATATATATATATATATATAATGTGTGTGATGGAGTTTCTCCTATTTATGGGAAAGAGTGGGATGATCTTTTTGGATCCCATATTAGTTATAAAGTATGTATATATTTAGGTTATATATGTTAGTATGTCTTTATAAAATTATTATGATTTTATAAAGGAGTATGGTCTGTCAGTAACTCAATTTGTGCTTTTGTTATTAAAAAAAAAACTTTATTGAAATTAAATTTAATGACAATGAAATTATATCAATTTCATCAAATCTTAAAGTTCAAGTAAATTTTGTGCCTCAAGTGAAGAAATGATTTCGTGCTTTCATATAAAACTCACTTCACTTGATAATGTAATGTATTGTAATTATTTTCCCAAATTAAAATGATTTCGCGCTTCAATATAGAACTCACTTCACTTTATAATGTAATATCTCGTAATTGTTTTCCCAAATTGAATTTAAGGACAATGAAGTTATACCAATTTCATCAAATCTAAAAGTTCAAGTAAATTTTGGGTCTCAAGTGAAGAGACGTGCTTCCATATAGAATTCACTTCACTTGATAATGTAATGTCTTGTAATTGTAAAAATTGGGGCTCTTTACACAAATATATAAAAATTCAAAAAAGCTTTCAAAAATGACATTGGCTTTAAAAACTAACTTTCCTAACTTTTTACTTTCAAATATATACCACTTTCTTTGTCACTATTATTTTTAGGGTTGTCTTTTTTTTTTACAACATTTTTTTTCCTTTTTCCTGATTTTTTCAACTTATTTTAAAAATTTAATTGTTTTCTTTTGTTTTTCAACAAATTTTTTTGCTTTATACTATTTTCATCTATTTTTTCTTAATATTTTTATTACTGTCTTCATTATTTTTTTCTGAATATTTTTTTATTAAACATTTTTTTTCTTAACATTTTTTTTGCTAAACATTTTTTTCTATTCTTGTGGTACTATTTTTTTCTAATGTCTTCATCTTTTTTTTTTCTCAACATTTTTCTATTTAACACTTTTTTGTTAACTTTTAAGGTGTTATCTTCATTTTATTCTCAACATTTTCTTTTTCTTTTTACTCAATATTTTTTTCTCTTAAGACATTTTTTTTTCAAATGAATAATTATAAACTAAATATTTTCAACTGTTATTAAATCAAGAAATAAATTTCTTCAATTGTTGTAACAAGAATAAATAAACAAAAATTTCTCCTTTTATATTCTTAAAGAATAAGAATTTTATTTTTTTTAACATTAATTTGTTTATTAAAATGTATAACAACTTAAAAAAAAATTATTTGATACTTATTGATTATCAATATTTAACAAGTTTATAATTCTTATGATGTATTTGCAACTTCAACAAGAAAAAAAAAGCTGAAAAAAATAAAAAAATCAACAAAAACCAACAAACCGAAAAAAAAAACTCCAAACAACACA
Organism: Mallotus nudiflorus; assembly: GCA_947683625.1. Classification (NCBI taxonomy): domain Eukaryota; kingdom Viridiplantae; phylum Streptophyta; class Magnoliopsida; order Malpighiales; family Euphorbiaceae; genus Mallotus; species Mallotus nudiflorus. Next base: position 1,553,620 of record CANTUR010000418.1, read on the forward strand.
ACACAACACAACAATAAAAATAAAAAAAAATTTACAGTTGTTGATCGTTGTTGATTGTTGTTGATTTACAGTTGTTGATTGTTGTTATTGTTATTGTTTTAAAATTTATTATTTCATTATTAGTGACAAAATTAAGACCGTAAATAAAATTGTACTTTTATAGTATTAATGACAAAAATAATAATTTTTTTGATATATCTTATAAATTTTATTTTTTTATTGTTATTTTCTTTTTATTTTTAACAAAAATCAACAAAGAGAAATAAGAAAAATAATTGAAAGCAACAACTGAAATAACAAAATTAACAAAAGCAACAAAAAATTGTAGTCATTGATGTTTCATAATTTTTGTTACTATTTGTAGTTTTTTTATTTTTTTCATCATTAATAATAAAATTATCATTAATAATAAAATTAACACCATAAATATTATTTTTACTTTTATTAGTATCATTAATAAAAAAGATAATTTATTTGATATATTTCATAATTTTTTTGTTATTTTTATTGAAAAAATAATTATTAAATATTATGGCTAATTTTTATATTAATTAGTTTAATTTATAAATTCTAAATAATCATGAAAAAATAACTATAGGTAATTTTAAATTTTAAAATAAAAAATTGTTATTTAGAATATAAAATTAAATTATTTAAAATGTATAAATTAAATAAAAACATATAAAGATAGCTTCAAAAATAATAAATAGAAAAAAAAAACGCAAAGAAACGCCGATTTTGAAAGTTGACAACACGAAGTTAAAACTGGTACAAAAGTTAAAAAAAATGAAAATACAAAACTGGGGTTTGACTTTACGTATTTTTGTAATTATCTCTAAAAATTGAGTGTTGGAACCTTCGTATAAGCCCAATAAAAAATATATAATTCTTTTGCCAGGTGTCTGGACTAACCTTGATAGTTTTATGGGTTGAAGCAAGAATTCTGAAATCTAAACCATATCCACGTTTACACTAAGATTATGAAATAGACTTTCATGCTCAAATGTCCTTGATTATTTTTCAAAGATATAAACCAGATACTGAAAATAAACTAAATAATTTTTTAATTTTTTTGTTTCATTTTTATACTTTGATCGATTACACTTATGTACAGATACACATGTTTCTATTCTAACAAAAACTTTAATTATAGCAATGAAGATAGACTATATACTTTGGAACTAAGAAGATTTTTGTGATACATCATCCAAATATTTTACGCTTGAAAAATAAAAATGAAACAAATATCTATATTATTAAGGACTCGAACCAGAGACCGTACTTAAGTGGAAACAACTCATTCCTAATTGATCAGTGTAAAGCAGTAAGTGTTAGTAAAAATTAAAAATTTTTAATTTTTATATATTTCTGTCATTTTTTTCTTCAAAAATAATCTAATAGTGAGGGCCCTCCAACACTTTTAAAAATTTAATATTTATTTTGTTAAAAAAAAAATACTATGGATGGCCCCTCAACCTTGGTATTTTTATATTTCTATTTTGACTCTTATATTTTTAATAATATTCTAAATTTATATATTAAAATCTAAACCATCCGTTTCAAATTTAATAGTTGGAATAGTAATATAAATCAGCAACAATAACTTTATGAAGCCTTAAACATGAACTATATATACGTTCATCACATATGGAACAGCTAGCAATGTGAATAACATTTAGCCAAATACTTTTTGCATTTATAAATAGCTGATATAAAAAAAACCCTCAGAAACAAACTTGTAACATTATAGGATAATCAAAACCAACATTGAGAGCTATAAAAAGCATCTCTTTATTATCAGGTTACAACAAATGCATAGTGACCAAACAAAATGGAAATGAAACTGCAAGAATAAGATTATGATCTAACTGTTGTTGGTCCAGAATTGCTTCTGAAGATAGTTCACCACATTCTTGTCCACTTGGAAAGCCTTGGTGAGAACATCAGGATTGATTGGTGGCTTGGATCCAAACACTGCATTTGCAATTGTAATAACTCCTGGATTTTGGCTGCTCAATCCAGCAAAAGCTACTGCCTTAGTATTTCCAATGTTAAACTGGAAGTGGATCAGACCGATTGGGAACACAAAAACATCTCCAGGATATAGAGTTTTGGTAATAAGGCGATTCGGGTTGGATGTCACGAAGCCAACATAGAGGGTGCCTTCAACGACTACTAGGATTTCAGTGGCTCGAGGATGAGTATGAGGTGGATTTAGTCCATAAGGTGCGTAATCAAGACGAGCCAAAGATATGCCAAGAGTGTTAAGTCCTGGTATTCTATCAACATTTAAGATAGTAACATTTGAACCAACTTGATTTGATGTGTTTCCAGGAATATTGAGACCAGAAAATGAGAAATCATTTGCTGTTGCAAGCATTGGATCCATGCAGAATTTTCCATTGACGAACACTGCATGCAAAACATTTAGACACAGTTTAACCCGACTTATTAGAATCAGCCCAAAGAAAAGATTGTTCAAACACAAATTAATTAACGAAAAGAAAGTATTATATATATGAGGTATTTTAATGATTGCTTATATATATGCACATACCACCATCCTTAGGATCTTTAATGGCCACACAGAAGTCTTGAAGAGGACTAGGATCATAGGCAGAGGCAAATGACACTGCTAAAGCCAAAAGAGCTAAAGCTACAAGTGACTGAGCTCCTTTCATTGTTTATAAAAAATATTAATTATATAGCTAAACTGAACTTCATCTAAGAGAGGTTCAGGGGATGAGAAAATTGCATGGAGAAAAGGTGTATTTATAGATGAAAGTCATTGAACAAGTCTTTTGTTATCTCTTGGCACTCTTGAATGCTTCCGCTGCAGGTATGTATTTGTTATTAATTTTATGGATGAAGGATCTTCACAACTACTATAAGCAAATTTTCCTTCACCTAAATTAATTATAATACAAATTTTGAACTGGTCATTTTCCTGGTTCCCTTTTCCATATTTTATTTCTTGCTTTGTTTATAGTTAACTTTTCAATCTAAACTTATAAAGTGACGACCTCAATGGTTGATGATTTCAACCATTGATTTTGAAGTTTAACTTGGTCTTATTTTTTCACTGTGTAATTAAAGCTCTTCAAATTGCTTCAAGTGCAACTGCTTGCCATAGTTGTGGTGCTTTCCATAGATTATTGTAAAGAAACCCCTTAGCAGCAAGTTTAACTAATACTATATAATTAATTTATTCCATGAGAAATTAACCTTTATTCAGAGATTAAAGAATTTGGAAGACAGCTCCTTTTGTATATGACATTAATATCATCTGAAAAGTGAAATGTGAAACTTCACAATTGCTATGTTAGTTTCTTGTTTGAACTAGAAATGCAGAGTTCATTTCACTTAACTTGTTTGCAGTATATTTCATGTTTCATTGACATATTCTTGATTAGCCAATTGAGGCTTTACCAAATGTTGAGAGTTTATTTGTCCCAAAATAAGAACTCAATTCTAAATCATATCCCAATCATATCTCTAACTCAAATCTGACCAACCGTTGATAACCATACACTAATATAAATTAAGTAAAAGATGTCCAAATTAGTTGCATATATATATATATATATATATATATATATATATATATATATATATATATATATATATATATATATATATATATATATATATATTCATTCTTTCATATTATGCCATGGCCTTAATACATAGCAACAGAATGAATGTTATGTTCAGGTTACAATTCATGAGGCAGGAAAAACATTTCTGCGTTTATATTGATCTTCTCCAGTTGATTGCAACTCTGCAAACATATCGGCTAAATTTAGAGTTAGACACAATGGTTTTATAACCCAAAAAAAAAAAAAAAAGCAAAACATAACTCAGCCCCTCGTAAGCTACTCGGAGTTTGACTAAAAAAAACTCATTTAAGCTTGTTTGTTAAGATAAACGAGCCAAGTCTAAACTTTATTTTAAAACTTGTTTCATAAACGACATGAGTTCAAACTTTCTAAAACTTGGTTTTTTTAAATTCACAAACAATCTCTTAAAAAGCTTGCATGTCAACTCACAAGCAAGCTCTTGAACAAGTTCATTAAAGTGAGCTAACTTGCAAAAATGCTTGCGAACATAAGTATTGTAAAATAATTTTTTTTTTTAAAAGAAGGAACAGTGTCTATTGTGGTCATAAAAAAACCTCCAATTGCAGCAGTAAAGTAGAAAAGAATGACATTCTCATTGCCGCGATCACAGCAGACTCGAGCCACCATTATAACTGTTTATATTCTTCAAATAGAATTGATTACTATCTAAAGTTGCAACCGTACATTCATCTTATATAAAATTTCAAAGTTAATTTAAACTTTTTGATATCATAAAAAATTTATAAAAACATCATTACAAAACATCAAAGTTTCATTATATCTTTGAGGTAAATTGTACAGTACAAATATTGGTTTTAAGGAAGTGGAACTTCATACATGCATTGGAGTAGATTTCATATTCTTTATTTTCAATTTTTCTAACAATCTAAAGGCAATGTTTTCTCTTTTTGTAATCTACATCCATGGAAACACTTAATGAATTCGTAACTAGTATAGTAAAGATGGATCGATCGTTTTGATTGTGGAAGTTTTGCAAGATGGTAAAAGAGAGTGTATTTTCTATTAGCTTACACGTAGTATATGTTATTTACACGTAGTATATGTTTTGAACACCCCAAGGCCTAAAGATTTAACACATCATAGTCCAAGCCTAAAGAGTTAACATATCATAGCCCAACTCAATAAAACTTATCATATCATACCACTGTGCTACCTTCTTTATAAGATTGTTGACCATAATCTTACTTTACTTTTTTTACTTTTTTACACTAAACCCTATAAAATTATTATCAACAGTCTCATGAAGAAGGTTACATGGTAGTGTGATATGATAATTTTACTAAGTTGGATTATAATTTGGCAACTTCAGTATACCACGTCATTTAAATTAGTTATAATTATTTTGGGCAACTTTTTCTATGTAATTAAAATCAATGTTTTATAACTAAAAAGATACAAATTAAACTTATGGAACTAAAATGAAATTTAGTGTAAAGTTTGATAACCTCTAATACAGTTTACCTAACACAAGGCTTATAATGTGTCATTTATATATGTAAAATTTATGTGAAATTGTAATAGTGTGTATTAAATTGTGTGTGTGAAATGTTTCTATAGTTTATCAATAGGAATAATTGGTTCAAAGTTCTATCTGCCATACTATTCAGATTTGTTTCATGGAATTTTCATTAAATATTGGTTCTAATCACAAGATACTTTTATTTATGCTCATAGTTTATGATGCGGAGCAACAAGTCTTGGAATGAGTTCGTAGAACAATTGATAGCATATATAATTTGATTATTATTATTATTATTATTATTATTATTATTATTATTATTATTATTATTATTATTATTATTATTATTATTATAATTTAGTATTTATTAGAAATTAACTTTCCTATATTGTTAGGGATTTGATTTCCTACCTTAGCTAGAATTGTCTTTATTTTTATTTCCTAAATAAAAATTAGGGTTGGTAGGTTTGTGCCACCCTATAAATATGTAAGCCTTAGGGCTATGTGAGACAGATTTTGTTGAGTTAATTATTCAAAATTATTATTTTTCTAAATTCGGTATTTTTGTGAATCAACGAATTCTTGGATGCCTATTTCCTGGTATTTATGCGCAAATCAATAGGTTATAGAATATTAGTATTTGGTAATCGTGCGCTATTCAACAAACATTAATTCCCTTTTATCACTCTTTTGTTGCATCAGTTTACAAAACTATTGCTACATGGATAAATGATTTGGTTGTGTTTTGAAAATGGTGAGGAATTGGTATATATTTTCAAAATAAGAGAGAAGGAGAAGGAGCAGGGTGCACTGTGGTCGCAATAAAACTTGTGATGGCAGTAGTAAGGTAGAAAAGAATGACATTCTTGTTGCTGTTATCGCAATTCAAACCACCATTATAACTGTTTGTTTTCTATGAATAGACATGAGTATTATCAAAGGTTGCAACCACACATTTATCTTATAGAAAATATCAAAGTTAATTTACTATAGAAATTAACATTTTGATATTATAAAAAAATTTGTAAAAGCACCATTACAAAATATTAAAGTTTCATTGTATCCTAGAGACAGTTAGAAAGCCAATTGAGATTGTAAAATTGTATATTACTATGATGATTAATGTCTATAAATACAAATACAAATGATCATATACAACAACTGAAGATAATAACTAGTTAACAAACAAACTAAAGTTGTGTTAGATTTATAATGATAAATGTTAGGCAGAGGCAGATGACACAACTAAAGCCAAAAGAGTCAAAAGAGCATGAGCTCCTTTCATTGTGTATAATTGTATATTATATAGCTGAAACTTAACTGAACTTATCTTAAAGAGGGTATTTAGGTTTGGAATGAGAAAATTGCATGGAAAAAAGGTATATTTATAGAAGAAAGTTATTGAATAAGTCTTTTGTTATCTCTTGATTGCTTCCCCAGGCATTTATTTCTTTTTAATTTTGCGGGTGACACATATTCTATAACTACTATATTCAAATTTTTCTTTACATAGATTAAGTATTGTATAATATTTGAACTTGTCATTTTCCTGTTTAATTTCTTACTTTGTTAATTATAGTTAACTTTTTAATCTAACTAATATGTAAGCTGACCACCTCATTGGTTGATGATTTCAACCATTGATTTCAAGTTCAACTTTGTCTATTTTTTTCACTATGGAATTGAAGCTCTTCAAATTGCTTAAAGTGCTAGTGCTTGCCATTGGTGTGGTGCTTTTCCATAGATTTTGTAAAGGAACCCTTTTATGTATTTAGCAGCAAGTTTAATTAAGGAACCTCTTTAAATTACTAATACTATATGACTAATTTATTCCAACATTAAGAAATTTGCAAGACACTCCTTTTATGTATGGAATTAATGCTTTACCAAATGTTGAGTGTCTATTTGTGTCCTGATAATTGATTATTTCTCTAACTCAAATCTAGTTACTGCTTACCGCTTCATTTTTTTAAAAAAGTACATTTTTGTGGGTCATATACATAACAAAATAATAATAATAATAATAATAATCCATTTTTTAAAATATTCTTGATTGCACTACAGTTCTTCTAGAATATGTTGTTACTCAGATATTGACTAGTGCAATGAGTGATTGATCTTTTTTTTTTAAAATATTGTAAGGAGAAACATACATGTCGACATATTATTAAAATATTTCCCATTGAAACATTCCTTTTATTATAAGAAAAAAATAAAAATAAAAGATAAAAGTATAAAATTAACAAATTTTCTTATATAACGGTCTCATGACAATATTACATATACTATTATTCATTATTATTATTCATATTCCAAAGGTTATATCTAATGAGTAATGAAATTTAAGGCATGCATATTTACATAGCATTTAATCTTCAATATTTTCATAACATGGTAAAGATTGATTTCAAAAATTTGCAAATAAAAAATTCAAAATCGATGAATTTATATATAAATATGAAGTTTATAAATGTTGGAAATTTTTATTAAGGTAGATTTTTATGGGTTTATCCAACTTAACTTTAAAATAGTTGAAGTTTATATGATTATATTAAATGAAAGAAATTGAATTTTAAAGTTAATTACTGATTTTGCATTACAACACCATAGGTTAATTAACATTGGAACATACACATATATAGCTAGTTAGTTTATTTTAAGTATAATGATATATATGTTACCCATGGTTAAAGCCTTATGTACCTCATAAACTAGTACCTCGTTATGCTAAAAGTGTTTTTTTTTTGGGTTATAACAACATTCACAAAGGCTATAAATGTTTACTTCTTGATTCCAATAGAATTCAATACTCACGCCATGTTCTCTTTAATGAGCATGTTTTTCCTTTTGCAGAGAATGATGTGGTTCCTACCAGTGTCCAACAATCCTCTTCTGAGCCTTCTGTGACTATTATACCACTTTTACCCTCAATGGATCACTTTTTACCATTTATACAGACTCCACCTTTTGCTCTAACTCAGTCTCCTCCTCCTTCCTAACTATCGACCAATCCTATTCCCACTCAACTACCATCTTCTCAGGCCTCTATTCCCTTACCAAACTCAACTGTTATTCATAATTTTGCATCTACCCATCCGATGACAACTTATTCCAAGATTGGTTGCTTAAAGCCGAAAATATTCGCTACCACAACCACTGATGAAGTATAACCATCTTGTTTTACTCAGGCTGTCAAACATGAGAAGTGGCACAAGGCTATGGGAGAAGAAATTGATGCTTTACTTTCCAATGGAACTTGGGAATTGATTCCAAGAGAACAAGCAAGAAACATTATTGGCTACAAGTGGGTTTATAGTATAAAGAAAAATTCAGATGGCTCTATTCAACGCTACAAAGCAAGACTTATTGCTAAGGGCTTTCACCAATGCCCTAGAATTGATTATTCTGATACTTTCAGTCTTGTCATTAAACCAACAGTGGTTTGTTTAGTTTTAACTCTTGTTGTTTCTCTTCATTTGAAGGATTGACAGTTTAATGTGTCTAATGCTTTTTTGCATGGTCACTTGAGTGAAGAGGTTTATATGCATCAACCTCTAGGTTTTATTGATTCTACTCAACCTAAACATGTATGTCATCTTAACCGATCTTTTTATGGCCTCAAGCAGGCCCTAAGGACATGGTATTGTCATCTTACTTCTGCTATTCTCTCTCTTGATTTTTGGGGTCCACATACTGATAGCTCTTTATTTTACTACAACAATGGTGCCAAGCTTGCCTTTTGTATGATTTATGTTGATGATCTTTTATTTACAAATGATGATGATCATTTTATTGATTCAGTGGTGCAATCTTTGTAAAAATAGTTTGCTTTAAAAGATTTAGGCCACTTGCACTATTTCCTTAGTGTAGGGACAACTTGGAATGGTGATTCTTTATTACTCACACAAACTAAATATATCATTAACCTATTGGTTAAAGCTCGCATGCACAAAGCCAATTCCATGTCTACTCTAGCTTGTGCAACAACTCGGTTACATGGTGAGATAGGTGAGCTTTTTTATGATCCTACTCTCTATCGTATTATTGTTGGTGGCCTTCAATACTTGGTTGTGACCCGACCTGATATTTCTTATTATGTTAATAAATTTTGTCAATTTATGCACAAGCCATTTGCATCATTGGGTTATTATTAAGCGCATCTTATAGTATTTAAAGGCCACCTCACATTTCGGTTTGTTAAATCGACCCTGTTCACATTTTGTTCTGCAAGCTTATACTGATTTGGATTGGGGAGGTGATCTTGTTAATTGCAAGAGCACTACTGGTTACTTGGGTCTAATTTGGTCTCATGGGGTTCAAGAAAATAACAAACTGTTGCCCGTTCTTCAACTGATGCTGAATATAGGGCCTTGGCAACCACATCTTCTAAAGTTCTTTCGCTACATTCTCTTCTTAAAGAAATTGGGTTTCCTAGTTTAACCAAATATGTAGTATGGTATGATAATGTCTCTGCTATATATTTGACAATTAACCCCATTTTCACTCTTGTTCGAAGCATCAAGAAATAGATTTTCATTTTGTCCATGACAAAGTCAGTCAAAGAGAGCTTCAAGTTTGGTACATCAGTTCCAAAGACCAAATTGCTGATATGCTCACTAAGGCATTATCCAAATCTCGGTTTCAGCTTTTGCATGACAAGCTTACAGTTTTTCCAAGGACTGTTAAGCTTATAGGAGGGTGATAAGGATATCTCCTCATCTGTTACAATCTCATCAGTTCATATTTAAATTTATCTTAGCCTGTCAGTAGTTTGTTTATAGGCTACCTCTTGTTGTAACAACCTTAGCAAATTGTTATGGACTCTTGTACTATATAATCAGTTAATGAAATACATACAGTAGCTTTCCATTGCTCAAAACCAATGTTATCAGATGTAACATAATAAGGAGATGACATTATGACTCCATTTTCACTTCTAGATTGTTTTATAATTTTCCAGTTATTAAATCCTCTTGTGCTGTATACTTTTATTTCGAACATTAATCATATTTTGTTGCTTAAACTTTTATTACTTTTAATTTTCATTTAGAACTTTTACTTAATGGTCATTTGGGATTACACATTGGTTATAAAAGTGTGTGTATGTTTGAATTTTATAGGTTTGGACACTTTCATAAAATTACTGTAGTTTTATGGAGTGTATTTTGTATTTGATCACCCGATGTTTGTGTTTTGTATAATTAAAAAAAAAACATTTGTAATATGTGTGGTGTAATTTCTCCTATTTATGGGGAAAGAGTGTGTTAGTCTTTCGGGATCCCATATTAATTATGAAGTATGTATATATTTGGGTTGTATGTGTTAGTATGTCTTTACAAAATTATTATTATTTTATAAAGGAGTATGGTCTGTCCCTAACTCAATTTGTGCTTTTGTTATTAAAAAAAAAAAAACTTTGTCTAAGGACAATGAAGTTATATCAATTTCATTAAATCTTAAAGTTCAAGTAAATTTTGTGCCTCATTACTTTGCCCAAATTAAATTTAAGGACAATGAAATTATACCAATTTCATCAAATCTTAAAGTTCAAGTTAATTTTATGCCTCAAGTGAAGAAATGATTTTGCGCTTCCATATATAACTCACTTCACTTGATAATGCAATGTCTTGTAATTGTTTGCCCATATTAAAATGATTTTGTGCTTCCATATTGAACTCTCTTCACTTAATAATGTAATGTCTCGTAATTGTTTGCCCAAATTAAATTTAAGGACAATGAAGTTATACCAATTTCATCAAATCTTAAAGTTCAAGTAAATTTTGGGTCTCAAGTGAAGAAATGATTTCATGCTTCCATATAGAACTCACTTCACTTGATAATGTAACATCTCATAATTGTAAAAATTGGGATTCTTTACACAAATATATCACAAATCAAAAAAACTTTAAAAAATGTCATAAACTTTCAAAACTAACTTTCTTAAATTTTTTCTTTCAAATATAGATCATTCCCCTTAGTATCATTATTTTTAGGATTATTTTTTTTCAATATTTTTTCCTTTTTACTGATTTTTTCAACTTTTTTCTCAATATTTTATTTGTTTTATTTTTTTAACAATTTTTTGTTTTGCTTTTCTACTGTTTTCATCTTTTTTTCTTAAGGTTTTTTTTTTGCTGTATTCAATATTTTTTTCTCATTATTTTTTTGCTCAACATTTTTTTTTGCTAAACATTTTTTTTTTCTATTCTTGTGGTAATATATTTATTTTTTTAATGTCTTCATCTTTATTTTCTCAACTTTTTTTTGTTCAATGTTTTTTTGTTAAAATTTGTAAGGCAATATCTTCATTTTATTTTCAATATTTTTTTACTCAATATTTTTTTCACTTAAGACTTTTTTTTTTTTCAAATGAATAATTACAAACTAAACATCCTCGATTGTTATTAAACCATGAAATAAATACCTTCAACTGTTGTAACAACAATAAATAAACAAAAATTTCTCCTTTTATATTCTTAAAAAATAAGGATTTTTTTTTTACTTTAATTTGTTTATTAAAATGTGTAACAACTTTTAAAAAAAAATTATTTGATACTTATTGATCATCAATATGTAACGAGTTTACAATTTTTATGATGTATTTGCAACATCAACAAAAAAAAAAACTGAAAAAATAAAAAAATCAACAAAAAAAAAAAACTAAAAACAACAATGAAACAACAAAACAATAAAAATCAACAAATTTTACAGTTGTTGATTGTTGTTGTTTTTTTTTTATTTTTTTTTAAATTATTCTTTCATTATTATTGACAAAATTAAAGCCATAAATAAAGTTTTTTTACTTTTATAGAATTAATGATAAAAATAATAATTTTTTTTGATATATCTCATAATTTTTATTTTTTTATTTTTAACAAAAATCAACAAATATAAATAAATAGAAACAACAAAAACAATTGAAAGCAACAATTGACCCAACAAAAGCAACAAAAAATGTAGCTGTTGATGTTTATTAATTTTTGTTGCTGTTATGTTTTTTCAGTTTTTTAATCATTAATAATAAAATTGATGCCATAAATATAATTTTTATTTTTATTAGTATCAATAATTTTGAAATTTTTACTTTAATTAGTTTAATTTATAAGTTCTAAATAATTATGAAAAACTAATTATTGAAAACTATGGATAATTTTTAGTTTAATTAGCTTAATTTTTATATTCTAAATAATAGGAAAATTTAAAATAAAAAAATTATTAATTAGAATATACAATTAAATTATTTAAAATATATAAATTAAATAAGTACATACAATCAACTTAAATTAAAGATGCCTTCGAAAATAATAAAAATGTAAAAAAGTTAAAAAAATGAAAAAAAAAAAAAAAAAACATAGAAGAGGCCGAATTTGAAAGATAAAAAACACAGAGATAAAACTAGTGCAAAAGTGAAAAGTGAAAATACAAAACTACAACTAAAGAAATGAGCAGGTCACGAACGAAACGGGATTTGACTTAACTTATTTGTATAATTATCTCTAAAAATTGAGTGTTGGAACCTTGATTTAAGCCCAATTAATAAATATAAAATGTGTCCTTTGATTATTCTTGAAAGATATAAACCTAGTCACCACATACTGAAAATAAACTAAATAATTTTTTAATTTCTTCTTTTTCATTTTTATAGTTTGATCGATTACACTTATGTACAGACACACATGTTTCTATTCTAACAAAAGCTTCAATTAATTTAAACCATCCGTTTCAAATTTATTAGTTGGATAGTAATATAAATCAGCAAAAATAACTTTGTGAAGCCTTAAACATGAACTATATATGCGTTCATTACATATGGAACAGCTAGCAATGTGAATAACATTTAGCCAAATACTTTTTGCATTTATAAATAGCTGATATAAAAAAACCCTCACAAACAAACTTGTAACATTATAGGATAATCAAAACCAACATTGAGAGCTATAAAAAGCATCTCTTTATTATCAGGTTACAACAAATGCATAGTGACCAAGCAAATTACTTTTTGCATTTATAAATAGCTGATATAAAAAAAACACTCAAAAGCAAACTTGTAACATTATAGGATAATCAAAACCAACATTGAGAGCTATAAAAAGCATCTCTTTATTATCAGGTTACAACAAATGCTTAGTGACCAAGCAAAATGGAATTAAAGCTGCAAGAATAAGATTATGATCTAACTGTTGTTGGTCCAGAATTGCTTCTGAAGATAGTTCACCACATTCTTGTCCACTTGGAAAGCCTTGGTGAGAACATCAGGATTGATTGGTGGCTTGGATCCAAACACTGCATTTGCAATTGTAATAACTCCTGGATTTTGGCTGCTTAATCCAGCAAAAGCTACTGCCTTAGTATTTCCAGTGTTGAACTGGAAGTGGATCAGACCGATTGGGAACACAAAAACATCTCCAGGATATAGAGTTTTGGTAATAAGGCGATTCGGGTTGGATGTCACGAAGCCAACATAGAGGGTGCCTTCAACGACTACTAGGATTTCAGTGGCTCGAGGATGAGTATGGGGTGGATTCAGACCATATGGTGCATAATCAAGACGAGCCAAAGATATGCCAAGAGTGTTAAGTCCTGGTATTCTATCAACATTTAAAAGAGTAACATTTGAACCAACTTGATTTGATGTGTTTCCAGGAATATTGAGACCAGAAAATGAGAAATCATTTGCTGTTGCCAGCATTGGATCCATGCAGAATTTTCCGTTGACGAACACTGCATGCAAAACATTTAGACATTTAGACCAAATGATTTTAGCCGGACTTATTAGAATCAGCCCAAAGAAAAGATTGTTCAAACACAAATTAATTAACGAAAAGAAAGTATTATATATATGAGGTATTTTAATGATTGCTTATATATATGCACGTACCACCATCCTTAGGATCTTTAATGGCCACACAGAAGTCTTGAAGAGGACTAGGATCATAGGCAGAGGCAAATGACACTGCTAAAGCCAAAAGAGCTAAAGCTACAAGGGACTGAGCTCCTTTCATTGTCTATAAAAAATATTATGTAGCTAAACTGAAATTTATCTGAGAGAGGTTCAGGGGATGAGAAAATTGCATGGAGAAAAGGTGTATTTATAGATGAAAGTCATTGAACAAGTCTTTTGTTATCTCTTGGCACTCTTGAATGCTTCCCCTGCAGGTATGTATTTGTTTTGAACCATAAGCAAATTTTTCTTCACCTAAATTAATTATAATACAATTTTTGAACCGGTCATTTTCCTGTTTCCCTTTTCCATATTTTATTTCTTGCTTTTCAGTCTAAACTAATAAAAAGCGACGACCTCAATGGTTGATGATTTCAACCATTGATTTCAAGTTTAACTTGGTCTTATTTTTTCATTGTGTAATTAAAGCTCCTCAAATTGCTTCAAGTGCAACTGCTTGCCATAGTTGTGGTGCTTGTCCATAGATTATTGTAAAGAAATCCCTTAGCAGCAAGTTTAACTAATACTATATAATTAATTTATTCCATGAAAAATTAACCTTAATTCAAAGATTAAAGAATTTGGAAGACAGCTCCTTTTGTATATGACATTTATATCATATGAAATGTGAAATTTGAAACTTCACAATTGCTATGTTAGTTTCTTGTTTGAACTAGAAATACAGAGTTCATTTCACTGAACTTGTTTGAAGTATATTTCATGTTTCATTGGCATATTCTTGATTAGCCAATTGAGGCTTTACCAAATGTTGAGAGTTTATTTGTCCCCAAACAAGAACTCAATTCTAAATCATATCCCACTCAAATATGATTATTTCTCTAACTCAAACCTGATCCACCATTCATAACCGTACACTAATATAAATTAAGTAATGGATGCCCAAATTAGTTGCATATATATATATATAAATTAAATTATAATATATTATGGCATGGCCATAATACATAGCAACATAATGAATGTTATGTTCAGGTTACAATTCATGAGGCAGGAAAAACATTTCTGCGTTTATATTGATCTTCAGCACAATGGTGTTATAATCAAAAAAAAAAAAAAAAAAGCAAAACAAGACTCAGCGCCTTGTAAGCTAATCGGAGTTTGACTAAAAAAAACTCATTTAAGCTTATTTGATAAAACAAACGAGCTGAGTCTAAACTTCATTTTAAAATTCATTTGATAAATGACATGAGTTCAAACTCTATAAAACTTGGCTTGTTTAAATTCACAAACAATCTCTTAAAAAGCTCGTGTGTCAACT
Organism: Mallotus nudiflorus; assembly: GCA_947683625.1. Classification (NCBI taxonomy): domain Eukaryota; kingdom Viridiplantae; phylum Streptophyta; class Magnoliopsida; order Malpighiales; family Euphorbiaceae; genus Mallotus; species Mallotus nudiflorus. Next base: position 1,568,940 of record CANTUR010000418.1, read on the forward strand.
CGCAAGCAAGCTCTTGAACAAGTTCATTAAAGTGAGCTAACTTGCAAAAATGCTTGTGAACATACTTATTGTTATATATTTTCAAAAGAAAAAAATAAAGAAGAAGAAGAAGTAGTGTCTATTGTGGTCGTAGAAAAATCTCCGATTGCAGTAGTAAAGTAGAAAAAATGACATTCTCCTTGCCGTGATCACAACAGACTCGAACCACCATTGTAACTGTCTGTATTCTACAAATAGAAATGACTACTATCTAAAGTTGCAACCATACATTCATCTTATATAAAATTTTAAATTTAATTTAAACTTTTTGGTATCATAAAAAATTTATAAAAACATCATTACAAAACATCAATGTTTCATTATATCCTTAAGGCAAATTGTACAGTACAAATATTGGCTTTATGAGTGGAACTTCATATGTGCTCTGGAGTAGATTTCATATTCTTTATTTTCAATTTTTCTAACAATCTAAAGGCAATATTTTCTCTTCTTGTAATCTACATCCATGGCAACACTTAAAAAATTAGTAACCAGTATAGAAAAGTTGGATCGATCATTTTGATGGTGGAAGTTTTGTAAGATGGTAAAAGAGAGTGTATTTTCTATTAGCCTTTTTACACGTAGTATATGTTTTGAACACACGAAGACCTAAACAGTTACCACATCACAATCCAACTCAATAAAAACTGTCATATCATACTACCATGACATCTTCTTCAAAAGATTGTTGACCGTAATCTTACTTTACTTTTTTTACTTTTTTACACTAAACCTTATAAAATTATGATCAACAGTCTTATGAAGAAGGTTACATGGTAGTTTAATATGATAATTTTTATTGAGTTGGATTATAATGTGGCAACTTCAGTATATCACGTCATTTAAATTAGTTGGAATTATTTTGGGTAACTTTCTCTATGTAATTAAAATCAATGTTTTGTAACTAAAAAGATACAAATTAAAGTTATAGAACTAAAATGAAATTTAGTGTAAAGTTGGGTAACCTCTAATACAATTTACCTAACACAAGGCTTATAATGTATCATTTATAAATGTAAAATTTATGTGAAATTGTAATAGTGTGTATTAAATGGTGTGTGTGAAATGTTTCTATAGCTTATCAATAAAAATAATTGGTTCAAAGTTCTATTTGCCATACTATTCATATTTATTGTATTGAACTTTCATTAAATATTGGTTCTAATTACAAGATACCTTTATTTATGCACATAGTTTATAAAAATGTTGCTACATGGATCAATGATTGGGTTGTGTTTTGAAAATAGCGATTTCAAAATAAAAAAGAAGGAGAAGGAGCAGTGTACGTTGCAGTCACAATAAAATTTGTGATGGCAGTAGTAAGGTAGAAAACAATGAAATTCTCCTTACTGTGATTGCAACTCAAACCACCATTATAACCATTTGTTTTCTATGAATAGACATGAGTGTTGTCAAAGGTTGCAACCACACATTTATCTTATATAAAATATCAAAGTTAATTTACTATAAAAATTAAATTTACTATAGAAATTAACTTTTTGATATCATAATAAAATTTGTAAAAACACCATTATAAAACATTAAAGTTTCATTGTATCCTAGAGGTAGTTAGAAAGCCAATTGTGATTGTAAAGTTGTATATTGGTATGATGATTAATGTCTATAAATACAAGTACAAACGATCATATACAACAACTGAAGATAATAACTAGTTAACAAACAAACAAACAAACTAATGCAATGAAAGCTTAAAGAAATAAAATAAAATAAGAGGTCAAAAAGATAAAATTTGTAGTTTGTTCATTTGCGCACAAATACCGAAAAACAACAAAGGATAAATATTGAAGTCTGTTGATTTGCACACAAATGCTAGAAATCAATCTTTTACAACCTATTGATTAAATAAAAATACCAAGAAATAGACATCAAATATTCGTTGATTCAAAGAGAATACCGAAAATTTACAGAAAAAGAGAATAAATAATAATAATAATAATAATTTAATAACTCAAAGACTTGCCCTGCATCACAAACTAAAGTTGTGTTAGATTTATAATGATAAATATTATCTTGACACCCTCCTAAAGTTGAAGGGGATGAAGAAGACAACTGAAGCTTGTCCTATAAGTAATGAATTAGAGTATGAGATAGTGATTTTGTTGTGATGTTAGGAAGTTGATCCTTAAAAAAGATTGCAAACACTGTGAGTTCTTTATTGAGTTCTTTATTCATGACCTGATTTTTGACAACATGGAAATCAATATGGACATGGTGAATGCGTGCCTGAAAAATGGGATTAGAAGAAAAAAATATTGCACCTATATTATCGCACCAAATATGTGGTGGAGCTTAAAGTTACACACCAAGTTCAAATAGCAATTGCTTTAACCATATCAATTCAACATTAACTTCGACAACTGCCTTGAATTATGATTTTGTTGAAGAAAAAGCTATAATCCTTTATTTTGTGAATTCCATACAAGCAAGTTCTAACAAAGAAAAAAGAGATATCCACTAGTAAATTTGTAATCATGAGGGCATCCCACTTAATCAAAATCACTAAAGGTTATCGAGTGTGATAATGGACATCATTTAATTACTAAGTTGTAATGAGAAGTGCCATGAAGATATTGCAATAACCGTTTCACTGCTTTAAAGTGAACATCGGTGGGATGATGCATAAACTGACAGAGTTTGTTGATCAAAAAAGATAAATCAGGCCTGGTAAGAGTGATATATTAAAGGATGTTGTATATTGTTTGATATTTTATTGCCTCCTCTTTAGATAATGCAACGTCCTATTGTTTTGAAGGTGTGAAACTCATTACCATTTATGTTTAATAAGGTTTGTAATTTACTATACCAATACTATGAAGAATATCCTGAATGTATGAATGCTGGGATAAAAGAAGGCCAGTTGAAGTATGTTGCACTTGGATAGCAAAAAAGTAGCTAAGATCCCATGAATCGTAAAGGGAAAATGCCTTTGATAGTTGCTAAATGAGTTGCTCAATAAGAGTGAAACTATTTCTTGTAAGAACAACATCATCTATTTAAACTAAAAGAAAACAATGATCTTTGCCTTTGTTGTAGATGAACAAGGATGGGTTAACATTAGAATTTACAATCCTAAGAGATAACAAGTAGGAGTCGAGCTTGTGATACCAAGTATATGGTAGTTGTTTTAAACCATAAAGCGATTTTTATAACTTACAGATATGTTGTGGATGATGTTTATCAATAAAGCCTTGAGGTTGTACCATATATAACTGTTCATGTAAGTCCCCATTCAGAAATGCATTTTTTATGTCTAATTGGTGAAGAAGCCATCCTTGAGTCATAATAATAGATAGAACAATACGTATGGTATGTGGCTTCACAAATGGACTGAAAGTTTTGATGTACTCAAAACCACACTCTTGGGTGTAACCATGAGCTACCAATCATGCCTTGAGTCATTTTATTGTTCCTTCATTTTATTACATATATTTTTTTTCAAATTAGATTTGCGAGCATGCGTTCATTACTGAGACGCAAAAGGAATTAAGCTTATGCCAATGACATACATATCAATTGGAGATTCAATTTTTAGATGGAGTATAGTTGTGATTAATTTAGTGATTTTCTAGATGAATTTCTAGTTTGTTCAATACTGATTTGATACATGAACTGATATGTTTATTAGGCAATATGTAGCTGATCTGTAAATTTTAATTAATTTGAGGGTAATGTAATATCTCGAAATTGACAGTTCAAACCTTGATTTAATCCCAATTAATGTTAAAACATAATTTTATTTAATTGATGCTTGTCCTGATCTTGATAGTTTCATGACTTGAAACATTAATTTTGAAGTCTAAATCATATTCAAATCCGCACTCAGATCCTGAAATAGAATTTCAAGATCAAGTGCATTATTGACTATTTCTCAAGAAAATACCAAGTCACGCCATACTCACACTAAACTAAATAATATATGATATAAAAATTTTACAATAAATATCTCCAAATTATGATAAATTATACAAAAATCATTAGTGAATTAAAATCAATTGTTTATTAAAAATTGAACTTAAATTTGGTTAAATATGATGATAATTTTCATTATAAGTGGTTATAATCAAATTCCAATTATAAAAGAATTTTTTCCAGCAAAATAATAAAGGTTCAATTTGCAAAATTTTGAAAAATTTCTAAGAATTGTTATAACCAGTATCACTACCATCATCATGAGCAAAGTAAAGTCATGACACACTCATTATGAGTGGTGATAAATTTGTCCTAAGCAATGACGACCTCCACTGATTTCCAAAAACTTATCACTACTAACAATAGGAAGCGTCATCACTTATGAAAGCGTTTGAATTCAAAATTAGATTTAGCATTCGGACTGTCATGACCAATGACGATTTTTTCATGAGTCATGATAGAGTTCTTGAGTACTTTATTTTGATAGTTGAAAGGCTCTCTTTGTGCATTTAATGTACCTCTAACAACTTTTTTCCTTTATGAGAGTACAAATACTACTCATAATTGAGCTGGAACAAGAGAAGTAAGTTGAGCAAAAACCCCTAACAACTATCTTTGAGTGTTAATTCTTGAATTTAATTTTCAACCACCCAAGATCTTCATATTTAATTCTTTGTAATCTTTTTTTTTCTATCTTAAGAGTGTTATTGACTGTGGGTTGGTGAGTGTTTAATACAATTAATCAATAGCTCAATAGTAAGATTGAGTGAGTTAGGATTGGGATTTAAACACTTGTAAGCTAAGATGATTGTTCTTAGCACTTGCGTTTGAGTGTAAACCATTTGAAAAAACACTTGGGTTTGAGTGTGAGCCTTGAAAAAATACTTGTTAGCTAAGACGATTGTTGTTAGCACATCGGTTTGAGTTTGAGGCTTGGAAAAATATTTAGGTTTAAGTGTAAGCCTTGGAAAAACACTTGGGTTTAAGTGTGAGACTTGAGAAAACACTTGGATGGCTTTCTTTTAAGCTTGTAAGGGTTTAATTTACACTTTAAAGTAGATTGATGGTGGATTGAAACTCTCAACAAGTAGTTCAAAAGAGGATGTAGACTTTGAAGGCTGAACCTTTATAAGTGCAAAATTGGTATAAGAGTTTTGGTCTCCATTTTTGAAGATTAAAAATTCCCTATCTAGCTCAAAAAGCCAATTCACCCGTCCCTCTTGGCACTTATGAAATTAAAATTGGTATAAGAGTTTTGGTCTCCATTTTTGAAGATTTAACCATCTTGAAGAAAATATCATGGCCTCCACAAGTCAAGTTATTACTGACCTCGATATCCATGGTCCAAGCTACACAAGGCCTCTATTAATCCTTGATGGTACCGATTATACATATTAAAGAAACAAGATGGAGATGTTTTTGGATATTAAAAAGGTAAATTTACGGTATGTTTTTGGATAGTAATTTTTAAAGAAAGGAATTAATTAGTGGGTCTAATTACAACCTGATTTTAATTAAGTGATGTGATCTTAAATCTATTTATTTTAAAAGAAATGAAATTAATGGGCTTGCTATGCCTAAATTAATTTTAGTCAACCTAAAAAATGGGCCCAAATCTAAATTAATCCAATGGATCTAAGTTGATTTTAGTTAGTTAATCTAAACCATTTTTAAGCCTATTTTTATTTAGTGGGTTTGAGGCCGAAATCATACAAAAATAAACAAACAAGTCCAAAAACATAAAAAATATCAAAACAATCAAATAAAAGATCAAACAAGCAATTAAATTATTTCTTCTTAAAAAACACTAATTTTAATTAACATGCAACCTAAATTAACTTGTTGCCTCTATTGATTTTAATTAGGGTTTACCAAATTAACCTAATTTACTAATTAATTTTAATAGTGTAGAAAATTAAAGAATATTCACTATTTCTCATTATTGGGGCTATTACAATCTACTGTACAAAAATTAAAATCAATTTAATTACAACCAAAACAAAAACAAATTAAAAGAATGCAGAAATCATAAATTCTAAATTCTACAGGAGTTTTACAAATCTTAATCCATGGCATCCCATGGATTCTTCAATGTAATCACTACCAAAATTTCATTTTAACCTCATCTCTAAAGTACCACAGAGCATCAATGAAAACAAATAAAAAAACATAAAATTAATCAGTAATGAATCAATCAAAAATAAAATAAAGAAATCAAATAAAAAATAAAGAGAAAAGAAAATAGTAGAAGATGTTGGGCAAATATTGTTTGAATGCCCCTCAAATTAAGATTGTCACCGTTTCAAGATTGACTCTATTATTTTTTCTTGATTCTTTAGACCTTAAAAGCAAAGATCGTAGTTTTCTTTTGCAGTAACTAATTAGGGTTCTTTTTTTCTCTAGGTTTTTTTGAGACTCTTTTTTTCTATGGTTTTCACATAGCTATTCTTTTCACAGACTCTCTCTGCCTTTTTCTTTTTTTTTATTTTTTTATTTCCCTCATCCGCTCCTCACAGCCTTCCCTTCTAGCTTTTAAAGCCAGACCTAATCATTCAGTCCTTGTGATCATGTAGGAAATTATATGATAGTTGGGAGCGATTAGGAGACTAGTTTGCATTTTAGTTTTGAATTTTCAAACTCAGGATAACGAAATGATAAGCAATAGGATTTTGAAAAATTAAAACTCCAAACCAATGAAAAAAATGATAAATGATAAAATCAGTGTAAAAAAAAACGTAAAAATCATTTTTTAGCGAAAATTGACATTCTAGAATACCGATTTCACCTGTAATGTTGACTGGCATTAAGTAATGCTGGTCGGCATTAGGCAATGCTAGTCGGCATTAAATGTCGATTGACCAATTTTTTTAAATTATGAAAAAGTCCTAAGAAATTTTTAATTTTTGTAATCAAATCCCTAAAAAATCAATTTTGTAATTAAATCCACAAAATGTTGCAATTTAGTTCTTTAAATAATGAAACTCAACACTGTAGATCAGTTCTCAATTAGATTTTTATCATAGGGGCTTTCATCGCACGCGTGCACAATTGCATCCCGAAATTGGGTGTGTTCTGCTGTTGGTCTACCTATAGGTGCGTTTACTTTCAAAATCAAATCTAGCTATGCATTTATAACTGAATTATATGTTGCGATATATGCTATTAAAGTTGCTTGGTCAAGAGGCTGACATTGCTTAGGGTTAGAGTGTGACTCAATGTTTGTTGTTCATTCTTTTTTATCTAAAACAAGAACTGTTCCCTAGATTCTCTTGTAACGATTGCTTCAATGCTTGCGCCACATATCTCAAATGAATTTTAGAGTTTCACATATCTACAAAGAAGGAAATGCAATTGCAGACTTATTAGGTAAATATAGTTTAACTATAAATTATGTTGTTTGGTGGGACTTGATTCCCTCATTTTGTAATTTAGCCATTGCTAATGATTTTTGTCAACAACCTTGCTATAGGTTTTGTTAGTCATTGTAAGGCTTGTTATCTTTTTGTAAACTCTATTTCTCTTTATTTAATTAATTTCATTTTAAACTTCAGAAGCGTAATGTAAACTCTAAGAGGTGTCAATCTAGTTGAGATGCTCGGGTGTGTTTCTTGATTTATGAATTCTAGCGTTTAAAAAAATGTATTTAAGAAAAAAAAAGGATGAGGGCTTATAGTGCCTCATGAACAATGTTAGGGGCAACATTGTAACTTTGCCCTAATATAAATATTGATCAATTTATTCATAATTAAAGTATAATTTATGTGTCTAATACATAATGAAAGATTATAAATATGAATAACTATTAAAAAAATATTCAAGTATTTTTTTTAATAAATGGTAAGATAATTTTATTAAATATTAAAAAATAATCTAGGAAAAATCCATCGAGATTTGGTAACTAACCTGAATCATCAGATTCACCCCATACACCAAAACTAAGCCAAATTAAGATAGATAAAAAAACTTAGAGAAAATAGAGAAGGAATTAGGAAAACAAAGAAGAAAAACAGGCAGAAACTGAAAAAGAACTGAGAAAAAAACAAGAGGATGAATTACAACCAGTTGCAGAGAAGTCATTGTCCCTATGAACTCCTTGTTTAACAAAGGAGTCAGCCATGAAATTTTTTTCCCTCACTATGTGATGTAGCGGAAGGGTAAATAATAACAATCAAATATTGTTGAATCGCGCACGACTGTCAATAATCGATCTTCTATAGCGATTTAGGCTATAGGCATTAAAATTTCTAGAAATTTTGGAAGAACAAAAGAGAATTAAAATTATCATAAAACTGTCATCCAACGATGACAATGAAAGCTTAAATAGTAAATCCTCAAAACAACCCTAAACCAAAAATAGGAAAATAAAACCCTAAAAAATAGGAAATCACAAAATTGCCCGTTTAAGGGCCTAAATGATAAAATCTGGCCAAAAAGTGATAAATCTCATAAGCAAAGCTAGTGACTTCAAACTGTTGGCCCGTTTTGCACATGAATTAGGTTTTTGAATCACCCAAATCTGATACTTGGAACTTGCCTAAAATTATGAAACTGCCACTATTGTAATTTGTTAAATTTGTGCATGAATTGGAGAGGGCTTGTTCCTCTATGCTGCCTGCATCACTATATGAATAAAGGAAATAAGAGGAAAAGCTGCCTTTAAATTATTGATAAGACATAGTTCATTGTGCAAGCCTCAAGGCTAGTCATTAGAAGATTGATTAACCTAAGTCACGACATTGGAGGAATCCAACTCAATTCTGAACTTAACGTCACGAAATTTGAATTAAGAGTCATTAGTTGAAGAGCATTTCTAATTACAATTAAGTCAGCCAAATTTGAGTCTACAATACCACAAGGAATCGAAAAGATGCATCTTACCAACCTAGCATGATCTCTAAGAACTCCCTCGGCTCCACTTAAACCCAGCTTAGCAAGAGACAAACCATCCACATTCTATTTGAGTTCACTTAAAGGTGGAAGTTGCCAACCTAAGGAGATGCACCTAGGTTTAGGCAATGGTTGAAAGTTTTGATGGCGTTAACTGCAAGCCACAAATCCTGGGAAAGTAATAAACCTTCGTCATCCAGAGCCTTAACCTAAACTTCAGCTCTGTGAATAATTAGAAAAAAATTTTGAGGCATTAATAGAGCCAACATTAAAAACCAAGGCATTTCTTTCAGCCCAAATAGTCCATAAGACTGCAAAAAAGATAACCATCCACACTTTCTTTTGAAAAGAGCCCATAGAAAATCCTTCCCATTGATCAAATAAATAGTGTAGAGAGGAATGTGGAACCCAATCAGAACCCCACCAATTCACAAGGCCGTACCAAATAGATTGTGCCAAAGGGCATAAAATAAAAAAGTGATCGACAGTTTCCAATTCCAAATTACAAAAAGAATAATTAGAGTTAAAGGAATCAATAATTCCTTTTTGAAGCAACAGATCTTTAGTATTTAATTTTTACAATAATGCCATCCAGATAAAAAATTTCATCCTTCGGAGGAGCCAAACTGTGCCAAACACCCTTCATCAAGAAAGATAAAGAAGGTCTTGAGTCAGAAGACAATGCTTTATAAGCTGACAAAACCGAATAAACTCCTTTATGATCATGCATCTAGATTATTCTATCTTTAGAAAAGTTAGTTAAAATTTCTTTATGTAATTTTTATTTTAGTTAAAATTTAAGAAATAATTAAAACTTGAAAGACCTATAATTTATTCTAAAAATTTAAAAGTAAATTAAATTACCGAATTATTGAACTTAAATATTTTCTAGAAGAAAAAACATAAAGTACCACCATCAAGGTCATTATTTTTGAACCTTTTTCTTGGCCTTAATAGAAAAGTTTAACACCATCAAAAGTTATACTTAAATACATTGAATTTAGGAACTTCAGGAATATAATTGGAAATTGAAAAATGTCAAAATAAGAATTAAAATAAACATTAGGGTCATTTTTAACCATTTCTCTAAACATATTAATGGGTCAAGTCTTTTTTTGCAAATTTTGTTTTAATGCATGCCAAGTGAGTGGACTCTGTGTTAACAACGTTGTTGACATATCCATACCTGGCATTGATTTTGCACCATATGGAGTCCTAAACCTACCCCCACATATTCTACATTGGTTATAATTGTTAACACGTCTATGGGCTTTGAGAATATTGATCCACGTACACATGTGGATTTATAAATAGGGTTGAACTCATTTAATACAAAATCAATTGGCTTTGTATTAGATGGATTCAACCCCATTTATAAGTCTACATGTTTATGTGGACCAACACTTTTTCAAGGTCGGTGGACGTGTTAACATGGTATCAAAGCAGTGGTCCCGGATTTGTATGTAAGACTTGATTATATTTGAATTTAGGAAGTGCTCGTGGTTGGGTGCGGCCCATTCAAATTTGACAAGTGTAATTATTTCAGACCCAATTACACTTGATAGGGAGTATTGAAAAATCTTATATTTTAAAAGTATAAGTGAATGAATAAATGGTGTAGATTAAATTTTAATACAAATTAATTAATTTTGTATTAAATGAACTTAACTTCATTTATAAGTTATGTACGTGGATCAATACTCTTTTAAGGTCCACGAACGTGTAAAAAATAACTCGATGATAAGATGATGTTTTGTACCTCTCCCTGTTGATTTTCACCGTGTTGTGGCTTATATGGCAAATGCCACATCATGGTCGTGGTTTACATGGCAAATGCCAAGTCATGGATAGAGGTCACGTGGATGATGTCATGCAATGGTTGTAGCTGATGTAAATAAAGTCACAAGTAAAATCCATTTTTAAGTCATATGAATTATAATGTTTTTTTTTATTGAGTTATTATTATTTTATTATATTATATTAAACTTATATATTATTATTTATACATACGATGAATTTCAATTTGATAAATTTATAGAATTTTGATAAAATTTTTAGAAATTTAATATACTACATAAATAATAGTATAAGAAGTTAATATATATATAAATAATAATATAAGAATTTAATGTATAAATAAATAATAATATAGACATTTAATGCAATATAATAAAATAACAGAAACTCAATATAAAAATTCGCTATAGTTCAAAGATTTAAAAATAATTTTTCCCTAAAGTAACGTCATGTAAATAAATCATGTCATTGTCATGTAACGGACGTCGTTAGCGGTGAGGTCTGAAGTTTAATGGATTAATTCAACTAGGTATTTTTTAACAGATTAATTATAGTTAATAAAGGTGTTCAATTTTAAACTTAGATGGGCTACAGTCTCTTATTTTATTTTATTTTTCTCTGGTTCCTTATTGATCAGGGAAATGGAAAATACAGATAATTCTTAATCTATACATTTGACATATATGATACATAGATAAAGATTTTTATCGCTGGCCGTATATAGTTATATTCTGATCCATAGATTTTTTTTTTCTCTTATTTGTATGAGCCACCAAAAAATTATAAAAACAAAAAAGTAAAAGAAGTTATATCTTCCGGTTTGCAGCATGCGTCAGCGTCCTATACGATTAAAAAAAAAAATGATCAAAATGTATTCTTTTTAAATTACTGTTGACTGTACAGAAATGATAGTAAACCATTTCCCCATGGCCAAAGCTCCAGATATATATTCAACTCTCATCTGATGCTTAAAGAAGGAAAAAATGACTAGTTCCAACTTCCAACTTCCATGTTGTAAGCATTAGAAGATGAACATATATAGACATTCACTCTTGGAAAAAAAAAAAAAATCAAATGCATGTACAGTTGTTTCATTGAAAACCATCCATAGATTAGTGTTTATCTTGCAAAGACCATCTCATCCTCCTTGTTCTCGATGGAGCACTCTTGACCAAGAGAATATACTTACAACATGTTTTTGTCATTTTAGATGTATTCCACCTCAATTTGCCTTGGCCTTTGACCCTAGCTAGTCCTTTTTAAGACTAATTTTTCTATTATAGAACTACAATTTAATCTCTGAATTGTCATATACACATAAAGTACAGTAAGATTCTATAAATTAATAATCTTGAAATTATATGTAATTTAATTAATTTAAAGAGATATTAATTAATTGATAAATTAATAACTTATTAATTTATGAAATATAATATATTTTGAAATAATGAAATAAAAAAATAATCATTTAAATATTTTAATAAAATATTTATTAAAATAAAAATAAATTTTATAATAATTTTTAAAAATTATATTAATATTTTAGTAAATACTAATAAGTAATTTAAAAATAATTTTTATAATAATTTTTAAAAATTATATTAATATTTTAGTAAATACTAATAAGTAATTTAAAAATAATTTTTTTATAATAAATAATCATAATGCTATTTTTTACTGTATAAAAAATAATTATATATATAAATATTGATTCTGTATGATTTTGAACCCTTTATAAACTAAATACTTTTTTTTTTAATTTTCATTTTAATTTTTATTTCGATTTCAAAATATGAACAAAGTGACTCTAACTGCCATGCTAATAAGGTTTAGCTAAACTTTTTACGTATTTATCGATATAAGGTGATATAAAGAAAGTACTCAGAAACAAACTTGTAATAATATTATACGATAAGCAAGTGTAACATGCATGGAGAGCTATAAAAAGCATCTCTTTATTGTCAGGTTACAACCAATACATTACCAAACAAAATGAAACTGAAGCCACAAGTAAATTATACGATTATGATCTAACTGTTGTTGGTCCAGAATTGTTTCTGAAGATAGTTCACCACATTCTTGTCCACTTGGAAAGCCTTGGTGAGAACATCAGGATTGATTGGTGGCTCGGATCCAAACACTGCATTTGCAATTGTAATAACTCCTGAATTTTGGCTGCTCAATCCAGCAAAAGCAATTGCATTAATCTTTCCTATGTTGAACTGAAAGTGAATTAACCAATTGGAAACACGAAAACATCTCTAGGATATAGAGTTTTTGTAATCAGGCGATTCGGGTTGGATGTCACGAAGCCAACATAGAGGGTGCCTTCAACGACTACTAGGATTTCAGTGGCTCGAGGATGAATATGAGGAGGATTTAGACCATATGGTGCAAAATCAAGACGAGCCAAAGATATGCCAAGTGTGTTGAGTCCTGCTATTCTGTCAACATTTAATAGAGTGACAATTGATCCAACTTGATTGGATGTGTTTCCAGGAATATTGAGACCAGAAAATGAGAAATCTTTTGTTGTTGCAAGCATTGGATCCATGCAGAATTTTCCATTAACGAACACTGCATGCAAAAATATAAAGATAAACATAATTGAACATAAAAGAAAAGATATTGTTCAACCATAAATAAAAGGAAGGTAAATGCATATACCACCATCCTTAGGTTCTTTAATGGCCACACAAAAGTCCTGAAGAGGACTAGGATCATAGGCAGAGGCAGATGACACAGCTAAAGCCAAAAGAGCTAAAGCTACAAGAGAATAAGCTCCTTTAATTGTGTATAATTGTATATTATATAGCTGAAACTTAACTGATCTTAACTTAAAGAGGGTATTTAGGTTTGGGGATGAGAAAATTGCAAGGAAAAAAGGTGTATTTATAGAAGAAAGTCATTGAACAAGTCTTTTGTTATCTCTTGATTGCTTCTCCAGACATTTATTTCTTTTTAATTTTACGGGTGACACATATTCTACAACTACTGTATTCAAATTTTTCTTTACCTAGATTAAGTATTATATAATATTTGAACTCGTCATTTTCCTGTTTGATTTCTTGCTTTGTTAATTATAGTTAACTTTTTAATCTAACTAATATGTAAGCTGACCACCTCAATGGTTGATGATTTCAACCATTGATTTCAAGTTCAATTTAATCTATTATTTTCACTACGGAATTGAATCTCTTCAAATTGCTTAAAAGTGCTAGTGCTTGCCATTGGTGTGGTGCTTTTCCATAGATTTTGTAAAGAAACCCTTTTATGTATTTAGCAGCAAGTTTAATTAAGGAACCTCTTTAAATTACTGATACTATATGACTAATTTATTCCAAGATTAAGAAATTTGCAAGACACTCCTTTTGTGTATGGAATTAATGCTTTACCAAATGTTGAGTGTCTATTTGTGTCCTGATAATTGATTATTTCTCTAACTCAAATCTAGTTACTGCTTACTGCTTCAGTTAAAAAAATAAATAAATAGAGTTTTTGTGGACCGGATACATAACATAATAATAATAATAACCCATTTTTTAAATTATTCTTGACTGCACTACAGTTCTTCTAGAATATGTTGTTACTCAGATATTGGCTAGTGCAAGGAGTGATTGATTTTTTTTTTTTTAAATAATGTAAGGAGAAACATACATGTCGACATATTATTAAAATGTTTCCCGTTGAAACATTCCTTTTATTATAAGAAAAAAATAAAAAGAAAAATAAAGAATAAAAGTATAAAATTAACAAATTTTCTTATGTAACGATCTTGTGACAGTACTACATATACTATTATTCATTACTATTATTCATATTCCAATGGTTGTATCCAATGAGTAATGAAATTTAAGGCATGCATATGTACATGGCATTTAATCTTCAATATTCTCATAACAAGGTAAAGATTGATTTCAAAAATTTGCAAATAAAAAATTCAAAATCGATGAATTTATATATAAATATGAAGTTTATAAATGTTGGAAATTTTTATTAAGGTTGATATCAAACTATTTAGACTTTTATGGGTTTATCCAATTAAAACTGTAAAATAGTTGAACTTCATGTGATTATATCAAATGAAAGAAATTGAATTTTTAAGTTAATTAATGATTTTGCATTATAACACCATACGTTGATTACCATAGGAACATAAATATATATATCTAGTTTATTAAAAGTATAATGATATATTTAGTGACTCGTGATAATTATGGACAATTATATGATAATTTTTTTAAAATTTACAGTTTTATTACCTCTTTTTCTGCCACATGATGTAGGAGGAAATTAATGGGGTTATTTTGATGATTAGTTGCTCAATAGCGTGACATCTATCTTTTTCCTCATTAAATCATTAATTAACCAAGGAAAATTGGACAAGGACTGGTTCCAAGGAAAATTTCATTTATATAAGTTTAGGAAGTTAGAGATTTGTTCTTCCCTGAAATAAAAAATTAACCATTGAAAACTAGTTAAGCAAGTCTACATTATTTTTCTGCAGATTGCGCAGCTTCAGTTTGTTCTGGTTCCATTGAAGCACCCCAGCATTGAAATGAACTTTGGCTCAGTTGATATGCAAATGAAATTACACCATGATGTAAAATAATAAGGAGATGATGTTATGACTCCATTTTCACTTCTAGATTGTCTTATAATTTTCCAGTTGTTAAATCCTCTTGTGCTGCATACTTTTACTTCCAACATTACTCATATTTTGTTGCTTAAACTTTTGTTACTTTTAATTTTCATTTAGAACTTTTACTTAATGGTCATTTGTGATTACACATTGGTTATAAAAGTGTGTATGTTTGAATTTTATAGGTTTGGACACTTTTATAAAATTATTATAGTTTTATGGAGTGTATTTTGTATTTGATCATGAGATGATGTGTATTTTATATAATTAAAAAAAAACGTTTATAATGTGTGTGATGGAGTTTCTCCTATTAATGGGAAAGAGTGAGATGGTCTATTGGGATCCCATATTAATTATAAAGTATGTATATATTTAGATTATATATGTTAGTATGTCTTTACAAAATTATTATGATTTTATAAAGAACTATGGTCTGTCATTAACTCAATTTGTACTTTAGTTATTAAAAAAAAAAAACTTTGCCCAAATTAAATTTAAGGACAATGAAGTTATACCAATTTCATCAAATCTTAAAGTTCAAGTAAATTTTGTGCCACATTACTTTGCCCAAATTAAATTTAATGACAATGAAATTATACCAATCTCATCAAATTTTGTGCCCCAAGTGAAGAAATGATTTTGTACTTTCGTATAAAACTCACTTCACTTGATAATGTAATGTCTCGTAATTGTTTGCCCAAATTAAAATGATTTCGTGCTTCCATATAGAACTGACTTCACTTTATAATGTAATATCTTGTAATTGTTTGCCCAAATTGAATTTAAGGACAATGAAGTTATACCAATTTCATCAAATCTAAAAGTTCAAGTAAATTTTGGGTCTCAAGTGAAGAAATGATTTCGTGTTTCCATATAGAATTCACTTCACTTGATAATGTAATGTCTTGTAATTGTAAAAATTGGGGTTCTTTATACAAATATATCAAAATTCAAAAAAACTTTCAAAAATGACGTTAACTTTAAAAACTAACTTTCCTAACTTTTTTTTTCCAAATATAGACCACTTTCTTTGTCACTATTATTTTTAGGGTTGTTTTTTTTCCAACATTTTTTTTTCCTTTTTACTGATTTTTTCAACTTATTTTAAAAAATTTAATTGTTTTCTTTTGTTTTTCAACAATTTGTTTTTCTTTATATTGTTTTCATATATTTTTACTTATTATTTTTATTACTACCTTCATTATTTTTTTGTCAATATTTTTTTGCTAAATATTTTTTTTCTTAAAATTTTTTTTGCTAAACATTTTTTTCTTTTCTTGTGGTACTATTTTTTTTCCTAATGTCTTCATGTTTTTTTTTTCAACATTTTTTTACTCAATGTTTTTTTGTTAACTTTTAAGGTGCTATCTTCATTTTCATTTTCTTTTTACTCAATATTTTTTTTTCTCTTAAGACATTTTTTTTTCAAATGAATAATTATAAACTAAATATTTTCAATCATTGTTAAATCAAGAAATAAATTTCTTCAATTGTTGTAACAAGAATAAATAAACAAAAATTTCTCCTTTTATATTCTTAAAGAATAAGAATTTTATTTTTTAACATTAATTTATTTATTAAAATATGTAACAACTTTTTTAAAAAAAAAATTATTCGATACTTATTGATTATCAATATGTAACAAGTTTATAATTCTTATGATGTATTTGCAACTTCAACAAGGAAAAAAAAAAGCTGAAAAATTAAAAAAAATCAAGAAAAACCAACAAACAAAAAAAAAACTACAAACAACAACTGAAATAACACAACAATAAAAATCAAAATTTTTTTACAGTTCTTGATCGTTGTTGATTTTTGTTGATTTACAGTTGTTGATTATTGTTGTTGTTGTTTTTTAAATTATTCTTTCATTATTAATGACAAAATTAAGGCCATAAATAAAATTTTACTTTTATAGTATTAATGACAAAAATAGTAATTTTTTTTATATATCTCATAATTTTTATTGTTTTTTATTGTTATTTTTTTATTTTTAACAAAAATCAACAAATATAAACAAAGAGAAACAACAAAAACAATTGAAAACAACAACTAAAATAACAAAATCAGTAAAAGCAATAAAAATTTGCAATTATTGATGTTTGATAATTTTTGTTGATTTTTGTTGTTGTTTGTAGTTTTTTCATTTTTTTCATCATTGATAACTTATTTTCGGAACTCTTGAGCTTAAGACCCTACAATCAATGAACAGAGGGCAAGGTGAGAGGTGGGGAGATTCCCCACAGACACTCCAATGCCTAAGTCAGAGAATAGAAAGAGAGTTTGTATAGAGAGCAAGGAACAATTAGAATATGAGAGAATGAGATGATGTCGAATGAGAGGTATGAAGTCCTATTTATAGTGATGCTTAAACCTGAAAGGAGTAGGATTCCTTGTGGGATAGGAATCCTAATCCTAGTATGAGAGTATTCTCTCTTTGCTTAGGAATCCTCTTTGGGGTAAAGTCCTTTCCACAAACGGATTCTGCTACCTTCCCTGTCCGGGT
The DNA here is from genome assembly GCA_947683625.1 of Mallotus nudiflorus. Classification (NCBI taxonomy): domain Eukaryota; kingdom Viridiplantae; phylum Streptophyta; class Magnoliopsida; order Malpighiales; family Euphorbiaceae; genus Mallotus; species Mallotus nudiflorus. The sequence continues at coordinate 1,586,741 of CANTUR010000418.1, forward strand.
AACCTTATTCAGAAAATAAAAACCCTTTAATTAAATAGGAATATATATATAAACAGTATCAAGAGTCGCCCCCCTCGAGTATATTTGGATATTTATGTCCGTCATATCCAACTATAATAGAGCACTTATGCTTCCCTATAGAAAGTATTTAGGTACTGCACAATGACATAGAAGGGTGAGTTGAGGTGGCCATCCTCAGTCATAGGAAGAAAGTAAAGCTCGATACCGAGTCTTGAAACCATCGTGTTGCTGAGGTGTCATCTGGACCTTTGGAGCACCCTAAATCTGCGAGATTGAGTGCAACAGATTAACTCGTTTATGTAAAAATGACATGATGGAACCAGTCGTCACTAGATTTTTGATGCTTGGTGCCAGGACGCGAGGCTTAAGTGCTCGGAACCTCAGTACTGTAGAAGCAACCTGAGGGTGTCATCTTCAGTCACTAGACTTTAGATGCTCGAGGCTTAGATGCTCGGTGTAAGGATGCGAGGCTTACATGCTTGGAACCTCAGTACTATAGAAGTGACCTAAGGGTGCCAACTTCAGTCACTGGACTTAGATACTCGATGTAAGGACGCGAGACTTACATGCTCAGAACCTTAGTACTATAGAAGCAACTTGAGGGTGCCAGCTACAGTCACTAGACTTAGATCTTAGTGTACTAGAAGCGCGACTTGAGTGCCAGATAGTCAGAGTGTGCCGAAAGCGTAGCTCGAATGCTAGTTTAGAGTAAATAAAAAGAGAGTTGGTAAAGATGTGTGTGGGCTGAGGCATGGCTATGCTGCTTCGATTCCTAGGGATTTGAAATTTGAATCGCTTAAGCGATGCGTCTTTTTGTGTGTCAGAAGATGAGACGTTTTTGCTGCCATTATAATGACCACTCGATTAATGGGTTTTACTTTTCCCAAATTGCCCTTAATGATATGGGGAGAAGCAAAGTAATAATGAGGGAAATTAATGGCGTGTTTCCTGATCCTTCTATAACTCTATAAATATTTATGTGCTCATTAATTGATGCATTTTGCCCTTTTTTTCATCATTGTCACATTTGCGTTGCTACTATTGCTTCGTTTTTGTCTGCTGCGATCTTTGCACTTTGTAACCAGGTGATCTTTGTCTTTCTCCTTCTTTTTCCTATTTTTTTTTATCTTTTGTGCATTTTTCTTCTTCATAAAAAATATTATGGCACCGAGGGAATAGGTTAGTTCTAACCTGTTTATGTTGAAAATAGATGATGAACTGCTAGGGTGGTACCAGAGGCGGTTTTGTATTCCCGTCGATCACACCCTCCATACTGTAGATAGGAAGTGTAGAGCTCATACTCCCATGTTAGGGCTTAGTGGATTAGTGGTATATTTTGACCAGCTAGAGGGGGGTTTAAGGTTTTTATTAGATCCTTTCGTCAAAAGATTTATGAATAGGTATAACATAGCCTTTGGTCAGCTCCATTCGAATAGCTATAGGATTCTGACTAGGTTCATCCAGTTGATGTACGAAGAGGGTAGGGAACCCGATTTAGATGTCATGTGATATTTATATAGTCTAGCTAGGAAGAAGGGACAACTGATGTTTTCCCTGTCAGTCGTTCCTAACCATATCCTTTTTGTAAAACTTCCAGACCTCCATAAGAAGTAGAGACATAATTTTTTTATCATCGAGCACCCATCGGACTTCGTGGATGTCCGACGAATGTGGTTTGATGAGTGCCACAGGGTGAAAAGGCCTTTGAGACTTCCCAATCATGACACAGAAATGGTTTTACAATTGCATCTCGATGGTCTTGCCGAAGCTCAATCGACTGAGAACATATCTAGAAGATAACTATGGAGAGTCTATCCAGATTGTGTTCATTCTATTGGTACGTTTGGGTTATTTAGAGGTATCCTTCTGACTTGCTTTATCTTTTAGATTGTAGATGGTTGAATTTTTTCATTTTGCGGATGGGATTTCTCTTCTAGCTAATGAACCAGCAGCTCCAGAGGAAGTACAAGCATCCTCTTCTCTGGAACTTGAAGCCCTTGCAGCCCCTGAGGAGATGACTGTTGATCCTAAAGGCAAAACTTTAGTCGAATCATCCCGTGTTGGGAAGGGAGGTCGGCGAAAAAGGCGGTTAATTGATCAAAACTCTTGTGCTGAGGGGCTTGACAAAGAGATATACATCCAATGCCCGAGGTTGTCTGGGTGTCCAGATATGAGGGGGTGGATATTGAATAAAATAAAGCCTCTGAGCATCTCGAATAACCAAGTGAGAGATCAGTATGCAGAGTGCAGAGTCATTGAGGCTACCAGCAGATATGCAGTGCTGGTCTGAGGAGGGTTCGGAGGGGTTACTTGATTTGATGATAAGCCATTCATTAGAAATAAGTGAATGTTATCTCTGTTACTTGCACTTTTACGTACACTTTTACTTCTATTAATATGAACATCTCTTGTCACAGATGACCCAGGCCTTGCTATTGGCAAAGGACCAATATTTTTATTTGAAAAGTCAGTATAATCTGAAGGAGGTGGAGTTCGAGACAATAGCTATTGACTTCGAGAAGAAGCTGGATGGCGCCAAGGCAGCATTAGAGCTCTACCAGAAAAAATATGCGAAGGCAAAATTTGAGGCTGAGGTGGGCTAGAAGAAAATCACCGATTTGGAGCATAGTCAAGGTCAATTGATGAGGAGGATTAAAGAGCAGGATCTTCAAATTGTAGATTTGGAGAAGAGGCTATATGAGGTTGAAAAGTCTCGAGAAAACAACAAAAGATCCTACCAAAACATGGTAGGGGGATTTCTCAAGGCCTGCAGGTCTGAATGTAGGAGGATCTTACTTTCTCAGAATCCTAAGTTATACTTGGAAATGCTAGATTGAATAACACCGACAGACCTTGCAAAGATTGCTGCTGAGGAGGATGCTCATCTAAAGGCAACTACCTCATGTACAAGGAATAATATTGAGTTCGCTCCTGCTGCTGAGCCTATTGCACCTTCTAATGACACTGATGTTGTTTCCCCCTCTGTCTCTGGGCCCGACGGTCCTAATATACAAGTAGTAGAGTAGAGTTGTTTCCCTCCTTTTTTTTATAATCGATCTATTGTAAAAACATTGTTGTTTTAATGAATATATACTTTATTAAATATCATTATGAGTGCAGTTTATTGATAGTATTTTCTAAGGCAATCTAAGTTCCAAAATCATGGTATCTCTTTACCTTCTCTATCTTTTAGTTTGTATTCTCCTTTGGTTGTGTGTTCTGAGATTTGATATGGGCCTTCCTAATTTGGACCTAGCTTGACAGTTCTTAAGTTGCCTTTGCCAATATCTACCCTTCTAAATACCCAATCTCCTAATTTGAACTGTCTTGGGCGACTATGCTGGAGATGATACCATGCCACCTTATGCAAATGTGCTTCAGTCGTAGCTACTGCCCGCTTTTGCTTTTCCTTTAATAGGTCCAAACATATATGGGCATCAATGTTGTTGATGTTGTGATCGAGATTGTGGCTGACCCTGTAACTTGGTGAACCAATCTTCACCAGTATTACTGTGTCTATGCCATAAGTTTGTCTGAATGGTGTCTCCTTGATGGATGATCTAGGAGTGGTTTTGTAGGCCCAAATTATATTGTTAAGCTCTTCGACCCAATTTCCCTTTTTCTCATCAAGTCTCTTCTTAAATCCCTATATGTAATTTTATTGGTGACTTTCATTTTTCCGTTTATTTATGGGTGGGCTACTGAGGTGAAACAAAGCTTTATTCTGAGGTCTGAATAGAAACCTCTAAATTTTTCATTGTCAAACTATTTACCATTATCTGTAATCAAAGTGTGAGGGGTGCCAAACCTGCAAATGATCTCTCTTTAGAAGACATGTTGTATCCGAGCTTTTGTGATGGTTGGAACTGCCTCCACTTTTACCCATTTAGTGAAATGGTCTATAGCCACAATCAGGAACTTTTTTTATGAAGTGGAAGTTGGGAAGGGACGCAAGATGTCCATCCCCTATATGGTGAAGGGCCATGGGCTGCCAATTAGATGTAGAGGGTGGGAAGGTCTGTGATTGAGTCGAGCGAATTACTGGCACTTATGACATGCTTGAGTTAGCTTCTGGGCATCATTAGACATGGTAGGCCAATAGTATCCTTGGAGTAGTGTTTTTTGGGTTAGTGCGTAGTGGGATTCATGCGCTCCACAAATTCCCTCATGGATTTCCCTGAGTATATAATTCCCTTCCTCTGGATAGACGCACTTAAACCATAGGTGTGAAAGGGATTTTCTGTAAAGCTCCCCTTGGTGGATAGAATAGTGGGCTGCTCTCATTTTTAGCTTTTGAGCTTTCAATTTGTCTTCAGGGAGAGTTTCATATTCCAGGTATTAAACTATCAGATGCATCCATTCCAAGACTTCTCGTATCTTCAAGACTTTAGGAGCTTCTGTACTAGGTTTTGTCAATGCCTCAATGAATTCCATACCTTTAAATGCTTGGCTATCTTCAATTGCTGATTTGGCCAGGAGGTCAGCCTCAGAATTCTCCTATATGCATATCTGGACGATCTCCCACTGGCCCCCTTCTTGTTCAATTTGTTTCAAGAGTTGCCTGACTTTATCCACATACTTAGCAATGCTGGTGTCCTTGATCTGGAATGTGCCGTTAACTTGGTTTACTACCAATTGGGAGTCTGAGTGTATTATAAGGTGTTTGGCTTTGAGTTCGGTAGTTAATTTCAAGCCTATAATGAGTGCCTTATATTCTGTTGCATTGTTGGTTGCGTTGTACTCTATTCGAACTGCATATCGGATGTGAATTTTATGCGGTCCTCTGAGAATCAGTCCAGCGCTGGATCCTTGAGCGGAGGATGCTCCGTCAACATGGAGTTTCCATTCTAGTGCTCTGGTCAAGGTGAGGTCTTTCGGAGCCATTTCTTGAACAAAATATGCTAATGCTTATGCTTTCACTTGTTGGCGGGGCTCGTAATCAATGTTGAATTCTCCAAGTAACACTGACTATTGAACCAGTCTGTTCGAGGTCTTCGGTCTTTGTAGGATTTTTCACAGGGTGAAGCAGGATCGGACAACGATAGGATGGGCTTAGAAGTAATTTCGGAGCTTCCGGGATGCATGAACCACAGCCATGGCCAACTTATCCAACAGTGGATATCGGACTTCGGATCCTCGGAGCATTTTGCTGATGTAATATACCGAGTTTTGTTGGCTTCCTTCTTCTCTTACCAATACTGAAGTGATGCATTCTTGGCCTATAGAGAGATATAACTACAATGTTTCATCTGGGACAGGTCTGCTGAGTAGAGGTGGTGAGGACAGGAATTTCTTGATAACTTCGAAGGCCGCTTGGTAATCTGCCGACAAGACAAATTTTTTGGAATATTTTAAAGCTTTGGAATAATGGTAGACACTGTTTGGCTGAGCATAAAATGAAACGCCCCAATATTGTGATTATGCCATTTAGCTTTTGTACTTCATCAATTTTTTTTGGGGCTTTCATATTGAGTATGGCTTCCATTTTCTCCAGGTTGGCCTTAATACCTTTATAGGATATCATGAATCCTAGGAATTTACTTGCTTTGACTCTGAAGACACATTTTTCTGGATTTAGCTTGATCCTAGACTTGCTTAATAATCGAAGAACTTGATCCAGATCCGCTGGGTATTGTTCTGCATGTTTACTCTTGATGATGATGTCATCTACGTATACTTCCACATTTATGCCAATCTGGTACTATAGTACTTGGTTCATTATTCTTTAATATGTTGCTCTAACGTTCTCCACTCCGAAGGGCATCACCTTGTAGTAGTACAGGCCTTCATGGGTGATGAAGGACATTTTCTTCTAATCTGCTTCCTTTATCGATATTTGGTGATATCCTTATGCCACACCAACAAAACTATATAATTCGTGGCCAGCAGTAGAGTCTAAAAGCTGGTCGATTATGAGCAATGGGGAGTTGTCTTTAGGACATGCCCAATTAAGGTTAGTATAGTCCACACACATCTTATACTTCCCATTCGCTTTTTTTGACAAGTACCACGTTGGCTACCCATTATGGATGAGTAACTTCCTTGATGAATCTAGCTTCCAATACCTTTTTTGTTTCCTCAACAATTATCTCCAGTCTCTCATAGGCAAACGTTCTTTTTTTTTAGGCTACTAGCTTTGCTCCCAATCTGATGTTTAAACTGTGACAAGCAACCAATGGATCCACATTGATGATTTCAGATGCCTGCGAAATGAAGTCTTTTGAGTGTTTAATGAGGACTTCCCTTATTCCTTCCTTGATGTTGCGGTCGAGTTCATTACCGATTTTCACCACTTTGCTATCCATAATTTATAGGGCTTCCGTGTCTTCAACTGGTTGTAAACCAGCGCCCTGCTTCTCTATTTCCCATGTTTCTAGGGGGAAGGCTTCCGCCTGAGTCTTTATGGCCATCTGGTAACACTGTCTAGCCATATGCTAATCTCCTCGGATGGTAAGAGTTTCGCTCTTAATTGGAATTTTCATAGTTAAGTGTCGGATACTGATGACTGCATCTGCTTTATAGAGCGTTGGCCGTCCTATGATTCCATTGTATGCTAGTGGGAGATCCACCACATTGAATACTGTTCGAATAACTTTTATTTCTTCGTCGTCTTGATTCCCAAATTCTAGGTTTAACACCACGACTTCCATTGGCTGTATAGTTCCTCCACAGAAGCTTGTGATGGGTTCTGGATGGTCTTCAAATTAGTGATAGAGCCTCCCATCGCTTTGTATGCATTCTAAGATAACATGCTAATAGCACTTTCGTTGTCCAGATCCGCGGGATATAACAATCTATATAAAGGTTACATTTGTTTTGATTTGGATACTTCTAAATTTTTTATCTCACATCATATTCTTTTTTATGACTAGGAATTTCCTTTTCACAATTCTCCAGCAATGGAATCCGATGATAAGACTCCTTCACCATCACTTATCTTTCTCCCACAACTCTTCCCAATTAGTTCGAGCTCTACCTCATCCACTACCACAACTACTCTTTATCTGAATCCATCATAACAACATTTGCCTGTACCTAATCCACCTCCAACCTCAAGCAAACTCTAACCTTACACAAACTCCAACCCCATCTCCATCTCCATCTCTCACCTTATTTGCTTTAAAATCACATACATCTCTACCACCATCGCATCACCAAACTAATTCGATTACTCTTGTCCCATCAGCAATACCCTCAAACCTCCACCCAACCTCCTCAAACCTCCACTCAACCTCCTTAAACCTCCACCCAACCTCAACAATCACATCCTATGGTGACTCGTTCTCAAATAAGATCCTCCAAACCAAAAACATTTTTATCCAACCTCCATACCGAAGTTGAACCTTATGGTTACACTAAGGTTGTCCGCATTGCTCATTAGTGCAAAGCCATGCAAGAAGAATATAAAGCAATGCTTAAGAATAAGACTTGGGAATTGGTACATCTATCACTGAGACAAAACTTAGTTGGCTCCAAATGGGTGTATCAAATTAAAAGGAAAAAAGATGGCACAATTGATAAATACAAGGCTCGCTTAGTTGCTAAAGGCTATCATCAACAACCTAGAGTGGACTTTATGGAAACATTTAGCCCTATGGTTAAAAATGCTTCCATTCGACTCATATTAACTATGTCATTACCTTTTAATGGCAAATAAGGCAATTTAACATCTCCAACACCTTCCTTCATGGAGCATTGGAAAAAGTAAGCTTTATGCAACAACCATAAGGGTATGTGCACCCTCTTTTTCCTACTCAAAAATTCCATTTATGGACTTAAGTAAGCCCCTCACTAATGGTTTAGATGTCTTACACAAGGACTTCTTTCCTTTGGATTTCTAAGTTCCAAAACTGACAACTCCTTGTACTATTATCATTATGCAAATGTCAAGCTCTATTGCCTTATCTACATAAATGACATTATATAAGGGAATGATTCAACTTTCTTGTAAACAATTATCACTTACCTTTAAGCAAATTTTTCCATTAAAGATCTTGGACCTCATCGATATTTTCTTGGCCTTAAGGTCATTCAATCTCCTTATGGCATGCTACTTCATCAATCCAAGTACATCATCAAATTTTTACACAAAGCCAACATGCAAGATGCTCATTCGGTCATAATTCCTTCTTTACCGAATCACAAGTTTGTAGCCAAGGGTACAACTTACTCTAATTAATCATTTTATCGTAGCATTGTAGGAGATCTACATTATATTTATGTCACTAGACCATATTTAGCTTTTTCAATGAACAAAGTCTCTCAATATATGCATGCTCCCACTACAGATCACTAGGTTGCTGTCAAACGCATCTTGCATTATGTAAAAGGTACACAACATTATGGTTTTCATCTTTACCTTTCTTCTCACTTTAATGTTTTGGCCTATAGTGACGCTAACTAAGGAGGGGACCTTGATGATCAGAAGTCCACAACTGGTTTCTCTATTTATGTCGGCCATAATTTGATTATATAGCCACTCACAAACAAAGGATTGTTGTGACCACCGAGGCTGAATACCAGGCTTTGGCTTATACCACTGATGAACTTCATTGGCTTTGCTCCCTAATGCATGAACTTCGACTCCCATTCTCGAAACCAGTCTTGTGGTATGATACCTTAAGTGCCACCCACCTCACTGCCACTCTTATTTTTAATTCATGGTCAAAGCACTTGGAGATTGACTATTATTTTGTACGAGACAAGGTTACCAATAAAAAGCTGCAGGTGCGCTATATCAATTCATAAGATCAAATTGTCGACATTCACATAAAAGCTTTGTCCAAATGTCAATTCTGCCATCTATAAAGCAAGTTGTCTGTGTGTCCGACCCCTATACAACTTAAGGCAGGGTGATAAGATAACCATTCAGACTTTGTATTATATTAGAAGTCTAACCATTAGTTGCCCATACTATTATTAACTCTCATATGTATACATGTATATATTCATCATGTAATGCAATACAATGGTAAGCTTCTCCTCACGTCACATTCTCATCCTCCAACAAAGAAAGATAATAAACGCAATGAGGTGATCATTCTTAGAAAGATATAGAGTGATGAGCAGGCCAACTTGAGAAATAGGAAAACAATTACCATTCTCTATTGCGGCTTGAGTAGGGAAGAATATAATGGAATAAAGCATTTAAGGTCAGCCAAAGAAATTTGAGAATGCTTAAAGACCAAGCATGAAGGCACTAGTGAAGTCAAGAACAAGAAATTTTACAGCATAAAAGGTAAATTTGACATTTTATAGATGCCATATTATCATATTTTATATGATTTTGACCAAATGCCTATTTGTGCTAAATTGACTAGAATTATTGAGACTCAGACACTTTTTCCAAAATTACAAAAAATAAGATGAAATTTGAAAACTATCAACGTTTGGATTTTTCATACCAATATGCCTTTAATTAATGTAAAGAGATATTAATTAATTGACAAATTAATAACTTATTAATTTATGAAATATAATATATTTTTTGAAGCAATGAAAAAAAAATTAATAAAATAATCATTTTAATATTTTAATAAAATATTTATTAAAATAAAAAATCATTTTTATAATAATTTTTAAAAATTATATTAATATTCTAGTAAATATTAATAAGTAATTTCAAAATAATTTTTGTATAATAAATTATCATAATGCTATTTTTTAGTGTATAAAAATAATTATAAAAATATTTTCATATATAAATATTGATTCTATTTAATTCTGGTTGCTTTATAAATCAAATAATTTTTTTTTTTAGATTTTCATTCCAATTTTATTTCGATTCCAAAATATTAACCAAGTGGCTCTAACTGCCATGCTAATAAGCTTTAGCAAAACGTTTTACGTATTTATCGATATAAGGTGATATAAAGAAAGTACTCAGAAATAAACTTGTAATAATATTATAGGATAATCAAGAGCAACATGCATGGAGAGCTATAAAAAGCATCTCTTTATTTTCAGGTTACAACCAATGCATTACCAAACAAAATGAAACTGAAGCCACAAGTAAATTATACGATTATGATCTAACTGTTGTTGGTCCAGAATTGTTTCTAAAGATAGTTCACCACATTCTTGTTCACTTAGAAAGCCTTGGTGAGAACATCAGGATTGATTGGTGGTTTGGATCCAAACACTGCATTTGCAATTGTAATAACTCTTGGATTTTGGCTGCTTAATCCAGCAAAAGCAACTGCATTAGTCTTTCCTGTGTTGAACTGAAAGTGAATTAGACCAATTGGAAACACGAAAACATCTCCAGGATATAGAGTTTTTGTAATCAGGTGATTCGGGTTGGATGTCACGAAGCCAATATAGAGGGTGCCTTTAACGACTACTAGGATTTCAGTGGCTCGAGGATGAATATGAGGAGGATTTAGACCATATGGTGCAAAATCAAGACGAGCCAAAGATACGCCAAGTGTGTTGAGTCCTACTATTCTATCAACATTTAATAGAGTGACAATTGATCCAACTTGATTGGATGTGTTTCCAGGAATATTGAGACCAGAAAATGAGAAATCTTTTGCTGTTGCAAGCATTGGATCCATGTAGAATTTTCCATTAACGAACACTGCATGCAAAAATATAAAGATAAACATAATTGAACATAAAAAAAAAGATATTGCTTAACCACAAATAAAAGGAAGGTAAATGCACATACCACCATCCTTAGGTTCTTTAATGGCCACACAAAAGTCCTGAAGAGGACTAGGATCATAGGCAGAGGCAGATGACACAGCTAAAGCCAAAAGAGCTAAAGCTACAAGAGAATTATCTCCTTTCATTGTGTATAATTGTATATTATATAGTTGAAACTTAACTGAACTTATCTTAAAGAGGGTATTTAGGTTTGGGGATGAGAAAATTGCATGGAAAAAAGGTGTTTTTATAGAAGAAAGTCATTGAACAAGTCTTTTGTTATCTCTTGATTGCTTCCCCAGGCATTTATTTCTTTTTAATTTTACGGGTGACACATATTCTACAACTACTATTTGCAAATTTTTCTTTACCTAGATTAAGTATTATATAATATTTGAACTGGTCATTTTCCTGTTTGATTTCTTGCTTTGTTAATTATAGTTAACTTTTCAATCTAACTAATATGTAAGCTGACCACCTCAGTGGTTGATGATTTCAACCATTGATTTAAAGTTCAACTTAATCTATTGTTTTCACTATGGAATTGAAGCTCTTCAAATTGCTTAAAGTACTAGTGCTTGCCATTGGTGTGGTGCTTTTCCATAGATTTTGTAAAGAAACCCTTTTATGTATTTAGCAGCAAGTTTAATTAAGGAACCTCTTTAAATTACTGATACTATATGACTAATTTATTCCAAGATTAAGAAGTTTGCGAGACACTCATTTTGTGTATGGAATTAATGCTTTACCAAATGTTGAGTATCTATTTGTGTCCTAATAATTGATTATTTCTCTGACTCAAATCTAGTTACTGCTTACTGCTTCAACTTAAAAAAACAAATAAATAAAGTTTTTGTGGGCCGTATACATAACATAATAATAATAATAATAATAATAATAATAATAATAATAATAATAATAATAATAATAATAATAATAATAATAATAATAATAATAATAATAATCCATTTTTTAGATTATTCTTGACTGCACTGCAGTTCTTCTAGAATATGTTGTTACTCAGATATTGACTAGTGCAAGGAGTGATTGATCTTTTTTTTTTTTAATATTGTAAGGAGAAACATACATGTCAACATATTATTAAAATGTTTCCCATTGAAACATTCCTTTTATTGTAAGAAAAAAATAAAAATAAAAATAAAGAATAAAAGTATAAAATTAACAAATTTTCTTATGTAACGGTCTCCAGACAATGAAGAATAAAATTCAGAGAAAAAAGAGAGAAAATTCAAGGAAAATATTTTTTTATTATATTCAAAGAAGGGTTACACCCCTTTATATATACACATAGGAATCCTAATCACAACCTAATTAGAAATAGAATAACATCCTAAATAGAATAGAACTTTATTCCTAATTGTGTACAAATATTTACTTCCTAATATATATAATAAAAATATTTACTTCCTCAACACTCCCCATCAAGTTGGTGAATGTATGTCAATCATTCCCAACTTGTCAAGTGAGTTGTAGAACACTTTTCCGGATACAGCCTTTGTGAGAATGTCAGCTAGTTGAGTCTGAGATGAAACATATAGAAGATAAATTGTCCTTTGGTTCAGATGATCTTTTATGAAATGTCTATCAACATCTACATGCTTAGTTCAATCATGTTGAACCGGATTATTTGCAATTGCTATGGCTGCCTTGTTATCACAATGTAACAACATAGGCTTTAGATGTTTTAATCCCAGATCTTGAACAATTCGCCTTACCTAGAGCAACTCACATACTCCATGAGCCATTCCTCTAAACTCAGCTTCAACACTCGACCTTGCTACAACTTTCTGTTTCTTGCTTCTCCAAGTGACTAAATTATTTCCAACAAATGTGAAGTACCCGGATGTTGATTTTTTATTAGTCCAATCTCCAGCCCAATCAGCATTAGTTCGCTTATATCTGAGCTTCCTCATGAAGGTTAAGAGTCATCCAAACCATGCTCGAGGCAATTGCTTAAGTCCATACAATGCTCTCTTTAATTTGCATACTTGGTCAGTACATTTAGTTCCGGGTGGTGGATCCATATATACTTCTTCATCTATGGTTCCATTCAAAAATGCATTCTTTACATCAAATTGTCAAAGCGGCCAGTCCAGGTTGGCAGCTAAGGAAACAAGGACTCGGATGGTGTTCATTTTTGCTACTGGGGCAAATGTATCTTCATAGTCGATTCCATACTTCTGAGTGTACCTCTTTGCTACCAACCGAGCTTTATATTAATTTATGCTTCCATCTGGATTGAGTTTGACAATGAATATCCACCTGCACCCCATCATTTTCTTTCCTTCAGGAAGAGGAATGAGATCCCACGTCTGGTTCTTTTATAATGCCTCCATTTCATCATTCATAGCTTTCTTCCAATCCAGATCATCTAAGGCTTCCTGCACATTACTCGGAATAGATACAGTAGATAATTGATTTATAGTAAGTGCATGTGAGTTAGACAAACGGTTGGTTGATAGGATATTTAGCTTTAGTTTAAAGGTCCAGATTATATTATCTTTTCGGAACCCCTCTATTGATTCTAGAAGGATAACGAGGTTCAGTATTTAAAGGAGACAAGTTTACCTTATTATGTACTGCATCCGGAGTTTCTTCAGCTTCTGGTGTGGGTTAGGAAGATGTACTATCTTGGTTACTCAGATTTTCTTCGATGATCTGTCCGGGTGAGATGCTTATACTCGGAACATCAAATGTCTGTCCGGGTAAGATGCTTGGTTGTCCGGGTGAGATGCTTGAATTTTCTTCGATGATCTGTCCGGGTGAGATGCTCGTACTCGGAACATCAGATGTCTGTCTGGGTAAGATGCTCGGCTATCTGGGTGAGATGCTTGGAATAACATTTTGGAGATTCGGATTCGGAACACTTAGAATGCTATCTTCAAGCTCAAAGAGGTTTGGATTTTTCTCCCCCTGAAGAGAGCACTCGAAGTGGGAGAAGAAAGGAGAATTTTCATGAAATTGAACATCCCGAGTGACATACATTTTCTTTGTATTCGGATCATAACACCGATATCCCTTTTGTAAATCCACATAGCCAACAAAGAGACACCGGATAGCTTGAGGGTCTAATTTGTCGAGTGTTTGATGAACATATGCTGAGCATCCAAAAACTCGAGGTTCGAGATTATTGAAGGGTGGAGATATGACAAGTTCCTGAAGTTTCTGAAGAGGAGTCTTAAAACCAAGTACTCGTGATGGTGTCCGATTTATGAGGTACGCAGCGGATCGAACAGCTTCTCCCCAGTATTCTCAAGGAACATTCATGTCAAATAGGGATGCTCGGACAACTTCCAATAATTTTTGGTTCTTCCGTTCGGCTATACCATTCTATTGTGGAGTGCCGACACAAGATGTTTGGTGGTGAATGACCTTCTTGAGGCAGAAATAATTGAGAATTGAGTTAAAATACTCCCCACCATTGTTAGATTGTAAGACTCATATTTTACTCTGGTATTGTGTAGCCACCATGTTGTACAGGTCCTGAAACTTGGAGTATACATCTCCTTTATTGGAAAGTAGAGATACCCAGGTTATCTGGGTACATTCATCAATAAACATTACAAAATATCGAGCACTAGATAGAGTAGGAATCCGAGCAGGTCCCTATACATCAGAATGAATGGTCATAAATGGAATTGAATTTTTATTATAACTCGGTATATAAGAAATTCGATGGCCTTTTGCCAATTCACAAACATCACATTTGAATTATGATTCTGTGGTATGCAAAAATAAATTCGGTTTTATTTGTCTAAGATAATGAAAAGAGAGATGACCAAGTCGACGATGCCATAAGATTACTTGGTCTTTACTTGAACAACTTCTACCAACCCTATTAACTTGACTTGATTTCTGACTTGAATCATCATGCAACTCAAGATAGTACAACTTTCCACGTTTAACACTAGAGCCAAGAATCCGGCGCGTTGTAATGTCCTGAAATACACAATAATTAGGCCAAAATTTGACAGTGCAATTCAAGGTTTCAGTGATTTGGCTAACAGATAGTAGATTACATGAAAGAGATGGAACAACAAGAACAGTATCTAAATTAAGAGAGTTGGAGTTAGATACCGATCCTTCATGAGTGACTGGTGCTATGCCTCCATTAGCAGTTAGAATATTTTATTGCGTTGATGGACGGATAGAGGTAAGATGGTGAGTGGAGTTTGTCATATGATCAGTAGCACCTGTATCAATAATCCATGTATAATTTCGAGTAAGATTTGTCATACTTGGAATGGTATCACGATCACCACTTGGTTCAATAGAAGTAGCAATTGTAGCCTTGCCGAGCTTTTTACGAGGCTTTCTATTGAAATCCCACCATTCCGGATATCCCACAATTTCATAGCGTCGTTCTTTGGAGTGTCCAACTTTGCCACAATGAGTACAGGTGTATGTAATGGGCTTGCTTGGAATTTTTCCTTTGAACTGGGGATGAGTTTGAGCTGCTATAAGTACAGAGTGGTCCGGCAGTATCTTTGAATCTTCCATCGTATGTCGCTGGTTGTGATCCCGCCGGACATATGCATAACTGGACTTGAGATCAAGAGGTGGATCCTTCCGGAGTATTTCACTCCGAGCATTATTAAATTCTAAATCAAGCCCGACTAGGAAAATATGTGTTCTAAGCCGGGTAATATGCTTATGGAGTGATACTACTCCATTAACATCCTCCCTTTCTACACACGTCCAGGCATCAATTTCCTGAAATATTCCAATTATTTCATTATAGTATGCGGGTAATGCCTTACCATTATGGCGTGTAGTGAATGATTTCCGATTCAATTCAAATAACTGAGTTTCGTCAAATCCATTATATCAGGTTTTTGAGACAGCATCCCATATCTCCTTTACTGTTGGAAGACGGATGAATCTCTGCATCAATGTCGGACTCATGGAGTAAATCAACCAACTTTTGACTCAATTATTATCAAGGAGCCAAGTTTCCAACGCTTGATCTCCTGCTGGTGGTTTTGGTGTAGTGCCATTAAGAAAGACAGATTTATTTTTGGTTCCAATTCGCATCTCCATGATCTGTGACCATAGAGTATAGTTCGTATCATCAAGAATAATTTATGTGGGAAAAGGAGAATTATCTTGAAGGGTTTGAATAAAATTGGGTGTTCCATGAGATACGATGGATGTGTTTTCGATGGTCATGATTTTGAAGATTCAAAGAATTTAAAGGAAGAAATAATACGATTTCAAGAATTCAATAAAAAAAATTCGATTTCAATGGATATGCTCTGATACCATGAAGAATAAAATTCAGAGAAAAAAGAGAGAAAATTCAAGGGAAATATTTTTTCATTATATTCAAAGAAAGGTTACACCCCTTTATATATACACATAGGAATCCTAATCACAACCTAATTAGGAATAGAATAACATCCTAAATAGAATAGAATTTTATTCCTAATTGTATACAAATATTTACTTCCTAATATATATAATAAAAATATTTACTTCCTCAACAGATAGTACTATATATACTATTATTCATTATTATTATTCATATTCCAAAGGTTGTATCCATTGAGTAATGAAATTTAAGGCATGCATATGTACATGGCATTTAATCTTCAATATTCTCATAACAAGGTAAAGATTGATTTCAAAAATTTGCAAATAAAAAATTCAAAATCGATGAATTTATATATAAATATAAAGTTTATAAATGCTTGAAATTTTTATTAAGGTTGATATCAAACTATTTAGACTTTTATGGGTTTTCCCAATTTAAACTCTAAAATAGTTGAAGTTTATAAAGAAATTGAATTTTTAAGTTAATTAATGATTTTGCATTATAACACCATAGGTTAATTACCATAGGAACACACACATATATATCTAGTTTATTAAAAGTATAATGATATGTGTAACGACTCGTGATAATTATAGACAACTACATGATAATTTTTTTTAAGTTTACAGTTTTATTTCCTCTTTTTCTGCCACATGATATAGGAGGAAAATTAATGGGGTATTTTGATGATTAGTTGCTCAATACTGCGACATCTATTTTTTTCCTTATTAAATTATTAATTAACCAAGGAAGTAAAATTGGACAAGGGCTAGTTCCATTGAAGCACCCATTGATGTAACATAATAAGGAGATGACATTATGAATCCATTTTCACTTCTAGATTGTTTTATAATTTTCCAGTTGTTAAATCTTCTTGTGCTGTATACTTTTACTTCGAACATTACTAGTTTTAATTTTCATTTTGAGCTTTTACTTAATGGTCATTTGGGATTACACATTGGTTATAAAAGTGTGTATATTTGAATTTTATAGGTTTGGACACTTTTATAAAATTATTATAATTTTATGGAGTGTATTTTCTATTTGATCACTAGATGTGTGTGTTTTGTATAATTAAAAAAAAAAAAAACATTTGTATTGTGTCTAATGTAATTTCTCCTATTTATGGGAAAGAGTGGGTTGAAATTTGTATATATTTAGATTATATATGTTAGTATGTCTTTACAAAATTATTATGATTTTATAAAGGAGTTTGGTCCGTCACTAACTCAATTTGTGCTTTTGTTATAAAAAAGAAAAAACTTTGCCCAAATTAAATTTAAGGACAATGAAGTTATACCAATTTCATTAAATCTTAAAGTCATGTAAATTTTGTGCCTCATTACTTTGCCCAAATTAAATTTAACGACAATGAAATTATACCAATTTCATCAAATCTTAAAGTTCAAGTAAATTTTGTGCTTCAAGTGAAGAAATGATTTCGTGCTTCCATATAAAACTCACTTCACTTGATAACATAATGTCTCGTAATTGTTTGCCCAAATTAAAATGATTTCATGCTTCCATATAGAACTGACTTCACTTTATAATGTAATATCTTGTAATTGTTTGCCCAAATTGAATTTAAGGACAATGAAATTATACCAATTTCATCAAATCTTAAAGTTCAAGTAAATTTTGGATCTCAAGTGAAGAAATGATTTGGTGCTTTCATATAGAATTCACTTCACTTGATAATATAATGTCTTGTAATTGTAAAAATTGGGGTTCTTTACACAAATATATCAAAAATTAAAAAAGTTTCAAAAATGTCACTCACTTTGAAAACTTTAAAAACTAACTTTCCTAACTTTTTTCTTTCAAATATAAACCACTTTCTTTGTCACTATTATTTTTAGGATTGTCTTTTTTTTTCAACATTTTTTTTTCTTTTTACTGATTTTTTCAACTTATTTTTCAAGATTTTATTTATTTTCTTTTGTTTTTCAACAATTTTTTTTTTGCTTTATATTGTTTTCATCTATTTTTTCTTAATATTTTTATTATTGTCTTCATTATTTTTTTCTCAATGTTTTTTTGCTCAACATTTTTGTAGCATTTTTCTGCTAAACATTTTTTTCTATTCTTGTGGTACTATTTTTTTCTAATGTCTTCATCTTTTTTTTTCTCAACATTTTTTTGCTCAAGGTTTTTTTTTGTTAACTTTTAAGGTTCTATCTTTATTTTATTCTCAACATTTTCTTTTTCTTTTTATTCAATATTTTTTTCTCTTAAGACATTTTTTTTCAAATGAATAATTATAAACTAAAGATTTTCAATTGTTGTTAAACCAAAAAATAAATTTCTTCAACCATTGTAACAACAATTAATAAAAAAAAATTTCTCCTTTCATATTCTTAAAGAATAAGAATTTTATTTTTTTTAACTTTAATTTTTTTAAAAAAATTTATTTGATACTTATTGATCATCAATATATAACAAATTTATAATCCTTATGATGTATTTACAACATCAACAAGAAAAAAGAAAGATGAAAAAATTTAAAAAAATCGATAGACAGAAAAAAAAAAATTAAAAACAACAACTGAAACAACACAACAATAAAAATCAAAAAAAGTTTACAGTTGTTGATCGTTGTTGTTTTTTGTTGATTCACAGTTGTTGATTGTGGTTATTGTTGTTATTTTTTAAATTATTCTTTCATTATTAATGACAAAATTAAAGCCATAAATAAAAATTTTCTTTTATAGTATTAATGACAAAAATAATAATTTTTTTATAATCTCATAATTTTTATTTTTTTTATTTTTAACAAAAATTAACAAATATAAACAAAGAGAAATAACAAAACTATTTGAAAGCAACAACTAAAATAACAAAATCAACGAAAGCAACAAAAAATTGCAGTTATTAATGTTTGTTAATTTTTGTAGTTTTTTCATTTTTTTCATCATTAATAATCAAATTAAGACCATAAATATAATTTTTACTTTTATTAGTATCATTAATAAAAATAATAATTTTTTTGATATATTTCATAATTTATTTGCTATTTTTATTGAAAAATAATTATTGAATACTATGGCTAATTTTTACTTTAATTAGTTTAATTTATAAATTCTAAATAATTATGAAAAATAATTATTGAAAACTATGGGTAATTTTTAGTTTAATTTTTATATTTTAAATAGTAGTAAGTTTTAAAATTAAAAAAAATTATTATTTAGAATATAAAATTAAATTATTTAAAATACATAAATTAAATAAATACATACAATCAACTTAAATTAAAGATGCATTAAAAAATAATAAATAGGTAAAAAAAAAAAACTGAAAACACCAATTTTAAAAGATGAAAACACGAAGTTAAAACTGGTACAAAAATAAAAAGTGAAAATACAAAACTGAAAAAAAAAAATAGCAGGTTGAGGGGTTTGACTTAACCTATTTTTGTAATTATCTCTTAAAATTGAGCGTTGGAACCTTGATATAAGCCCAATTAATAAATATATAATTCTTTTGCCTGGTGTCTGGCCTAATCTTGATAGTTTTATGGGTTGAAGCAAGAATTCTGAAATCTAAATCATATCCACATCTACACTAAGTTTATGAAATAGACTTTTATGCTCAAGTGTCGTTGATAATTTTTCAAAGTTATAAACCTAGTCACACATACTGAAAATAAACTAAATAATTTTTTAATTTTTTTCTTTCATTTTTATAGTTTGTTCGATTACACTTATGTACAGATACACATGTTTCTATTCTAACAAAAACTTCAATTATAGCAATGAAGATAGACTATATATTTTAGAATTTTTTGCATACATCGAATGTATCAAACTAAGAAGCTTTTTGTGATATATCATCCAAATGTTTTGCGCTTGCTAAATAAAAATGAAACACATGTCTATATTAATAAGGATTCGAATAAGAGATTATACTTAAGTGGAAACAACTCACTGCTAATAGATCTAGTGTAATGCAGTAAGTGTTAGTAAAAATTAAAAATTGTTCATTCTTATATATTTCTGTCATTTTTTTTCAAAAATAATCTAATAGTGAGGGCCCTCCAACACTTTTGGAAATTTAATATTTATTCATATATTTTAATATATTTGTTAAAAAAAAAAAAATACTATGGATGGCCCCTCAACCTGGATATTTTTATATTTCTATTTTGACTCTTATATTTTTTTATAATATTCTAAATTTATATATTAAAATCTAAACCATCCGTTTCAAATTTAATAGTTGGAATAGTAATATAAATCAGCAACAATAACTTTATGAAGCCTTAAACATGAACTATATATACGTTCATCACATATGGAACAGCTAGCAATGTGAATAACATTTAGCCAAATACTTTTTGCATTTATAAATAGCTGATATAAAAAAAAAACCCTCAGAAACAAACTTGTAACATTATAGGATAATCAAAACCAACATTGAGAGCTATAAAAAGCATCTCTTTATTATCAGGTTACAACAAATGCATAGTGACCAAACAAAATGGAAATGAAACTGCAAGAATAAGATTATGATCTAATTGTTGTTGGTCCAGAATTGCTTCTGAAGATAGTTCACCACATTCTTGTCCACTTGGAAAGCCTTGGTGAGAACATCAGGATTGATTGGTGGCTTGGATCCAAACACTGCATTTGCAATTGTAATAACTCCTGGATTTTGGCTGCTCAATCCAGCAAAAACTACTGCCTTAGTATTTCCAGTGTTAAACTGGAAGTGGATCAGACCGATTGGGAACACAAAAACATCTCCAGGATATAGAGTTTTGGTAATAAGGCGATTCGGTTTGGTTGTCACGAAGCCAACATAGAGGGTGCCTTCAACGACTACTAGGATTTCAGTGGCTCGAGATGAGTATGAGGTGGATTTAGACCATATGGTGCGTAATCAAGACGAGCCAAAGATATGCCAAGAGTGTTAAGTCCTGGTATTCTATCAACATTTAAGAGAGTAACATTTGAACCAACTTGATTTGATGTGTTTCCAGGAATATTGAGACCAGAAAATGAGATATCATTTGCTGTTGCAAGCATTGGATCCATGTAGAATACATAGCAATAGAATGAATGTTATGTTCAGGTTACAATTCATGAGGCAGGAAAAACATTTCTGCTTTCTATTGATCTTCTCCGGTTGATTGCAACTCTGCAAACATATCAACTAAATTTAGAGATAGACACAATGGTATTATAACCCAAAAAAAAAAAAACTACTCGGAGTTTGATTCAAAAAAACTCATTTAAGCTTGTTTGTTAAGATAAACAAGCCGAGTCTAAACTTCATTTTAAAACTTGTTTGATAAACGGCATGAGTTCAAATTCTCTAAAACTTGGCTTGTTTAAATTCACAAACAATCTCTTAAAAAGCTTGCATATCAACTCACAAGCAAGCTCTTGAACAAGTTCATTAAAGTGAGCTAACTTGCAAAAATGCTTGTGAACGTATTTATTGTTATATATTTTCAAAAGAAAAAAAGAAGAAGAAGGAACAATGTCTATTGCGGTCGTAGCAAAACCTCCGATTCAGCAGTAAAATAGAAAAGAATGACATTCTCCTTATCGCGATCACAGCAGACTCGAACCACCATTATAACTATCCATTTTCTTCAAATAGAAATGATTACTATCTAAAGTTGCAACCATACATTCATTTTATATAAAATTTCAAAGTTAATTTAAACTTTTTGATATCATAAAAAATTTATGAAAACATCAAAGTTTCATTATATCTTTGAGGCAAATTGTACTGTACAAATATTAGCTTTAAGAAAGTGGAACTTCATACATGCATTGGAGTAGATTTCATATTCTTTATTTTCAATTTTTCTAACAATCTAAAGGCAATATTTTCTCTTATTGCAAACTACATCCATGGCAACACTTAATGAATTAGTAACTAGTATAGTAAAGTTGGATTGATCATTTTGATGGTGGAAGTTTTGTAAGATGGTGAAAGAGAATGTATTTTCTATTAGCTTTTTTACAAATAGTATATGTTTTGAACACACCAAGGCCTAAAGAGTTAACACATCATAGTCCAACTCAATAAAAATTGTCATATCATACTACCACGCTACCTTCTTTATAAAATTGTTAACCATAATCTTACTTTACTTTTTTTAATTTTTTACACTAAACCTTATAAATTTATTATCAATAGTCTCATGAAAAAGGTTACATACATGGTAGTATGATATGATAATTTTTACTGAGTTGGATTATAATATGGCAACTTAAGTATACTACGTCATTTAAATTAGTTAGAATTATTTTGGGTAACTTTCTCTATGTAATTAAAATCAATGTTTTGTAACTAAAAAGATAAAAATTAAAGTTATGGAACTAAAATAAAATTTAGTGTAAAGTTTGGTAACCTCTAATACAATTTACCTAACACAAGGCTTATAATGTGTCATTTATATATGTAAAATTTATGTGAAATTGTAATAGTGTGTATTAAATTGTGTGTGTGAAATGTTTCTACGGCTTATCATTAAGAATAATTGGTTCAAAGTTCTATCTGTCATACTATTCAGATTTGTTGTATTGAACTTTCATTAAATATTGGTTCTAATCACAAGATACTTTTATTTATGTGCATTGTTTACAAAACTATTACTACATGGATCAATGATTTGGTTGTGTTTGGAAAATGGTGAGGAATTGTTATATTTTTTCAAAATAAAAAAGAAGGAGAAGGAGCAGCGTGCACTACGGTCGTAATAAAACTTGTGATGGCAGTAGTAAGGTAGAAAATAATGACATTCTCATTGCTGTGATCGCAACTCAAACCACCATTATAACTGTTTGTTTTCTACGAATAGACATGAGTATTTCAAAGGCTGCAACCACACATTTATCTTATAGAAAATATCAAAGTTAATTCACTATAGAAATTAATTTTTTGATATCATAAAAAAATTTGTAAAAGCACCATTACAAAATATTAAAGTTTCATTGTATCTTAGAGGCAGGTAGAAAGCCAATTGAGATTGTGAAGTTGTATATTGCTATGATGATTAATGTCTATAAATACAAAAACAAACGATCATATACAACAACTGAAGATAATAACTAGTTAACAAACTAACTAAAGTTGTGTTAGATTTATAATGATAAATGTTAGGCAGAGGCAGATGACACAGATAAAGCCATAAGAGCATGAGCTCCTTTCATTGTGTATAATTGTATATTATATAGTAACTTAACTGAACTTATCTTAAAGAGGATATTTAGGTTTGGGGATGAGAAAATTGCATGGAAAAAAGGTGTATTTATAGAAGAAAGTCATTGAACAAGTCTTTTGTTATCTCTTCATTGCTTCCCCAGGCATTTATTTCTTTCTAATTTTGCGGGTGACACATATTCTACAACTACTATATTCAAATTTTTCTTTACCTAGATTAAGTATTATATAATATTTGAACTGGTCATTTTCCTGTTTGATTTCTTGCTTTGTTAATTATAGTTAACTTTTTAATCTAACTAATATGTAAGTTGACCACCTCAATGGTTGATGATTTCAACCATTGATTTCAAGTTCAACTTAATCTATTGCTTTCACTATGGAATTGAAGCTCTTCAAAATGCTTAAAGTGCTAGTGTTTGCCATTGGTGTGGTGCTTTTCCATAGATTTTGTAAAGAAACCCTTTTATGTATTTAGCAGTAAGTTTAATTAAGGAGCCTCTTTAAATTACTGATACTATATGACTAATTTATTCCAAGATTAAGAAATTTGCAAGACACTCCTTTTACGTATGGAATTAATGCTTTACCAAATGTTGAGTGTCTATTTGTGTCCTGATAATTGATTATTTCTCTAACTCAAATCAAGTTACTACTTACTGCTTCAGTTAAAAAAATAAATAAATAAAGTTTTTGTGGACCGAATATATAACATAATAATAATAATAATAATAATAATCCATTTTTAAATTATTCTTGACTGCACTGCAGTTCTTCTAGAATATGTTGTTACTCAGATATTGACTAGTGCAAGGAGTGATTGATCTTTTTTTTTTTTTAAATATTGTAAGGAGAAACATACATGTCGACATATTATTAAAATATTTCCCGTTGAAACATTCCTTTTGTTATAAGAAAAAAAATAAAAATAAAAAGATAAAAGTATAAAATTAACAAATTTTCTTATGTAACGGTCTCCAGACAGTACTACGTATACTATTATTCATTATTATTATTCATATTCCAAAGTTTGTATCCAATGAGTAATGAAATTTAAGGCATGCATATGTACATGGCATTTAATCTTCAATATTCTCATAATATGGTAAATATTGATTTCAAAATTTTTCAAATAAAAATTTCAAAATCAATGAATTTATATATAAATATGAAGTTTATAAATGTTGGAAATTTTTATTAAGGTTGATATCAAACTATTTCGACTTTTATGGGTTTTTCCAATTTAGACTCTAAAATAGTTGAAACTTATGTGATTATATCAAATGAAAGAAATTGAATTTTTAAATTAATTAATGATTTTGCATTAAAACACCATAGGATAATTACCATAGGAACATACATATATATGTCTAGTTTATTAAAAGGATAATGATATATGTAGTGACTTGTGATAATTATGGATAATTTTATGATAATTTTTTTAAAATTTATAATTTTATTACCTCTTTTTCTGCCACATGATATAGGAGGAAAATTAATGGGGTATTTTGATGATTAGTTGCTCAATACCGCAACATCTATCTTTTTCCACATTAAATTATTAATTAACCAAGGAAGTGAAATTGGACAAGGACTAGTTCCATGGAAAATTTCATTTATATATGTTTAGGAAGTTAGAGATTTGTTCTTCCCTAGAATAAAAAAATTAACCATTGAAAACTAGGTCTACATTAGTTTTTTGCGTATAGATTACAAAGTCGACTAGTTCAAACTGCACCAAATGTGTCATATTAAGGGGATGTTGTTGGGTAGAGAGCAGCAAAACCAGAGGAAAAATAAAAATAGCACAGAATTGATTAAGAAGAAAAGAAATTAGATATTCTGTAAGCTGAAAATCTGATGATTTATTCACTGAATTAACTTGCCTTTAAATATGAATTATATGAAACAAACTAACTTAAAGAAAGCATAAATCTTTGGCACTAAATAAAACTACTGTTAGCTTAACAAATAAACCAGAAATTCAAGGAACTAAATGTGAAAAAACAGCAACTTATTTCAACTAACTATAGACTAGGTCATATGCTGATATATATATATATTTGAATTAACCTTCAACACTCCCCCTTGATTCAAAATTGCAAACACCAAGTTGATTTCTAAAATAGACATGCTTCTCACGAGGAACGGACTTTGTCAGAATATTAGCCACCTGCTCATCTGTACTGCAATACTTCAAGACAATGGAACCATTTGATACAAGATCTCGAATAAAATGGACCCGAATGTCAATGTGTTTTGTTCTTCTATGGTAGGCTGGATTTTTTGTCATTGCTATTGTAGCTTTATTATCACAATAAACTTCAGTTGCTTTCTCCTGTTCTTGTTTTATATCAGCAAGAATTCGCCTTAACCAGATTGCTTGACATACTGATGAAGTTGCAGCTGTATATTCAACTTCTAAGGAAGATAAGGTTGTTGTTGCTTACTTCTTTGAACTCCAACATATACTAGCTGATCCAAGGCTGAAAACATAACCAGAAGTGCTTTGTCTGTCTTTCAAACATCCTGCCCAATCACTGCCAGTATAGCTAAACAATTTGAACTATGAAACACGACCATACCACAACCCAAACTCAGTTGTTCCAGCAATGTATTGTAGCACTCTTTTTGCAGCTCCAAGATGATGCACTGAAGGAGAGTTCATGAATCTTGAAATTACTGTCACGACCCAAAATAGGGGCCATGACTGGCGCTAGGGAACGGGAATTCTTTTGAATCCGGAACCCGTAGCAAGCCTCAAAAATAAAATAAAAGCATGCAATAATAATTAAAATAAATAAAATATCTCGTAGTGGAAATAAATCTCATAAATAAAATAAAATAATAATCCATCAACAGATTTAAGTAAAACAAACTCATCTCTTATATACAAAATCTTTTAATACAAATCTCAGTTCAAATCTTTAAAATACAATTCTCATACAAACATATTACATAAATCCCATGACTTGAATATAACTAATGCAGTGTCTATAATATAAAATAACATCAAGTAAGCAGATTACATAATAAAGATGGGGCAGAAAAAATCTGGCGTAAGGGTTTGCTACTAAGGTCTGAAGACGAAAACTCTCCTGAAAAATAGTCAACAGAGAGGAGTCAGACCTCACTGAGTGAATTGTTATAATATACATACATGCATAGCTAAATGACAATGCACACATTCAATAATATATATAGTACATATATATGCAGGCAAAATCACACAGATGTAGCAAAATCATTTTATATATATACTAAAAATAATATCTGATTATGAAGGATCAAATAGAACTCTAAATGATTGCAACCTCAAATAGTGTTAGACAACACTCTAGCCATACAGGCTCACTTATTCCAAATAAATTCACTTGTTCCATTTGGACAGTAGACTGGCCTCAAGACATTAAGTCAATCGAGCTCCAGCAGTCTGACTGTCAGTGTGATTGGCCCTGAGACACTTGGTCAACCGAGCTCCAGCAATCACACTCTTAAATCACATCTCCACATCAAATAAATCAATTCGATCAATATCTATAAATAGGTTAGTAATATAACCTAAATTCTATTGTCGTACGGTACGTACTCGGTCCTAGTGCTACCCACTAGGTAGCACGTTCTATTGATATCATTCATTTAAAAATAAATTCATACATTCATAAAATAAATGATGCATGACATTAATTAAAATAACAATATAAACCATATATATACTAGAAATATACCAAAAATAAACCAAGTATATTTCAATTATATATATGTCGAATAAATTCAATTTAATTATAAAGTAAACTAGAATTAAACTATAAATATACTTAAAAACATCTTAAGTATAATTCAATAATAAAACATGAATTTAATTTAAAATATACCAAAAATATACTAAAATATACCTCAGAAATTATTAAATTATTTATGCATATTGTATACAAATAAAGCATACATTTCTAAAACATACAATCCTAATACAAGTATATATAGAATAACAACTCACAGTTATTGCACTCCTCGAGACGGGTCCATTGGGCTTGGTCCACTAGACCTCGATCTCAGTGCAACTAAACAAACAAATGACAATACGGAATTAGAATAAGTCTATCGAAATTCTAGAGACTCAATCTAGAAATACTAAACACAAAATAAGAATATGAATTCGACCGGACATCATGTTTTACGAGAATTCTACTGAAAATCCAGCACAACCTCCCCTGTAAAACGGATATCTCTCTACTCAAAGAGTAGAGCCGGTCTTGCAAAGAAACACACTTCAAAAATATACAACCACAACTCCTCGGTCGAACTTCCAAACTACAATTGTATCGACCGAGGTTCACAATTCATGAGATATGCACATAACACATTTAAATACCA
Organism: Mallotus nudiflorus; assembly: GCA_947683625.1. Taxonomy (NCBI): domain Eukaryota; kingdom Viridiplantae; phylum Streptophyta; class Magnoliopsida; order Malpighiales; family Euphorbiaceae; genus Mallotus; species Mallotus nudiflorus. Next base: position 1,614,294 of record CANTUR010000418.1, read on the forward strand.
GAAATACCAAAAATACCCTTTAATACTTAAAATATAGCAAATTAGAAATTCAAACGCTAAAAATAATTATTTTACCGATAAATACATAAAAACCCTAATTTTAATAAAATATTATTAAAAATAGATAATTCTTGATAAATTCATAAAAAAATTAACCAAAATACATTTTATAAATCCAAATTACATAATTAACCCTCAAACATATTAAAAATCGATAAAAACTCATTTATTTAGAAAAATAGTATATTATATATAATTTGAAAATAATTTTTGAAAAATAGTTTTAATTAGTTAAAAATACTAAATAATTTGTAGAAATCATTTTTATACCTCAAATAACTATTAAAACCAATTTAATTATATTTTTAGCCAATTTAGTACCAAATTACCAAAATACCCCTACTATATATAAATTCACTATAATTGTTCAAAAATTCACTAAAAATAATATAATTACTAAAAAATTAATTTCTCAACATATAATTCAATAATATCAACAAATATACTCAATTAACCAATTAATTTCAATAAAATACATAATTAACCTAATTTTCTAAAAATCACATAAACTAAATAAATTCACAACAATTATATAAAAATTACAAATAAATTTCTAAAATGAATTTTAACACCTATAAACACCATAAATCAAAATTTCATAATTTATTTAATTAATTTACGAAAATTAGAAAATATTAATAAAATAATAAAAAATTTACAAAAATCAAAATAATTCCCAAAAATTCCACAAAAATTACCACATGTAGATTGAGCTACTAGGATCAATCTTTTTGAAGGAAGTTTGCTTGAATCATCAAAATTGAGGCTCGAAAAAATCAAGAACACAAGTTGGCTGAAATTGAAAATTGGAAACTTAGGAAAATCTAGATCAAATCAAGTGAAACCAAGCTTAGAAATGCACTCACCAGAGCTCAAGGAAGAGATAGAGACCAGTGGCACTTCAAACGGTGGCCGGAATCATTGTGATCGGAGTTGGAAGCAAGTTTCGGTTTCTTTGGGAAAAACTGATCAAACAACTCTGGAAAAGGAAGGACAAGTAATATTTTTAATGTGTGTGATGGAGTTTCTCCTATTTATGGGAAAGATTGGGATGGTCTTTTTGGATCCCATATTAGTTATAAAGTATGTATATATTTAGGTTATATATGTTAGTATGTCTTTACAAAATTATTATGATTTTATAAAGGAGTATGGTCTGTCAGTAACTCAATTTGTGCTTTTGTTATTAAAAAAAAAAACTTTGCTGAAATTAAATTTAACGACAATGAAATTATATCAATTTCGTCAAATCTTAAAGTTCAAGTAAATTTTGTGCCTCAAGTGAAGAAATGATTTCATGCTTTCATATAAAACTCACTTCACTTGATAATGTAATGTATTGTAATTATTTGCCCAAATTAAAATGATTTCGCGCTTCAATATAGAACTCACTTCACTTTATAATGTAATATCTCGTAATTGTTTTCCCAAATTGAATTTAAGGACAATGAAGTTATACCAATTTCATCAAATCTAAAAGTTCAAGTAAATTTTGGGTCTCAAGTGAAGAGACGTGCTTCCATATAGAATTCACTTCACTTGATAATATAATGTCTTGTAATTGTAAAAATTGGGGCTCTTTACACAAATATATAAAAATTCTAAAAAACTTTCAAAAATGACATTGGCTTTAAAAACTAACTTTCCTAACTTTTTACTTTCAAATATATACCACTTTCTTTGTCACTATTACTTTTAGGGTTGTCTTTTTTTTTTCCAGCATTTTTTCCTTTTTACTGATTTTTTCAACTTATTTTAAAAAATTTAATTGTTTTCTTTTGTTTTTCAACAAATTTTTTTGCTTGATACTATTTTCATCTATTTTTTCTTAATATTTTTATTACTGTCTTCATTATTTTTTTCTGAATATTTTTTTATTAAACATTTTTTTTCTTAACATTTTTTTTGCTAAACATTTTTTTCTATTATTGTGGTACTATTTTCTCTAATGTCTTCATCTTTTTTTTCACTTTTTTGTTAACTTTTAAGGTGTTATCTTCATTTTATTCTCAACATTTTCTTTTTCTTTTTACTCAATATTTTTTTCTCTTAAGACATTTTTTTTTCAAATGAATAATTATAAACTAAATATTTTCAACTGTTATTAAATCAAGAAATAAATTTCTTCAATTGTTGTAACAAGAATAAATAAACAAAAATTTCTCCTTTTATATTCTTAAAGAATAAGAATTTTATTTTTTTTAACATTAATTTGTTTATTAAAATGTATAAAAACTTTAAAAAAAATTATTTGATACTTATTGATTATCAATATTTAACAAGTTTATAATTCTTATGATGTATTTGCGACTTCAACAAGAAAAAAAAAAAAGCTGAAAAAATTAAAAAAAATCAACAAAAACCAATGAACTGAAAAAAAAAAAAAAAAAAAAAACTCCAAACAACAACTAAAACAACACAACAATAAAAATCAAAAAAAATTTATAGTTGTTGATCGTTGTTGATTGTTGTTGATTTACAGTTGTTGATTGTTGTTATTGTTGTTGTTTTTTAATTTATTATTTCATTATTAGTGATAAAATTAAGACCATAAATAAAATTGTACTTTTATAGTATTAATGACAAAAATAATAATTTTTTTGATATATCTCATAAATTTTATTTTTTTATTGTTATTTTTTTTATTTTTAACAAAAATCAACAAAGAGAAGCAAGAAAAATAATTGAAAGCAACAAAAAATTGTAGTCATTGATGTTTCATAATTTTTGTTACTATTTGTAGTTTTTTCATTTTTTTCATCATTAATAATAAAATTAACACCGTAAATATTATTTTTACTTTTATTAGTATCATTAATAAAAAAGATAATTTATTTGATATATTTCATAATTTTTTTATATTTTTATTGAAAAAATAATTATTAAATATTATGGCTAATTTTTATATTAATTAGTTTAATTTATAAATTCTAAATAATTATGAAAAAATAACTATAGGTAATTTTAAATTTTAAAATAAAAAATTGTTATTTAGAATATAAAATTAAATTATTTAAAATGTATAAATTAAATAAAAACATATAAAGATAGCTTCAAAAATAATAAATAGAAAAAAAAAAACGCAAAGAAACGCCCATTTTGAAAGTTGACAACACGAAGTTCAAACTGGTACAAAAGTAAAAAAAAAATGAAAATACAAAACTGGGGTTTGACTTGACCTATTTTTGTAATTATCTCTAAAAATTGAGCGTTGGAACCTTCGTATAAGCCCAATAAAAAATATATAATTCTTTTGCCAGGTGTCTGGACTAACCTTGATAGTTTTATGGGTTGAAGCAAGAATTCTGAAATCTAAACCATATCCACGTTTACACTAAGATTATGAAATAGACTTTCATGCTCAAATGTCCCTGATTATTTTTCAAAGATATAAACCTAGTCACCAGATACTGAAAATAAACTAAATAATTTTTTAATTTTTTTGTTTCATTTTTATACTTTGATCGATTATACTTATGTACAGATACACATGTTTCTATTCTAACAAAAACTTTAATTATAGCAATGAAGATAGACTATATACTTTGGAAATTTTTGCATACATCCAATGTATCAGACTAAGAAGATTTTTGTGATACATCATCCAAATATTTTACGCTTGAAAAATAAAAATAAAACAAATGTTTATATTATTAAGGACTTGAACTAGAGACCGTATTTAAGTGAAAACAACTCACTCCTAATTGATCAGTGTAAAGCAGTAAGTGTTAGTAAAAATTAAAAAATTTTAATTTTTATATATTTCTGTCATTTTTTTCTTCAAAAATAATCTAATAGTGAGGGCCCTCCAACACTTTTAAAATTTTAATATTTATTCATATATTTTAATGTATTTGTTAAAAAAAAATACTATGGATGGCCCCTCAACCTTGGTATTTTTATATTTCTATTTTGACTCTTATATTTTTAATAATATTCTAAATTTATATATTAAAATCTAAACCATCCGTTCCAAATTTAAATGTTGGAATAGTAATATAAATCAGCAACAATAACTTTATGAAGCCTTAAACATGAACTATATATACGTTCATCACATATGGAACAGCTAGCAATGTGAATAACATTTAGCCAAATACTTTTTGCATTTATAAATAGCTGATATAAAAAAAAACCCTCAGAAACAAACTTGTAACATTATAGGATAATCAAAACCAACATTGAGAGCTATAAAAAGCATCTCTTTATTATGAGGTTACAACAAATGCATAGTGACCAAACAAAATGGAAAATGAAACTGCAAGAATAAGATTATGATCTAACTGTTGTTGGTCCAGAATTGCTTCTGAAGATAGTTCACCACATTCTTGTCCACTTGGAAAGCCTTGGTGAGAACATCAGGATTGATTGGTGGCTTGGATCCAAACACTGCATTTGCAATTGTAATAACTCCTGGATTTTGGCTGCTCAATCCAGCAAAAGCTACTGCCTTAGTATTTCCAATGTTAAACTGGAAGTGGATCAGACCGATTGGGAACACAAAAACATCTCCAGGATATAGAGTTTTGGTAATAAGGCGATTCGGGTTGGATGTCACGAAGCCAACATAGAGGGTGCCTTCAACGACTACTAGGATTTCAGTGGCTCGAGGATGAGTATGAGGTGGATTTAGACCATAAGGTGCGTAATCAAGACGAGCCAAAGATATGCCAAAAGTGTTAAGTCCTGGTATTCTATCAACATTTAAGAGAGTAACATTTAAACCAACTTGATTTGATGTGTTTCCAGGAATATTGAGACCAGAAAATGAGAAATCATTTGCTGTTGCAAGCATTGGATCCATGCAGAATTTTCCATTGACGAACACTGCATGCAAAACATTTAGACACAGTTTAACCCGACTTATTAGAATCAGCCCAAAGAAAAGATTGTTCAAACACAAATTAATTAATGAAAAGAAAGTATTATATATATGAGTTATTTTAATGATTGCTTATATATATGCACATACCACTATCCTTAGGATCTTTAATGGCCACACAGAAGTCTTGAAGAGGACTAGGATCATAGGCAGAGGCAAATGACACTGCTAAAGCCAAAAGAGCTAAAGCTACAAGTGACTGAGCTCCTTTCATTGTTTATAAAAAATATTAATTATATAGCTAAACTGAACTTCATCTAAGAGAGGTTCACGGGATGAGAAAATTGCATGGAGAAAAGGTGTATTTATAGATGAAAGTCATTGAACAAGTCTTTTGTTATCTCTTGGCACTCTTGAATGCTTCCGCTGCAGGTATGTATTTGTTTTTAATTTTATGGATGAAGGATCTTCACAACTACTATAAGCAAACTTTCCTTCACCTAAATTAACTATAATACAAATTTTGAACTGGTCATTTTCCTGGTTCCCTTTTCCATATTTTATTTCTTGCTTTGTTTATAGTTAACTTTTCAATCTAAACTTATAAAGTGACGACCTCAATGGTTGATGATTTCAACCATTGATTTTGAAGTTTAACTTGGTCTTATTTTTTCACTGTGTAATTAAAGCTCTTCAAATTGCTTCAAGTGCAACTGCTTGCCATAGTTGTGGTGCTTTCCATAGATTATTGTAAAGAAACCCCTTAGCAGCAAGTTTAACCATTACTATATAATTAATTTATTCCATGAGAAATTAACCTTTATTCAAAGATTAAAGAATTTGGAAGACAGCTCCTTTTGTATATGACATTAATATCATCTGAAAAGTGAAATGTGAAACTTCACAATTGCTATGTTAGTTTCTTGTTTGAACTAGAAATGCAGAGTTCATTTCACTTAACTTGTTTGCAGTATATTTCATGTTTCATTGACATATTCTTGATTAGCCAATTGAGGCTTTACCAAATGTTGAGAGTTTATTTGTCCCAAAACAAGAACTCAATTCTAAATCATATCCCAATCATATCTCTAACTCAAATCTGACCAACCGTTGATAACCATACACTAATATAAATTAAGTAAAAGATGTCCATATTAGTTGCATATATATATATATTCTTTCATATTATGCCATGGCCTTAATACATAGCAACAGAATGAATGTTATGTTCAGGTTACAATTCATGCGGCAGGAAAAACATTTCTGCGTTTATATTGATCTTCTCCAGTTGATTGCAACTCTGCAAACATATCGGCTAAATTTAGAGTTAGACACAATGGTTTTATAACCCAAAAAAAAAAAAAAGCAAAACATAACTCAGCCCCTCGTAAGCTACTCGGAGTTTGACTAAAAAAAACTTATTTAAGCTTGTTTGTTAAGATAAACGAGCCAAGTCTAAACTTTATTTTAAAACTTGTTTGATAAACGACATGAGTTCAAACTTTTTAAAACTTGGCTTTTTTAAATTCACAAACAATCTCTCAAAAAGCTTGCATGTCAACTCACAAGCAAGCTCTTGAACAAGTTCATTAAACTGAGCTAACTTGCAAAAATGCTTGCGAACATAAGTATTGTAAAATAATTTTTTTTTAAAAAAAGAAGGAACGGTGTCTATTGTGGTCGTAGCTAAACCTCCAATTGCAGCAGTAAAGTAGAAAAGAATGACATTCTCATTGCCGTGATCACAGCAGACTCGAGCCACCATTATAACTGTTTATATTCTTTAAATAGAATTGATTACTATCTAAAGTTGCAACCATACATTCATCTTATATAAAATTTCAAAGTTAATTTAAACTTTTTGATATCATCAAAAATTTATAAAAACATCATTACAAAACATCAAAGTTTCATTATATCTTTGAGGTAAATTGTACAGTACAAATATTGGTTTTAAGGAAGTGGAACTTCATACATGCATTGGAGTAGATTTCATATTCTTTATTTTCAATTTTTCTAACAATCTAAAGGCAATATTTTCTCTTATTGCAATCTACATCCATGGAAACACTTAATGAATTTGTAACTAGTATAGTAAAGTTGGATCGATCGTTTTGATTGTGGAAGTTTTGCAAGATGGTAAAAGAGAGTGTATTTTCTATTAGCTTACACGTAGTATATGTTATTTCCACGTAGTATATGTTTTGAACACCCTAAGGCCTAAAGATTTAACACATCATAGTCCAAGCCTAAAGCGTTAACATATCATAGTCCAACTCAATAAAACTTGTCATATCATACCACTGCGCCACCTTCTTCATAAGATTATTGACTATAATCTTACTTTACTTTTTTTAATTTTTTACACTAAACCCTATAAAATTATTATCAACAATCTCATGAAGAAGGTTACATGGTAGTGTGATATGATAATTTTATTACGTTGGATTATAATTTGGCAACTTCAGTATACCACGTCATTTAAATTAGTTATAATTATTTTGGAAAACTTTTTCTATGTAATTAAAATCCATGTTTTATAACTAAAAAGATAAAAATTAAACTTATGGAACTAAAATGAAATTTAGTGTAAAGTTTGATAACCTCTAATACAATTTACCTAACACAAGGCTTATAATGTGTCATTTATATATGTAAAATTTATGTGAAATTGTAATAGTGTGTGTGAAATGTTTCTATAGTTTATCAATAGGAATAATTGGTTCAAAGTTCTATCTGTCATACTATTTAGATTTGTTGTATTGAATTTTCATTAAATATTGGTTCTAATCACAAGATACTTTTATTTATACGCATAGTTTATGATGCGGAGCAACAAGTCTTGGAATGAGTTCGCAAAACAGTTGATAGCATATATAATTTTATTATTATTATTATTATTATTATTATTATTATTATTATTATTATTATTATTATTATTTAGTATTTATTAGAAATTAACTTTCCTATATTGTTAGGGATTTGATTTCCTACCTTAGCTAGAATTGTCTTTATTTTTATTTCCTAAATAAAAATTAGGGTTGGTAGGTTTGTGCCACCCTATAAATATGTAAGCCTTAGGGCTATGTGAGACAGATTTTGTTGAGTTAATTATTCAAAATTATTATTTTCCTAAATTCGGTATTTTTGTGAATCAACGAATTCTTGGATGCCTATTTCCTGGTATTTATATGCAAATCAATAGGTTATAGAATATTAGTATTTGGTAATCGTGCGCTATTCAACAAACATTAATTCCCTTTTATCACTCTTTTGTTGCATCAGTTTACAAAACTATTGCTACATGGATAAATGATTTGGTTGTGTTTTGAAAATGGTGAGGAATTGGTATATATTTTCAAAATAAGAAAGAAGGAGAAGGAGCAGTGTGCACTGTGGTCACAATAAAACTTGTGATGGTAGTAGTAAGGTAGAAAAGAATGATATTCACGTTACTGTTATCGTAATTCAAGCCACCATTATAACTATTTGTTTTCTATGAATAGACATGAGTATTATCAAAGGTTGCAACCACACATTTATCTTATAGAAAATATCAAAGTTAATTTACTATAGAAATTAACATTTTGATATCATAAAAAAATTTGTAAAAGCACCATTACAAAATATTAAAGTTTCATTGTATCCTAGAGACAGTTAGAAAGCCAATTGAGATTGTAAAATTGTATATTACTATGATGATTAATGTCTATAAATACAAATACAAATGATCATATACAATAACTGAAGATAATAACTAGTTAACAAACAAACTAAAGTTGTGTTAGATTTATAATGATAAATGTTAGGCAGAGGCAGATGACACAACTAAAGCCAAAAGAGTCAAAAGAGCATGAGCTCCTTTCATTGTGTATAATTGTATATTATATAGCTGAAACTTAACTCAACTTATCTTAAAAAGGGTATTTAGGTTTGGGATGAGAAAATTGCATGGAAAAAAAAGTATATTTATAGAAGAAAGTTATTGAACAAGTCTTTTGTTATCTCTTGATTGCTTCCCCAGGCATTTATTTCTTTTTAATTTTGTGGGTGACACATATTCTATAACTACTATATTCAAATTTTTCTTTACCTAGATTAAGTATTGTATAATATTTGAACTGGTCATTTTCCTATTTAATTTCTTACTTTGTTAATTATAGTTAACTTTTTAATCTAACTAATATGTAAGCTGACCACCTCATTGGTTGATGATTTCAACCATTGATTTCAAGTTCAACTTCGTCTATTGTTTTCACTATGGAATGGAAGCTCTTCAAATTGCTTAAAGTGCTAGTGCTTGCCATTGGTGTGGTGCTTTTCCATAGATTTTGTAAAGAAACCCTTTTATGTATTTAGCAGCAAGTTTAATTAAGGAACCTCTTTAAATTACTGATACTATATGACTAATTTATTCCAACATTAAGAAATTTGCAAGACACTCCTTTTATGTATGGAATTAATGCTTTACCAAATGTTGAGTGTCTATTTATGTCCTGATAATTGATTATTTCTCTAACTCAAATCTAGTTACTGCTTACTGCTTCATTTTTAAAAAAAAGTATGTTTTTGTGGGTCACATACATAACAAAATAATAATAATAATAATTCATTTTTTAAAATATTCTTGACTGCACTGCAATTCTTCTAGAATATGTTGTTACTCAGATATTGACCAGTGCAACGAGTGATTGATCTTTCTTTTAAAAAAATATTGTAAGGAGAAACATACATGTCGACATATTATTAAAATATTTCCCGTTGAAACATTCCTTTTATTATAAGAAAAAAATAAAAATAAAAGATAAAAGTATAAAATTAACAAATTTTCTTATATAACGGTCTCATGACAATATTACATATACTATTACTCATTATTATTATTTATATTCTAAAGGTTATATCTAATGAGTAATGAAATTTAAGGCATGCATATTTACATAGCATTTAATCTTCAATATTTTCATAACATGGTAAAGATTGATTTCAAAAATTTGCAAATAAAAAATTCAAAATCGATGAATTTATATATAAATATGAAGTTTATAAATGTTGGAAATTTTTATTAAGGTAGATTTTTATGGGTTTATCCAACTTAACTCTAAAATAGTTGAAGTTTATATGATTATATTAAATGAAAGAAATTGAATTTTAAAGTTAATTACTGATTTTGCATTATAACACCATAGGTTAATTAACATAGGAACATACACATATATATCTAGTTAGTTTATTTTAAGTATAATGATATATATGTTACCCATGGTTAAAGCCTTATGTACTTCATAAACTAGTACCTCGTTATGCTAAGAGTATTTTTTTTTTTTGGGTTATAACAACATTCACAAAGGCTATATATGTTTACTTCTTGATTCCAATAGAATTCAATACTCACGCCATGTTCTCTTTAATGAGCATGTTTTCCCTTTTGCAGAGAATGATGTGGTTCCTACCAGTGTCCAACAATCCTCTTCTGAGCCTTCTATGACTATTCTACCACCTTTACCCTCAATGGATCACTTTTTACCATTTATACAGACTCCACCTTTTGCTCCAACTCAGTCTCCTCCTCCTTCCTAACTATCGATCAATCCCATTCCCACTCAACTACCATCTTCTCAGGCCTCTATTCCCTAACCAAACTCAAATGTTATTCATAATTTTGCATCTACCCATCCGATGACAACTCATTCCAAGATTAGTTGCTTAAAGCCGAAAATATTCTCTACCACAACCACTGATGAAGTATAACCATCTTGTTTTACTCAGGCTGTCAAACATGAGAAGTGGTACAAGGCTATGGGAGAAGAAATTGATGCTTTACTTTCCAATGGAACTTGGGAATTGGTTCCAAGAGAACAAGCAAGAAACATTATTGGCTACAAGTGGGTTTACCGCATAAAGAAAAATTCAGATGGCTCCATTCAACGCTACAAAGCAAGAATTGTTGCTAAGGGCGTTCACCAACACCCTGGAATTGATTATTCTGATACTTTCAGTCTTGTCATTAAACCAACTGTGGTTTGTTTAGTTTTAACTCTTGTTGTTTCTCTTCATTTGAAGGATAGACAGTTTAATGTGTCTAATGCTTTTTTGCATGGTCACTTGAGTGAAGAGGTTTATATGCATCAACCTCTAGGTTTTATTAATTCTACTCAACCTAAACATGTATGTCATCTTAACCGATCTCTTTATGGCCTCAAGCAGGCCTTAAGGACATGGTATTGTCATCTTACTTCTGCTATTCTCTCTCTTGGTTTTTGGGGTCCACATACTGATAGCTCTTTATTTTACTACAACAATAGTGCCAAGCTTGCCTTTTGTATGATTTATGTTGATGATATTTTATTTACAAATGATGATGATCATTTTATTGATTCAGTGGTGTAATCTTTGTAAAAATAGTTTGCTTTAAAAGATTTGGGCCGCTTGCACTATTTCCTTAGTGTAGGGACTACTTGGAATGGTGATTCTTTATTGCTCACACAAACTAAATATATCATTGACCTATTGGTTAAAGCTCGCATGCACAAAGCCAATTCCATGTCTTCTCCAGCTTGTGCAACAACTCGGTTACATGGTGAGACATGTGAGCTTTTTTATGATCCTACTCTCTATCGTATTATTGTTGGTGGCCTTCAATACTTGGTTGTGACCCGACCTGATATTTCTTATTATGTTAATAAATTTTGTCAATTTATGCATAAGCCATTTGCATCATTGTGTTGCTGTTAAGCGCATCTTATAGTATTTAAAGGCCACCTCACATTTCAGTTTGTTAAATCGACCCTCTTCACATTTCGTTCTGCAAGCTTATACTGATTTGGATTGGGAAGGTGATCTTGTTAATTGCAAGTGTAATATCTCGTGTTTTTAAATATTTTTACACTGTACCGGGATATGCAGTGTTAATAATTTTTGTATATATTATGATATTTTCTTTATGAGTTGATATGTATTTAAAAACCTATTTTAATTATTGTGTCTTATTTATAGTGCTTTACGTAAAATTTTCCCGAGACTTCCATTTTTGGGGAAATTTTCACGTAAATAATTTATTATTAATTATTTTAAATATATTTTCGGACTTGCATGAACTCATACGTATTTTTAAAATACTAAACACCGTGTATAAATGTAATTATTTATCTAATTAGGGTTTAATATATTACCCTAATATCTTATTATTGTTTATTTATTTTATTGTTATTTAATTATTTTTAATTAATATTAAATTTTAAAATATAAAAAATTAAGTGTGTGGGTGTGATTTTTTTTCAAATATTATATTAAAATTATTTTTTATTATCTTTATTTTTTTTCTTTTTCTTTTTCTTTTCTTTTTTCCTTTCTTTTCTTTTTCTTTTCTTTTCTTCTTCTTCTTCTCCTTCCCCGTGCCTGACCACTTCCTCACCACCAACCACCGTCTGTCACGCCGTTCCCCTACCGTCGATGTGCCTCTTGGCTTGCCACCTTTGTCCTCAACTGTCCCCCGCCGCCAGCAGCCTTCTTCCCTGGCACCGGCTACCCCATTTTCTTCATTTGGCCAAAACTTCCTCTCCTCACCATCGACCACGATTCCGGCCACCGTTTTCGACACCGCCGATCTCTTTCTTCTCCTTGAGCTCTGGTGATTGTGATTCTAGCTTTGATTTGAGCTGAAATGGTCTTGATTTGCTTAGGTTTCAAATTTTCAATTTCGGCCATATTAGGGTTTTTGATTTTTTTGAACTTTGAATTGATTGATTCATGAAAACTCCCTTCACAAATGTTGATCCTAGTAGATTAATCTACATGTATGAATTTTTTTGGAATTTTTAGAGATTATTTTGATATTTGGGTATTTTTGAATATTTTATTATTATTTTCTAATTTTCGGAAATTAATTATTTAAATTATGAAATTGTGTTTTATGGTTAAATTAGGTGTTGAAATGAATTATAGGAATTTATTTGGAATTTTTATGAATTTCTAGGTATTTATTTTGAATTATTGAAATTTATGTAATTTTGGGAAATTAGGGTTAATTATGTTTTTAATTGAATTTAATTGGATAATTGAGTTTAATTATTGATATTATTGATAAATATGTTGATAAAATTAATTTTGGATAATTATACTATTTTTGGTGAATTTTTGAAGTAATTATAGTATATTTATATATATAGGGGTATTTTGGTAATTTTACACAAAATTGGCTAAAAATGTAATTTAATTGGTTTTAATAGTTATTTAAGGTACAAAAATGATTTATACAAATTATTTGGTATTTTTAAGTAATTAAAACTATTTTTCGTGAATTATTTTCAAATATATATATAATATACGGTTTTTCTAATAAAATGAGTTTTTATTGGTTTTTAATATGTTTTAAGGTTAATTATGTAATTTCTACCTATAAAATGTATTTCTATGATATAAGGGCATTTTTGGTATTTCCTGAATTGTTCTGTGTTTGTGGACCCCGGTCGGTAGACTGTAGTTTTGAGTCTGACCGAGGGGTTGTGAATGTAATTTTGCATTTATTTTCGAAGTGTGTTTCTTTGCAGGGTCGGCTCTATTCTTTGAGTAGAGAGATGTCCATTTTACAGGGGAGGTTCTGCCGAATTTTCGGTAGAATTCTCGTAAAACGTGATATCCGGTCGATCCCTAATTCCGTTTCTGTGTTTAATACTCTAGATCGAATTCTAGGATTTTCTGTTAGGTTTATTCTAATGTCGGTTATTTATTGTTTGTCTAGTTGCACCGAGACCGAGGGCTAGTGGACCAGGCCCGTCGGACCCATCTCGTGGAGCGCACTAATTTGTGAGTTACTATACTATATATATATGTTTTAGGATGCATAATTTAGAAATATATGTTTTATTTTGATTAAAATGCATAAATAATGTGATTTGTATTTCAGTATATTTTTGGTTTATTTTCGGTATATATTAAATTATATGCATGTTTTGTTAATAAATTATATTTAAAATGTTTTTAAATATATTTCAAGCTTAATTTATAATTTGATTGGATTGATTTGACGTATATATACTCGAAATATACCTGGTTTACTTTTGGTATATTTCTAGTATATATATGGTTTATATTGTTATTTTATTTAAATTCATGCATCATTTATTTGTGAATGAATGTTTTATATTTATTAATGAAAGATATCGATAGAACGTGCTACCTAGTGGGCTGCACTAGGACCGAGTACGTACCGGTATGCCTATAGTATTTAGGCTATACTACTAACTATTTGTGGATATTGATTGAATATGATTATTTGATGTGTGAGATATGGTTTGGAGGTGTGATTGCTGGAGCTCGGTTGACCAAGTGTCTCGGGGCCAATCACACTGGCAGTTAGACTGCTGGAGCGCGGTTGACTTAGTGTCTCGGGGCCAGTCTACTGTCCAAATGGATTAAGTGGATATATTTGGAATAAGTGAGCCTGTATGGCTAGAGTGTTGTCTAACACTATTTGAGGTTTCGATATCATAGGGTTCTATTTGATCCTTCATAAACTGTGATTTTCAATAAAAATATATAAAATGATTTTATTGCATCTGTGTGTAATTGCCTGTATATATACATATTAGATATATACTGTTGATTGTATGCATTATCATTTAGTATGCATGTATATATATTATAGTAATTCACTCAGTGAGGTCTGACTCCCCTCCGTTGACTATTTTTCAGGAGAGTCAACATCTTCAGACCTCAGTAGCAGGCCCATACGCCGGATTTCTTCCGCCCCGGCTTCTTTATGTAAACTGCTTCCCTGAGTCTTAAGTCTTATTTTTATAATCTAGACACTGCAGTAGTTGTAAATTAAACGTGGGATTTTATGTATTTTATTTATGTGAGATATTGTATTATACTTGAACTGGATTTGTATTAAAAGATTTATATATATGAGATGAGTATTTGACTTAAATCCAGTTGGTGAAAATAATATTGTGATAATTATGATATTTATGATTTTTATTTCCGCTGCATTATATACTGTTGTTATTACTATTGCATGTTTATTTTATTTTTAGGCTTGCTACGAGTTCCGGATTCGAAAGAATTCCCGTTCCCTAGCGCCGGTCATGGCCTCTGTTTTGGGTCGTGACAAAGTTAGTATTAGAGCGGAGTTCTGTGTCAGGGCTTAGTTATGTGAGTCGTGGCCCTAGTTTTCAAGTTGTGTTTTCTGTTGAACTACTGCAGTGAATTAGGTTCGAGTATGTCTTGATAAGTACTCCTTGCTTAGTTTTCAACGTTATTCCTCCGTCTCTGTTTTGTTTGAATCTTTCCATTTTTCTTTTCAGTATGAGGAGGCGAGCACGTGTCGCTCCACTAGTCGTTGAGGCCGAGGATGATGAGTCTTTTCAGGATGAGGTTTTACCTCCTGAGCAGCCAGTTAGACGTAGAGGTCGTGGCAGAGGTAGACCTCGAGGAGCGGCAGGTTGCCGTAGGCAGAGAGAGTTATAGGACGAGGAGCCTGTTGAGCCTGAGTTTGATGTTTCTGTTCCTCCGGTTGTTCCGCCTGTTCAGCCTGCCTATCAGCAGGGTATGTCTGACCCTGAGGCAGCTTTGTTCTATGCCCGAGTTGGTAGGATTGCTTTCGATGGTACTTCTGATCCGTTAGATTTTCTGCATGCGATCGAGACTAGGACTCGGACTGCTCATACCGAGTACCAGCGAATCATGATCGTTAAGTTGTCTGTCGAGGGACCAGCTTTAGATTGGTTCATTCAGATGATCCAGCCTTATATGATGACGATGACCTGGGCTCAGTTCCGAGAGCGGTTTATGAGGAGATTCTGTCCAGAGCCTCTTCGTTTGAGCTATCGTCTTCGACTGACTAGCATTTCTCGTGGTGATCGATCTGTAGAGGAGTACATCCAAGAGTTTCTTCGACTGGGTAGATATGCTGAGGATTTGATGTGAGATCAGTATTTTGCGGTCACTACCTACATTACTGGTTTGGGTTCAGCTTTTGCTGGTATGCCTACAGCAGGCCTTACTCTCGAGTCTATGATTGAGTTAGCCAAGGAGATTGAGCTGAGGTTAGTTAGGCAGGGAGCGATGCCTGATTATTACCAGCTGGGAGTTCAGTCGAGTGGATTGCAGGTTACTCCGTATTCGAGTTTTCATGTTGGTTCGAGTAGTCAGCAACGAGGTCCAACTCAGCAGAGTTAGAGACAGCAGCAGCGAGTGCATCGGAGCAGTAGACATGGCCGTGGAGGTCAGTGTAGATCGTTTAGATTCGAGTCAGGTGCTTCGAGCAGCAGCAATGGTCGCAATTCTGGATCAGTGGCCAGTGTTTGTCAGACTTGTGGTAGAGTCCATCAGGGATCGTGTTATCTGACACCACTGACATGTTTCAGATACGAGCAGACAAGACATTTTGCCAGATCGTGTCCTTACTCCGGATATCAGTAGCAGTAGATTCTGTGATTCCCACGGTAGTCGATTGCTAGTACTGCACCCGTGCCATTTCAGTTACCACCAGCTCAGCATCAGAGTTCCACTCAATTTATTCCACAGCAGAGTCGTGGTAGAGGTACTAGAGGAGGTGCCAGAGGTGTTGACCAGGCTTCTACCAGTCAGCAGGGAGGTCGAGGTTAGGCCAGAGTTTTCCATCTTACTCAGCAGGATGCTCAGGCATCTAATGCAGTCGTGGCAGGTATTGTTTCTGTTTGTTACCTGGATGCTTGGGTTTTGTTTAATCCGGGTGCCATGCATTCATTTGTTTCTCCTGTTTTTGCTTCTAAATCTTGTTGGCAAGCTTCGAGGATGTCTTTTCCTTTGTCCATTGCCACTCCTCTGAGCGATTCCTTGGACACCGATATTGTTCTTTCTGGTTGTCCAGTTCTCGTGGGAGATAGAGAATTACCCGCTGATTTGATGTTGTTGGATGTGATGGAGTTTGATGTTATTCTGGGAATGGATTGGTTATCTCAGCACTATGCCGTGGTAGATTGCAGGAATAAACAGGTGACTTTCAGAATTCCTGATGAAGAAGATTTTAAGTTTGTGGGTGATAGGAGTTCAGCACCTCAGAATTTTATTTCTGCTATTACGGCTAGGAAGTTGTTGAGGAAAGGTTGTCAGGGATATTTGGCATTGGTCAGGGATACTTCAGTGGAGAAGTTATCACTCACAGATGTTCCTGTTGCTTATGAGTTTCCTGATGTTTTTCCCGAGGAGTTGCCAGGTTTACCACCTCACAGAGAGATTGAGTTCTGTATAGATGTGGTTCCAGGTACTACTCCTATATCTATGTCACCCTATAGAATGGCTCCTGCAGAGTTGAAAGAGTTGAAGGAGCAGTTGCAAGAGTTGTTGGATAAGGGTTTTACCAGACCTAGTGTTTCTCCTTGGGGTGCACCAGTCCTATTTGTGAAGAAGAAGGATTGTACCCTGAGACTGTGCATTGACTACAGAGAATTGAATAAGGTGACAGTGAAGAACAAGTATCCTCTTCCGAGGATAGATGATTTGTTTGATCAGCTACAGGGTGCACAGTTATTTTCTAAGGTTGACTTGAGGTCGGGTTATCATCAGCTGCGTATCAGTGAATCTGATATTCCTAAGACAGCGTTCCGCACTAGATATGGCCATTATGAGTTTCTGGTGATGTCTTTTGGTTTGACTAATGCACCAACAGCTTTTATGGACCTGATGAATAGGGTATTCAGACCGTATGTGGATCAGTTTGTAGTAGTCTTCATTGATGATATACTGGTTTATTCTAGGAGTATGGAGGAGCATGTATATCATTTGAGGATTGTACTACAGACATTGAGAGATCATCAGCTTTATGCTAAATTCTTGAAGTGTGATTTCTGGATGGAGAGTGTTTCTTTTCTTGGACACGTAGTATCTAAAGAAGGTATTCAGGTTGATCCACAAAAGATTGAGGCAGTGTCTGAATGGCCTAGACCTACTTCTGTTACAGAGATTCGGAGTTTTCTGGGTTTAGCCGGGTATTATAGGCAGTTTGTGCAAGATTTTTCCAAAATTACAGCCCTTATAACTCGCTTGACTCAGAAGAATGTTAGATTCAAGTGGTCAGAGGCTTGTGAGAACAGTTTTCAATTGTTGAAGAAGAAGTTGACCACAGCGCTAGTGTTAGCTTTGCCTAATAGTGTGGACAAGTTCACAGTTTACTGTGATGCCTCTAGAATTGGTCTTGGTTGTGTGTTGATGCAGAATAGAAGGGTGATAGCCTATGCTTCAAGGCAGTTGAAGAAGCATGAGCAGAACTATCCTACACATGATCTTGAGATGGCTGCAGTGATCTTTACTTTGAAGATCTGGAGACATTATCTGTACGGGTTGACTTGTGAGATATTTACTGATCACAAGAGCCTTAAGTACATTTTTCAGCAGCGAGATCTGAATCTGAGGCAGAGAAGATGGTTGGAACTGTTGAAAGACTATGATTGCGAGATCTTATATCATTCGGGTAAAGCTAATGTAGTAGCAGATGCCTTGAGTAGGAAGTCCTCAGGCAGTCTTGCTCACATTAGTGTTGAGAGGAGACCATTGATCCAGGAGTTGCATCTGTTGGTGGATCAAGGTCTGATGATGAAGCTTAGTAGATCAGGTGGATTGCTAGCTCAGTTTAAAGTGCGATCTGTACTGAGGGATAGGATTAAAGCAGCTCAGAGTCGAGATCCTATTTTGGAAGAGCTTGCAGAGAATGTTCGAGCAGCTAAGTTCACTGATTTCACACTTGATGATGATGGTGTGTTGTGGATTAGTGGTAGATTGTGTGTTCCTGATGTGGATGACTTGAGGGAAGAGATTTTAGAGGAAGCACACTCTACAGCCTACAGCGTTCATCCGAGTGTTACTAAGATGTACCACAGTATCAGAGATTTATACTGGTGGGACGGAATGAAGAAGGATGTTGCTGATTATGTTGCTAAGTGCTTGACGTGTCAACAAGTGAAAGCCGAACATCAGAAGCCTTCTGGGAAGCTTCAGCCTCTTCCTTTTCACGAGTGGAAGTGGGAAAGGATAGCTATGGATTTTGTGGTCGGTTTACCTCGTTCGAAGGATGGATACGATTCCATATGGGTGATTGTAGACAGATTGACGAAGTCTGTACATTTCCTACCTGTGAAAGCCACCTATTCAGTTGCCAGATTGGCGAAGTTGTATGTGAAGCATATTGTGTGCCTTTATGGAGTACTTGTGTCCATTGTGTCAGATAGAGGTTCAGTGTTTACTTCTCATTTTTGGCAGAAGTTGCAGGAAGTGATGGGCACTAGGTTGGATTTCAGTATTGCTTTTCATCCTCAGACAGATGGCCAGTCTGAGAGGATGATCTAGACACTGGAAGATATATTGAGGATGTGTGTTCTGGATTTGGGAGGTAGCTGGGATGATCATTTGCCACTTGTTGAGTTTGCATATAATAATAGCTACCATAGCAGTATTGGCATGGCACCGTACGAGGCGTTGTATGGAAGGAAGTGTAGATCCCCTTTGAGTTGGGATGAGATTGGTGAGAGAGCTTTGACTGGACCTGAGATGGTTCAGGATGCTGCAGAGAAAGTCGCCATGATTAAGCGAAGATTAGAGACCGCGGTTAGCAAACAGAAGAGTTATGCGGATCCTAGGCGCAGAGATGTGGAGTTTCAGGTTGGAGATTTTATTTTTCTGAAGGTATCTCCGATGAAGGGTGTGATGAGATTTGGCAGGAAGGGTAAGTTAGCACCGAGATATATTGGACCGTTTGAGATTCTGGAGAGAGTTGGCACTGTTGCATATTAGTTGGATTTACCTCCGAGTATGTCACAAGTGCATCCAGTGTTTCATATCTCGATGCTGAGGAAGTATATCTCAGACCCTTCACACGTGTTGCAGCCTGACAATGTAGAAGTGAGTGAAGATTTGACGTTTGTGGAAGAACCTGTGGCGATCATTGATTATCAAGTTCGACAACTGCGATCGAAGCAAATTCCGATGGTCAAGATTCTGTGGCGTAGCGACAGAGTTGAGGAGCATACGTGGGAGACTGAAGCTGAGAAGCGAGCTTCTTACCCGTATCTCTTTCCTTCTTGATCTTGTTTTCTGGAATTCGAGGACGAATTCTTGTAAGGGGGGAAGACTGTAATATCGTATTTTTAAATATGTTTACACTGTACCGGGATATGCAGTGTTAATAATTTTTGTATATATTACGATATTTTCTTTATGAGTTGATATGTATTTAAAAACCTATTTTAATTATTGTCTTATTTACAGTGCTTTACGTAAAATTTTCTCGAGACTTCCATTTTCGGAAAAATTTTCACGTAAATAATTTATTATTAATTATTTTAAATATATTTTCGGACTTGCATGAACTCATACGTATTTTTAAAATACTAAACACCATGTATAAATGTAATTATTTATCTAATTAGGGTTTAATATATTACCCTAATATCTTATTATTGTTTATTTATTTTATTGTTATTTAATTATTTTTAATTAATATTAAATTTTAAAATATAAAAAATTAAGTGTGTGGGTGTGATTTTTTTTCAAATATTTTATTAAAATTATTTTTTATTATTTTTCTTTTTTTTTTCTTTTTCTTTTCTTTTTCCTTTCTTTTCTTTTTCTTTTCTTTTCTTCTTCTTCTTCTCCTTCCCCGTGCCCGACCACTTCCTCACCACCAACCACCGTCTGTCACGCCGTTCCCCTACCGTCGATGTGCCTCTCGGCTTGCCACCTTCGTCCTCAGCCGTCCCCCACCACCAGCAGCCTTCTTCCCCAGCGCAGGCTACCCCATTTTCTTCATTTGGCCGAAACTTCCTCTCCTCACCGTCGACCATGATTCCGGCCACCGTTTTCGACACCGCTGGTCTCTTTCTTCTCCTTGAGCTTCGGTGATTGTGATTCTAGCTTTGGTTTGAGCTGAAATGGTCTTGATTTGCTTAGGTTTCGAATTTTCAATTTCGGCCATATTAGGGTTTTTGATTTTTTTGAAGTTCGAATTGATTGATTCATGAAAACTCCCTTCACAAATGTTGATCCTAGTAGATTAATCTACATGTATGAATTTTTGTGGAATTTTTGGAGATTATTTTGATATTTGGGTATTTTTGAATATTTTATTATTATTTTCTAATTTTCGGAAATTAATTATTTAAATTATGAAATTGTGTTTTATGGTTAAATTAGGTGTTGAAATGAATTATAGGAATTTATTTGGAATTTTTATGAATTTCTAGGTATTTATTTTGAATTATTGAAGTTTATGTAATTTTGGGAAATTAGGGTTAATTATGTTTTTAATTGAATTTAATTGGATAATTGAGTTTAATTATTGATATTATTGATAAATATGTTGATAAAATTAATTTTGGATAATTATACTATTTTTGGTGAATTTTTGAAGTAATTATAGTATATTTATATATATAGGGGTATTTTGGTAATTTTACACAAAATTGGCTAAAAATGTAATTTAATTGGTTTTAATAGTTATTTAAGGTACAAAAATGATTTATACAAATTATTTGGTATTTTTAACTAATTAAAACTATTTTTCGTGAATTATTTTCAAATATATATATAATATACGGTTTTTCTAATAAAATGAGTTTTTATTGGTTTTTAATATGTTTTAAGGTTAATTATGTAATTTCTACCTATAAAATGTATTTCTATGATATAAGGGTATTTTTGGTATTTCCTGAATTGTTCTGTGTTTGTGGACCCCGATCGGTAGACTGTAGTTTAGAGTCCGACCGAGGGGTTGTGAACGTAATTTTGCATTTATTTTCGAAGTGTGTTTCTTTGCAGGGTCGGCTCTACTCTTTGAGTAGAGAGATGTCCGTTTTACAGGGGAGGTTCTGCCGAATTTTCAGTATAATTCTCGTAAAACGTGATATTCGGTCGATCCCTAATTCCGTTTCTGTGTTTAATACTCTAGATCGAATTCTAGGATTTTCTGTTAGGTTTATTCTAATGTCGGTTATTTATTGTTTGTCTAGTTGCACCGAGACTGAGGGCTAGTGGACCAGGCCCGTCGGACCCATCTCGTGGAGCGCACTAATTTGTGAGTTACTATACTATATATATATGTTTTAGGATGCATAATTTAGAAATATATGTTTTATTTTGATTAAAATGCATAAATAATGTGATTTGTATTTAAGTATATTTTTGGTTTATTTTCGGTATATATTAAATTATATGCATGTTTTGTTAATAAATTATATTTAAAACGTTTTTAAATATATTTCTAGCTTAATTTATAATTTGATTGGATTGATTTGACGTATATATACTCGAAATATACCTAGTTTACTTTTGGTATATTTCTAGTAAATATATGGTTTATATTGTTATTTTATTTAAATTCATGCATCATTTATTTGTGAATGAATGTTTTATATTTATTAATGAAGGATATCGATAGAACGTGCTACCTAGTGGGCTGCACTAGGACCGAGTACGTACCGGTACGCCTATAGTATTTAGGCTATACTACTAACTATTTGTGGATATTGATTGAATATGATTATTTGATGTGTGAGATATGGTTTGGAGGTGTGATTGCTGGAGCTCGGTTGACCAAGTCTCTCGGGGCCAATCACACTGGGAGTTAGACTGCTGGAGCTCGGTTGACTTAGTGTCTCGGGGCCATTCTACTGTCCAAATGGATTAAGTGGATATATTTGGAATAAGTGAGCCTGTATGGCTAGAGTGTTGTCTAACACTGTTTGAGGTTTCGATATCATAGGGTTCTATTTGATCCTTCATAAACTGTGATTTTCAATAAAAATATATAAAATGATTTTATTGCATCTGTGTGTAATTGCCTGTATATATACATATTAGATATATACTGTTGATTGTATGCATTATCATTTAGTATGCATGTATATATATTATAGTAATTCACTCAGTGAGGTCTGACTCCCCTCCGTTGACTATTTTTCAGGAGAGTCAACATCTTCAGACCTCAGTAGCAGGCCCATACGCCGGATTTCTTCCGCCCCGACTTCTTTATGTAAACTGCTTCCCTGAGTCTTGAGTCTTATTTTTATAATCTAGACACTGCAGTAGTTGTAAATTAAACGTGGGATTTTATGTATTTTATTTATGTGAGATATTGTATTATACTTGAACTGGATTTGTATTAAAAGATTTATATATATGAGATGAGTATTTGACTTAAATCCAGTTGGTGAAAATAATATTATGATAATTATGATATTTATGATTTTTATTTCCGCTGCATTATATACTGTTGTTATTACTATTGCATGTTTATTTTATTTTTAGGCTTGCTACGGGTTCCGGATTCGAAAGAATTCTCGTTCCCTCGCGCCGGTCATGGCCCCTGTTTTGGGTCGTGACAGCAAGAGTACTAATGGTTATGCTATTTATCTTGGGTGTAATTTAGTCTCATGGGGTTTAAGAAAATAACAAACTGTTGCCCGTTCTTCAACTGATGCTGAATATAAGGCCTTGGCAACCACATCTTCTGAAGTTCTTTAGCTACATTCTCTTCTCAAAGAAATTGGGTTTCGTAGTTTAACCATATATGTAGTATGGTATGATAATGTCTCTGCTATATATTTGGCAATTAACCCCATTTTCACTCTTGTTCGAAGCATCAAGAAATAGATTTTCATTTTGTCCATGACAAAGTCAGTCAAAGAGAGCTTCAAGTTTGGTACATCAGTTCCAAAGACCAAATTGCTGATATGCTCAACAAGGCATTATCCAAATCTCGATTTCAGTTTTTGCGTGACAAGCTTATAGTTTTTCCAAGAACTGTTAAGCTTAAAGGAGGGTGATAAGGATATCTCCTCATTTGTTACAATCTCATCGGTTCATATTTAAATTTATCTTAGCCTATCAGTAGTTTGTTTATTGGCTACCTCTTATTGTAACAACCTTAGCAAATTGCTATGGACTCTTGTACTATATAATCAGTTAATGAAATACATACAGTAGCTTTTCATTGGCTCAAAACCAATGTTATCAGATGTAACATAATAAGGAGATGACATTATGACTCCATTTTCACTTCTAGATTGTTTTATAATTTTCCAATTATTAAATCCTCTTATGTTGTATACTTTTATTTCGAACATTAATCATATTTTGTTGCTTAAACTTTTATTACTTTTAATTTTCATTTAGAACTTTTACTTAATGTCATTTGGGATTACACATTGGTTATAAAAGTGTGTGTATGTTTGAATTTTATAGGTTTGGACACTTTCATAAAATTACTATAGTTTTATGGAGTGTATTTTGTATTTGATCACCCGATGTGTGTGTTTTGTATAATTAAAAAAAAAACATTTGTAATACGTGTGGTGTAATTTCTCCTATTTATGGGGAAAGAGTGAGTTAGTCTTTCGGGATCCCATATTAATTATGAAGTATGTATATATTTGGGTTGTATGTGTTAGTATGTCTTTACAAAATTATTATTATTTTATAAAGGAGTATGGTCTGTCCTTAACTCAATTTGTGCTTTTGTTATTAAAAAAAAAACTTTGTCTAAGGACAATGAAGTTATATCAATTTCATTAAATCTTAAAGTTCAAGTAAATTTTGTGCCTCATTACTTTGCCCAAATTAAATTTAAGGACAATGAAATTATACCAATTTCATCAAATCTTAAAGTTCAAGTTAATTTTATGCCTCAAGTGAAGAAATGATTTCGCGCTTCCATATATAACTCACTTCACTTGATAATGCAATGTCTTGTAATTGTTTGCCCATATTAAAATGATTTTGTGCTTCCATATTGAACTCTCTTCACTTAATAATGTAATGTCTCGTAATTGTTTGCCCAAATTAAATTTAAGGACAATGAAGTTATACCAATTTCATCAAATCTTAAAGTTCAATTAAATTTTGGGTCTCAAGTGAAGAAATGATTTCATGCTTCCATATAGAACTCACTTCACTTGATAATGTAACGTCTCATAATTGTAAAAATTGGGATTCTTTACACAAAAATATCACAAATCAAAAAAACTTTAAAAAATGTCATAAACTTTCAAAACTAACTTTCTTAAATTTTTTCTTTCAAATATAGATCATTCCCCTTAGTATCATTATTTTTAGGATTATTTTTTTTCAATATTTTTTCCTTTTTACTGATTTTTTCAACTTTTTTCTCAATATTTTATTTGTTTTATTTTTTTAACAATTTTTTGTTTTGCTTTTATACTGTTTTCATCTTTTTTTCTTAATGTTTTTTTTTTGCTGTATTCAATATTTTTTTCTCATTATTTTTTTGCTCAACATTTTTTTTTGCTAAACATTTTTTTTTTCTATTCTTGTGGTAATATATTTATTTTTGTAATGTCTTCATCTTTATTTTCTCAACTTTTTTTTGTTCAACGTTTTTTTTAAAAAATTTGTAAGGCACTATCTTCATTTTATTTTCAATATTTTTTTACTCAATATTTTTTTCACTTAAGACTTTTTTTTTTCAAATGAATTATTACAAACTAAACATCCTCGATTGTTATTAAACCACGAAATAAATACCTTCAACTGTTGTAACAACAATAAATAAACAAAAATTTCTCCTTCTATATTCTTAAAAAATAAGGATTTTTTTTACTTTAATTTGTTTATTAAAATGTGTAACAACTTTTAAAAAAAAATTATTTGATACTTATTGATCATCAATATGTAACAAGTTTACAATTCTTATGATGTATTTGCAACATCAACAAGAAAAAAAACTGAAAAAATAAAAAAATCAACAAAAAAAAAAAAACAAAAAACAACAACGAAACAACAAAACAACAAAACAATAAAAATCAACAAATTTTACAGTTGTTGATTGTTGTTGTTGTTGTTTTTTTTTTTTTTTTTTAATTATTCTTTCATTATTATTGACAAAATTAAAGCCATAAATAAAGTTTTTTTACTTTTATAGAATTAATGATAAAAATAATAATTTTTTTGATATATCTCATAATTTTTATTTTTTTATTTTTAACAAAAATCAACAAATATAAATAAATAGAAACAACAAAAACAATTGAAAGCAACAATTGAACCAACAAAAGCAACAAAAAATGTAGCTGTTGATGTTTATTAATTTTTGTTGCTGTTATGTTTTTTCAGTTTTTTAATCATTAATAATAAAATTGATGCCATAAATATAATTTTTATTTTTATTAGTATCAATAATTTTGAAATTTTTACTTTAATTAGTTTAATTTATAATTTCTAAATAATTATGAAAAACTAATTATTGAAAACTACAGATAATTTTTAGTTTAATTAGCTTAATTTTTATATTCTAAATAATAGTAAAATTTAAAATAAAAAAATTGTTATTTAGAATATAAAATTAAATTATTTAAAATATATAAATTAAATAAGTACATACAATCAACTTAAATTAAAGATGCCTTCGAAAATAATAAAAATGTAAAAAAGTTAAAAAAATGAAAAAAAATAAAAAAAAAACATAGAAGAGGCCGAATATGAAAGATAAAAACACAGAGATAAAACTAGTGCAAAAGTGAAAAGTGAAAATACAAAACTACAACTAAAGAAATGAGCAGGTCACGAACGAAACGGGATTTGACTTAACTTATTTGTATAATTATCTCTAAAAATTGAGTGTTGGAACCTTGATTTAAGCCCAATTAATAAATATATAACCGTAAGCCACATCTACACTAAGATTATGAAATAGACTTTTATGCTCAAGTGTCCTTTGATTATTTTTGAAAGATATAAACCTAGTCACCACATACTGAAAATAAACTAAATAATTTTTTAATTTCTTCTTTTTCATTTTTATAGTTTGATCGATTACACTTATGTACAGACACACATCTTTCTATTCTAACAAAAGCTTCAATTAATTTAAACCATCCGTTTCAAATTTATTAGTTGGAATAGTAATATAAATCAGCAAAAATGACTTTGTGAAGCCTTAAACATGAACTATATATGCGTTCATTACATATGGAACAGCTAGCAATGTGAATAACATTTAGCCAAATACTTTTTGCATTTATAAATAGCTGATATAAAAAAACCCTCAGAAACAAACTTGTAACATTATAGGATAATCAAAACCAACATTGAGAGCTATAAAAAGCATCTCTTTATTATCAGGTTACAACAAATGCATAGTGACCAAGCAAAATTACTTTTAGCAAAATACTTTTTGCATTTATAAATAGCTGATATAAAAAAAAAAAACTCAAAAACAAACTTGTAACATTATAGGATAATCAAAACCAACATTGACAGCTATAAAAAGCATCTCTTTATTATCAGGTTACAACAAATGCTTAGTGACCAAGCAAAATGGAATTAAAGCTGCAAGAATAAGATTATGATCTAACTGTTGTTGGTCCAGAATTGCTTCTGAAGATAGTTCACCACATTCTTGTCCACTTGGAAAGCCTTGGTGAGAACATCAGGATTGATTGGTGGCTTGGATCCAAACACTGCATTTGCAATTGTAATAACTCCTGGATTTTGGCTGCTTAATCCAGCAAAAGCTACTGCCTTAGTATTTCCAGTGTTGAACTGGAAGTGGATCAGACCGATTGGGAACACAAAAACATCTCCAGGATATAGAGTTTTGGTAATAAGGCGATTCGGGTTGGATGTCACGAAGCCAACATAGAGGGTGCCTTCAACGACTACTAGGATTTCAGTGGCTCGAGGATGAGTATGGGGTGGATTCAGACCATATGGTGCATAATCAAGACGAGCCAAAGATATACCAAGAGTGTTAAGTCCTGGTATTCTATCAACATTTAAGAGAGTAACATTTGAACCAACTTGATTTGATGTGTTTCCAGGAATATTGAGACCAGAAAATGAGAAAGCATTTGTTGTTGCCAGCATTGGATCCATGCAGAATTTTCCGTTGACGAACACTGCATGCAAAACATTTAGACATTTAGACCAAATGATTTTAGCCGGACTTATTAGAATCAGCCCAAAGAAAAGATTGTTCAAACACAAATTAATTAACGAAAAGAAAGTATTATATATATGAGGTATTTTAATGATTGCTTATATATATGCACATACCACCATCCTTAGGATCTTTAATGGCCACACAGAAGTCTTGAAGAGGACTAGGATCATAGGCAGAGGCAAATGACACTGCTAAAGCCAAAAGAGCTAAAGCTACAAGGGACTGAGCTCCTTTCATTGTCTATAAAAAATATTATGTACCTAAACTGAACTTTATCTGAGAGAGGTTCAGGGGATGAGAAAATTGCATGGAGAAAAGGTGTATTTATAGATGAAAGTCATTGAACAAGTCTTTTGTTATCTCTTGGCACTCTTGAATGCTTCCCCTGCAGGTATGTATTTGTTTTGAATTTTATGGATGAAACATCTTCATAACTACCATAAGCAAATTTTTCTTCACCTAAATTAATTATAATACAATTTTTGAACCGGTCATTTTCCTGTTTCCCTTTTCCATATTTTATTTCTTGCCTTTCAGTCTAAACTAAAAAAAAGCGACGACCTCAATGGTTGATGATTTCAACCATTGATTTCAAGTTTAACTTGGTCTTATTTTTTCATTGTGTAATTAAAGCTCCTCAAATTGCTTCAAGTACAACTGCTTGCCATAGTTGTGGTGCTTGTCCATAGATTATTGTAAAGAAATCCCTTAGCAGCAAGTTTAACTAATACTATATAATTAATTTATTCCATGAAAAATTAACCTTAATTCAAAGATTAAAGAATTTGGAAGACAGCTCCTTTTGTATATGACATTTATATCATATGAAATGTGAAATTTGAAACTTCACAATTGCTATGTTAGTTTCTTGTTTGAACTAGAAATACAGAGTTCATTTCACTGAACTTGTTTGAAGTATATTTCATGTTTCATTGGCATATTCATGATTAGCCAATTGAGGCTTTACCAAATGTTGAGAGTTTATTTGTCCCCAGACAAGAACTCAATTCTAAATCATATCCCACTCAAATATGATTATTTCTCTAACTCAAATCTGACCCACCATTCATAACCGTATATATTAAATTATATTATATTATGCCATAGCCATAATACATAGCAACAGAATGAATGTTATGTTCAGGTTACAATTCATGAGGCAGGAAAAACATTTCTGCGTTTATATTGATCTTCAGCTAAATTTAGAGTTAGACACAATGGTGTTATAACCAAAAAAAAAAGCAAAACAAGACTCAGCGCCTCGTAAGCTAATCGGAGTTTGACTAAAAAAAACTCGTTTAAGCTTATTTGTTAAAATAAACGAGCTGAGTCTAAACTTCATTTTAAAATTCATTTGATAAATGACATGAGTTCAAACTCTATAAAACTTGGCTTGTTTAAATTCACAAATAATCTCTTAAAAAGCTCGCGTGTCAACTTGCAAGCAAGCTCTTGAACAAGTTCATTAAAGTGAGCTAACTTGCAAAAATGCTTGTGAACATACTTATTGTTATATATTTTCAAAAGAAAAAAAATAAAGAAGAAGAAGAAGTAGTGTCTATTGCAGTCGTAGCAAAATCTCCGATTGCAGTAGTAAAGTAGAAAAAATGACATTCTCCTTGCCGTGATCACAACAGACTCGAACCACCATTGTAACTGTCTGTGTTCTACAAATAGAAATGACTACTATCTAAAGTTGCAACCATACATTCATCTTATATAAAATTTTAAATTTAATTTAAACTTTTTGGAATCATAAAAAATTTATAAAAACATCATTACAAAACATCAATGTTTCATTATATCCCTAAGGCAAATTGTATAGTACAAATATTGGCTTTATGAGTGGAACTTCATACGTGCTCTGGAGTAGATTTCATATTCTTTATTTTCAATTTTTCTAACAATCTAAAGGCAATATTTTCTCTTATTGTAATCTACATCCTTGGCAACACTTAAAAAATTAGTAACCAGTATAGAAAAGTTGGATCGATCATTTTGATGGTGGAAGTTTTGTAAGATGGTAAAAGAGAGTGTATTTTCTATTAGCCTTTTTACACGTAGTATATGTTTTGAACACACTAAGACCTAAACAGTTACCACATCACAATCCAACTCAATAAAAACTGTCATATCATACTACCATGACATCTTCTTCAAAAGATTGTTGACCATAATCTTACTTTACTTTTTTTTACTCTTTTACACTAAACCTTATAAAATTATGATCAACAGTCTTATGAAGAAGGTTACATGGTAGTTTAATATGATAATTTTTATTGAGTTGGATTATAATGTGGCAACTTCAGTATATCACGTCATTTAAATTAGTTGGAATTATTTTGGGTAACTTTCTCTATGTAATTAAAATCAATGTTTTGTAACTAAAAAGATACAAATTAAAGTTATAGAACTAAAATGAAATTTAGTGTAAAGTTGGGTAACCTCTAATACAATTTACCTAACACAAGGCTTATAATGTATCATTTATAAATGTAAAATTTATGTGAAATTGTAATAGTGTGTATTAAATGGTGTGTGTGAAATGTTTCTACAGCTTATCAATAAAAATAATTGGTTCAAAGTTCTATTTTCCATACTATTCATATTTACTGTATTGAACTTTCATTAAATATTGGTTCTAATTGCAAGATACCTTTATTTATGCACATAGTTTATAAAAATGTTGCTACATGGATCAATGATTTGGTTGTGTTTTGAAAATAGCGATTTCAAAATAAAAAAGAAGGAGAAGGAGCAGTGTACGTTGCGATCACAATAAAATTTGTGATGGCAGTAGTAAGGTAGAAAACAATGAAATTCTCCTTACTGTGATTGCAACTTAAACCACCATTATAACCATTTGTTTTCTATAAATAGACATGAGTGTTGTCAAAGGTTGCAACCACACATTTATCTTATATAAAATATCAAAGTTAATTTACTATAAAAATTAAATTTACTATAGAAATTAACTTTTTGATATCATAATAAAATTTGTAAAAACACCATTACAAAACATTAAAGTTTCATTGTATCCTAGACGTAGTTAGAAAGCCAATTGTGATTGTAAAGTCGTATATTGGTATGATGATTAATGTCTATAAATACAAGTACAAACGATCATATACAACAACTGAAGATAATAAGTAGTTAACAAACAAACTAACTAACTAATGCAATGAAAGCTTAAAGAAATAAAATAAAATAAGAGGTCAAAAAGATAAATTGTAGTTCGTTGATTTGTGCACAAATATCGGAAAACAACAAAGGATAAATATTGAAGTCTGTTGATTTGCACACAAATGCTAGAAATCAATCTTTTACAACCTATTGATTAAATAAAAATACCAAGAAATAGACATCAAATATTCATTGATTCAAAGACAATATCGAA
This sequence comes from Mallotus nudiflorus, assembly GCA_947683625.1. Taxonomy (NCBI): domain Eukaryota; kingdom Viridiplantae; phylum Streptophyta; class Magnoliopsida; order Malpighiales; family Euphorbiaceae; genus Mallotus; species Mallotus nudiflorus. Next base: position 1,645,503 of record CANTUR010000418.1, read on the forward strand.
AATTTACAGAAAAGAAGAATAAATAATAATAATAATAATTTAATAACTCAAAGACTTGCCCTGCATCACAAACTAAAGTTGTGTTAGATTTATAATGATAAATGTTATCTTGACACCCCCCTAAAGTTGAAGGGGATGAAGAAGACAACTGAAGCTTGTCCTATAAGTAATGAATTAGAGTATGAGATAGTGATTTTTTTGTGATGTTAGAAAGTTGATCCTTAAAAAAGACTGCAAACACTGTGAGTTCTTTATTGAGTTCTTTATTCATGACCTGATTTTTGACAACATGGAAATCAATATGGACATGGTGAATGCGGGCTTGAAAAATGGGATTAGAAGAAAAAAATATTGCACCTATGTTATCGCACCAAATATGTGGTAGAGCTTAAAGTTACACACCAAGTTCAAATAGTAATTGCTTTAACCATATCAATTCAACACTAACTTCGACAACTGCCTTGAATTATGATTTTATTGAAGAAAAAGCTATAATCCTTTATTTTTATGAATTCCATACAAGCAAGTTCTAACCAAGAAAAATGAGATATCCATTAGTAAATTTGTGATCATCGGGGCATCCCACTTAATCAGAATCACTAAAGGTTATCGAGTGTGATAATGGACATTGTTTAATTACCAAGCTGTAATGAGAAGTGCCATGAAGATATCGCAACAACCGTTTCATTGCTTTAAAGTGAACATCGGTGGGATGATGCATAAACTGACAGAGTTTGTTGATCAAAAAAGATAAATCAAGCCTGGTAAGAGTGACATATTAAAGGATGATGTATATTGTTTGATATTTTATTACCTCCTCTTTAGATAATACAGTGTCCTATTATTTTGAAGGTGTGAAACTCATTGCCATTTATGTTTAATAAGGTTTGTAATTTACCATACCAACACTATGAAGAATATCTTGAATGTATGAATGGTGGGATAAAAGAAGGCCAGTTGAAGTATATTGCACTTGGATAGCAAAAAAGTAGCTAAGATCCCACGAATCGTAAAGGGAAAATGCCTTTGATAGTTGCTTAATAAGAGTGAAACTATTTCTTATAAGAACAACATCATCTATTTAAACTAAAAGAAAACAATGATCTTTGCCTTTGTTGTAGATGAACAAGGATGGGTTAACATTAGAATTTACAAACCTAAGAGATAACAAGTAGGAGTCGAGCTTGTGATACTAAGTATGTGGTAGTTGTTTTAAACCATAAAGCGATTTTTATAACTTATAGATATGTTGTGGATGATGTTTATCAATAAAGCCTTGAGGTTGTACCATATATAACTATTCATGTAAGTCCCCATTCAGAAATGCATTGTTTATGTCTAATTGGTGAAGAAGCCATCCTTGAGTCATAATAATAGATAGAACAATACATATGGTATGTGGCTTCACAAATGGACTGAAAGTTTTGATGTACTCAAAACCACACTCTTGGGTGTAACCATAAGCTACCAATCATGCCTTGAGTCATTTTATTGTTCCATCAGCATTTTTCTTGATTTTATATACCTATTAGTTTCCTATGATATTACTATCTAAAGGTAGTGGAATGAGAGTCCAAGTGTTGTTATTGTGTAAAGCAGTTATCTCATTGGACATTGCCTATTGCCATTTAGATAGTTTATGGGCTTGTGCAAAAGATGAGGCTTAAAAAATATTGAAGAATTTGTGGTGGTAAGAATATGTGTTGTTGGTTTTCAATTGAGGGTAAAAGGTGCATATGAGTGTGTCGAGGTAGTGTAGATGATTGAGGGTTGGGTTATGCAGGTTTTATAGGACAAATATCAACAAATAATTTAAGTCCCTATAGATTATAAAAATTTGTTCGAGGATTAGATTTTAAGGAAAAATTGGTTGAGATGTGGTTGGTGAGGATAACGAGGGCTTACTAAGTTGTTGGATAGAATTTATAAGAGAATGAGATAGGGCAGGACCATGAGAGGAAGAGGAAGTAGTTTAGTTGGAGAATAAAATAGTATATAGAGAATAAGTTAACTTGGAAGTTGTTGTGTGAGTTCTAACATGGCATAGACGGCATGGTAACTGGCTAGTCATCAGACTTTTTAGTTAGACCTGAAACTTTATTTAATGGAAAGAGATATTCATCAAAATCAACACGAGGAGCAACATAAAATTTTCCATTTTCTATGTCAAAGCATCTATAGCCTAGGTGACTAAGAGAATAACTAAGGAAGACATATTGTTTAGTTTTAAATAAAAATTTATGTTTATTGTATGGATGAAGGAGAGTATAAATGGAACATCCAAAAATTCAAAGAAATGAATAATTTAGATTATTTCGGTATAAACCTTGATAAGGAATGTGATTTAGTAATGAAATTGTTGGCATTTGACTTATTAAAAAAATTATCATTTCAAAGGTAAATTCCTAAAATTTGAATGGTACTCCACAATGTCCTAGCAGGGCAAGTCTAAGGTCAACTATACTCTTAATTTTTCTTTCGGATGTTCCATTTTGTTCATGAGTGTGAGGACAAGTTATACGATGAATGATTCCTCTATTTTGAAAATACGTATGCAAAAGATAAAATTCCCCTCCCCAATTAAAATTGAATGATTTGATTTTAGAATCAAATTATTTTTCCACCATAGATTGAAATTGATGAAAGATTTTAGGAATGTTACTTTTACATTTGATTGTGTAAAACCATGTAAATAAATAGAAGTCATCTATAAAAATAATAAAATATTTATAGCCAGAAAAGGAATACAAGGGTGAAGGAACCCAAACATCAGAATGGATCAATTGTAAGGGTTTAGTACTGCGATGATAAGTCAACCTTAACGTTAACCAATGAAGCTTACCCAAGCAACAAGCTTTACACTTATTTTTATAATTTTATTTATTGAGCATAGAAGTTGAAATTGATTAACTAAATGACAAATTGTAGAGCAGTTTTGATGCCCTAATGTCACATGCTAGTCTTATAAGGAAGAAAAATACACCACAACATTCAGGAGTTTGGCGGATCTCCTTATAATTTGTAAAGGCTAAGTTCACTCATTCCTTAAAGGACTACCTTCTTGGATACTTGATCTTAAACAAGGAAATGGTCAACATGAAATTCCAAAAAATAGTGGTTATCTTGATAAAACTTTTTGATATAGAGCGAAGGTTTAGTAATGGCAAGGATATATAAAATGTTGTTGAGAGCAAGCGACTTAGATGGTGAGTAAAGTGTTCCATGTCTAATGTGATTAATTTATAAACCATCACCATTACCAACTAACAATTGTTCCATACCTTTATATTCATTGGAAATACTGATTAAAGATAAATTTAGAGTGACATGGTGTGTTGCTTCAGTATTTGGGTACCACTGTTGAAGGAGCTAAAGTATGTGAAGATAACAATCTTGGAGTTGACTGAATAGTTGAGAGATTAGCTTGCATACTATTATGAGAAGTAGAAAAATTTTTGTTATAAGAATTGATGGGAGGACGATTGTGAGGTCTAACATGGGTATCAATATGTTTGTGACAATAAAAGGCTATATGATTGTTCAACCCACATATCTGACAGGCAACAGAGTTGAATGTGGAAATATAACCTCGTTGACCACCATGATATTCTTGTCTTCCTTGATTAGTGATAGTAGTAGGGTGAGCATGGCACACTGAATAAGCACATTGCACTAAATTAGCAATAAACCTAAAGTTGTTGGAAATTTAACAATAATTCATAAGCCACAAGCTGGCTATAGAGTTTGTTAAAAGAAATTGAATTGGAATCTTATTGTAAAGCCCTGGTTATGCCATTATAGTCAGAATTAAGCTGAAGCTAAATACAATGGCATTGAATTTTGATGGTGATATGGACTGTCCAGCCAAGGTTGAGGAATCAACAATGGCTTTGGCTTGGTAAAGGTATTGAAAAACGTATTTATCTCCCTTTAAAAGATTGTGTAATTCGATATGAAGTTGTGTTTTTTTTTTGTGCATTACTAATAACACCATAAGTTATAGCTAATGCTCTTCATATTTCTGCCATTGAATTGAGGTCGATGAGCTGAGGATATATTTCATCTATTATTGATAAAAACAACCATAAAAAATAAGAACATTAGGAAAGCCTTAGTTACTAAACAAAATGGAACCAATAGTGAAAGTTAATTATAAGATTATAATCTAACTGTTATTGGTCCAAAATAGCTTTTGAAGATTGTTCACCATGTTCTTGTCCACTTGGAAAGCCTTGGCAAGAACATTAGGATTGATTGGTGGATTGGACTAGAAAACTGCATTTGTAATTATAATAACTCCTAGATTTTGGTTGCTCCATCCAACAAAAGCGATTGTATTACTGTATCCAATGTTGAACTGAAAGTGGATAAGACTAATTGGGAACACAAAAACATCTATTGGATATAGATTGTTTTTATAAGGTGATTAGGGTTTGATGTCATGAAACCAATGTAGAGGGTCCCTTGAATGACCACTAAAATTTAAGTGGCTTAGGGATGAGTATGAGGTAGATTTAGACCATATAGTGCATAATTAAGACAAGCCAAAGATATGCTAAGAGTGTTAATTCCTGCTATTATGTCAATGTTTAATGGAGTAACATTTGAACCAACTGGATTTAATGTGTTTCCAATAATATTGAGACTGAAAACTGAAAAATCATTTGTTATTGCAAAATTAAGTTCAAGCATAATTTTCCATTAACAAACACTGCATGCAAAATATATAAACATAGTTTAACATCCAAAAAATAAATAGGAATAGATATAAATAAAGCCAAGAGAGATAAAAATAAAAAGATATTGTTCAAACAGAAATTAATTAAGGACAAGAAGGTATATATTTACACACCACCATTCTTAATATCTTTAGCGACCACATAGAAGTCTTAAAGAGGACTAGGATCATAAGCAGAGGCAAATGACACAACTAAAGCTGTTAGGCAATTTTCGTAAGTGCATAGTCCACAACAAGTAGTGAAGTTTAAGTATCGAGTATCATTCCCATGAGGAGATTGATACCAAGCACTAGCCTTAATTTTATTTCCACAAGCTGACATATAAATTAATTTGAAAGAACAATGAATTAATAACAAAGATAAAATATAAAATCTAGAGTATCCCCTTAAAATCCAAAAAAAAAAAAAAACTAGAGTTTGGATTTGCTTTATTAGCCATTTAATTGAATTATAGGATTTAATTTCAACTCAATTTGATAAGACAATCAATGGTCAATCTCTTAAATTACCTAAAGTCTCTTTTGAGATCAATTAATCATGCCAAAACTAATAACCTCATATTTTCATAGTCAAGTCAATTAATTAAGGCTCATTAAGTTCTTTATCAACTTAATACTCCCCGAAGGATACGTATACTTTCATGATCAAGGTTCCTAAGTTTTACATGTTTATGATCCGATAAATTATGCACCTTCTGTTGTGATCCCCTCTAGGTTGTGATCCTTTTATGACCATTTGTCCAATTTGTGAGCCTCTGCAATCTCAAATTGGCAAAGTTCCTAAGTCGCTCAGGACTTGCCCTTACAGTCATTAGCATCTTGTGACTCAGGCTCCCTTCAATGCTCAACAGTCAACTGCCACTCAAATGACTATATTTTCATTAGTCACGACTTGAATCCTACCCTCACAATCGTGAGCTATTGTTTTTTTACAAAAAAACTATTTTGCATTTAATGAAAGTATGAGATGATAAAGGATGAACTTAATGCCTCTAACAACTACATTTGTGATGTGCAAGTACTTAAACAACCTCTGAAGTCTCATTCAAGATTTAGAAAACTTTGGTGGTTGAATATTTTCTCTTAGCATTCAATTGAGCACTCTTACTCTCATCTACTTTCTTTATAATTCATTAACTCCTTTGAGAGTTGGTTATATGTTTAAAGATAGGCCTTAAACTTCATCTAATTCTTCGGTTAGATTAGAAGGGAAGTGAGGTTAGACTCTAAAGGAATTGGTTTAAATATTTCTCCATCAAAATACTTGGGTTTATCGTTAGAGCTAAGCCTTGCTTAAAAGCTCATTGTTGTAAGGTTTAGAGTTTATCCTTAATACTCTTGTAATCTCAATCTTTGTGAATAAGATTGGTGTGGGGATTGTAAATCTTAACTTAGGAATAAATTAGATGTAGACATAGATTCATTTGTAAATCAAACACCTTAAGTTCTTTTGTGCTATCTTTTAATTCTTAATTCTTCTTTAATTCTTTTTAAGTTTCTTTTAATTTCTCAAAATCCCTATTCACACACCCCCTCTAGGGAAATTTCAGTTTTTTTAATTTAATTTAATTTTTTTTTTTTGTCAATAGGGAGGTCATATGACCTGAGTATCAATGAACTATACAATAGAGGACAATCCTCTCCTTTTAAACTAACGATGGCAAGATTAGAATCCTGCAAGATTAGACAATTAATATAATATCTCCATTTTTTAAGCTCAATTAATATAAAAATATAATTTTATTTAATTCATGCTTGTCCTATTCTTGATAGTTTTATGTCTTGAAACAATAATTTTCAAGTCTAAATCATATCCTTCAACCCTTTGTAGCTTAGTAGCTCAAGTGATGGATATTATAAGGTGAGGTTATAAGTTTGATATCTCACTCCCCCTTAAACCTCCCAGTTGTTAAAACAAATCTAACCCACATCCACATGAGACTTTTAAGTTCAAGTGAATAATTGATTCTTTCTCAAAGAGAAATTAAGTCACCGCATACCTAAACTAAACTAAATAATTTTTTAAAATAAAAAGTTTACAATAAATATGTCCTACCTAAGGATAACTTAAAACAAAAATCAGTTAGTTTTCTTGGATTAATTCAAAATAATTGTTAATTTTAATTTTTAAATATTTTATATTTTAGTTTCTTTGTGGACGAAGGTCACTCAAATTTTTTTGATAAAATTAGCAAATATAAACTGCCCGATATATATAAAATTCATGAATATGCTTTCACTTTCATATTTATTTAAATAAATTCTATATTAAAAGTCAATTTTATGTTTCAAAATAATTTTTAAAATTTAAATTCAATTAAAAGTTGATATTTATAAATTAATTTATTAATAATTATACAGAAGAAATGTAATTTTTTCAAGTGTGAGAAAAATGAAATACAAATACTTAAATATAGTAAGAAAATTACAAGACTACTTTTGTCATAAGTTGAAAATAGTAACCCCAAATTATATTTTTCAAATTAAATTTGTGAGTATTCGTTCATTACTGAGGTACAAAAGGAATTAAGCTTATGTCAATGAGATGCATATCAATTGAAGATTCAATTCCTAGATGGAGTATAGTTGTAATTTATTTAGTGATTTTCTAGATGAATTTCTAGTATGTTCAAATACTGATTTGATACATTAACTGATATGTTTGTTAGGCAATATGTAGCTGACTTTTGTAATATCTTGAAATTGACAGTTTAAACCTTGATTTAATCCCAATTAATATAAAAATATAATTTTATTTAATTGATGCTTGTCCTAATCTTGATAGTTTTATGACTTGAAACATTTATTTGCCTTGGCCTTCAAATAAAATTTTCAAATATTTAAATTTCATTTTAGATGTAAACAAAAGTCACTCGAAATTTTTTTGATAAAATTAGCAAATATAACTGCCGGTAGAAATATATATATTTCATGAATATGCTATTGCTTTCATATTTATTTAAATAAATTCTATTAAAAGTAAATTTATATTTGAAAATAATTTTAAATTTTAAATTCAAATAAAAATTGATATTTATAAATTAATTTATTAATAATTATATGGAAGAAATATAATTTTTTTTTCAAGTGTAAGAAATATGAAATACAATTAATTAAATATTGAAAGAAAATTACAAAAGTAATTTTGTCATAAGTCGAAAATTGGAACGAAAATTACATATATATTTTTTCAAATTAGATTTGCGAGCATGCGTTCATTACTGAGATGCAAAAGGAATTAAGCTTATGCCAATGACATACATATCAATTGGAGGTTCAATTTTTAGATGGAGTATAGTTGTGATTAATTTAATGATTTTCTAGATGAATTTCTAGTTTGTTCAATATTGATTTGATACATGAACTGATATGTTTATTAGGCAATATGTAGCTGATCTGTAAATTTTAATTAATTTGAGGGTAATGTAATATCTCGAAATTGACAGTTCAAACCTTGATTTAATCCCAATTAATGTTAAAACATAATTTTATTTAATTGATGCTTGTCCTGATCTTGATAGTTTCATGACTTGAAACATTAATTTTGAAGTCTAAATCATATTCAAATCCGCACTCAGATCCTGAAATAGAATTTCAAGATCAAGTGCATCATTGACTATTTCTCAAGAAAAATACCAAGTCACGCCATACTCACAATAAACTAAATAATATATGATATAAAAATTTTACAATAAATATCTCCAAATTATGATAAATTATACAAAAATCATTAGTGAATTAAAATCAATTGTTTATTAAAAATTGAACTTAAATTTGGTTAAATATGATGATAATTTTCATTATAAGTGGTTATAATCAAATTCCAATTATAAAAGAATTTTTTCCAGCAAAATAATAAAGGTTCAGTTTGCAAAATTTTGAAAAATTTCTAAGAATTGTTATAACGAGTATCACTACCATCATCATGAGCAAAGTAAAGTCATGACACACTCATTATGAGTGGTGATAAATTTGTCCTAAGCAATGACGACCTCCATTGATTTCCAAAAACTTATCACTACCAACAATAGGAAGCGTCATCACTTATGAAAGCGTTTGAATTCAAAATTAGCTTTAGCACTCGGACTATCATGACTAATGACGATTTTTTCATGAGTCATGATAGAGTTCCTAAGTACTGTATTTTGATAGTTGAAAGGCTCTCTTTGTGCATTTAATGTACCTCCAACAGCTTTTTTCCTTTGTGAGAGTACAAATACTACTCATAATTGAGCTGGAACAAGAGAAGTAAGTTGAGCAAAAACCCTTAACAGCTATCTTTGAGTGTTAATTCTTGAATTTAATTTTCAACCACCCAAGATCTTCATATTTAATTCTTTGTAATTTCTTATCTAGCTCAAAAAACCAATTCATCCGTCCCTTTTGGCACTTATGAAATTACAATTGGTATAAGAGTTTTGGTCTCCATTTTTTAAGATTTAACCATCTTGAAGAAAATATCATGGCCTCCACAAGTCAAGTTATTACTGACCTCGATATCCATGGTCCAAGCTACACAAGGCCTCCATTAATCCTTGATGGTACCGATTATACATATTAAAGAAACATGATGGAGATGTTTTTGGATATTAAAAAAGTAAATTTACAGTATGTTTTTGGATAGTAATTTTTAAAGAAAGGAATTAATTAGTGGGTCTAATTACAACCTGATTTTAATTAAGTGATGTGATCTTAAATCTATTTATTTTAAAGGAAATGAAATTAATGGGCTTGCTATGTCTAAATTAATTTTAGTCAACCTAAAAAATGGGCTCAAATCTAAATTAATCCAATGGGTTTAAGTTGATTTTAGTTAGTTAATCTAAACCATTTTTAAGCCTATTTTTATTTAGTGGGTTCGAGGCCCAAATCATACAAAAATAAACAAACAAGTCCAAAAACATAAAAAATATCAAAACAATCAAATAAAAGATCAAACAAGCAATTAAATTATTTCTTCTAAAAAAACCCTAATTTTAATTAACATGCAACCTAAATTAACTTGTTGCCTCTATTGATTTTAATTAGGGTTTACCAAATTAACCTAATTTACTAATTAATTTTAATAGTGTAGAAAATTAAAGAATATTCATTATTTCTCATTATTGGGGCTATTACAATCTACTGTACAAAAATTAAAATCAATTTAATTACAACCAAAACAAAAGCAAATTAAAAGAATGCAGAAATCATAAATTCTAAATTCTACAAGAGTTTTATAAATCTTAATCCATGGCATCCCATAGATTCTTCAATGTAATCACTGTCAAAATTTCATTTCAACCTCATCTCTAAAGTACCATAGAGCATCAATGAAAACAAATAAAAAAACATAAAATTAATCAGTAATGAATCAATCAAAAATCAAATAAAGAAATCAAATAAAAAATAAAGAGAAAAGAAAATAGTAGAAGATATTGTGCAAATATTGTTTGAATGCCCCTCAAATTAAGATTGTCACCGTTTCAAGATTGACTCTATTATTTTTTCTTGATTCTTTAGACCTTAAAGTAAAGATCGTAGTTTTCTTTTGCAGTAACTAATTAGGGTTCTTTTTTCTCTAGGTTTTTTTGAAACTCTTTTTTTCTAGGGTTTTCACATAGCTGTTCTTTTCACAGACTCTCTCTACCTTTTTCTTTTTTTATTTCCCTCATCCACTCCTCACAGCCTTCCCTTCTAGCTTTTAAAGCCAGACCTAATCATTCAGTCCCTGTGATCATGCAGGAAATTACGTGATAGTTGGGAGCGATTAGGAGACTAGTTTGCATTTTAGTTTTGAATTTTTAAACTCAGGATAACGAAATGATAAGCAATAGGATTTTGAAAAATTAAAACTCCAAACCAATGAAAAAAATGATAAATGATAAAATCAGTGTAAAAAAAACATAAAAATCACTTTTTAGCCAAAATTGACATTCTAGAATGTCGATTTTCACCTGTAATGTCGACTGGCATTAAGTAATGTTGGTTGGCATTAGGCAATGTCAGTCGGCATTAAATGTCGATTGACCAATTTTTTTAAATTATGAAAAAGTCCTAAGAAATTTTTAATTTTTGCAATCAAATCCCTAAAAAATCAATTTTGCAATTAAATCCACAAAATGTTGCAATTTAGTTCTTTGAATCATGAAACTCAACACTGTAGATCAGTTCTCAATTAGATTTTCATCATAGGAGTTTTAACCCCAGCGTGCACAATTGCATCCCGAAATTGGGTGTGTTCTGCTGCTGGTCTACCTATAGGTGCGTTTACTTTCAAATTCAAATCTAGCTATGCATTTATAGCTGAATTATATGTTGCGACATATGCTATTAAAGTTGCTTGGTCAAGAGGCTGACATTGCTTAGGGTTAGAGTGTGACTCAATGTTTGTTGTTAATTCTTTTTGATCTAAAACAAGAACTGTTCCCTGGATTCTCTTGTAACAATGGCTTTAATGCTTGCGCCACATATCTCAAATGAATTTTAGAGTTTCACATATCTACAAAGAAGGAAATGCAATTATAGACTTATTAGGTAAACATAGTTTAACTATAAATTCTATTGTTTTGTGGGACTTGATTCCCTCATTTTGTAATTTAGCCATTGCTAATGATTTTTGTCAACAACCTTGCTATAGGTTTTGTTAGTCATTGTAAGGCTTGTTATCTTTTTGTAAACTCTATTTCTCTTTATTTTATTAATTTCATTTAAACTTCAGAAGCGTGATGTAAACGCTAAGAGGTGTCAATCTAGTTGAGATGCTCGGGTGTGTTTCTTGATTTATGAATTCTAGCGTTTTAAAAAAATGTATTTGAGAAAAAAAAGGATGAGGGCTTATAGTGCCTTATGAACAATGTTAGGGGCAACATTGTACCTTTGCCCTAATATAAATATTGATCAATTTATTCATAATTAAAGTATAATTTATGTGTCCAATACATAATGAAAGATTATAAATATGAATAACTATTAAAAAATATTCAAGTATTTTTTTTTAATAAATGGCAAGATAATTTTATTAATTATTAAAAAATAATATAGGAAAAATCCATCGAGATTTGGTAACTAACCTGAATCATCAGATTCACCCTATACACCAAAACTAAGCCAAATTAAGATAGATAAAAAAACTTAGAGAAAATAGAGAAGGAATTAGGAAAACAAAGAAGAAAAATAGGCAGAAATTGAAAAAGAACTGAGAAAAAACCAAGAGGATGAATTACAACCAGTTGTAGAGAAGTCATTGTCCCTATGAACTCCTTGTTTAACAAAGGAGTCAGCCTTGAAATTTTTTTCCCTCACTATGTGACGTAGCGAAAGAGTGGATAATAATAATCAAATATTGTTGAATCACGCATGACTGCCAATAATCGGTCTTCTATAGCGATTTAAGCTATAGGCATTAAAATTTTTAGAAATTTTGGAAGAACAAAAGAGAATTCAAATTATCATAAAACTGTCGTCCAACGATGACAATGAAAGCTTAAATAGTAAATCCTCAAAACAACGCTAAACCAAAAATAGGAAAATAAAACCCTAAAAAATAGGAAATCACAAAATTGCCCGTTTAAGGGCTTAAATAATAAAGTCTGGCCAAAAAGTGATAGATCTCATAAGCAAAGCTAGTGACTTCAAACCATTGGCCTGTTTTGCACATGAATTAGGTTTTTGAATCACCCAAATCCACTACTTGGAACTTACCCAAAATTACGAAACTACCACTATCGTAATTTGTTAAATTTGTGCATGAATTGGAGAGGGCTTTTTCCTCTATGCTGCCTGCATCACTATGTGAACAAAGGAAATAAGAGGAAAAGTTGCCTTTAAATTATTGATAAGACATAGTTCATTATGCAAGCCTCAAGGCTAATTATTAGAAGATTGATTAACCTAAGTCATGACATTGGAGGAATCAGACTCAATTCTGAACTTAACATCACGAAATTTGAATTAAGAGTCATTAGTTGAAGAGCATTTCTATTTGCAATTAAGTCAACCAAATTTGAGTCTACAATACCACAAGGAATAGAAAAGATGCCTCTTACCAAACTAGCATGATCTCTAAGAACTCCCTCGGCTTCACTTAAACCCAGCTTAGCAAGAGACAAACCATCCACATTCCATTTGAGTTCACTTAAAGGTGGAAGTTGCCAACCTAAGGAGATGTACCTAGGTTTAGGCAATGGTTGAAAGTTTTGATGGCGTTAACTGCAAGCCACAAATCCTGGGAAAGTAATAAACCTTCGTCATCCAGAGCCTTAACCCAAACTTCAGCTCTGTGAATAATTAGAAAAAAATTTTGAGGCATTAATAAAGCCAACATTAAAAACCAAAGCATTTCTTTCAGCCCAAATAGTCCATAAGACTGCAAAAAAGATAACCATCCACACTTTCTTTTAAAAAGAGCCCATATAAAATCCTCTTGATTGATCAAATAAATAGTGTAGAGAGGAATGTGGAACCCAATCAGAACCCCACCAATTCATAAGGCCGTACCAAATAGATTGTGCCAAAGGGCATAAAATAAAAAAGTGATCAACAGTTTCCAATTCCAAATTACAAAAAGAACAATTAGAGTAGGAGGAATCAATACTTCCTTTTTGAAGCAGTAGATCTTTAGTATTTAATTTTTACAATAATGCCATCCAGACAAAAAATTTCAACCTTCGGAGGAGCCAAGCTGTGCCAACCACCCTTCATCAAGAAAGATAAAAAAGGTCTTAAGTCAAAAGACAATGCTTTATAAGCTGACATAACTGAATAAACTCCTTTATGAGCATGCATATCCATACCTGGCATTGATTTTGCACCATATGGAGTCCTAAACCTACCCCCACATATTCTACATTGGTTATAACTGTTAACACGTCTCTGGGTTTTGAGAATATTGATCCACGTACACATATGGATTTATAAATAGGGTTGAGCTCATTTAATACCAAATCAATTGGCTTTGTATTAGATGGACTCAACCCCATTTATAAGTCCACATGTTTACGTGGATCAACACTTTTTCAAGGCTCGTGGACGTGTTAACATGGTATCAAAGCAGTGGTCCCGGATTCATATGTAAGACTTGATTATATTTGAATTTAGGAAGTGCTTGTGGTTGGGTGCGGCCCATTCAAATTTGACAAGTGTAATTATTTCATACCCAATTACACTTGATAGGGAGTATTGAAAAATCTTACATTTAAAAAGTACAAATGAATGAAGTGGTTAATAAATGGTGTAGAGTGAATCTTAATACAAATCAATTAATTTTATGAGCTTAACTTCATTTATAAGTTATGTACGTGGATCAATACTCTCTTAAGGTCCATGAATGTGTAAACAATAACTCGATGATAGGATGATGTTTTGTACCTCTCCCTATTGATTTTCACCGTGTTGTGGCTTATATGGCAAATGCCACATCATGGTCGTGGTTTACATGGCAAATGCCAAGTCATGGATAGAGGTCACGTGGATGATGTCATGCCATGGTTGTAGCTGATGTAAATAAAGTTACAAGTAAAATCCATCTTTAAGTCATATGAATTATAATGTTTTTTTTTATTGAGTTATTATTATTTTATTATATTATATTAAACTTATATATTATTATTTATATATATAATGAGTTTCAATTTGATAAATTTATAGATTTTTGATAAATTTTTAAGAATTTAATATACTACATAAATAATAATATAAAAACTTAATATATATATAAATAATAGTATAAGAATTTAATGTATAAATAAATAATAGTATAGGCGTTTAATATAATGCAATAAAATAACAGAAACTCAATATAAAAATTCGCTATAGTTCAAAGATTTAAAAATAATTTTTCCCTAAAGTAACGTCATGTAAATAAATCATGTCATTGTCATGTAACGGACGTCGTTAGCGGTGAGGTCTGAAGTTTAATGGATTAATTCAACTTGGTATTTTTTAATAGATTAATTATAGTTCAATTTTAAACTTAGATGGGCTACAGTCTCTTATTTTATTTTATTTTTCTCTGGTTCCTTATTGATCAAGGGAAATGGAAAATACAGATAATTCTTAATCTATACTTTTGACATATATGATACATAGATAAAGATTTTTATCGCTGGCCGTATATAGTTATATTCTGATCCATAAATTTTTTTTCTCTTATTTGTATGAGCCACCAAAAAATTATAAAAACAAAAAAGTAAAAGAAGTTATATCTTCCGGTTTGCAGCATGCGTCAGCGTCCTATTCTAAACTTCAAAAATGCTTTGAATAAACAATGTTATAGGTATTATGAATGTGAATGAATAATATATTGCTTGTGAATGAATAATATATTGCTTGTGAGATAATAGTATTCAAATAGTGAAAAGAAAATCTCTATATAAAGGGATTGAAATTCATTAATGAGGAGGTTAAGAAAAAGAAGAAGAAAAGATAGATTACTCTCCAAATTCTTTCAATATTATAGTTTTCTAAATTCTCTCAAAACTCTCTCTAAATTCCCTCAAAATTATTCTACTATAAAATATTTTTCTTCTAGTTAAATACTACTAAATTCAAGTTTAGTTTTATAACAAAATAAGTAATTCAATCTTTATTTCACAACACGTTATCAGCACGAGGAGCTCCCGATCAAAACAATAAGGTGCATATTTCTTAATATTTAATATTTATGAATATATTAGTTGATTATATATTATCATGGATGACTATGCCTCCTACTAATTTATATATTTATATTTATTTCTTCAATCTAACTTTATATTAATTGTTATTTTTATTTTGTTTTACTAACTACACCATTGATGCAAATATTGCTAGAAATGGTTCTAACTTTATGGATGGCTATGCCTCCTACCAATTTATATTTATGCACATTTATTTTTTTATTATTTATGTTAATGGAATGCTATACCCCATTTTATATTAATGGATGGTTTTGCCCTATATTTATACATATCGTTATGTTAACTCACTTGCTATAAATAATCATATCAACATTATTTATTGATTTTACTTTATATAATTTATTTCTCAATATATTATATTAAAAAAAAATTCTAACGGCTATATTTTTATTACCAACGGTAATATAACGGTAATAAACGGCTATATTTTTCATTATAAATAGATGAGCAATAAATTTTATTCATTCACATAAATTCATACATTTTCTCTTTCTCTCTTTACTCTAAATTGTAAACATGATTTGGTATATTTTTATTTGTGTTTTGATCATGACTATTATAATAGTTTTAGGAATAATTAATATGGAAGATGATTTTCTATTTGATATAATTTTAAGTATTATTGTATCATTTTTTGTACCACTATTATTTCTTGCAACATTCATTCATGATATAATTAATTAGTAAATTCTGATCATGTTTGATTTTTTTTAGTAGTCATCAAATTTATGAATTCTAATTGAGTTATATTTTTTTTATTAGTTATCATAATGACAAATCTAGCAAAGCTTGAGTTCGTTGCTCTTGACATCACGGGAAAAAATTATATGTCTTGGATTCTAGATGTAGAAATGCATCTTCAATCAATGGGGTGAATTGATACCATAAAAGAAAATAATAACACCTCATTGCAAGATAAGGCCAAGTCTATAATTTTTCTCCGTCGTCATCTTGATGAAGGATTAAAATGTGAATATTTGACTGTCAAAGATCCAAGTGTTCTTTGGAAGGATCTAAAAGACAGATATGATCATCAAAGAGATGTAATACTACCAGTAGTCACTGATGAATGGAGAGATTTACGCTTTCAAGATTTCAAAAAAGTGAGTGACTATAATTCTGCAATGTTCAGAATAGTATCACAATTAAAATTTTGTGGACAGACAGTCACAGATGAGGATATGCTGGAGAAAACTTACTCCACATTTCATGCATCAAATGTTACACTACAACAACAATACAGGATGCAGAGATTTAAAAATATTCTGAACTAATTTCATGCCTACTGGTAGCTGAGAAAAATAATGAACTCTTGATGAAAAATCATCAGTCCCGTCCCACTGGCTCAATAGCATTTCTAGAAGCAAATGCTACAAATTATTCCAGATATAAAAATTACAATAGCCATGGACGTGGGAGAGGTAAAGGTCGTGGACGTGGAAGAGGTCAATTCTTTGGCCGTGGTCGTGGAAATAAATATAATAATACTCCACAACAAACTCAGACTCAACCTCAAAAGAAGTTAAAATCAGTCATCAGTAGTGTTCAAGAAAGGCCTCAACATAAGTCTGAAACTGTGTGTTTCAGATGTGGTAGTAAAGGACACTGGTCACGAATTTGTCGAACACCACCACATCTTTGCCAACTTTATAAGGCATCATTGAAAGGCAAAGAAAAGGAAATAAACTTCAATGAGCATCATACTCATGTTAATGATACAACTCATCTAGATGTTTCTGATTTTACTGATGATTTTACTGACAATGGAAATTGAGACATCTCTAATTTTAAGTATATTGTTATTACTTATTTGATTCTGAAGAATATGTTATTGTTATGTATGTTATTTTTAAATTAAATAAAATGTCCTACTTTACAATTATTTTATGTTTTTACCTTAATTGATTAATTTTGTGTTTATCTATTTTGAAGTTTAATATGGATTGTACTCAACAAAAAGATAATATTGGAGATCTCTACATACCAGATAGTGGTACTACACATACTATCTTGAAAAATATAGATTATTTCTCTGAAATAAAGCCCACAAAGGTAGTTGTAAAAACAATATCAGGTCCTGTGGATCTGATCGAAGGAATTGGCAAAGCTAAATTTATGTTACCAAATGGAACAAAGTTTATAATTGATGAAGCTTTGTTTTCACCAAAATCAACAAGAAATTTATTGAGTTTTGATGACATATATCGAAATGGGTGTGATACCCAATCTATTACTATAAATGGTAACAAATATTTAAATATAGTTTCCTATGAATCAGGAAAAATACAAGTATTGGAAAGACTGCCAAAACTCCCTAATGGATTGCATTACATGCATATACATGTAATTGAATCAAATATGGCAGTCAAAGAAAAATCTTATGATCCTTCAATAATAAAGTTATGGCATGACAGATTAGGTCATCCTGGATCAGTAATAATGCGAAGGATAATTGAGAATTCACATGGGCATCCCTTGAAGGGGCAAAGAATTCCTCAATCAAATGAAATGCCATGTACAACTTGTTCTCTTGGAAAATTAATCTTGAGACCTTCACCATCTAAAATTCAAAATGAATCACCTATGGTTCTTGAAAGAATTCAAGGTGATATATGTGGGCCAATTCACCCACCATGTGGACCATTCAGATATTTTATGGTATTAATTGATGCATCTAGTAGATGGTCACATGTTTGTCTATTGTCAACTCGTAATGTTGCATTTGCAAGGTTGCTTGCTGAAATTATTAAATTATGAGCACAATTCCCTGATTATACATTCAAGAGGGTAATACTTGATAATGCTGGTGAATTTACATCTCAAGCATTCAATGATTATTGTATGTCTACTGGGATCATTGTTGAGCATCCTGTTGCCCATGTACATACTCAAAATGGTTTAGCTGAATCATTGATTAAACGCCTTCAGCTTATTGCTAGACCATTAATAATGAGAACAAAGCTTCCCATTTCAGTTTGGGGTCATGCAATCCTACATGCTGCTTCATTAATTCGCATCAGACCTAGTGCATATCATAAATACTCCCTACTACAATTGGCATTTGGTCAAGAGCCAAATATTTTCCATCTCAAAATTTTTGGTTGTGCAGTATATGTACCTATTGCGCCACCTCAGCGCACAAAAATGGGTCCTCAACGAAGATTGGGAATTTATGTTGGGTTTGAAACACCCTCGATTATTAGATATCTTGAACCTTTAACTGGTGATGTTTTTACAGCACGTTTTGCTGATTGCCAATTTAATGAGGTTGTTTTCCCAACATTAGGAAAAGGGGAGAAAGAAGGGAAAAGGGATATTTCATGGAATGAACCATCATTATTGCATCTGGATCCTCACACAAAACAATGTGAATTAGAAGTGCAAAAGATTGTGCACTTACAAGCTATTGCAAATCAATTGCCAGATGCATTTACTGATACAAAAAGAGTGACTAAATCATACATACCAGCAGCCAATGCTCCTGCTCGTATTGAAATTCCAGAAATAAAATCTGAGAATAAAGACACTCATGAGTCTAAAACACGCCAGAAGCGTGGAAGACCAATTGGTTCTAAGGATAAAAATCCTCGAAAGAGAAAGGGAGTAGATAATCATATTGATAGCGAGGAAAATATCCCTAAAGAAATAGAAAATAAAGAAAGTCATGAAACATTTTCATATACTATTGCATGTGAAATCATAAATGACAAATATGATCCTGAACCAAAATCAGTCATGGAATGTCAAAATAGGCATGATTGGATAAAATGGAAAGATGCTATGCAGGCTGAATTGTACTCACTAAACAAACAAAATGTTTTTGGGCCAATTATTCCTATGCCTAAAACTGTGAAACCTGTAGGATACAAGTGGGTCTTTGTACGAAAGAGAAATGAGAAAAATAAAATAATAAGGTACAAAGCTAGACTTGTAGCTCAAGGTTTTTCACAAAGGCCAGGAATTGATTATGATGAAACGTATTCTCCTGTTATGGATGCAATTACGTTTAGGTATCTGATTAGCCTAGTAGTTTCTAAGAAATTAGAAATGCGTCTTATGGATGTTGTGACTGCTTATTTGTATGGATCACTTGATAGTGACATTTATATGAAAATCCCTGAAGGATTTAAAATGCCTGAAGCATTAAGTACAAAACCCAAAGAAATGTATTCGATCAAGCTCCAGAGATCTTTATATGGGTTAAAACAGTCTGGGCGCATGTGGTATAATCGTTTAAGCGATTATTTGATTAATAAAGGATATGTGAGTAATATTATCTGCCCATGCATTTTTATTAAGAAAACAATATCCGGATTTATGATTATAGCTGTATATGTTGATGATTTGAATATCATTGGAACAAAAAATGAGATCCATAAAGCAACAGTATACTTAAAGGAAGAATTTGAAATGAAAGATCTTGGAAAAACTAAGTATTGCCTTGGTTTACAAATTGAGCAAATGCACAATGGGATATTCGTGCATCAATCAAATTACACAGAAAAGATCTTAAAATGGTTTGATATGGATAAAGCAAATCCTTTAAGTACCCCAATGGTCGTTAGATCACTCAATATTGAGACTGATCCATTTCGACTCTGTGAAGAAAATGAAGAAATTCTTGGTCCTGAATTTCCATATCTTAGTGCCATTGGAGCTCTAATGTATCTTGCTAATTGTACTAGACCTGAAATTTCTTTTGCAGTCAATTTATTAGCAAGGTTCAGTTCAGCTCCAACAAAAAGGCATTGGAAAGGGGTCAAACATATACTTCGATACCTTTGAGGAAATGTTGATTTGGGTTTATTTTATTCTAACAATTCAAAACAAGAATTGATTAGTTATGCAGATGCAGGGCATTTATCTGATCCTCATAAAGCAAAATCTCAAACAGGCTATGTGTTCATAAATAATGGAATTGCAATTTCTTGACGTTCCCAGAAACAAACGCTTGTCACTACTTCCTCAAATCATTCTGAAATTATTGCACTACATGAAGCAAGTAGAGAGTGTGTGTGGCTTAGATCAATGACACATCATATTGAAGAATCTTGTGGTTTTCCAGTCAACAAAAGTCCAATAATTTTATATGAAGATAATGGAGCATGCATTGCACAGTTAAGGGAAGGATATATCAAAAGTGATAGAACCAAACATATACCTCCAAGATTCTTTTCATACACTCAAGAGCTAATAAAAGACAATCATATAGATATCAAGTATATTCAGTCTAGCCAGAATTCAGCTGATCTTTTCACAAAGGCACTTCCAACTACAATCTTTAGAACGCACGTTCACGATATTGGAATGCGACATCTGCATACTATGTGAAGGAAGATTATACATATCAACTTGAGGGGGAGAATATCATGCACTGTACTCTTTTTCCTTAAGCTAAAGTTTTTCCCACTGGGTTTTTTTTAGCAAGATTTTAACGAGGCAGTTGCAAAATATTGTTATTCAAGGGGGAGTATTATAAATGTGAATGAATAATATATTGCTTATGAATGAACAATATATTGCTTGTGAGAGAATAGTACTCAAATAGTGAAAAGAAAATCTTTATATAAAGGGATTGAAATTCATTAATGAGGAGGTTAAGAAAAAGAAGAAGAAAAGATAGATTACTCTCCAAATTCTTTCAATATTATAGTTTTCTAAATTCTCTCCAAACTCTCTCTAAATTCCCTCAAAATCATTCTACTATAAAATATTTTTCTTCTAGTTAAATACTACTAAATTCAAGTTTAGTTTTATAATAAAATAAGTAATTCAATCTTTATTTCACAACAATACGATTAAAAAAATGATCAAAATGTATTCTTTTTAAATTACTGTTGACTGTACAGAAATGATAGTAAACCATTTCCCCATGGCCAAAGCTCTAGATATATATTCAACTCTCATCTGATGCTTAAAGAAGGAAAAAATGACTAGTTCCAACTTCCAACTTCCATGTTGTAAGCATTAGAAGATGAACATATATAGACATTCACTCTTGGAAAAAAAAAAATCAAATGCATGTACAGTTGTTTCATTAAAAACCATCCATAGATTAGTGTTTATCTTGTAAAGACCATCTCATCCTCCTTGTTCTCGATGGAGCACTCTTGACCAAGAGAATATACTTACAACATGTTTTTGTCATTTTAGATGTATTCCACCTCAATTTGCCTTGGCCTTTGACCCTAGCTAGTCCTTTTTAAGACTAATTTTTCTATTATAGAACTACAATTTAATCTCTGAATTGTCATATACACATAAAGTACAGTAAGATTCTATAAATTAATAATCTTGAAATTATATGTAATTTAATTAATTTAAAGAGATATTAATTAATTGATAAATTAATAACTTATTAATTTATGAAATATAATATATTTTGAAATAATGAAATAAAAAAATAATCATTTAAATATTTTAATAATATATTTATTAAAATAAAAATAATTTTTATAATAATTTTTAAAAATTATATTAATATTTTAGTAAATACTAATAAGTAATTTAAAAATAATTTTTTTATGATAAATAATCATAATGCTATTTTTTACTATATAAAAATAATTATATATATAAATATTGATTCTATATGATTTTGATCCCTTTATAAACTAAATACTTTTTTTAATTTTCATTTTAATTTTTATTTTGATTTCAAAATATGAACAAAGTGGCTCTAACTGCCATGCTAATAAGGTTTAGCTAAACGTTTTACGTATTTATCGATATAAGGTGATATAAAGAAAGTACTCAGAAACAAACTTGTAATAATATTATAGGATAAGCAAGTGTAACATGCATGGAGAGCTATAAAAAGCATCTCTTTATTGTCAGGTTACAACCAATACATTACCAAACAAAATGAAACTAAAGCCACAAGTAAATTATACGATTATGATCTAACTGTTGTTGGTCCAGAATTGTTTCTGAAGATAGTTCACCACATTCTTGTCCACTTGGAAAGCCTTGGTGAGAACATCAGGATTGATTGGTGGATCGGATCCAAACACTGCATCTGCAATTGTAATAACTCCTGGATTTTGGCTGCTCAATCCAGCAAAAGCAACTGCATTCATCTTTCCTGTGTTGAACTGAAAGTGAATTAACCAATTGGAAACACGAAAACATCTCCAGGATATAGAGTTTTTGTAATCAGGCGATTCGGGTTGGATGTCACGAAGCCAACATAGAGGGTGCCTTCAACGACTACTATGATTTCAGTGGCTCGAGGATGAATATGAGGAGGATTTAGACCATATGGTGCAAAATCAAGATGAGCCAAAGATATGCCAAGTGTGTTGAGTCCTGCTATTTTGTCAACGTTTAATAGAGTGACAATTGATACAACTTGATTGGATGTGTTTCTAGGAATATTAAGACCAGAAAATGAGAAATCTTTTGTTGTTGCAAGCATTGGATCCATGTAGAATTTTCCATTAACGAACACTGCATGCAAAAATATAAAGATAAACATAATTGAACATTAAAAAAAAAGATATTGTTCAACCACAAATAAAAGGAAGGTAAATGCACATACCACCATCCTTAGGTTCTTTAATGGCCACACAAAAGTCCTGAAGAGGACTAGGATCATAGGCAGAGGCAGATGACACAACTAAAGCCAAAAGAGCTAAAGCTACAAGAGAATAAGCTCCTTTAATTGTGTATAATTGTATATTATATAGTTGAAACTTAACTGAACTTATCTTAAAGAGGGTATTTAGGTTTGGGGATGAGAAAATTGCATGGAAAAAGGTGTATTTATAGAAGAAAGTCATTGAACAAGTCTTTTGTTATCTCTTGATTGCTTCTCCAGGCATTTATTTCTTTTTAATTTTATGGGTGACACATATTCTACAACTACTATATTCAAATTTTTCTTTACATGGATTAAGTATTATATAATATTTGAACTCGTCATTTTCCTATTTGATTTCTTGCTTTGTTAATTATAGTTAACTTTTTAATTTAACTAATATGTAAGCTGACCACCTCAATGGTTGATGATTTCAACCATTGATTTCAAGTTCAACTTAATCTATTGTTTTCACTATGGAATTGAATCTCTTCAGATTGCTTAAAGTGCTAGTGTTTGCCATTGGTGTGGTGCTTTTCCATAGATTTTGTAAAGAAACCCTTTTATGTATTTAGCAGCGAGTTTAATTAAGGAACCTCTTTAAATTACTGATACTATATGACTAATTTATTCCAAGATTAAGATATTTGCAAGACACTCCTTTTGTGTATGGAATTAATGCTTTACCAAATGTTGAGTGTCTATTTGTGTCCTGATAATTGATTATTTCTCTAACTCAAATCTAGTTACTGCTTACTGCTTCAGTTAAAAAAATAAATAAATAAAGTTTTTGTGGACCGGATACATAACATGATAATAATAATAATAATCCATTTTTTTAATTATTCTTGACTGCACTGCAATTCTTCTAGAATATGTTGTTACTCAGATATTGACTAGTGCAAGGAGTGATTGAACTTTTTTTTTTAGATATTGTAAGGAGAAACATACATGTTGACATATTATTAAAATGTTTCCCGTTGAAACATTCCTTTTATTATAAGAAAAAAATAAAAATAAAAATAAAGAATAAAAGTATAAAATTAACAAATTTTCTTATGTAACGGTCTTGTGACAGTACTACATATACTATTATTCATTATTATTATTCATATTCCAAAGGTTGTATCCAATGAGTAATGAAATTTAAGGCATGCATATGTACATGGCATTTAATCTTCAATATTCTCATAACAAGGTAAAGATTGATTTCAAAAATTTGTAAATAAAAAATTCAAAATTGATGAATTTATATATAAATATGAAGTTTATAAATGTTGGAAATTTTTATTAAGGTTGATATCAAACTATTTAGACTTTTATGGGTTTATCCAATTAAAACTGTAAAATAGTTGAACTTCATGTGATTATATCAAATGAAAGAAATTGAATTTTTAAGTTAATTAATGATTTTTCATTATAACACCATAGGTTGATTACCATAGGAACATAAATATATATATCTAGTTTATTAAAAGTATAATGATATATGTAGTGACTCGTGATAATTATGGACAATTATATGATAATTTTTTTAAAATTTACAGTTTTATTACCTCTTTTTCTGCCACATGATATAGGAGGAAAATTAATGGGGTTATTTTGATGATTAGTTGCTCAATAGCGTGACATCTATCTTTTTCCTCATTAAATCATTAATTAACCAAGGAAAATTGGACAAGGACTGGTTCCAAGGAAAATTTCATTTATATAAGTTTAGGAAGTTAGAGATTTGTTCTTCCCTGAAATAAAAAATTAACCATTGAAAACTAGTTAAGCAAGTCTACATTAGTTTTCTGCAGATTGCGCAGCTTCAGTTTGTTCTGGTTCCATTGAAGCACCCCAGCATTGAAATGAACTTTGGCTCAGTTGATATGCAAATGAAATTACACCATGATGTAAAATAATAAGGAGATGATGTTATGACTCCATTTTCACTTCTAGATTGTTTTATAATTTTCCAGTTGTTAAATCCTCTTGTGCTGCATACTTTTACTTCCAACATTACTCATATTTTGTTACTTAAACTTTTGTTACTTTTAATTTTCATTTAGAACTTTTACTTAATGGTCATTTGTGATTACACATTGGTTATAAAAGTGTGTATGTTTGAATTTTATAGGTTTGGCCACTTTTATATAATTATTATAGTTTTATGGAGTGTATTTTGTATTTGATAATGTGATGTGTGTATATTATGTAATTAAAAAAAAAATTTATAATGTGTATGATGGAGTTTCTCCTATTTATGGGAAAGAGTGAGATGGTCTATTGGGATCCCATATTAATTATAAAGTATGTATATATTTAGATTATATATGTTAGTATGTCTTTACAAAATTATTATGATTTTATAAAGAAGTATGGTTTGTCAGTAACTCAATTTGTACTTTTGTTATTAAAAAAAAATGCTTTGCCCAAATTAAATTTAAGGACAATGAAGTTATACCAATTTCATCAAATCTTAAAGTTCAAGTAAATTTTGTGCCACATTACTTTGCCCAAATTAAATTTAATGACAATGAAATTATACCAATCTCATCAAATCTTAAAGTTCATGTAAATTTTGTGCCCCAACTGAAGAAATGATTTCGTACTTTCGTATAAAACTCACTTCACTTGATAATGTAATGTCTCGTAATTGTTTGCCCAAATTAAAATGATTTCGTGCTTCCATATAGAACTCACTTCACTTTATAATGTAATATCTTGTAATTGTTTGCCCAAATTGAATTTAAGGACAATGAAGTTATACCAATTTCATCAAATCTAAAAGTTCAAGTAAATTTTGGGTTTCAAGTGAAGAAATGATTTCGTGTTTCCATATAGAATTCACTTCACTTGATAATGTAATGTCTTGTAATTGTAAAAATTGGGGTTCTTTATACAAATATATCAAAATTCAAAAAAACTTTCAAAAATGACGTTAGCTTTAAAAACTAACTTTCCTAACTTTTTTTTTTTCAAATATAGACCACTTTCTTTGTCACTATTATTTTTAGGGTTGTTTTTTTTCCAACATTTTTTTCCTTTTTACTGATTTTTCAACTTATTTTAAAAAATTTAATTGTTTTCTTTTGTTTTTCAACAATTTGTTTTTCTTTATACTATTTTCATATATTTTTTCTTATTATTTTTATTACTACCTTCATTATTTTTTTGTCAATATTTTTTTGCTAAATATTTTTTTTCTTAAAATTTTTTTTGCTAAACATTTTTTTCTATTCTTGGGGTACTATTTTTTTTTTCTAATGTCTTCATCTTTTTTTGTCAACATTTTTTTACTCAACGTTTTTTTGTTAACTTTGAAGGTGCTATCTTCATTTTATTCTCAACATTTTCGTTTTCTTTTTGCTCAATATTTTTTTTTTCTCTTAAGACATTTTTTTTTTTCAAATGAATAATTATAAACTAAATATTTTCAATCGTTGTTAAATCAAAAAATAAATTTCTTCCATTGTTGTAACAAGAATAAATAAACAAAAATTTCTCCTTTTATATTCTTAAAGAATAAGAATTTTATTTTTTAACATTAATTTATTTATTAAAATATGTAACAACTTTTTTTTTTTAAAAAAAATTATTTGATACTTATTGATTATCAATATGTAACAAGTTTATAATTCTTATGATGTATTTGCAACTTCAACAAGGAAAAAAAAAAGCTGAAAAATTTAAAAAAATCAAGAAAAATCAACAAACAAAAAAAAAACTACAAACAACAACTGAAATAACACAACAATAAAAATCAAAATTTTTTTACAGTTGTTGATCGTTGTTGATTTTTTTTGATTTACAGTTGTTGATTATTGTTGTTGTTTTTTAAATTATTCTTTCATTATTAATGACAAAATTAAGGCCATAAATAAAATTTTACTTTTATAGTATTAATGACAAAAATAGTAATTTTTTTTATATATCTCATAATTTTAATTGTTATTTTTTTTTATTTTTAACAAAAATCAACAAATATAAACAAAGAGAAACAACAAAAACAATTGAAAACAATAACTGAAATAACAAAATCAGTAAAAGCAATAAAAAATTGTAGTTATTGATGTTTGATAATTTTTGTTGATTTTTGTTGTTGTTTGTTGTTTTTTTCATTTTTTCATCATCGATAACTTGTTTCTGGAACTCTTAAGCTTAAGACCCTACAATCAATGAACAAAGGGCAAGGTGAGAGGTGGGGAGAGTCCCCATAGACACTCCAATGCCTAAGTCAGAGAATAGAAAGAGAGTTTGTATAAAGAGCAAGGAACAATTAGAATATAAGAGAATGAGATGATGTCGAATGAGAGGTATGGAGTCCTATTTATAGTGATGCTTAAACCTGAAAGGAGTAGGATTCCTTGTGGGATAGGAATCCTAATCCTCGTATGAGAGTATTCTCTCTTTGCTTAGGAATCCTCTTTGGGGTAAAGTCCTTTCCATGAACGGATTCTGCTACCTTCCCTGTCCGGGTAACCTTATTCAGAAAAAAAAAACCCTTTAATTAAATAGGAATATATATATAAGCAGTATCAAGAGTCACCCCCCTCGAGTATATTTGGATATTTATGTCCGTCATATCTAACTAGAATAGAGCAGTTATGCTTCCCTATAGAAAGTAGTTAAGTACTGCACAGTGACATAGAAGGGTGAGTTGAGGTGGCCAACCTCAGTCATAGGAAGAAAGTAAAGCTCGGTACCGAGTCTTGAAACCATTGTGTTACTGAGGTGTCATCTGGACCTTTGGAGCACCCTAAATCTACGAGATTGAGTGCAACAAATTAACTCATTTGTGTAAAAATGACATGACGGAACCAGTCATCACTAGATTTTTGATGCTTGGTGCCAGGACGCGAGGCTTAAGTGCTCGGAACCTCAGTACTGTAGAAGCGACCTGAGGGTGTCAGCTTCAGTCACTAGACTTTAGATGCTCGAGGCTTAGATGCTCGGTGTAAGGATGCGAGGCTTACATGCTTGGAAATTCAGTACTATAGAAGCGACCTGAGGGTGCTAGCTTCAGTCACTGGACTTAGATACTCGGTGTAAGGACGCGAGGCTTACATGCTCAGAACCTCAATACTATAGAAGCGACTTGAGGGTGCCATCTTCAATCACTAGACTTAGATCTTAGTGTACTAAAAGCACGACTTGAGTGCCAGATAGTCAGAGTGTGCCAAAAGCGTAGCTCGGATGCTAGTTCAGAGTAAATAAAAAGAGAGTTGGTAAAGATGTGTGTGGGCTGAGGCATGGCTATGCTGCTTTGATTCTTAGGGATTTGAAATTTGAATCGCTTAAGCGATGCGTCTTTTCGTGTGTCAGAAGATGAGACATTTTTGCTGTCGTCATAATGACCACTCGATTAATGGGTTTTACTTTTCCCAAATTGCCCTTAATGATATGGGGAGAATCAAATTAATAATGAGGGAAATTAATGGCGTATTTCCTTATCCTTCTATAACTTTATAAATATCTTTGTGCTCATCAATTGATGCATTTTTTCCTTTTGTTTCATCATTGTCACATTTGCGTTGCTGCTACTGCTTCATTTTTGTCTGCTGCTATCTTTACACTTTGTAACCAGGTGATCTTTGTCTTTCTCCTTCTTTTTCCTATTTTTTTTGTCTTTTGTGCATTTTTCTTCTTTATAAAAAATATTATGGCACCGAGGGAACAAGTTAGTTCTAACTTATTTATGTCAAAAATAGATGATGAACTGCTGGGGTGGTATCGGAGGTGATTTTGTATTCCCGTCGATCACACCCTCCATACCGTAGATAGGAAGTGTAGGGCTCATACTCCCATGTTAGGGCTTAGTGGATTAGTGGTATATTTTGACCAGCTAGAGGGGGGTTTAAAGTTTTTGTTAGATCCTTTCGTCAAAAGATTCATGAATAGGTATAACATAGCCCTTGGTCGGCTCCATTCAAATAGCTATAGGATTCTGACTAGGTTCATCCAGCTGATATACGAAGAGGGTAGGGAACCCTATTTAGATGTCATGCGATATTTGTATAGTCTAGCTAGGAAGAAGGGACAACTGATGTTTTCCCTGTCAGTCGTTCCTAACCATACCCTTTTTGTAAAACTTCCAGACCTTCATAAGAAGTAGAGGCATAATTTTTTTATCATCGAGCACCCGTCGGACTTCGTGGATGTCCAGAAAATGTGGTTTGATGAGTGCCACAAGGTGAAAAGGCCTTTGAGACTTCCCAATCATGACACAAAAATGGTTTTACAGTTGCATCTCGATGGTCTTACCGAAGCTCAATCGACTGAGGACATATCTAGAAGATACCTGTGGAGAGTCTGTCCAGATCGTGTTCATTCTATTGGTACATTTGGGTTATTTAGAGGTATCCTTCTAACTTGCTTTATCTTTTAGATTGTAGATGGTTGAATTTTTTCATTTTGTGAATGGGATTTCTCTTCTAACTAATGAACTGGCAGCTCTAGAGGAAGTACAGGCATCCTCTTCTCTGGAACTTGAAGCCCTTGCGGCCCCTGAGGAGATGACTATTGATCCTAAAGGCAAAAATGTAGTCGAATCATCCTGTGTTGGGAAGGGAGGTCGGTGAAAAAGGCGATTGATTAATCAAAACTCTTATGCTAAGGGGCTCGAAAAAGAGATATACATCCAATGGCCGAGGTTATCTGGGTGTCCAGATATGAGGGGGTGGATATTGAATAAAATAAAGCCTCTGAGCATCTCGAATAACCAAGTGAGAGATCAGCATGCAGAGTGAAGAGTCATTGAGGCTGCCAGTGGATATGCAGCACTGGTCTGAGGAGGGTCCGGAGGGGTTACTTGATTTGATGATAAGCCATTCATTAGAAATAAGTGAATGTTATCTCTGTTACTTGCACTTTTACTTACACTTTTACTTCTATTAATATGAACTTCTCTTGTCACAGATGACCCAGGCCTTGTTATTGGCAAAGGACCAATATTTTTATTTGAAAAGTTAGTATAATCTGAAGGAGGTGGAGTTCAGGACAATAGCTATTGACTTCGAGAAGAAGCTGGATAGTGCCAAGGTAGCATTAGAGCTCTACCAGAAAAAATATGCAGAGGCAAAATTCGAGGCTGAGGTGGGCTAAAAGAAAATCGCTAATTTGGAGCATAGTCAAGGTCAATTTATGAGGAGGATTAAATAGCAGGATCTTCAAATTGCATATTTGGAGAAGAGGCTATATGAGGTTGAGAAGTCTTGAGAAAATGACAAAAGATCCTACCAAAACATGGTAGGGGGATTTCTCAAGGCCTACAGGTCTGAATGTAGGAGGATCCTGCTTTCTCAGAATCCTGAGTTAGACTTGGAAATACTGGATTGAATAATACCGACAGACCTTGCAAAGATTGCTGCTGAGGAGGATGCTCGTCTAAAGGCAACTACCTTATGTACAAGGAATAATATTGAGTCCACTCCTGTTGTTGAGCCTATTGCACCTTCTAATGACACTGATGTTGTTTCCCCCTCCGTCTCTGGGCCCGACGGTCCTGATATACAAGTAGTAGAGTAGAGTTATTTCCCTCCTTTTTTTGTAATTGATCTGTTGTAAAAACATTATTGTTTTAATGAATAGATACTTTATTAAATATCATTATGAGTACAGTTTATTGATAGTATTTTCTAAGGCAATCTAAGTTCCAAAATCATGGTATCTCTTTGCCTTCTCTATCTCTTAGTTTGTATTCTCCTTTGGTTGTGTGTTTTGAGATTTGATATGGGCCTTCCTAATTTGGACCTAGCTTGCCAGTTCTTAAGTTGCCTTTGCCAATATCTGCCCTTCTAAATACCTAGTCTCCTAATTTGAACTGTCTTGGACGACTATGCCGGAGATGATGCCATGCCACCTTATGCAAATGTGCTTCAGTCGTAGCTGCTACCCGCTCTTGCTTTTCCTTTAATAGGTCCAGACATATCTGGGCATCAATGTTGTTGATGTTGTGATCGAGATTTTGGCTGACCCTTTAACTTGGTGAACCAATCTCCACCAGTATTACCGTGTCTATGCCATAAGTTTGTTTGAATGGTGTCTCCTTGATGGATGACCTAGGAGTGGTTTTGTAGGCCCAAATCATATTGTTAAGCTCTTCGACCCAATTTCCCTTTTTCTCATCAAGTTTCTTCTTTAATCCCTGTATGATAATTCTATTGGTGACTTTCATTTTTTCGTTTATTTACGAGTGGGTTACTGAGGTGAAACAAAGTTTTATTCTGAGGTCTAAATAGAAACCTCTAAATTTTTCATTGTCAAACTATTTGCCATTATCTATAATCAAAGTGTGAGGGGTAATGAACCTGTAAATGATCTCTCTTCAGAAGACATATTGTATCTGAGCTTTTGTGATGGTTGGAACTGCCTCCACTTCTACCCATTTAGTAAAATGGTCTATAGCCACAATCAGGAACATTTTTTATGAAGTGGAAGTTGGGAAGGGACCCAAGATGTCCATCCCCCATATGGTGAAGGGCCATGGGCTGCCAATTGGATGTAGAGGGTGGGAAGGTTTGTGATTGAGTCAAGCGAATTGCTAGCACTTATGACATGCTTGAGTTAGCTTTTGGGCATCATTAAACATGGTAGGCCAATAGTATGCTTGGAGTAGTGTTTTTTGGGTTAGTGCGTAGTGGGATTCATGCGCTCCACAAATTCCCTCATGGATTTCCCTGAGTATATAATTCCCTTCCTCTAGATAGATGCACTTAGACCATAGGTGTGAAAGGGATTTTTTGTAAAGCTCCCCTTAATGGATAGAATAGTGGGCTGCTCTCATTTTTAGCTTTTGAGCTTTCAATTTGTCTTTAGGGAGAGTTTCGTATTCCAGGTATTAAACTATCAGATGCATCCATTCCAAGACTTCTCGTATCTTCAAGACTTTAGGAGCTTCTGTACTAGGTTTTGTTAATGCCTCAGTGAATTCCATATCTTTAAATGCTTAGTTGTCTTCAGTTGCTGATTTGGCCAGGAGGTCAGCCTCAGAATTCTCCTATCTGCATATCTGGACGATCTCCCACCGGCCCCTTTCTTGTTCAATTTGTTTCAAGAGTTGCCTGACTTTGTCCACGTACTTAGCAATATTGGTGTCCTTGATCTAGAATGTGCCGTTAACTTGGTTTACTACCAGCTGGGAGTCTGAGTGTATTATAAGGTGTTCGGCTCTCAGTTCGGCAGTTAATTTCAAGCCTGTGATGAGTGCCTCATATTCTGTTGCATTGTTGGTTGCGTTGTACTCTATTCGAACTGTATATCGGATATGAATTTTATGCTGTCCTCTAAGAATTACTCCAGTGCTGGATCCTTGAGCGGAGGATGCTCCGTCAACATGGAGTTTCCATTCTAGTGCTCTGGTGAAGGTGAGGTCTTTCGGAGCCATTTTTTGAACAAAATCTACTAATGCTTGTGCTTTCACTTTTTGGCGGGGCTCGTAATCAATGTCGAATTCTCCAAGTAACATTGACTATTGAACCAGTCTGTTCGAGGTCTTCGGTCTTTGTAGGATTTTTCACAGGGTGAAGCGGGATCGGACAACGATAGGATGGGCTTAGAAGTAATGTCGGAGCTTCTGGGATGCATGAACCACAGCCATGGCCAACTTATCCAATAGTGGATATCGGACTTCGGATCCTCAGAGCATTTTGCTGATGTAATATACCGAGTTTTACTGGCTTCCTTCTTCTCTTACCAGTACTGAAGTGATGCATTCTTGGCCTATAGAGAGATATAACTACAATGTTTCATCTGGGATAGGTCTGCTGAGTAAAGGTGGTGAGGATAGGAATTTCTTGATAACTTCGAAGGCCGCTTGGTAATCTGCCGACGAGACAAATTTTTTGGAATATTTTAAAGCTTGGAATAATGGTAGACACTGTTTGGCTGAGCATAAAATGAAACACCCCAATACTATGATTCTGTCATTTAGCTTTTGTACTTCATGGATTTTTTTAGGGCTTTCATATTGAGTATGGCTTCCATTTTCTCCAGGTTGGCCTTAATACCTCTATAGGATATCATGAATCCTAGGAATTTGCTTGCTTTGACTCCGAAGACACATTTTTCTGGATTTAGCTTGATCCTAAACTTGCTTAATAATCAAAGAACTTGATTCGGATCCGCTGGGTATTGTTCTGCATGTTTGCTCTTGATGATGATGTCATCTACGTATACTTCCACATTTATGCCAATCTGGTACTATAGTACCTGGTTTATTATTCTTTGATATATTAATCCAATGTTCTCCAGTCCGAAGGGCATCACCTTGTAGCAGTACAGGCCTTTATGGGTGATGAAGGATGTTTTCTTCTGATCTTCTTCCTTTATCAATATCTGGTGATATCCTTATGCCATACCAACAAAACTATATAATCCGTGGCCAGCAGTGGAGTCTAAAAGCTAGTCGATCATAAGCAATGGGGAGTTGTCAAGGACATGCCCAATTAAGGTTAGTATAGTCCACACACATCTTATACTTCCCATTCGCTTTTTTTGACAAGTACCACGTTGGCTACCCATTCTGGATGAGTAACTTCCTTAATGAATCTAGCTTCCAATAACTTTTTTGTTTCCTCAACAATTATCCCTAATCTCTCATAGGCAAACATTCTTTTTTTTCTAGGCCATTAGCTTTGCTCCCAATCTGATGTTTAAACTGTGACAAGCAACCAGTGGATCCACATTGATGATTTCAGATGCCTGCGAAATGAAGTCTTCCGAGTGTTTAGTGAGGACTTTCCTTATTCCTTCCTTGATGTTGTGGTCGAGTTCATTGCCGATCTTCACCACTTTGCTGTCCATAATTTATAGGGCTTCCGTGTCTTCAACTGGTTGTAAACCAGTGCCCTGCTTCTCTATTTCCCATGTTTCTAGGGGGAAGGCTTCCACCTGAGTCTTTATGGCCATCTGGTAACACTGTCTAGCCATATGCTAATCTCCTTGGATGGTAAGAGTTTCACTCTTAAATGGAATTTTCATAGTTAAGTGTTGAATACTGGTGACTGCATCTGCTTCATAGAGCTTTAGCCGTCCTATGATTCTATTGTATGCTAGTGGGAGATCCACCACATTGAATACTGTTTGAATAACTTTTATTTCTTTATCGTCTTGATTCCCAAATTCTAGGTTTAACACCACGACTTCCATTGGCTGTATAGTTCCTCCACAGAAGCTTATAATGGGTTCTGGATGGTCTTCAAATTAGTGATAGAGTCTCCCATCGCTTTGTATGCATTATAGGATAACATGTTGATAACACTTCCGTTGTCCACCAATAACTTATTTACTAAGTAATTGTCTATATACGCATTTATCACTAGGGTGTCACAATAGGGATAGTGAACATGTGAACCATCTTCCGAATTGAATACAATATCTCTTTTCTTGAAGAGTGGCTTTTCTCCCCTAATCTATTTCAATTTCTTCTCAGTATTTTCTCCATCGATGATCATGTTAATAATGCCAATTGGCTCCTTCTGAGCTTTCTTTGCTTCCGGCCTGTCATGCACCTAAGTTTCTAGGTTTTTACTCCTTCTCGACGTGTCTGTGAAATTATTGGGTTTACCATTCTGCACCAATCTTTCTATAGCATGCTTCAGCTCTCTGTAAGCCTCAGTGTCGTGCCTATATTCTCGATGATACTGGCAGTATTGTCCCTTATCTTCTATGGATCTTCGGCTGGGGCTTATTCTCTTAGCTGGGGTGATTCCGATGCCATTCTGCCTGATCCACATGAGAATCCTTGATCGAGAGGTGTTTAGGGGTGTGTATCTATCCACTTCCCTGTTAAATCTCTCTGTTTGGTTTTTAAAATTTATTTTTGGGAAGCTTGCTCGTTTGGGTCTTGGTCTTTTATCTTTGGCTGGTGGTTTTTCCTCCTCCCTTCGCATCATTCTATCTTCATCCATTTTTATCATTCTGACTGCCATCGCCATTGCTTCTATAAAGGTGCCTAGTTCCTTGGTCATTATCTTGTCTTTAAGCTTTATGAGTCTAGTGCCATTTTTCAAAGCTTCTATGGCAACTTCATCAATGAGGCTTTTGATATGCATAGCTATTTTGTTAAACCGATCAAGATAACTTCATAGAGACTCATTGACTTCTTGCCGGTACATCCCAAGATCGTTGATGTTTTTAGTTGGGGAAATATTGGTGATGAACCTGGTATGAAACTGCTCTGCCAGATCCTCAAAAGAAGTGATGAAATTCTTCGGGAGTTGATGAAACCACTTTTTGGCATTCTTTGTAAGTGTGCTTAGAAAGACCCTACACATGATTCCATCATTCATATTCTAGAGCAACATCCTTGTTCTAAACGTCGATATGTGGTTAACGGGATCTCCTGTCCCGTCATATTGATCAAGCGGTAGGATTCTGAATTTAGTAGGGATCTCTGTCTGAATTATCCTTCTTATGAATGGAGTTTTGTTATCCATAATGCATTCATCCTCCTTTCTTGGTTTTCTTCGGGCTTTGTGTATAACCTCTTCAACTTTCTGTGCTAACTTTGAGTCATCAAGGGCCGAAATTGTTGAACTACATTCCCCTTCCAGTGCTTTCCCCTTTCCTAAGCTTGTCTCTGGTGCTTGTTGAGGTGATGTGTTATTATCGATTTGAGCTGGTTCAGAATTTCCACTTTGTATTAAAGCATTTAGTTGTTGCTGCATTAAAGCTATTTGCGCTTGGATATTTTGTATTATAACTTCTTTGTTGGTTTGGTTGAGGTTGAATGTTTGGTTTACAATGTTCAAGTTTAGTGTGGTTATTGCTGGTGTGTTTGTTAAACTTGAAAAAGGTATAGAGGGTATTCAATGATGGTGGTGTTATAAAGGAGCATAATGTGGAAAGTCTGTGCTCGAAGCCGGGCATCTCTGGGTGTTGTCAGGAAGTGAATGTGTATGCCTGAATAAAGTTCTGACTTACTGAAAAGTGACTAAAAGCACTATTGTTGGGAGAGAGCTTGAGAGATTAGTTGAAGGAATGAGTGCAGAAGGATTGGTGTTAGTTTCAGGAGTCGAAGTTGGTGGTAGGCTGGAAGTCATGGTGTAAATGTCTTTAGCTTAGCAGGTATATGAATGGCTTTTCCCAAGAGTTCCTATAGACGATGCCACTTGATAACTTTTTTTCGGAACTCTTGAGCTTAAGACCCTACAATCAATGAACATATGGCAATGTGAGAGGTGGAGAGAGTCCCTACAAACACTCCAATGCCTAAGTCAGAGAACAGAAAGAGAGTTTGTATATAGAGTAAGGAACAATTAGAATATGAGAGAATGAGATGATGTATAATGAGAGGTATGAAGTTCTATTTATAGTGATGCTTAAGCCTGAAATGAGTAGGATTCCTTATAGGATAGGAATCCTAATCCTAGTAGGAGAGTATTCCCTCTTTACTTAGGAATCCTCTTTGGGGTAGAGTCTTTTCCATGAACGGATTATACTACCTCTCCTGTTCGGATAACCCTATTCAGAAAAAAAAACCCTTTAATTAAATATGAATATATATAAGCGGTATCAATCATTAATAATAAAATTAAGACCATAAATATAATTTTTACTTTTATTAGCATCATTAATAAAAAGGATAATTTATTTGATATATTTCATAATTTTTTTGTTATTTTTATTAAAAAAATAATTATTGAATACTATGACTAATTTTTACTTTAATTAGTTTAATTTATAAATTATAAATAATTATGAAAAAATAATTATTGAAGATTATGAATAATTTTTAGTTTAATTGGCTCAATTTTTATATTCTAAATAATAATAAATTTTAAAATAAAAAAATTATTATTTAAAATATAAAATTAAATTATTTAAAATATATAAATTAAATAAAATCATACAATTAACTTAAATTAAAGATAACAAAAAAAAAAACACAAAAAAACGCCGATTTTGAAAGTTGACAACACTAAGTTAAAACTGGTACAAAAGTAAAAAGTGAAAATACAAAACTGAAAAATAAAAAAATGAACAGATCACGAACGAAATGAGAGGGGTTTGACTTAACCTATTTTTGTAATTATCTCTAAAAATTGACTGTTCGAAGCTTGGTATAAGCCCAATTAATAAATATATAATTCTTTTGCCAGGTGTCTTGTCTAATCTTGATAGTTTTATGGGTTGAAGCAAGAATTCTAAAACCTAAATCATATCCACATCTACACTAAGATTATGAAATAGACTTTCATGCTCAAGTGTCCTTGATTATTTTTCAAAGATATAAACCTAGTCACCACATTCTTAAAATAAACTAAATAATTTTTTAATTTTTTTGTTTCATTTTTATAGTTTGATCGACTACACTTATGTACAAATACACAATACACATGTTTCTATTCTAACAAAAACATCAATTATAGCAATGAAGATAGACTATATATTTTGGAAATTTTTGCATACATCAAGTGTAGCAGACTAAGAAAATTTTTGTAATATATCATCCAAATATTTTTCGCTTGAAAAATAAAAATTAGACACATGTTTATATTATTAAAGATTTGAACTAGAAACCATACTTAAGTGAAAACAACTCACTGCTAATTGATCAGTGCAATGCAGTAAGTGTTAGTCAAAATTAAAAATTTTTCATTTTTATATATTTCTGCCTTTTTTTTTTCAAAAATAATCTAATAGTGAGGGCCCTCCAACACTTTTAGAAATTTAATATTTATTCATATATTGTAATGTATTTGTTAAAAAAAAAAAAACTATGGATGGCCCCTCAACCTTGATATTTTTATATTTCTATTTTGACTCTTATAACTTTATGAAGCCTTAAACATGAACTATATATACGTTCATTACATATGGAACAGCTAGCAATGTGAATAACATTTAGCCGGATACTTTTTGCATTTATAAATAGCTGATAACAAAAAAAAAAAAAAACCCTCAGAAACAAACTTGTAACATTATAGGATAATCAAAACCAACATTGAGAGCTACAAAAAGCATCTCTTTATTATCAGGTTACAACAAATGTATAGTGACCAAGCAAAATGGAATTAAAGCTGAAAGAATAAGATTATGATCGAACTGTTGTTGGTCTAGAATTGCTTCTGAAGATAGTTCACCACATTCTTGTCCACTTGGAAAGCCTTGGTGAGAACATCAGGATTGATGGGTGGCTTGGATCCAAACACTGCATTTGCAATTGTAATAACTTCTGGATTTTGGCTGCTCAATCCAGCAAAAGCTACTGCCTTAGTATTTCCAGTGTTGAACTGGAAGTGGATCAGACCGATTGGGAACACAAAAACATCTCCAGGATATAGAGTTTTGGTAATAAGGCGATTCGGGTTGGATGTCACGAAGCCAACATAGAGGGTGCCTTCAACGACTACTAGGATTTCAGTGGCTCGAGGATGAGTATGAGGTGGATTCAGACCATATGATGCATAATCAAGACGAGCCAAAGATATGCCAAGAGTGTTAAGTCCTGGTATTCTATCAACATATAAGAGAGTAACATTTGAACCAACTTGATTTGATGTGTTTCCAGGAATATTGAGACCAGAAAATGAGAAATCATTTGCTGTTGCAAGCATTGGATCCATGCAGAATTTTCCGTTGACGAACACTGCATGCAAAACATTTAGACATAGTTTAACCCGACTTATTAGAATCAGCCCAAAGAAAAGATTGTTCAAACACAAATTAATTAAGGAAAAGAAAGTATTATATATATGAGTTATTTTAATGATTGCTTATATATATGCACATACCACCATTCTTAGGATCTTTAATGGCCACACAGAAGTCTTGAGGAGGACTAGGATCATAGGCAGAGGCAAATGACACTGCTAAAGCCAATGACACAGAAGGTCTTATTTTTTCACTGTGCAATTAAAGCTCTTCAAATTGCTTCAAGTGCAACTGCTTGCCATAGTTATGGTGCTTTTCCATAGATTATTATAAAGAAATCCCTTAGCAGCAAGTTTAAGTAATACTATATAATTAATTTATTCCATTAGAAATTAACCTTTATTCGAAGATTAAAGAATTTGGAAGACAGCTCCTTTTGTATATGACATTAATATCATCTGAAATGTGAAATGTGAAACTTCACAATTGCTATGTTAGTTTCTTGTTTGAACTAGAAATGCAGAGTTCATTTCACTTAACTTGTTTAAAGTATATTTCATGTTTCATTGGCATATTCTTGATTAGCCAATTGATGCTTTACCAAATGTTGAGAGTTTATTTGTCCCTAAACAAGAACTCAATTCTAAATCATATCTCAAATATGATTATTTCTCTAACTCAAATCTGACCAACCATTCATAACCGTACACAAATATAAATTAAGTAAAAGATGCCCAAATTTGTTGCATATATATATATATATACACAATATTATGCCATGGCCATAATACATAGCAACAGAATGAATGTTATGTTCAGGTTACAATTCATGAGGCACGAAAAACATTTCTGCGTTTATATTGATCTTCTCCAGTTGATTGCAACTCTGCAAACATATGAGCTAGATTTAGAGTTAGACACAATGGTGTTATAACCAAAAAAAAAAAAAAAGCAAACCAAGACTCAGTGCCTGGTAAGCTAATAGGAGTTTGACTAAAAAAAACTCATTTAAGCTTATTTGTTAAGATAAACGAGCTGAATCTAAACTTCATTTTAAAACTCATTTGATAAATGATATGAGTTCAAACTCTATAAAACTTGAAACTCTATAAAACTTGACTTGTTTAAATTCGCAAACAATCTCTTAAAAAGCTCGCGTGTCAACTCGCAAGCAAGCTCTTGAACAAGTTCATTAAAGTGAGCTAACTCACAAAAATGTTTATGAACGTGCTTATTGTTATATATTTTCAAAAGAAAAAAAGAATAAGAAGGAGCAGTGTCTATTGCAGTGGTAGCAAAATCTCCAATTGCAGCAATAAAGTAGAAAAGAATAACATTCTCCTTGCCATGATCACAGCAAATAAGAACCACCATTATAACTGTCTGCATTCTACAAATAGAAATGACTACTATCTAAAGTTGCAACCATACATGCATCTTATATAAAATTTCAAAGTTAATTTAAACATTTTGATGTCATAAAAAATTTATAAAAACATAATTACAAAACATCATTATATCATTGAGGCAAATTCTACAGTACAAATATTGGTTTTAAGAAAGTGGAACTTCATACATGCTTTAGAGTAGATTTCATATTCTTTATTTTCAAATTTTCTAACAATTTAAAGGCCATATTTTCTCTTATTGCAATCTACATCTATGACAACACTTAAAGAATTAGTAACCAGTATAGAATTCTCCTTGCCATGATCACAGCAAATAAGAACCACCATTATAACTGTCTGCATTCTACAAATAGAAATGACTACTATCTAAAGTTGCAACCATACATGCATCTTATATAAAATTTCAAAGTTAATTTAAACTTTTTGATGTCATAAAAAATTTATAAAAACATCATTACAAAACATAAACGTTTCATTATATCATTGAGGCAAATTCTACAGTACAAATATTGGTTTTAAGAAAGTGGAACTTCATACATGCTTTAGAGTAGATTTCAGATTCTTTATTTTCAAATTTTCTAACAATTTAAAGGCCATATTTTCTCTTATTGCAATCTACATCTATGACAACACTTAAAGAATTAGTAACCAGTATAGAAAAGTTGATCGATCATTTTGATGGTGGAAGTTTTGTAAGATGGTAAAAGAGAGTGTATTTTCTATTAGCTTTTTTTACACGTAGTATATGTTTTGAACACACTAAGATCTAAACAGTTACCATATCACAATCCAACTTAATAAAAATTGTCATATCATACTACCATGCCACCTTCTTCATAAGATTGTTGACCATAATATTACTTTACTTTTTTTACTTTTTCACACTAAACCTTTTAAAATTATGATTAATAGTCTCATGAAGAAGGTTACATGGTAGTGTGATATGGTAATTTTTTATTGAGTTGGATTATAATGTGGCAACTTCAGTATATCACTTCATTTAAATTAGTTGGAATTACTTTGGGTAACTTTCTCTATGTAATTAAAATCAATGTTTTGTAACTAAAAAGATACAAATTAAAGTTATGGAACTAAAATGAAATTTAGTGTAAAGTTTGGTAACCTCTAATACAATTTACCTAACATAAGGCTTATAATGTGTCATTTATATGTGTAAAATTTATGTGAAATTGTAATAGTGTGTATTAAATTGTGTGTGTGTGTGAAATGTTTCTATAACTTATCAATAAGAATAATTGGTTCAAAGTTCTATTTGCCATACTATTCAGATTTATTGTATTGAACTTTCGTTAAATATTGGTTCTAATTGCAAGATACCTTTATTTATGCACATAGTTTATAAAAATGTTGCTACATGGATCAATGATTTGGTTGTGTTTTGACAATGGTGATTTCAAAATAAAAAAGAAGGAGAAGGAGTAGAGTGCGCTGCGGTCATAATAAAACTTGTGATGGCAGTAGTAAGGTAGAAAAGAATGACATTCTCCTTGTTGTGATCGCAAATCAAACCACCACTATAACCATTTGTTTTCTATGGATAAACATGAGTGTTGTCAAAGGTTGCAACCACATATTTATCTTATATAAAATATCAAAGTTAATTTACTATAAAAATTAAATTTACTATAGAAATTAACTTTTTGATATCATAATAAAATTTGTAAAAACACCATTACAAAACATTAAAGTTTCATTGTATCCTAGAGGTAGTTAGAAAGCCAATTGTGATTGTAAAGTTGTATATTGCTATGATGATTAATGTCTATAAATACAAGTACAAACGATCATATACAACAACTGAAGATAATAACTAGTTAACAAACAAACAAACTAAAGTTGTGTTAGATTTGTAATGATAAATGTTATCTTGACACCCCCCTAAAGTTAAAGGGGATGAAGAAGACAACTAAAGCTTGTCCTATAAGTAATGAAATAGAGTCTGAGATAGCGATTGTGTTGTGATGTTGGGAAGTTGATCCTTGAAAAAGACTGCAGACATTGTAAGTTTTTTATTCATGACCTGATTTTTGAAAAAATGGAAATCAATATAGACATGGCAAATGTGGGCCTAAAAAACGGGATTGGAAGACAAAAATATTGCACCTATGTTATCGCACCAAATATGTGGTGGAGCTTAAAGTTGCACACCAAGTTCAAATAGCAATTTCTTTCAATTCCACACTAACATCGACAACTGCCTTGAATTATGATTCTGTTAAAGAACAAACTACAATCCTTTATTTTTATGAATTCCATGCAAGAAAGTTTGACCAAGAAAAATGAGATATCCATCAGTAAATTTGCGATCATCAGGGCATTCCACTTACTCAGAATCACTAAAGGCTACCAGGTATGATAATGGACATCGTTTAATTACCAAGATGGTAAGAGTGACATATTAAAGGATGCCACATATTGTTTGATATTTTACTGCCTCCTCTCCAGATAATGCAGTGTCCTATTGTTTTGAAAGTGTGAAACCCGTCACCATTAGAGCTTAATAAGGTTTGTAATTTACCATACCAGCACTGTGAAGAATATCCTAATGCTGGGATAAAAGAAGGCTAGTTGAAGTATGTTGCACTT
Organism: Mallotus nudiflorus; assembly: GCA_947683625.1. NCBI lineage: Eukaryota > Viridiplantae > Streptophyta > Magnoliopsida > Malpighiales > Euphorbiaceae > Mallotus > Mallotus nudiflorus. The sequence goes on from CANTUR010000418.1 coordinate 1,688,076, forward strand.
GGATAGCAAGGAAGTAGCTAAGATCACCCAAATCATAAAGGGAAAATGCCTTTGATAGTTGCTAAATGAGTTCCTTAATAATAGTGAAACTATTTCCTGTAAGAACAACATCATCTACTTAAACTAAAAGAAAACAATGATCTTTGCCTTTGTTGTAGATGAACAAGGATGAGTTAATATTAGAATTTACAAACCCAAGAGATAACAAGTAGGAGTCGAGCTTATGATACCAAGCATGTGGTGGTTGTTTTAAACCATAAAGTGATTTTTATAACTTACAGACATGTTATGGATGATGTTTATCAATAAAGCCTTGAGGTTGTACCATATACAACTATTCATGTAAGTCCCCATTCAGAAATGCATTGTTTATGTCTAATTGGTGAAGAAGCCATCCTTGAGTCATAATAACATATATAACACTACGTATGGTGTGTGGCTTCATAAATGGACTGAAAGTTTTGATGTAATTAAAACCATACACTTGGGTGTAGCCATGAGCTATCAATCATGCCTTAAGTCATTTTATTGTTCCATCAGCATTTTTCTTGATCTTATATACCCATTAGTTTCCTATGATATTACCATTTAAAGGTGATGGAATGAGAGTCTAAGTGTTGTTGTTGTGTAAAGCAGTCATCTCATTAGACACTGCCTATTTCCATTCAAGTAGTTTGTGGGCTTGTACAAAATATGAGAGTTAAAAAACTATTGAAAAATTTATGATGGTAAGAATATGTGCTGTTGGTTTTCGATTGAGGGTAGAAGGATGTAATTGCATGTGGTGAGTGTGTTGAGGTGGAGGAGATGACTGAGGGTTGGGTTATGCAGGTTCTATATGACAAAGATCGATAAATAATTTAAGTCCTTATAGATTATAAAAATTTGTTCGAGGATTAGATTTTGAGAACAAAATTGGTTGAGATGTGGTTGGTGAGGATAAGGAGGGCTTACTAAGTTATTGGATAGAATTTATAGGAGAATGAGATAGGACAAGATTATGAGAGGAAGAGGAAGTAGTTTAGTTGGAGAATAAAATAGTACCTAGAGAAATAAGTGAACTTGGAAGCCGTTGTGTGAGTTCTAACCATGGCATAGACGACATGGTGACTGGCTAGTCATCGAACTTTTTGGTTAGACTTGAAACTTTATTTAATGGAAAGAGATGTTCATCAAAATCAACACGAGGAGCAACATAAGTTTTTCCATTCAAAGCATCTATAACCTAGGTGACTACGAGAATAACCAAGGAAGACACATTGTTTAGTTTTAAATAAAAATTTATGTTTATCGTATGGACGAAGGAGAGGATAAATGGCACATCCAAAAATTCAAAGAATAGAATAATTTGGATAATTACAGTATAAACCTTAATAGGGAATGTGATTTAGTAATGAAATTACTGGCATTTGATTTATTAAAAAAATTATCATTTCAAAGGAAAATTCCTAAAATTTGGATGGTACTCCACAATGTCCTAGCAGGGTAAGTCCAAGGTCAACTATACTTCTAATTTTTCTTTTAGATGTTCCATTTTGTTAATGAGTGTGAGGACATATTATGCAATGAATGATTCCTCTATTTTGAAAATCTGTATGCGAAAGACAAATTCCCTTCCCCAATTAAAATTGAATGATTTAATTTTAGAATCAAATTATTTTTCCACCATAGATTGAAATTGATGAAAGATTTTAGGAATGTTATTTTTACATTTGATTGGGTAAAACCATGTAAATAAAGACAAGATGTATATAAAAATAATAAAATATTTATTGCTAGAAAAGGAATACAAGGGTGCAGGACCCCAAACATCAGAGTGGATCAATTGCAAGGGTTTAGTACAATGATGATGAGTCAAACTTAAGGTTAACCAATAAAGCTTACCTAGGTAACAAGCTTTACACTTATTTTTGTAATTTTATTTATTGTGAATGGAAGTTGAAATTGATTAACTAAACGACACATTGTAGGGTAGTTTGGATGCCCTAATCTCGCATGCTAGTCTTATAAGGAAGCAAAATACACCACAACATTTAAGAGCTTTGGCGAATGTCCTTATAATTTATAAAGGCCAAGTTCACTCATTCCTTGAAGGACTGCCTTCTTGGATACTTGATCTTAAACAAGGCAATGGTTAATATGAAATTCCAAAAAATAATGGTTATTTTAACAAAAAATTTTGACATAGAGCAAGGGTTTAGCAACAATCGTTTGACTCTATAGTTGACAACATAATCTCAAACACAACTCTGACCATTGTCGCTCCATTATCTTAAAATTGTTCGATTCAAGCCCTTCTTAATATTGCTCATCAACTACCAGTGAACTTAATTCCATAAACTACCTCCTATAGAGAGCTCAATTATTACCCTTAATCAATTCTTATAATCTTGCAATATATATCGATGAAACTTGTGTTCCTCTATCAAAGACACTTGACAATGGTCAATTTAACCCCGACTATCTAACCTGGTTTTGCCAAGACTAACTTGTATTAAGTTGGATTATTGGCTCGATCTTGGAGACTTTTATCCCTCAGGTTGTGGGAGCTCAGACTACCCATGCTGCTTAGGAAAGGCTCGCTAGCTCATACATTGTTGGTTCAAAATCTTAAGCCAGAACTCTTAAATCGCATTTCTTCAGGTTGCAATAAGAGCTTACTGAACTGATCACATAATATGCACAACGTGCTAAGGCTATTTTTGATAAGCTAGCCGTATTTCAGACAGTGATCTTATTTAGGTAATTTTGAGTGGTCTTCGTTCATTGTGTAGATTATTATTCACTCTTTACAACATAAACCTAATGATTTTTCCTATGATGAGTTGTGTGGGTTACTTCTCTGTGAAGAAAAGGATTTTGCTGCAGAATCAAAATCTACCATTGTCCCATCGGCTTATGTTCAACCATAACAACCACTCATTGTGGCCGTTTTAATTTTGGTTCTCGCTATCATGGTGGTCCATTTTCTCGTGGTGGTAGAGGCCAATCATGGCCTAATAATGGAAGGCAAACCAATTATTTTCACATTTTCTACATCTGACAATTATCTTCAATGCAACAATTGCTATGAATTTGGGCACTTTGCTCATCAATGCCCAATTCAAAGAAATAAAGGCATGCAACAGACAACATCTTCGCTTTTGTTCACCAATCGCCTTACCTCCAACCTTGATACTTTATCCTCATCAAATCAACCATGGATTCTTGACACGGGAGCCACTCATTACCTCACTTCCCAACTTAACAACTTGTACTTAAATTCAAATTATACTGGCCATGATTCAGTCAAAATCTGAAATGGTAAAACTCTTTTTATTACACACATAAGATCTGTAATTTATTCTTATTCTGATAGTTCTTTTTTGTTAGACCCTATTCTTTGTGTTTCTGACCCATATTGTAATTTATTATCTATGCATTCTTTTACTATAACTAACCAAGTTTCTATTGAATTTTTCCCTGAACATTTTCTTATCAAGGATATCCTCACAAGGAAGATACTTCATTTCAGCTAGAATAATGATGGATTATATTCCATTCTTTTTTATTCTAAGTCACTAGCCAGTCGTTCTCCTTTTATCGCTTTTCTTGCATTTAATTTTTCATAGTGACATAATATACTTGGTCATGCCAATCAAGTCACTGTGCGCAAAGTCCTTAGTCAATTTCATTTGCTAGCTAGTTTAAATAAGAGTGATATTGCTTTTCATGCTTGTAATATAAGTAAAAGTCATCATCTACCTTTTTCATTATCTAATTTCCAAGCTAAGAAACCACTAGAATTGATTTGTTCTGATTTATGGGGGCCTTCCCTAATTCTAGCGATTGATGGTAGTCGATACTATGTCCTTTTTTATGATCATTATAACAAATACACTTGGATTTATTTTTTGAAATTTAAGTATGATATTCTTAATATTTTTATTAAAATTTGCCATCTTGTTGAAAAATATTTTGAGTGTTCAATTAAATCTTTTCAAGTTGACTGGGGAATTTCAAGCTTTTACTCCATATTTACTAGAAAATGGAATAACTCAATGTAGCTCTTGTCCTAAAACACTTAAACAAAATGGGTGCACAGAGAGAAAACATAGACATATCATTAAGACTGCTCTCTCTTTGTTGCACCATTCTCATGTTCCCACCAAAATTTAGACTTAATCTTTTGAAACAGTTATCTATATCATTAATCATCTTCCTACTCCACTCTTGTACAATAATAATCCTTACACCAAACTGTTTAATAAGGATCCAAAGTACATATCTATGCATACTTTTGGGTGTTTATGTTATCCTTGGCTCAGACCATACAATGAAAATAAACTTTCACCTCGGTCTAAAAAGTGTGTATTTATGGGATATAACAAGCTATATAAAGGTTACATTTGTTTTGATTTTGATACTTCTAAATTTTTTACCTCACGTCGTATTCTTTTTTATGACCAGGAATTTCCTTTTCACACTTCTCCAGTAATGGAATCCGATGATAAGACTCCTTCACCATCACTTATCTTTCTCCCACAACTCTTCCCAATCAGTTCGAGCTCTACCTCATCCACTACCATAACTACTCTTTATCTGAATCCATCATAACAATATTTGCCTGTACCTAATCCACCTCCAACCTCAAGCAAACTCTAACCTCACACAAACGCCAACCCCATCTCCACCTCCATCTCTCACCTTATTTGCTTTAAAATCACATACATCTCTACCACCATCGCATCACCAAACTAATTCAATTACTCTTGTCCCATCAGCAATACCCTCAAACCTCCACCCAACCTCCTCAAACCTCCACCAACCTCAATGATCACATACTATAGTGACTCGTTCTCAAACAAGATCCTCCAAACTAAAAACATTTTTATCCAACCTCCATACCGAAGTTGAACCTTCTGGTTACACTAAGGTTGTCTGCATTGCTCATTAGTGCAAAGCCATGTAAGAAGAATATGAAGCTATGCTTAAGAATAAGACTTGGGAATTGGTACATCTATCACTGAGACAAAACTTGGTTGGCTCCAAATGGGTGTATCGAATTAAAAGGAAACAAGATGGCACAATTGATAAATACAAGGCTCGCTTAGTTGCTAAAGGCTATCATCAACAACCTAGAGTGGACTTTATAGAAACATTTAGCCCTATGGTTAAACATGCTTCCATTCGACTCATATTAACTATGTCATTAACTTTTTAATGGTAAATAAGGCAATTTAACATCTCCAACACCTTCCTTCATGGAGCATTGGAAAAAGCAAGCTTTATGCAACAACCATAGGGTATGTGCAACCTCTTTTTCCTAATCATGTTTGTTGACTCAGAAAGTCCATTTATGGACTTAAGCAAGCCCCTCACTAATGGTTTAGATGTCTTACATAAGGACTTATTTCCTTTGGATTTCTAAGTTCCAAAACTGACAACTCCTTGTACTATTATCATTATGCAAATGTCAAGCTCTATTGTCTCATCTACGTAAATGACATCATATACATGGAATGATTCAACTTTCTTGTAAACAATTATCACTTACCTCTAAGAAAATTTTTCCATTAAAGATCTTGGACCTCATCGATATTTTCTTGGCCTTGAGGTCATTCAATCTCCTTTTGGAATGATACTTCATCAATCCAAGTACATCACCAAATTATTACACAAAGCCAACACGCAAGATGCTCATTCGGTCATAATTCCCTCTTTACCGAATCACAAGTTTGTAGCCAAGGGTACAACTTACTCTAATTAATCATTTTATCATAGCATTGTAGGAGATCTACATTATATTTGTGTCACTAGACCATATTTAGCTTTTTCAATGAATAAAGTCTCTCAATATATGCATGCTCCCACTATAGATCACTAGGTTGCTGTCAAACGCATCTTGCATTATGTAAAAGGTACACAATATTATGGTTTTCATCTTCACCTTTCTTCTCACTTTAATGTTTTGGCCTATATTGATGCTAACTAAGGAGGGGACCTTGATGATCAGAAGTCCATAACCGGTTTCTCTATTTATGTCGGCCATAATTTGATTATATGGCCACTCACAAACAAAGGATTGTTGCGAGATCATCCACCGAGGCTGAATACCAGGCTTTGGCTTATACCACTGATGAACTTCATTGGCTTTGCTCCCTAATGCATGAACTTTGACTCCCATTCTTGAAACCAATCTTGTGGTATGATACCTTGAGTGCCACCCACCTCACTTCCACTCTTATTTTTAATTCATGGTCAAAGCACTTGGAGATTGGCTATTATTTTGTATGAGACAAGGTTACCAATAAAAAGCTGCAGGTGCGCTATATCAATTCTCAAGATCAAATTGCCGACATTCACATAAAAGCTTTACCCAAATGTCAATTCTGCCATCTATAAAGCAAGTTGTTTATGTGTCCGACCCCTATACAACTTAAGGTGGGGTGATAAGATAACCATTCAGACTTTGTATTAAATTAGAAGTCTAACCATTAATTGCCCATACTATTATTAACTCTCATATGTATACATGTATATATTCATCATGTAATGCAATACAATGGTAAACTTATCCTCACGTCACATTCTCATCCTCCAACAAAGAAAGATAATAAAGGCAATGAGGTGATCATTCTTAGAAAGATATAGAGTGATGAGCAGGTGATGAGTGTGAAAAATGCATGTTATTAAGTAGTTTTCGTTTTAGAAAAAAATTCAATTTCAGTTAAGTTTATGTTTCTTTTATTCAGTTTTTATTTAGTTGAGTACTTACTGCAAGTCTTATATGTTTAATTATTTTTACGTATTAGTTGGTTTATTTTTGGTTGATTTTATGTAATTAAGGAAGTCAAAGAACAGTAGAGGAAGGCTATATAGGAGCCGTGGGCACTTGAAGTAGGCTCGAAAGGCAATGGAGGTCAATATGTTATAATGCTGAAATAGGGATGTGCACGGTTGTGCGCAAAATGCACACGGCCGTGTGACCTGGTGATTGAAAAAATTTGGAGGTGACTTTAATTGCTGACTCATGAGGGAAAAGATGGAGATTTCACATGGCTGGTGATCGATCAAGTTTTATTCTTTTTCTTTATCTCTTACAATTGGCATTAGTAGCTAAATTATTGGTTAGGGTTCTTATTGCAAATCAACCATGGGCTAATCACAATTAAACCTAAGCCATTAATCTAAATCCTATGGTTGTTGTTGAACTTAATGTCTTCTTAGGATTGATCACCCTTTGATTGAATATACACAATAAAACTTGATCGAGAGATAGGTTGTATTGAATTTAAACAATAACCTGTTAGATGCTTTCTTAGTTGAGAAACACTTAAGCAACTAATATTGATTAAGGGTTGATGCTTAAACTGAGTCAACCGAACACTTAGTAGGTGAGAGCTTTAAATCTAAGAACGTCAATGTACTTGGTTAATCATAGGTTTGTCTTAGGAGGAAAGCCTATGATTCTTGAGAAACCCTCAAATTGGATTAAGGTTAGGTATGGCTTAGTAGTTAATTTATCTTAAATAAAGGTTGAATTTGTAATAAGAACCCTAGCTCTCTAAAGTGATTATTATCTCATTGTGATTTTTGTGTTTTGTTTTAGTTTAATTTTTAATTTAATTAAAGATACCCTTTTTCGTTGTTTAAACAAATAAACACAACTAGTATCACTGTAATCAATTTGCAATCTCTGTGGGATCGATATTTAATTACTACTTGTACGAATCTGTATACTTATGGAAGACCATCAAGTTTTTGGCGTTGTTACCAGGGATTGCCAAATTGATATTGTTGAGAATTTTGTGTTGATTGATTTAGACGTTATTTTTTTTTACTTTTGTTTTTGTTTTTATTTTTATTTTTACAGGAATGCTTCTTGTTGTATGCACACAACGCGTGGCGTAAGCAGACAAGGGATCCAGTTGATACCACTTGGTTTAGAAATTGAGAAAACTATTCGCATAAAGAGAAGACAGAATAGAGATAGGATGAACGGAGGGGAAGCATAAAATGGGCAAGATGGCCAAAATGGGCACATTGCCCATAGAACTATGAGGGACTTTATGAGTCCCAATGTCCAAGGTGAACAAACTCCGATTGTGAGGCCGACGGTTGCTGCAAATAACTTTGAAATCAAACCTGCCATGATCCAAATGATTCAAAACTCACAATTTAGTGGCTTACCACATGAGGATCCAATTGGTCATATGACAAGATTTTTGGAGTATTGTTCGACTTTCAAGATGAATAGAGTACAACCAGAAGCAATCAGGCTCATCCTTTTTCCATTTTCATTAATGGATAGAGCAAAAAGATGGTTTACTAGCTTGGCGCCTAACTCCATAAACACATGGCAAGAGCTTTATATAGCCTTTTTCAATAAGTACTTTCCACCAGCTAAAGTACTCAAAATTAGAAATGAAATCAACTCTTTCTATCAAAGAGATTATGAAACTTTTTATGAGTGTTGGGATAGATTCAAGGATCTTCAGTGACAATGTCCACCACAACTGATTCCTTCATGGGATTTGGCACAGTCTTTTTACAAGGGTGTCAATCCTATAGTAAGAGCAAACATAAATGCATCAGCAGGAGGAACTATCATGTCTAAGATACCAGAAGATGCCTTGGAACTTTTTGAAGAAATGGCTAATACCCAAAGCCTCTGGTCCAGTGAGAGAGCTATTCCAAAGAAAGGGGGAGCAATTGAAGTTGACAGTTTGACACTATTAAATGCAAAGATGGATGCTTTATCTAAAAGAATGGATAAAATGAATGTCAATGCCATATCTAACTTGTCTTCCTCTTGTGAATTATGTCAGGGTAGTCATCCAACTATAGAGTGTCAGATAATACAAAGCTTGTCTATGGAGAATGTAAACTTTGTGAACAACTTTAAAGGACATCAGAACCAAGTGCATGGCAACACCTATAATCCAAGTTGGAGAAATCATCCTAATTTCTCTTAGAGCAATCAAGGGAACAACCAGTGGAGGCCACAAGCACCACTTGGTTTTGTAGGGAATAATGTGCAACACCAGCAATCAAATTACCACCAAGAAAAAACTTCATCTTCTGGGAGTTCTTTAAAGAGCAAGTTGGAGAAGTTCATGGATGTGATGTCCACAAAAATGAATCAACAAGATGAAGCTACAAAAAGGTTAGAAGGCAGATTTGAGCAAATGTATCAAGACACTCAGCTGATGTTCAAGAATCATTCTTCCTTTATTCATAATTTAGAGGTGCAAATGGGGCAGTTGGCAAATTCTTTGTCAATGAGGAATCAAGGCTCTTTGCCAAGCAACACTGAGAAGAATCCAAAAGAACAGTTAAAGGCAATCACCTTGAGAAGTGGAACAGAGATACAAATCCCAAAAGCAATAATAGAATATGAGTAGGAAAATAATAAGGAAGAGGAGAAAGAGAAAGAGGATGAATGGGTTGAAGTGCAAACAGAGGAGAAGCTGCAAGGGGATAACAACAATAAGGAATGAGTAGTGGAGAAACCTATGCCACCACTGGTGAAACCTTATAAACCTCCAGCTCCATATCCTTAAAGACTAAAGAAATAGGAGCATGATCAACAATTTGCTAAATTTTTAGAGAGGTTTAAAGCACTTCACATTAACATGCCTGTGGTGGAATGTCTTTCGCAAATGCCTAAGTATGCTAAATTTCTCAAGGAACTGATTTCCAACAAAAAGAAGTTACAAGAATGTGAGACCATCACACTCACAAAAGAGTGTAGCGCTATCATCTCAAAGAAACTTCCCTTAAAAAGGAAGCATCCAGGGAGTCTCACTATTCCTTGTTCTATGGGAAATTTAAATTTTCAAAGAGCTTTATGTGATTCTGGGGCTTCAATTAATCTTATGCCTTTGTCTGTTTACAGGAAATTGGGATTAGGAGAAGCAAAACCTATAAGCATTTGATTACAACTTGTAGATAGGACAGTGAAGGAACCAGAAGGGATAGTAGAGGATGTGTTAGTAAAGGCTGGAAAATTTATTTTTTTAGTGGATTTTGTAGTCTTTGACTTTGAAGAAGATGAGGAGGTTCCACTAATCCTTGGTATGCCATTCCTTTACACGGCAAGAGCAATAATTGACGTCTATGATGGAACTCTTATATTAAGAGTGGGGGATGAGAGTTGTAAGTTTAATATCTATGAGACTATGAAATATCCCTATGATGAGGATTTTTGCATGCGAGTTGAAGTCATTGATGAATGTGTAAATGAAGTCCAACAACGGAGGTTAGCATGGTCTTTAGAAGTTGAAAATATTGAGAAGTGCTTACAGGTACAATCTTCTCAAGAAGAAGTGACTCTTAAATACCCACACCAACCACACATACAATTACCAAACACTGAACCCACACCACCCTCAATCATAAAGCCACCAAAATTAGACTTGAAGCCGTTACCTCAATATTTAAGGTACACTTTTCTTGGTGATGACCAAACTTTACCTGTGATTATATCTTCTAAACTCAGCAAGGAGCAAGAGGATTTATTAGTGAATATGCTGAAAAGAAAAATAAAGGCAATCGGTTGGCAGATTTCAGATATAAGAGGAATAAGTCCCTCTTATTGCATGTATAAGATTTTGATGGGGGATGGACATAAGCCAACCATTGAAAGGCAGAGGAGGCTCAACCCGAATATGTAAGAGGTGGTAAAGAAAGAAGTGCTCAAACTACTTGATGCAGGAATTATCTATCCAATCTCTGATAGTTCTTAGGTTAGCCCAATTCAATGTGTGCCGAAGAAGGGGGGAATAATAATTGTGCAAAATACAGAAGGAGAGTTCGTTCCTACCAGAATTGTGAATGGATGGAGAGTGTGCATTGATTACAGGAAACTGAACTCATCCACAAGGAAAGACCATTTCCCATTACCCTTTATTGATCAAAAGTTGAAAAGCAGATGAACAGGACCATATACAGTGACTCATTCATATCCTCATGGAGTTGTGGAATTGAGCAACACAAAAGGAGACACATTCAAAGTGAAGGGACAAAGGTTAAAGCTATACCATGGAAGAACATTTGAGGAGTTCCATCAAGTTTCACACTTGAGGGAATTAACTGGATGATCAATTTGATGGTCTAGCTCATGGACCATTAAAAGAGCGCTTCTTGGGGGTTCAAACAAGTCTATATTTTTTTTATTTGTATTTGTATTTTCATTTTTTTATTTTTTTTCTTGTTGAATGGTTATTTGCAAGTTTATTCTATTTTTGATAATTTTTTCTGGTGCATTTCAGGGAATGAAAGAAAAGTTGGAGCTCTAGAAGAGGTCTTGTGAGTTAAATGTTTAGTGGAGTTTTGTTTTGAGTGACTTGTAATTTAAATTTATGATGCATTGCTTGTCTATGTGTGTTGAATTTTTAATTCAGCGAATTTACGAAGTATGCATATACAGGTCATACGGCCGTGTACATCTTACATATGGCCGTGCATCTTACGTCGCCACGTTTGAACCATCAGGTCACACGGCCATGCGCATTTTGCACAAGGCCGTGCGCCTTACGGTGCCAGATCTCTATACACGGCCGTGTGCATTTCGCACATGGTCGTGTGATGAGAGAGACCTAACTATTAGAAAAGACATAAAATTTATTTCAAGTGGAATTTTTCCACTTCCCAACACTCCACAATTCCCCAATTGTGTAATAAATATGTGAGGCTTGTCCTACCAATATGATGCAATTCTTTAAAAAAAAAATTTGTGCTAGCAGGTAGCACGGCCATGCGCAAAATGCACATGGCCGTGCGTGATACGACGTCAATCAGGTAGCACGGCCATGCTACCTGATGCACAGGACAATTCGAATTCCTCAAAATTTTCCTGTTATGGACGTTGCAATGAGGACATTGCACATTTTAAGTGTGGGGGAGGAATTAAAATATTTTTTTTATTTTGCAAGCTTGTTAGTTGTGACTCCAGAGCTGAAAGGGTGCAACTTCAAATTTATGAAATCTTTCGCATTCTTTCTCAAAGCAAAAGATCTAAAGCTATTAACGAAGCTGAAAAGTGCATAATGGTCACACCATATATTCCCCCTCCAGTTTCACCGAAATAAAGGGAGTATACTGTTCTTTAATTTTCTTTTATTTATTTACTTTTCATGATTGTATGCTTGTCTGTTTGTTTTACATTAAGAATTTACATGTTTTATTTTTATTTTATTTTATTTTATTTTGTTTTACACTTTTTTTGTGTTTGTGCCTTGCTCTTACACTTGAATTTTTGCAACATATATACCTTTAGAGCCTTATTCATTAACCTTAGTTTTCTTGAAGAAATGCCTTAATCTTCCCTTAATGAATCATTTTAAATTTTTAAATTAGAAGAGCAACTTGTGGTTAAGAATTTTTACATTTTAATGAACATTAATGCTTACTTTTCTATTGAACACGTGAATCTAGATGATTAATATTTGAGAAAAGTATTTATGAGTAGGAATTTGAGGCTGCTTTAGAGTGGGTATAAATGTTCTTTTTTAAAAAAAAATTAATCAAGGAGCGAGATGAAGCGTAAAATGCACTCGTTTGGAGCTTAAAATTGAAAAGAAAAATATTTTAAATGCTCCTTCTACTCCAATGCTCTTTAAGAGTAAGAGTATCCAAAGGACCCTTTTTGGAGATTTCCACACTGAGTAATACAAGAAAGGTGGGGGATGCTGAGATTGGGAAGATACTGATTGATGAGCTTCTTAGCCCCTTTATTGTGGCATGAATCCTACTTGTTTTTATATTTCTTGAGTGTCAATCGTTTGTTTTCATATTTTCACTAGAAAAGTATGCTCTTCACACAGTAATAATATATTCTTGACCTCATTTGTTGTTTTACTTTTCGAGTTTATAAACTTTTTATTAAAGGGAGATTATGGTAGTTAGTCAAGTTAAAGCTAGTAATGAGTATGATTCTTTAGGTAGATATGTGTTTTCAAGTTTTGCTTGAGGACAAGCAAATATTCAAGTGTGGGGGAATTTGATGAGTGTGAAAAATGCATGTTATTAAGTAGTTTTCATTTTAGAAAAAAAATTCAATTTCAGTTAAGTTTATGTTTCTTTTATTCAGTTTTTATTTAGTTGAGTACTTACTGCATGTCTTATGTGTTTAATTATTTTTATGTATTAGTTGGTTGATTTTTATGTAATTAAGGAAGTCAAAGAACAGTAGAGGAAGGCTACATGGGAGCCGTGGGCACTTGAAGTAGGCTCGGAAGGTAATGGAGGTCAATATGTGATAATGCTGAAATAGGGAGGTGCACGGCCGTGCGCAAAATGCACATGGCCGTGCGACCTGGTGACTGAAAAAATTTGGAGGTGACTTTAATTGCTGACTCATGAGAGACAAGATGGAGATTTCGCATGGCTGTAACCCTAGGGTTTGTAATTAGGGTTTTATAAGAGGGTAGCCATTAGAAACAAAGGGATATAAATAGATTATTATTCATCACTTGGAGGAGGATATATTTTTTGGAGATACATTATTTTTTTTAGAGAATTTTGAGAGAGTAGTTGGGAAGAACAAGGATTTTTTTTCTTGCTTATGTTAGTTTGAAGATTTGAGAATAAGAACAAGAACATCAAATTTCCTATTGAACAGGGGGTTTCTTCTATTCAATTATGTTTATTCATTCTTAATTTCAATTTAATGATGATGTTTAGTTTCTTTTATTCTTTTTCTTTATCTCTTACAATTGGCATGAGTAGCTAAATTATTGTTTAGGGTTCTTATTGCAAATCAACCATGGGCTAATCACAATTAAACCTAAGCCATTAATCTAAATCCTATGGTTGTTATTGAACTTAATGTCTTCTTAGGATTGATCACCCTTTGATTGAATATACACAATAAAACTTGATCGAGAGATAGGTTGTATTGGATTTAAACAATAACCTGTTAAATGCTTTCTTAGTTGAGAAACACTTAAGCAACTAATATTGATTAAGGGTTGATGCTTGAACTGAGTCAACCGAACACTTAGTAGGCGAGAGCTTTAAATCTAAGAACGTCAATGTACTTGGTTAATCATAGGTTTGTCTTAGGAGGAAAGCCTATGATTCTTGAGAAACCCTCAAATTGGATTAAGGTTAGGTATGGCTTAGTAGTTAATTTATCTTAAATAAAGGTTGAATTTGTAATAAGAACCCTAGCTCTCTAAAGTGATTGTTATCTCATTGTGATTTTTATGTTTTGTTTTAGTTTAATTTTTAATTTAATTAAAGATACCCTTTTTCGTTGTTTAAACAAATAAACACAACTAGTATCACTGTAATCAATTTGCAATTTCTGTGGGATCGATATTTAATTACTACTTGTACAAATCCGTATACTTGCGAAAGACCATCAGCAGGCCAACTTGAGAAATAGGAAAACAATTACCATTCTCTATTGCGGCTTGAGTAGGGAAGAATATAATGGAATAGAGCATTTAAGGTCAGCCAAAGAAATTTGAGAATGCTTAAAGACCAAGCATGAAGGCACTAGTCAAGTCAAGAACAAGAAATTTTACAGCATAAAAGGTAAATTTGACATTTTACAGATGCCATATTATCATATTTTATATGATTTTGACCAAATGCCTATTTGTGCTAAATTGACTAGAATTATTGAGACTGAGACATTTTTTCCAAAATTACAAAAAATAAGATGAAATTTGAAAACTATCAACGTTTGGATTTTTCATACCAATATGCCTTTAATTAATGTAAAAAGATATTAATTAATCGACAAATTAATAACTTATTAATTTATGAAATATAATATATTTTTTGAAGCAATGAAAAAAAAAATTAATAAAATAATCATTTTAATATTTTAATAAAATATTTATTAAAATAAAAAATCATTTTTATAATAATTTTTAAAAATTATATTAATATTCTAGTAAATATTAATAAGTAATTTAAAAATAATTTTTTATAATAAATTATGATAATGCTATTTTTTAGTGTATAAAAATAATTATAAAAATATTTTCATATATAAATATTGATTCTATTTAATTCTGGTTGTTTTATAAATCAAATAATTTTTTTTTTTAGATTTTCATTCCAATTTTTATTTCGATTCCAAAATATTAAACCAAGTGGCTCTAAGTGCCATGCTAATAAGCTTTAGCAAAACGTTTTACGTATTTATCGATATAAGGTGATATAAACAAAGTACTCAGAAACAAACTTGTAACAATATTATAGGATAATCAAGAGCAACATGCATGGAGAGCTATAAAAAGCATCTTTTTATTTTCAGGTTACATCCAATGCATTACTAAACAAAATGAAACTGAAGCCATAAGTAAATTATACGATTATGATCTAACTGTTGTTGGTCCAGAATTGTTTCTGAAGATAGTTCACCACATTCTTGTCCACTTGGAAAACCTTGGTGAGAACTTCAGGATTGATTGGTGGCTCGGATCCAAACGCTGCATTTGCAATTGTAATAACTCCTGGATTTTGGCTGCTTAATCCAGCAAAAGCAACTGCATTAGTCTTTCCTGTGTTGAACTGAAAGTGAATTAGACCAATTGGAAACATGTAAAACATCTCCAGGATATAGAGTTTTTATAATAAGGTGATTCGGGTTGGATGTCACGAAGCTAACAGAGAGGGTGCCTTCAACGACTACTAGGATTTCAGTGGCTCGAGGATGAATATGAGGAGGATTTAGACCATATGGTGCAAAATCAAGACGAGCCAAAGATATGCCAAGTGTGTTGAGTCTTGCTATTCTGTCAAAGTTTAATAGAGTGACAATTGATCCAACTTGATTGGATGTGTTTCCAGGAATATTGAGACCAGAAAATGAGAAATCTTTTGCTGTTGCAAGCATTGGATCCATGCAGAATTTTCCATTAATGAACACTGCATGCAAAAATATAAAGATAAACATAATTTAACATAAAAAAAAAGATATTGCTCAACCACAAATAAAAGGAAGGTAAATGCACATACCACCATCCTTAGGTTCTTTAATGGCCATACAAAAGTCCTGAAGAGGACTAGGATCATAGGCAAAGGCAGATGACACAGCTAAAGCCAAAAGAGCTAAAGCTATAAGAGAATGAGCTCCTTTCATTATGTATAATTGTATATTATATAGCTGAAACTTAACTGAACTTATCTTAAAGAGGGTATTTAGGTTTGGGGATGAGAAAATTGCATGCAAAAAAGGTGTATTTATAGAAGAAAGTCATTGAACAAGTCTTTTGTTATCTCTTGATTGCTTCCCCAGGCATTTATTTCTTTTTAATTTTACGGGTGACACATATTCTACAACTACTATATTCAAATTTTTCTTTACCTAGATTAAGTATTATATAATATTTGAACTGGTCATTTTCCTGTTTGATTTCTTGCTTTGTTAATTATAGTTAACTTTTCAATCTAACTAATATGTAAGCTGACCACCTCAGTGGTTGATGATTTCAACCATTGATTTAAAGTTCAACTTAATCTATTGTTTTCACTATGGAATTGAAGCTCTTCAAATTGCTTAAAGTGCTAGTGCTTGCCATTGGTGTGGTGCTTTTCCATATATTTTGTAAAGAAACCCTTTTATGTATTTAGCAGCAAGTTTAATTAAGGAACCTCTTTAAATTACTGATACTATATGACTAATTTATTCCAAGATTAAGAAGTTTGCAAGACACTCGTTTTGTGTATGGAATTAATGCTTTACCAAATGTTGAGTATCTATTTGTGTCCTCATAATTGATTATTTCTCTAACTCAAATCTAGTTACTGCTTACTGCTTCAGCTTAAATAAATAAATAAATAAAGTTTTTGTGGGCCGCATACATAACATAATAATAATAATAATCCATTTTTTAGATTATTCTTGACTGCACTGCAGTTCTTCTAGAATATGTTGTTACTCAGATATTGACTAGTGCAAGGAGTGATTGATCTTTTTTTTTTTTTAGATATTGTAAGGAGAAACATACATGTCGACATATTATTAAAATATTTCCCGTTGAAACATTCCTTTTATTATAAGAAAAAAATAAAAATAAAAAGATAAAAGTATAAAATTAACAAATTTTCTTATGTAACGGTCTCCAGACAGTACTACATATACTATTATTCATTATTATTATTCATATTCCAAATGTTGTATCCAATGAGTAATGAAATTTAAGGCATGCATATGTACGTGGCATTTAATCTTCAATATTCTCATAATATGGTAAATATTGATTTCAAAATTTTGCAAATAAAAATTTTAAAATCGATGAATTTATATATAAATATGAAGTTTATAAATGTTGGAAATTTTTATGAAGGTTGATATCAAAGTATTTCGACTTTTATGGGTTTATCCAACTTAAACTTTAAAATAGTTGAAACTTATGTGATTATATCAAATGAAAGAAATTGAATTTTTAAGTTAATTAATGATTTTGCATTAAAACACCATAGGATAATTACCATAGGAACATACATATATATGTCTAGTTTATTAAAAGGATAATGATATATGTAGTGACTCGTGATAATTATGGATAATTTTATGATAATTTTTTTAAAATTTATAGTTTTGTTACCTCTTTTTCTGCAACATGATATAGGAGGAAAATTAATAGGGTATTTTGATGATTAGTTGCTCAATACCGCGACATCTATCTTTTTCCATATTAAATTATTAATTAACCAAGGAAGTAAAATTGGATAAGGACTAGTCCCATGGAAAATTTCATTTATATAAGTTTAGGAAGTTAGAGATTTGTTCTTCCCTGGAATAAAAAATTAACCATTGAAAACTAAGTCTACATTAGTTTTCTTTATATAGATTACAAAGTTGACTAGTTCAAACTGCAGCAAATATGTCATAATAAAGGGATGCTGTTGGGTAGAGAGTAGCAAAACCAGAGGAAAAATAAAAATAGCAGAGAACTGATTAAGAAGAAAAGAAACTAGATATTCTGTGAGCTGAAAATCGGATGATTTATTCACTGAATTAACTTGCCTTTAAATAGGCATTACATGAAACAAACTAACTTAAAGAAAGCAGAAATCTTTGGCACTAAATCAAACTGCTGTTAGCTTAACAAATAAACCAGAAATTCAAGGAACTAAATGTGAAAAAATAGCAACTTATTTCAACTAACTATAGACCAGGTCATATGATGATATATATATATTTGAATTAACCTTCAACACTCCCCTTGATTCAAAATTGCAAACACCAAGTTGATTTCTAAAATAGACATGCTTCTCATGAGGAATGGACTTTGTTAGAATATCAGCCACCTGCTCATCTGTACTGCAATACTTCAAGACAATGGAACCATTTGATACAAGATCTCGAATAAAATGGACCTGAATGTCAATGTGTTTTGTTCTTCTATGGTAGGA
Source organism: Mallotus nudiflorus (assembly GCA_947683625.1). Taxonomy (NCBI): domain Eukaryota; kingdom Viridiplantae; phylum Streptophyta; class Magnoliopsida; order Malpighiales; family Euphorbiaceae; genus Mallotus; species Mallotus nudiflorus. The sequence continues at coordinate 1,706,439 of CANTUR010000418.1, forward strand.
TGGATTTTTTGTCATTGCTATTGTAGCTTTATTATCACAATAAACTTCAGTTGCTTTCTCCTGTTCTTGTTTTATATCAACAAGAATTTGCCTTAAATAAATTGCTTGACATACTGATGAAGTTGCAGCTGCATATTAAACTTCTAAGGAAGATAAGGCTGTTGTTGCTTACTTCTTTGAACTCCAACATATACTAGCTGATCCAAGGCTGAAAACATAACCAGAAGTGCTTCGTCTGTCTTCCAAACATCTTGCCCAATCACTGCCAGTATAGCCAAACAATTTGAACTATGAAACACGACCATACCACAACCCAAACTCAATTGTTCCAACAATGTATTGTAGCACTCTTTTTGCAGCTCCAAGATGATGCACTAAAGGAGAGTTCATGAATCTTGAAATTATTGTCACGACCTAAAATAGGAGCCATGACCGGCACTAGGGAACGAGAATTCTTTTGAATCCGGAACTCATAGCAAGCCTAAAAAATAAAATAAAAGCATGCAATAATAATAAAAATAAATAAAATATCTCGCAGCGGAAATAAATCTCATAAATAAAATAAAATAATAATCCATCAACATATTTAAGTAAAACAAACTCATCTCTTATATACAAAATCTTTTAATACAAATCTCAGTTCAAATCTTTAAAATACAATTCTCATACAAACATATTACATAAATCCCACGACTTGACTATAACTAATGTAGTGTCTAGAATATAAAATAACATCAAGTAAGCAGATTACATAGTAAAGCTGGGGCAGAAGAAATCCGGCGTAAGGGTCTGCTACTGAGGTATGAAGATGAAAACTCTCCTAAAAAATATTCAACGGAGAGGAGTCATACCTTATTGAGTGAATTGTTATAATATATATACATGCATATCTAAATGAAAATGCACACATTCAATAATATATATATTACATATATATACAGGCAAAATCACACAGATGTAGCAAAATCATTTTATATATATACTGAAAATAATATCTGATTATGAAGGATCAAATAGAACCCTAAATGATCGCAACCTTAAATAGTGTTAGACAACACTCTAGCCATACAGGCTCACTTATTCTAAATAAATTCACTTGTTCCATTTGGACAGTAGACTGGCCTCGAGATATTAAGTCAATCAAGCTCCAATAGTCTGACTGTCAGTGTGATTGGCCCCGAGACACTTGGTCAACCAAGCTCCAGCAATCACACTCTCAAATCACATCTCATATCAAATAAATCAATCCAATCAATATTCATAAATAGGTTGGTAATATAACCTAAATTCTATCGTCGTACCGGTACGTACTCAGTCCTAGTGCTGCCCACTAGGTAGCACGTTCTATTGATATCATTCATTTAAAAATAAATCCATACATTCATAAAATAAATGATGCATGACATTAATTAAAATAACAATATAAACCATATATATACTAGAAATATACCAAAAATAAATCGAGTATATTTTGAGTATATATATGTCGAATAAATTCAATTTAATTATAAAATAAACTAGAATTAAACTATAAATATACTTAAAAACATCTTAAGTATATTCAATAATAAAACATGCATTTAATTTAAAATATACCAAAAATATACTAAAATATACCTAAGAAATTATTAAATTATTTATGCATATTTTATACAAATAAAGCATACATTTCTAAAACATGCAATCCTAATACAAGTATATATAGAATAACAACTCACAGTTATTGCGCTCCTCAAGACGGATCCGTCGGGCCTGGTCCACTAGGCCTCGATCTCGGCGCAACTAAACAAACAAACGACAATACGAAATTAGAATAAGTCTATCAAAATTCTAGAGACTCGATCTAGAAATACCGAACACAAAATAAGAATATGAATTCGACCGAACATCATGTTTTACGAGAATTCTACCAAAAATCCAGCAGAACCTCCCTTGTAAAACAGATATCTCACTACTCAAAGAGTAGAGCCGGTCTTGCAAAGAAACACATTTTAAAAATATACAGACACAACTCCTCGATCGAACTCCCAAACTATAATTCTACCGACCGAGGTTCACAATTCACGAGATATGCACATAACACATTTAAATACCAGAAATACCAAAAATACCCTTTCATACTCAAAATATAGCAAATTAGAAATTCAAACACTAAAAATAATTATTTTACCAATAAATATATAAAAACCCTAATTTTAATAAAATATTATTAAAAATCGATAATTCTTGATAAATTCATAAACATTAACCAAAATACATTTTATAAATCCAAATTACATAATTAACCCTAAAACATATTAAAAATCGATAAAAACTCATTTATTTAGAAAAATAGTATATTATATATAATTTGAAAATAATTTTTGAAAAATAGTTTTAATTAGTTAAAAATACTAAATAATTTGTGCAAATCATTTTTATACCTCAAATAACTATTAAAACCAATTTAATTATATTTTTAGCCAATTTAGTACCAAATTACCAAAATACCCTTACTATATATAAATTCACTATAATTGTTCAAAAATTCACTAAAAATAATATAATTACTAAAAAATTTATTTCTCAACATATAATTCAATAATATCAACAAATATACTCAATTAACCAATTAATTTCAATAAAATACATAATTAACCTAATTTTCTAAAAATCATATAAACTAAATAAATTCACAAAAATTATATAAAAATTAAAAATAAATTTCTAAAATCCATTTTAACACCTATAAACACCATAAATCACAATTTCATAATTTATTTAATTAATTTAGGAAAATTAGAAAATATTAATAAAATAATAAAAAATTCACAAAAATCAAAATAATTCCCAAAAATTCCAAAAAAATTACCATGTGTAGATTGAGCTACTAGGATCAATCTTTGTGAAGGAATTTTTCTTGAATCATCACAATTGAAGCTTGAAAAAAATCAAGAACACAAGTTGGTTGAAATTGAAAATTGGAAACTTTGGAAAATCTAGACCAAATCAAGTGAAACTAGGCTTAGAAATGTACTCACCAGAGCTCAAGGAAGAGATAGAGACCGATGGTACTTCAAACAGTGGCCGGAATCATTGTGATCGGAGTTGGAAGCAAGTTTCAGTTTTTTAGGGAAAAATTGATCAAACAACACTGGAAAAGGAAGGACAGGGCGGCGAAATGGGCTAGAGATGGAGGAGGAAGGCTGAGAGGCACATTGACGGTAATAAACCGACGTGACAGTGGCCGGAAATTGAATGGGGACGTCAGGAACGAAGGGGATGATCGGGTGGCAATATGGTAATTATTGTGAACTTTATGTTTTGTAAAGTATTATATGTATATATATGTATATATAACTATAGTTTATATTATAATAATAAATGAATATTATATTCACAATATTTATTCACCACACACATAATTAATAATATCTCTATACATATACATATATATACACATATTAATTATTATTAAAACTATATAATATAAATTTAATTCAAAATAACCCTAATTAATTAAATGTGCATATATGCATGTATATGTATATATTTTAATACGACACATAAAATCGTGCATGGACTCATGCAAATTCACAAAACCGTCTAAAATAATTAATATTTATTTATTTAAGTTTTAATTTCCCCGAAAATAAGACTATCGGAAAAATTTTACGTAAAAGACTTAAAATGATTAAAAATGACTTTAATAAATAATAAACTAATTAAATAATAAAAAATATATATGAAAATTATTAACACTGCATATCCCGATACAGTTTAAAATTATCTAAAAACTCGGGATATTACAATTACACCAACTGAAAATGCTATATCCGATAAAGTATGAGTTAAATATATCAAGCCTCCAACTAAGCTTCGAAAATAACTTGGATTTGCTTCCTCTGTACCATCATTAAGCTGCAACTTCTCATTCAAATTCATTGAAGTTACTATACTCTTGCAACTTAACATGTTAAATCTTTTAAGGAGATCAATTGTGTAATATCCCGAATTTTTAAATATTTTTATACTGCATCGGGATATGCAGTGTTAATAATTTTTGTATATATATTTATGATATTTTATGAGTTTGTTGTTTGTTTAAAGATAATTTTAATAATTTTATATTATTTTAAGTACTTTACGTAAAATTTTCCCTGAAATTGTATTTTTGAGAAAATTGACACGTAAATAATTTAATACTATTTATTTTGACTAGTTTTATGAATTTGCATGAACTCATATATAATTTTAAAGTGCTAAAATAAAATGTATATATATGTATTTATTTAAATTAATTAGAGCTTAATTAATTTCCTTAATTTTATTATTTAATTTTTGTATTAATTAATTTTAAGTGTATAAATTATTAAATATATTAAAATATTTATGTGGTGAGTATTATTTGTGTGTGGGAAAATATATATTACTATAATATAGTGTGGACATATATATATATATACATATATATATATATACATATATACACAAATTTTAATAAAAAATAAATAAAAGTTGCCTTATTTACGATTTTGCCCCTCCTGCATCTTCTTCTTCCAAATGCCATTTCCACCATTTTCAGCCACTTTCAAGCTGGTTTTCTTGCTGTTACTATGCCCCTCAGCCTTTCTCCTCCACCTCCAGCCATTTCCACCACCTGAAACACTCTTTTCCGGCGAGTTTTGGCCGGATTTTCATCAAGGAGCCAAAAATCAACTTAGCTCCGAACAAGCACTTTCCGGCCACCAAATTTGATACCGTTGGTCTCTATCTTCTCCTTGAGCTCTGGTGAGTGTGATTCCAATCTTTTTTTCACTTGATTTGGTCTAGAATTTCTTAGGTTTCAATTTCTTCAAATCAGCCATTTTGGGTTTCGAATTTTTTTTAGCTTCAATTTGATTGATTCATGAAAACTTCATTCACAAACTTTGTTCCTGGAAGCTTAATATATATTCTGTATTTTTTTTAGAATTTTTAGAATTTATTTTAATTTTTATGAATTTTTGATTATTTTATTATTATTTTCTAATTTTCGAAAATTAATTAATTAAATTATGAAATTATGTTTTATGGTGATTATAGGATTTGAAATGAATTATAGAAATTTATTTGTAATTTTTGTGAATTTTTATATATTTATTTGGAATTTATTAAGTTTATGTAATTTTGAAAAATAGGGTTAATTATGTGTTTAATTGAAATAAATTGGTAAATTGAGTATATTTATTGATATTATTGAATTATATGTTGAGAAATTAATTTTTGAGTAATTATATAATTTTTGGTGAATTTTTAAAAATTTATAGTGAATATATATATATATGGGTATTTTGGTAATTTTACACTAAATTGGTTAAAAATGTAATTAAATTGGTTTTAATAGTTATTTATGGTATAAAAATTATTTCTGCAAATTTTTAGTATTTTTAACTAATTAAAACTATTTTTCGTAAATTATTTTCAAATTATATATAATATACTATTTTTCTAAATAAATGGGTTTTTGTTGATTTTTAGTATGTTTTAGGGTTAATTACGTAATTTGGATTTATAAAATGTATTTTTATTATATAAGGGCATTTTCGGTATTTTATAAATATTCTATGAATTGTGAACCTTGGTCGGTGAATTGTAGTTTGGAGTTCGACCGAGGGATTGTGGTTGTAATCCTGTGTTTATTCTGAAGTGTATTTCTTTGCAGGACCGGCTCTACTCTTTGAGTAGAGAGATGTCCATTTTACAGGGGAGGTTCTGCCGGATTTTCGGTAGAATTCTCGTAAAACATGATGTCCGATCAAATTCCTATTCTAATTCTGTGTTTAAAATTCTAGATCGAGTCTTTAGAATTTTCGTTAACTTTATTCTGATTTCATGTTGTCATTTGTTTGTCTAGCTGCGCCAAGACTGAGACCTAACAGATCAGGCCCGTCGAGTTTGTCTCGTGGAGCGCTAACATGTGAGTTATTATACTGTATATATATGCACTGCATATAGGGTGCATTATTTAGAATTTTTCATTTTCATTGTATGTTTTAAAAGGGATTTAAATTATAATATTTTTGATATATCTAGGGTTGCATTTTTATATATATGCATATGAAATAATTATGCATGTTAGTTTGATATATGCACATTAAACAATTAGGTTTAGGTTTAATACATTTGAGTAATATACACATGTTTTAAAATGTACACTTAGACATAATTATTTTATTAAATGATTAGTATACATTAGGTATAGTTTTAGTAGATTTTAGGTTTATTCTTAAATAATTGCATGTTAAATTATAAACCTACACTTAAATTATTTTTAAGTTTATTTTTGGTATATTTTTTATTTATTTCCGAATAAATAAATGTTTTATTATTAAATTAAACCTAGCACATTAGTGGTATATTTAGGGTTTATTTTTGATATATGCATGCTAGATAATTAGGTTTATTTTTAGTATATTTGTGAATATATGTTAAACACAAACACGTATTTAAATGAATATTTATACATAAATGTTTTATTAAATGATTTGTGTACTTAGGGTATATCTTTTGCATATTTAAATATATTTTTAAGATAATGCATGTTATATTATTGTTACTCATTTAAATTGTTTTTAACTATATTAATGATTTATCTTTAGTTTATTTCATATTTTATTTGATATATATATATATATATATATATACCTAAAATATACTGGGTATATTTTAGGTATATATATATATGGTTGGTTTTACTATTATGATTATTGTTCTACATTAATTATTTTCCGAATGAATGATTTATTCGAAGTGAAGGATATCAATAGAACGTGCTTCCTAGTGGGCAGCACTAGGACCGCGTACGTACCGGTACGATAAATAAGGATTGAGTGAGAGTTAAAATTGGGTGATTATAATTGATTTGACTAAGATTAATGGTATGTTAGATAGTGTGATTGCGGGGCCAATCACACTGACAGTCAGACTGCTGGAGTTCGGTTGACTTAGTGTCTCGGGGCCAGTCTGCTGTCCAGATTGGAATAAGTGTTCTATTTGGAATCAAGTGAGCCTGTATGGCTAGAGTGATGATGGGATTGTTTAAGGTTGTTATTATTTAGGGTTCTATGGATCCTTCATGAATTAAAACAAACATTTTCTACATTTAGTATATTTATAAAAGCAAAGTTTGGCATTCGTGTGAAATGTGTGTATATACATATATATATAAGAATGCCTGACTGTTATGGTTTAGTTTGCATGTATATATAGTATAATAATTCACTCAGTGAGGTTTGACCCCCCTCAATTATTTTTTCAGGAGATCCCATATCGTCAGACCTTAGTTGTAGAGTTCCTCGCCGGTGTTCTTCAGTCCCAGCTATTTTATGCAAATGTATATTCTAAACTTTAAATTGTATTCTAGAAACGGCAGTAGTAGTGTTATTATATTGGAAGTGTATTATTTTGTTTGGATATTAAATACTCTGAGAATTTGTATTTGAACATTGTACGAATATGTATTCATTTATAAAAGGATTTGGAGTATTTAATTTATATATTGATTCAAAAAAATTTTAATTTGGTCGTACTTTTATTTAATTATTGCATGATTTTATTTTCTAAGGCTTGCTACGGGTTCCGGATTCGAAAGAATTCCCATTCCCTAGTGCCGGTCATGACTCCTAGTTTGGGTCATGACAAATTGCATATTTCCTTTGTGAAACAAATATCCCATCTTTAACTTGTTTCACTTCAAGACCAAGAAAATAGTGCAATAGACCCAATTTGATATCTCAAACTCTTTCTTTATGCAAAATTTAAACTCATCAATAAGATAAGTAGATGAACCCATGTATATCATATCGTCAACGTAAAAACAAAAAATCAAGAAATCATTCTTACTCAGCCTTTTCAAGTATAAAGTGGGCTCATTTTTGCTTCTCTCAAAGCCATTTTGAAGGAAATATGAGTCTATTTTGTTGTACCATGCCTGTGGAGCCTACTTTAGGCTGTAGAGAGCTTTCTTCAACCTGTACACCTTCTTTTCTTTGCCATGAACAACAAAGCCTTCAGGCTGGATGACATATACTTCTTCTTATAGCTTCCCATTGAGAAAGGCGGACTTGACATCAAATTGATAGACAAGCCAACCCAATTATGCTGCTAAGGCAAGTAAAGTTCTCACCGTTTCAAAATGAGCAACCAGAGAGAATGTATCATCGAAGTCAATGCCTTGTTGTTGTGAATAGCCTTTAGTGACAAGGTGAGCTTTGTGTTTTTCAATTGTCCCATCTGAATGGTACTTTGTTTTTAACACCCATTTAACTCCAATTGCATTTTTGCCTGCTGGTAAATCTACCAATTTCCATGTTTCATTCTTCTAAATTGAATTCAGCTATTTTTTCATTGCATTACACCATTCTTCTTTCTCTATGGCTTCTTTAAAGCTTGTAGGGTCAGCAATAAACAAGGCTTGAGTTAACTCATAGATTTTAGTTAAAGATTTGAATTTTCTATGTGGAATTTTATCCAAAGATGAGCTGCTACTGCTTGAAGGACTTGAAGTTATTAATGATGAAGGTGATGTGCTTGAAGAACTCAATGGAGCTCGTGTAGTTTCTTCAATTGGTAGAGCTTTAATCTGAACGACCTCATTACTTTCATTCCACTTCCAACTTGCATTTTCATTAAAGACAACATTCCTACTTATAATAACTTTGCCACTAATTGGATTATACAGCCTATAAGCTTTAGATTAAGAGCAATAACCAACAAAGATACATTTTGTTGATTTATCATTAAGTTTGCTACGATTATGTGAGTCAATCAAAGCATAGGCAATACCAAAAAAAAAATCTTTAAGTGGCTTACCCAAGGTTTTTTTACCACTCTAAGCCTCATATAGCGTCTGATTTTGGACAACCTTTGTTGGTGACAAATTCAGCAAATAAATAGCAGTTGCAACAGCTTCTGCCCAAAAATCATTCGCAAGCCCTTTAGCTTTGAGCAAGCTTCTTGCCATCTCAATAACAGTCTGGTTCTTTCGTTCAGCTACACCGTTTTATTCTAGAGTGTTTGGAGCAGTCAACTCTCTATGCAGCCCTTCTTCTTCACAAAAATGAATGAATTCTTGTGACAAAAATTTTCCACTTCTATCTATACGAAGAGTCTTAATACAGCTTCCACTTTGCTTTTCCACAAGTGCTTTAAATTTCTTGAAGGTCTGAAATGTCTCAGACTTGAGATGAAGAAAGTAAACCTAGCTCATGCGATTATAGTCATTTGTAAATAACAAAAAAATATCTACTCCCACCAAATGATTTTATTTGCATAGGACCACACAAGTCAGCATGTACAATCTCAAGTGAACTAGATGCCCTTCTAGATTTTCCTATAGGAAATGATTTTTTACATTGTTTCCCATAAACACATCCAAAGTCTTTATTTTAGGTAACTTGAACACCATTTCCTTTTGACTCAACAATTTCAGACTCTTTACATTCAAATGCCCATATCTTAAATGCCATAAACTCGACTCATTATTATCTTTAACAATTATAGCATTTCCCACTATAGCTTTGTTTCCCACTTTAGAAAGTTTAAATGGAAACAACTTATTTGTTGTCATTTTAACTTCTGCAATAATCTGATTTGATTTTTTTTTATCTCTAATCACACATGAATCATCATTAAACAAAAGTGAAAATCCTCTATCCATGACTTGCCCAACACTCAATAAATTTTGTGACGAGCTAGGAATAAAGTAAACACTATATAAGAGATTTACATTACCAAAACCATTTCTTATAGCCACAGTGCCTTTGCCGTTTACTTGCACTGGATTGTCATCTCCAAGTGTCACCTCTAATTTGAAAGCTTCATTAATTTCTTTAAAAGATGACTTTGCACTTGTCATGTGATTAGAGCATTTGCTATCCAAGTACCAAATGTTATTGCGGACTGTTGCATCTTGCTCATAAGCCATGAAGAGCTTGACTTCTTTTTCCTCCTCATACTCAGCATAATTTTCTTGCTTTTCTCGTTTCCAACAATCAGCCTTTACATGCCCAAATTTTTTGTAATAGTAACATTGAATGCGACTTTTGTCACTATATTTCCTTCCAATTTGTTGCCTTTGTTCAAATTGATCATTTCCTTATCCAACGTTACGACCACCTCTGCCACGTGATCCTCCTCTACCACATCCTCTACCAGCTGCCTTTCTTTACTCATTTTTCTGGTAGTGCATCTCCCCCTTCATATGAAAGGTCTTCTCTTCATTCTTCTCATTCGATATGCTTAGTCTTGCCTCATGGGATTGCAAAGACCCCATTAATTCATCAAATGAGTATGTAGCCAAGTCTTTTGACTCTTCAATGGCTGCTACAACATGATAAAACTTTGGTATGAGACTTTGCAATACCTTAGCAACAACAGTTTGATTAGAAACATCCTCTGCATAGGACCTCGTTTGATTGACAATTGCGGCTACTCTAGATAGAAATCATGTATTGATTCTCCACTTCTCATATGTAAGGTTTTAAAATCACGAAGAAGTGATTGAAGTTTCACTATGATTACTTGCGAAGAGCCTTAGAACACTGCTTGCAAAGTTGTCCAAGCTTCTTTAGCTATAGTTGCTGCTACAATTTTAGAGAAAATTGACTCATGAATAGCTTGTTGAATAAAGAATAATGCTTTGGAGTCCTTCTTCTTGTTTTCCCTCAATCTAGTTTCATCATCTGGGTCAGCATATCCATTTTCTACCAAGTCCCATAACTCTTGAGACCTGAACAAAGTCTCCATTTTTATACTCCAGAACTCTTAGCAATCACCTTTAAATAGAGGTATTGCTGGTTGGGAAATGCTCACAACATTACTATTTATTGCCATTTTTTTTAAACGCGCAGCTACAGAACAAACCAGCTTTGATACCATAATGTTGGGTAGAGAGCAGCAAAACTAGAGGAAAAATAAAAATGGCAGAGAACTGATTAAGAAGAAAAGAAACTAGATATTTTGTGAGCTGAAAATTGGATGATTTATTCACTGAATTAACTTGCCTTTAAATAGGCATTACATGAAACAAACTAACTTAAAGAAAGCAGAAATCTTTGGCACTAAATCAAAGTGTTGTTAGCTAAACAAATAAACAAGAAATTCAAAGAACTAATTGTGAAATAGCAACTTATTTCAACTAACTATAGACCAAGTCACATGCTGATATTTTTTTTTTGAATCAACCTTCAACAGATGCTTCTTCTAGCTCTCCGCATTGATTTTAAGTAAGCTATAATATAATATTATAAGTTTGTTGTAGTTTATTATGTCATAATATGTCATGGCAATGATGCACAACAATTGAATATGTGTTAAATTCAGGTTACAATTCATGAGGTAGGAAAAACATTTATATTAATACAATGATACATGTAGTGTCTTGCAATAGTTGAAATGAACTTGGGCTCAGATAACTCCTACTTTTATCTTTTTGACAAAGTTTCTTATAAATATGTAATAACACTTAACTTTGCTTTTATTGATCTTATGAAGGTTAATTAACAACACTATACAACAGATTACGCAGCTTCATTTTGTTCTGGTTCTATTGAAGCACCCTAGCATTGAAATGAACTTTGACTTAGTTGATATGCAAATGAAATTACACCATAATGTAACATAATAAGGAGATGACGTTATGACTCCATTTTCACTTCTAGATTGTTTTATAATTTTCTAGTTGTTAAATCCTCTTGTGTTGCATACTTTTACTTCGAACATTACTTATATTTTGTTGCTTAAACTTTTGTTACTTTTAATTTTCATTTAGAACTTTTACTTAATGGTCATTTGGGATTACACATTGGTTATAAAAGTGTGTATGTTTGAATTTTATAGGTTTGGACACTTTTATAAAATTATTATATTTTTATGGAGTGTATTTTGTATTTGATCACCAGATGTGTGTGTTTTGTACAATTAAATATATATATATATATATATATATATATATATTTTTTTTTTTTTTTTGTTGCTTAAACTTTTGTTACTTTTAATTTTCATTTAGAACTTTTACTTAATGGTCATTTGGGATTACACATTGGTTATAAAAGTTTGTATGTTTGAATTTTATAGGTTTGGACACTTTTATAAAATTATTATATTTTTATGGAGTGTATTTTGTATTTGATCACCAGATGTGTGTGTTTTGTACAATTAAAATATATATATATATTTAATGTGTGTGATGGAGTTTCTCCTATTTATGGGAAAGAGTAGGATGGTCTTTTTGGATCCTATATTAGTTATAAAGTATGTATATATTTAGGTTATATATGTTAATATGTCTTTACAAAATTATTATGATTTTATAAAGGAGTATGGTCTGTCAGTAACTCAATTTATGCTTTTGTTATTAAAAAAAAAAAAAAACTTTGCTGAAATTAAATTTAACGACAATGGCATTATATCAATTTCATCAAATCTTAAAGTTCAAGTAAATTTTGTGCCTCAAGTGAAGAAATGATTTCGTGCTTTCATATAAAACTCACTTCACTTGATAATGTAATGTCTTGTAATTATTTGCCCAAATTAAAATGATTTCACGCTTTAATATAGAACTCACTTCACTTTATAATGTAATATCTCGTAATTGTTTTCCCAAATTGAATTTAAGGACAATGAAGTTATACCAATTTCATCAAATCTAAAAGTTCAAGTAAATTTTGGGTCTCAAGTGAAGAGACGTGCTTCCATATAGAATTCACTTCACTTGATAATGTAATGTCTTGTAATTGTAAAAATTGGGGCTCTTTACACAAATATATAAAAATTCAAAAAAACTTTCAAAAATGACATTGGCTTTAAAAACTAACTTTCCTAACTTTTTTCTTTCAAATATATACCACTTTCTTTGTCACTATTATTTTTAGGGTTGTCTTTTTTTTTTTTCCAACAGTTTTTTTCCTTTTTACTGATTTTTTCAACTTATTTTAAAAAATTTAATTGTTTTCTTTTGTTTTTCAACAAATTTTTTTTCTTTATACTATTTTCATCTATTTTTTCTTAATATTTTTTATTACTGTCTTCATTATTTTTTTCTGAATATTTTTTTATTAAACATTTTTTTTCTTAACATTTTTTTTGCTAAACATTTTTTTCTATTCTTGTGGTACTATTTTTTTTCTCAACATTTTTCTACTTAACACTTTTTTGTTAACTTTTAAGGTGTTATCTTCATTTTATTCTCAACATTTTCTTTTTCTTTTTACTCAATATTTTTTTCTCTTAAGACATTTTTTTTTTCAACTAAATAATTATAAACTAAATATTTTCAACTGTTATTAAATCAAGAAATAAATTTCTTCAATTGTTGTAATAGGAATAAATAAACAAAAATTTCTCCTTTAATATTCTTAAAGAATAAGAATTTTATTTTTTTTAACATTAATTTGTTTATTAAAATGTATAACAACTTAAAAAAAATTATTTGATACTTATTGATTATCAATATTTAATAAGTTTATAATTCTTATGATGTATTTACGACTTCAACAAGAAAAAAAAAGCTGAAAAAATAAAAAAATCAACAAAAACCAACAAACCGAAAAAAAAAAAATCCAAACAACAACTGAAACAACACAACAATAAAAATCAAAAAAATTTTACAGTTGTTGATCATTGTTGATTGTTGTTGATTTACAGTTGTTGTTTTTTAATTTATTATTTCATTATTAGTGACAAAATTAAGGCCATAAATAAAATTGTACTTTTATAGTATTAATAACAAAAATAATAATTTGTTTGATATATCTCATAACTTTTATTTTTTTTATTGTTATTTTTTTATTTTTAACAAAAATCAACAAAGAGAAACAAGAAAAATAATTGAAAGCAACAATTAAAATAACAAAATTAACAAAAGCAATAACAAATTGTAGTCATTGATGTTTCATAATTTTTGTTACTGTTTGTAGTTTTTTCATTTTTTTCACCATTAATAATAAAATTAACACCATAAATATTATTTTTACTTTTATTAGTATCATTAATAAAAAAGATAATTTATTTGATATATTTCATAATTTTTTTGTTATTTTTATTGAAAAAATAATTATTAAATATTATGGTTAATTTTTATTTTAATTAGTTTAATTTATAAATTCTAAATAATTATAAAAAAATAATTATTGAAGACTATAGATAATTTTAAATTTTAAAATAAAAATTTGTTATTTAGAATATAAAATTAAATAATTTAAAATGTATAAATTAAATAAAAACATATAAAGATAGCTTGAAAAATAATAAATAGAAAAAAAAAAAACGCAAAAAAAACGCCGATTTTGAAAGTTGACAACACGAAGTTAAAACTGGTACAAAAGTAAAAAAAAATGAAAATACAAAACTGGGGTTTGACTTAACCTATTTTTGTAATTATCTCTAAAATTGAGTGTTGGAACCTTCGTATAAGCCCAATAAAAAATATATAATTCTTTTCCCAGGTGTCTGGACTATCCTTGATAGTTTTATGGGTTGAAGCAAGAATTCTGAAATCTAAACCATATCCACATTTACACTAAGATTATGAAATAGACTTTCATGCTCAAATGTCCCTGATTATTTTTCAAAGATATAAACCTAATCACCAGATACTGAAAATAAACTAAAATTTTTTTTAATTTTTTTGTTTCATTTTTATACTTTGATCGATTACACTTATGTACAGATACACATGTTTCTATTCTAACAAAAACTTTAATTATAGCAATGAAGATAGACTATATACTTTGGAAATTTTTGCATACATCCAATGTATCAGACTAAGAAGATTTTTGTGATATATCATTCAAATATTTTACGTTTGAAAAATAAAAATGAAACAAATGTCTATATTATTAAGGATTCGACCCAGAGACCATATTTAAGTGGAAACATTTCACTCCTAATTGATCAGTGTAAAGTAGTAAGTGTTAGTAAAAATTAAAAAATTTTAATTTTTATATATTTCTGTCATTTTTTCCTTCAAAAATAATCTAATAGTGAGGGCCCTCCAACCCTTTTAAAAATTTAATATTTATTCATATATTTTAATGTATTTGTTAAAAAAAAAAAATACTATGGATGGCCCCTCAACCTTGGTATTTTTATATTTCTATTTTGACTCTTATATTTTTAATAATATTCTAAATTTATATATTAAAATCTAAACCATCCGTTTCAAATTTAATAGTTGGAATAGTAATATAAATCAGCAACAATAACTTTATGAAGCCTTAAACATGAACTATATATACGTTCATCACATATGGAACAGCTAGCAATGTGAATAACATTTAGCCAAATACTTTTTGCATTTATAAATAGCTGATATAAAAAACACCCTCAGAAACAAACTTGTAACATTATAGGATAATCAAAACCAACATTGAGAGCTATAAAAAGCATCTCTTTATTATCAGGTTACAACAAATGCATAGTGACCAAACAAAATGGAAATGAAACTGCAAGAATAAGATTATGATCTAACTGTTGTTGGTCCAGAATTGCTTCTGAAGATAGTTCACCACATTCTTGTCCACTTGGAAAGCCTTGGTGAGAACATCAGGATTGATTGGTGGCTTGGATCCAAACACTGCATTTGCAATTGTAATAACTCCTGGATTTTGGCTGCTCAATCCAGCAAAAGCTACTGCCTTAGTATTTCCAATGTTAAACTGGAAGTGGATCAGACCGATTGGGAACACAAAAACATCTCCAGGATATAGAGTTTTGGTAATAAGGCGATTCGGGTTGGATGTCACGAAGCCAACATAGAGGGTGCCTTCAACGACTACTAGGATTTCAGTGGCTCGAGGATGAGTATGAGGTGGATTTAGACCATAAGGTGCGTAATCAAGACGAGCCAAAGATATGCCAAGAGTGTTAAGTCCTGGTATTCTATCAACATTTAAGAGAGTAACATTTGAACCAACTTGATTTGATGTGTTTCCAGGAATATTGAGACCAGAAAATGAGAAGTCATTTGCTGTTGCAAGCATTGGATCCATGCAGAATTTTCCATTGACGAACACTGCATGCAAAACATTTAGACACAGTTTAACCCGACTTATTAGAATCAGCCCAAAGAAAAGATTGTTCAAACACAAATTAATTAACGAAAAGAAAGTATTATATATATGAGTTATTTTAATGATTGCTTATATATATGCACATACCACTATCCTTAGGATCTTTAATGGCCACACAGAAGTCTTGAAGAGGACTAGGATCATAGGCAGAGGCAAATGACACTGCTAAAGCCAAAAGAGCTAAAGCTACAAGTGACTGAGCTCCTTTCATTGTTTATAAAACTATTAATTATATAGCTAAACTGAACTTCATCTAAGAGAGGTTCAGGGGATGAGAAAATTGCATGGATTAAAGGTGTATTTATAGATGAAAGTCATTGAACAAGTCTTTTGTTATCTCTTGGCACTCTTGAATGCTTCCGCTGCAGGTATGTATTTGTTTTTAATTTTATGGATGAAGGATCTTCACAACTACTATAAGCAAATTTTCCTTCACCTAAATTAATTATAATACAAATTTTGAACTGGTCATTTTCCTGGTTCCCTTTTCCATATTTTATTTCTTGCTTTGTTTATAGTTAACTTTTCAATCTAAACTTATAAAGTGACGACCTCAATGGTTGATGATTTCAACCATTGATTTTGAAGTTTAACTTGGTCTTATTTTTTCACTGTGTAATTAAAGCTCTTCAAATTGCTTCAAGTGCAACTGCTTGCCATAGTTGTGGTGCTTTCCATAGATTATTGTAAAGAAACCCCTTAGCAGCAAGTTTAACTAATACTATATAATTAATTTATTCCATGAGAAATTAACCTTTATTCAGAGATTAAAGAATTTGGAAGACAGCTCCTTTTGTATATGACATTAATATCATCTGAAAAGTGAAATGTGAAACTTCACAATTGCTATGTTAGTTTCTTGTTTGAACTAGAAATGCAGAGTTCATTTCACTTAACTTGTTTGCAGTATATTTCATGTTTCATTGACATATTCTTGATTAGCCAATTGAGGCTTTACCAAATGTTGAGAGTTTATTTGTCCCAAAACAAGAACTCAATTCTAAATCATATCCCAATCATATCTCTAACTCAAATCTGACCAACCGTTGATAACCATACACTAATATAAATTAAGTAAAAGATGTCCAAATTAGTTGCATATATATATATATATATATATATATATTCTTTCATATTATGCCATGGCCTTAATACATAGCAACAGAATGAATGTTATGTTCAGGTTACAATTCATGAGGCAGGAAAAACATTTCTGCATTTATATTGATCTTCTCCAGTTGATTGCAACTCTGCAAACATATCGGCTAAATTTAGAGTTAGACACAATGGTTTTATAACCCAAAAAAAAAAAAAAAAGCAAAACATAACTCAGCCCCTCGTAAGCTAATAGGAGTTTGACTAAAAAAACTCATTTAAGCTTGTTTGTTAAGATAAACGAGCCAAGTCTAAACTTTATTTTAAAACTTGTTTGATAAACGACATGAGTTCAAACTTTCTAAAACTTGGCTTTTTTAAATTCACAAACAATCTCTTAAAAAGCTTGCATGTTAACTCACAAGCAAGCTCTTGAACAAGTTCATTAAAGTGAGCTAACTTGCAAAAATGCTTGCGAACATAAGTATTGTAAAATAATTTTTTTTTTTTAAAAGAAGGAACAGTGTCTATTGTGGTCATAGCAAAACCTCCAATTGCAGCAGTAAAGTAGAAAAGAATGACATTCTCATTGCTGCGATCACAGCAGACTCGAGCCACCATTATAACTGTTTATATTCTTCAAATAGAATTGATTACTATCTAAAGTTGCAACCATACATTCATCTTATATAAAATTTCAAAATTAATTTAAACTTTTTGATATCATAAAAATTTATAAAAACATCATTACAAAACATCAAAGTTTCATTATATCTTTGAGGTAAATTGTACAGTACAAATATTGGTTTTAAGGAAGTGGAACTTCATACATGCATTGGAGTAGATTTCATATTCTTTATTTTCAATTTTTCTAACAATCTAAAGGCAATATTTTCTCTTATTGCAATCTACATCCATGGAAACACTTAATGAATTCGTAACTAGTATAGTAAAGTTGGATCGATCGTTTTGATTGTGGAAGTTTTGCAAGATGGTAAAAGAGAGTGTATTTTCTATTAGCGTACACGTAGTATATGTTTTGAACACCCCAAGGCCTAAAGATTTAACACATCATAGTCCAAGCCTAAAAAGTTAACATATCATAGTCCAACTCAATAAAACTTGTCATATCATACCACTGCGCTACCTTCTTCATAAGATTGTTGACCATAATTTTACTTTACTTTTTTTACTTTTTTACACTAAACCCTATGAAATTATTATCAACAGTCTCATGAAGAAGGTTACATGGTAGTGTGATATGATAATTTTACTAAGTTGGATTATAATTTGGCAACTTCAGTATACCACGTCATTAAATTAGTTATAATTAATTTGGGCAACTTTTTCTATGTAATTAAAATCAATGTTTTATAACTAAAAAGATACAAATTAAACTTATGGAATTAAAATGAAATTTAGTGTAAAGTTTGATAACCTCTAATACAATTTACCTAACACAAGGCTTATAATGTGTCATTTATATATGTAAAATTTATGTGAAATTGTAATAGTGTGTATTAAATTGTGTGTGTGAAATGTTTCTATAGTTTATCAATAGGAATAATTGGTTCAAAGTTCTATCTGCCATACTATTCAAATTTGTTGTATTGAATTTTCATTAAATATTGGTTCTAATCACAAGATACTTTTATTTATGCGTATAGTTTATGATGCGGAACAACAAGTCTTGGAATGAGTTCGCAGAACAATTGATAGCATATATAATTTGATTATTATTATTATTATTATTATTATTATTTAGTATTTATTAGAAATTAACTTTCTTATATTGTTAGGGATTTGATTTCCTACCTTAGCTAGAATTGTCTTTATTTTTATTTCCTAAATAAAAATTAGGGTTGGTAGGTTTGTGCCACCCTATAAATATGTAAGCCTTAGGGCTACGTGAGACAGATTTTGTTGAGTTAATTATTCAAAATTATTATTTTTCTAAATTCGGTATTTTTGTGAATCAACGAATTCTTGGATGCCTATTTCCTGGTATTTATGCGCAAATCAATAGGTTATAGAATGTTAGTATTTGGTAATCGTGCGCTATTCAACAAACATTAATTCCCTTTTATCACTCTTTTGTTGCATCAGTTTACAAAACTATTGCTACATGGATAAATGATTTTGTTGTGTTTTGAAAATGGTGAGGAATTGGTATATATTTTCAAAATAAGAAAGAAGGAGAAGGAGCAGTGTGCACTGTGGTCACAATAAAACTTGTGATGGCAGTAGTAAGGTAGAAAAGAATGACATTCTCGTTGTTGTTATCGCAATTCAAACCACCATTATAACTATTTGTTTTCTATGAATAGACATGAGTATTATCAAAGGTTGCAACCACACATTTATCTTATAGAAAATATCAAAGTTAATTTACTATAGAAATTAACATTTTGATATCATAAAAAAATTTGTAAAAGCACCATTACAAAATATTAAAGTTTCATTGTATCCTAGAGATAGTTAGAAAGCCAATTGAGATTGTAAAATTGTATATTACTATGATGATTAATGTCTATAAATACAAATATAAATGATCATATACAACAACTGAAGATAATAACTAGTTAACAAACAAACTAAAGTTGTGTTAGATTTATAATGATAAATGTTAGGCAGAGGCAGATTACACAACTAAAGCCAAAAGAGTCAAAAGAGCATGAGCTCCTTTCATTGTGTATAATTGTATATTATATAGCTGAAACTTAATTGAACTTATCTTAAAGAGGGTATTTAGGTTTGGGATGAGAAAATTGCATGGAAAAAAGTTATATTTATAGAAGAAAGTTATTGAACAAGTCTTTTGTTATCTCTTGATTGCTTCCCTAGGCATTTATTTCTTTTTAATTTTGTGGGTGACACATATTCTATAACTACTATATTCAAATTTTTCTTTACATAGATTAAGTATTGTATAATATTTGAACTTGTCATTTTCCTGTTTAATTTCTTACTTTGTTAATTATAGTTAACTTTTTAATCTAACTAATATGTAAGCTGACCACCTCATTGGTTGATGATTTCAACCATTCATTTCAAGTTCAACTTCGTCTATTTTTTTCACTATGGAATTGAAGCTCTTCAAATTGCTTAAAGTGCTAGTGCTTGCCATTGGTGTGGTGCTTTTCCATAGATTTTGTAAAGGAACCCTTTTATGTATTTAGCAGCAAGTTTAATTAAGGAACCTCTTTAAATTACTGATACTATATGACTAATTTATTCCAACATTAAGAAATTTGCAAGACACTCCTTTTATGTATGGAATTAATGCTTTACCAAATGTTGAGTGTCTATTTGTGTCCTGATAATTGATTATTTCTCTGACTCAAATCTAGTTACTGCTTACCGCTTCATTTTTTTAAAAAAGTACATTTTTGTGGGTCATATACATAACAAAATAATAATAATAATAATCCATTTTTTAAAATATTCTTGACTACACTACAGTTCTTCTAGAATATGTTGTTACTCAGATATTGACTAGTGCAACGAGTGATTGATCTTTTTTTTTAAAAATATTGTAAGGAGAAACATACATGTCGACATATTATTAAATATTTCCCATTGAAACATTCCTTTTATTATAAGAAAAAAATAAAAATAAAAGATAAAAGTATAAAATTAACAAATTTTCTTATATAACGGTCTCATGACAATATTACATATACTATTATTCATTATTATTATTCATATTCCAAAGGTTATATCTAATGAGTAATGAAATTTAAGGCATGCATATTTACATAGCGTTTAATCTTCAATATTTTCATAACATGGTAAAGATTGATTTCAAAAATTTGCAAATAAAAAATTCAAAATCGATGAATTTATATATAAATATGAAGTTTATAAATGTTGGAAATTTTTATTAAGGTAGATTTTTATGGGTTTATCCAACTTAACTCTAAAATAGTTGAAGTTTATATGATTATATTAAATGAAAGAAATTGAATTTTAAAGTTAATTACTGATTTTGCATTATAACACCATAGGTTAATTAACATAGGAACATACACATATATAGCTAGTTAGTTTATTTTAAGTATAATGATATATATGTTACCCATGGTTAAAGCCTTATGTACCTCATAAACTAGTACCTCGTTATGCTAAAAGTGTTTTTTTTTTTTGGGTTATAACAATATTCACAAAGGCTATAAATGTTTACTTCTTGATTCCAATAGAATTCAATACTCACGCCATGTTCTCTTTAATGAGCATGTTTTTCCTTTTGCAGAGAATGATGTGGTTCCTACCAGTGTCCAACAATCCTCTTCTGAGCCTTCTGTGACTATTCTACCACCTTTACCCTTAAATAGATCACTTTTTACCATTTATACAGACTCCACCTTTTGCTCTAACTCAGTCTCCTCCTCCTTCCTAACTATCGACCAATCCTATTCCCACTCAACTACCATCTTCTCAGCCCTCTATTCCCTTACCAAACTCAACTGTTATTCATAATTTTGCATCTACCCATCCAATGACAACTTATTCCAAGATTGGTTGCTTAAAGCCGAAAATATTCTCTACCACAACCACTGATGAAGTATAACCATCTTGTTTTACTCAGGCTATCAAACATGAGAAGTGGCACAAGGCTATGGGAGAAGAAATTGATGCTTTACTTTCCAATGGAACTTGGGAATTGGTTCCAAGAGAACAAGCAAGAAACATTATTGGCTAGAAGTGGGTTTATTGCATAAAGAAAAATTCAGATGGCTCCATTCAACGCTACAAAGCAAGACTTATTGCTAAGGGCTTTCACCAACGCCCTGGAATTGATTATTCTGATACTTTCAGTCTTGTCATTAAACCAACAGTGGTTTGTTTAGTTTTAACTCTTGTTGTTTCTCTTCATTTGAAGGATAGACAGTTTAATGTGTCTAATGCTTTTTTGCATGGTCACTTGAGTGAAGAGGCTTATATGCATCAACCTCTAGGTTTTATTGATTCTACTCAACCTAAACATGTATGTCATCTTAACCGATCTCTTTATGGCCTCAAGCAGGCCCAAAGGACATGGTATTGTCATCTTACTTTTGCTATTCTCTCTCTTGATTTTTGGGGTCCACATACTGATAGCTCTTTATTTTACTACAACAATGGTGCCAAGCTTGCCTTTTGTATGATTTATGTTGATGATCTTTTATTTACAAATGATGATGATCATTTTATTGATTCAGTGGTGCAATCTTTGTAAAAACATTTTGCTTTAAAAGATTTGGGCCACTTGCACTATTTCCTTAGTGTAAGGAAAACTTGGAATGATGATTCTTTATTACTCACACAAACTAAATATATCATTGACTTATTGGTTAAAGCTCACATGCACAAAGCCAATTCCATGTCTACTCCAGCTTGTGCAACAACTCGGTTACATGGTGAGACAGGTGAGCTTTTTTATGATCCTACTCTCTATCGTATTATTGTTGGTGGCCTTCAATACTTGGTTGTGACCCGACCTGATATTTCTTATTATGTTAATAAATTTTGTCAATTTATGCACAAGCCATTTGCATCATTGGGTTACTGTTAAGCGCATCTTATAGTATTTAAAGGCCACCTCACATTTCGGTTTGTTAAATCGACCCTGTTCACATTTTGTTCTGCAAGCTTATACTGATTTGGATTGGGGAGGTGATCTTGTTAATTGCAAGAGCACTACTGGTTATGCTATTTATCTTGGGTCTAATTTGGTCTCATGGGGTTCAAGAAAATAACAAACTGTTGCCCGTTCTTCAACTGATGCTGAATATAGGGCCTTGGCAACCACATCTTCTGAAGTTCTTTAGCTACATTCTCTTCTCAAAGAAATTGGGTTTCCTAGTTTAACCAAATATGTAGTATGGTATGATAATGTCTCTGCTATATATTTAACAATTAACCCCATTTTCACTCTTGTTCGAAGCATCAAGAAATAGATTTTCATTTTGTCCATGAAAAAGTCAGTCAAAGAGAGCTTCAAGTTTGGTACATCAGTTCCAAAGACCAAATTGCTGATATGCTCAGTAAGGCATTATCCAAATCTCGGTTTCAGCTTTTGCATGACAAGCTTACAGTTTTTCCAAGGACTGTTAAGCTTATAGGAGGGTGATAAGGATATCTCCTCATCTGTTACAATCTCATCGGTTCATATCTAAATTTATCTTAGCCTGTCAGTAGTTTGTTTGTAGGCTACCTCTTGTTGTAACAACCTTAGCAAATTGTTATGGACTCTTGTACTATATAATCAGTTAATGAAATACATACAGTAGCTTTTCATTGCTCAAAACCAATGTTATCAGATGTAACATAATAAGGAGATGACATTATGACTCCATTTTCACTTCTAGATTATTTTATAATTTTCCAGTTATTAAATCCTCTTGTGCTGTATACTTTTATTTCGAACATTAATCATATTTTGTTGCTTAAACTTTTATTACTTTTAATTTTCATTTAGAACTTTTACTTAATGGTCATTTGGGATTACACATTGGTTATAAAAGTGTGTGTATGTTTGAATTTTATAGTTTTGGACACTTTCATAAAATTACTATAGTTTTATGGAGTGTATTTTGTATTTGATCACCCGATGTTTGTGTTTTGTATAATTAAAAAAAAAAACATTTGTAATATGTGTGGTGTAATTTCTCCTATTTATGGGGAAAGAGTGAGTTAGTCTTTCGGGATCCCATATTAATTATGAAGTATGTATATATTTGGGTTGTATGTGTTAGTATGTCTTTACAAAATTATTATTATTTTATAAAAGAGTATGGTCTGTCCCTAACTCAATTTGTGCTTTTGTTATTAAAAAAAAAAAAAACTTTGTCTAAGGACAATGAAGTTATATCAATTTCATTAAATCTTAAAGTTCAAGTAAATTTTGTGCCTCATTACTTTGCCCAAATTAAATTTAAGGACAATGAAATTATACCAATTTCATCAAATCTTAAAGTTCAAGTTAATTTTATGCCTCAAGTGAAGAAATGATTTTGCGCTTCCATATATAACTCACTTCACTTGATAATGCAATGTCTTGTAATTGTTTGCCCATATTAAAATGATTTTGTGCTTCCATATTGAACTCTCTTCACTTAATAATGTAATGTCTCGTAATTGTTTGCCCAAATTAAATTTAAGGACAATGAAGTTATACCAATTTCGTCAAATCTTAAAGTTCAAGTAAATTTTGGGTCTCAAGTGAAGAAATGATTTCATGCTTCCATATAGAACTCACTTCACTTGATAATGTAACGTCTCATAATTGTAAAAATTGGGATTCTTTACACAAATATATCACAAATCAAAAAAACTTTAAAAAATGTCATAAACTTTCAAAACTAACTTTCTTAAATTTTTTCTTTCAAATATAGATCATTCCCCTTAGTATCATTGTTTTTAGGATTATTTTTTTTCAATATTTTTTCCTTTTTACTGATTTTTTCAACTTTTTTCTCAATATTTTATTTGTTTTATTTTTTTAACAATTTTTTGTTTTGCTTTTCTACTGTTTTCATCTTTTTTTCTTAATGTTTTTTTTTTTTGCTGTATTCAATATTTTTTTCTCATTATTTTTTTGCTCAACATTTTTTTTTCTCAACATTTTTTTTGCTAAACATTTTTTTTCTATTCTTGTGGTAATATATTTATTTTTTTAATGTCTTCATTTTTATTTTCTCAACTTTTTTTTGTTCAATGTTTTTTTTCTTAAATTTGTAAGGTAGTATCTTCATTTTATTTTCAATATTTTTTTACTCAATATTTTTTTCACTTAAGATTTTTTTTTTCAAATGAATAATTACAAACTAAACATCCTCGATTGTTATTAAACCATGAAATAAATACCTTCAACTGTTGTAACAACAATAAATAAACAAAAATTTCTCCTTTTATATTCTTAAAAAATAAGGATTTTTTTTTTTACTTTAATTTGTTTATTAAAATGTGTAACAACTTTTTTTTAAAAAATTATTTGATACTTATTGATTATCAATATGTAACGAGTTTACAATTTTTATGATGTATTTGCAATATTAACAAGAAAAAAAACTGAAAAAATAAAAAAATCAACAAAAAAAAAAAAACTAAAAACAACAATGAAACAACAAAACAATAAAAATCAATAAATTTTACAGTTGTTGATTGTTGTTGTTTTTTTTAATTTTTTTTAAATTATTCTTTCATTATTATTGACAAAATTAAAGCCATAAATAAAGTTTTTTTACTTTTATAGAATTAATGATAAAAATAATAATTTTTTTTGATATATCTCATAATTTTTATTTTTTTATTTTTAACAAAAATCAACAAATATAAATAAATAAAAACAACAAAAACAATTGAAAACAACAATTGAACCAACAAAAGCAACAAAAAATGTAGCTGTTGATGTTTATTAATTTTTGTTGTTGTTATGTTTTTTCAGTTTTTTAATCATTAATAATAAAATTGATGCCATAAATATAATTTTTATTTTTATTAGTATCAATAATTTTGAAATTTTTACTTTAATTAGTTTAATTTATAAGTTCTAAATAATTATGAAAAATTAATTATTGAAAACTACGGATAATTTTTAGTTTAATTAGCTTAATTTTTATATTCTAAATAATAGGAAAATTTAAAATAAAAAAATTGTTATTTAGAATATACAATTAAATTATTTAAAATATATAAATTAAATAAGTACATACAATCAACTTAAATTAAAGATGCCTTCGAAAATAATAAAAATGTAAAAAAGTTAAAAAATGAAAAAAAATAAAAAAAAAACATAGAAGAGGCCGAATTTGAAAAATAAAAACACAGAGATAAAACTAGTGCAAAAGTGAAAAGTGAAAATACAAAACTACAACTAAAGAAATGAGCAGGTCACGAACGAAACGGGATTTGACTTAACTTATTTGTATAATTATCTCTAAAAATTGAGTGTTGGAACCTTGATTTAAGCCCAATTAATAAATATATAACCGTAAGCCACATCTACACTAAGATTATGAAATAGACTTTTATGCTCAAGTGTCCTTTGATTATTTTTGAAAGATATAAACCTAGTCACCACATACTGAAAATAAACTAAATAATTTTTTAATTTCTTCTTTTTCATTTTTATAGTTTGATCGATTACACTTATGTACAGACACACATCTTTCTATTCTAACAAAAGCTTCAATTAATTTAAACCATCCGTTTCAAATTTATTAGTTGGAATAGTAATATAAATCAGCAAAAATAACTTTGTGAAGCCTTAAACATGAACTATATATGCGTTCATTACATATGGAACAGCTAGCAATGTGAATAACATTTAGCCAAATACTTTTTGCATTTATAAATAGCTGATATAAAAAAACCCTCAGAAACAAACTTGTAACATTATAGGATAATCAAAACCAACATTGAGAGCTATAAAAAGCATCTCTTTATTATCAGGTTACAACAAATGCATAGTGACCAAGCAAAATTACTTTTAGCAAAATACTTTTTGCATTTATAAATAGCTGATATAAAAAAAAAAAACTCAAAAACAAACTTGTAACATTATAGGATAATCAAAACCAACATTGACAGCTATAAAAAGCATCTCTTTATTATCAGGTTACAACAAATGCTTAGTGACCAAGCAAAATGGAATTAAAGCTGCAAGAATAAGATTATGATCTAACTGTTGTTGGTCCAGAATTGCTTCTGAAGATAGTTCACCACATTCTTGTCCACTTGGAAAGCCTTGGTGAGAACATCAGGATTGATTGGTGGCTTGGATCCAAACACTGCATTTGCAATTGTAATAACTCCTGGATTTTGGCTGCTTAATCCAGCAAAAGCTACTGCCTTAGTATTTCCAGTGTTGAACTGGAAGTGGATCAGACCGATTGGGAACGCAAAAACATCTCCAGGATATAGAGTTTTGGTAATAAGGCGATTCGGGTTGGATGTCACGAAGCCAACATAGAGGGTGCCTTCAACGACTACAAGGATTTCAGTGGCTCGAGGATGAGTATGGGGTGGATTCAGACCATATGGTGCATAATAAAGACGAGCCAAAGATATGCCAAGAGTGTTAAGTCCTGGTATTCTATCAACATTTAAGAGAGTAACATTTGAACCAACTTGATTTGATGTGTTTCCAGGAAT
Organism: Mallotus nudiflorus; assembly: GCA_947683625.1. Taxonomy (NCBI): domain Eukaryota; kingdom Viridiplantae; phylum Streptophyta; class Magnoliopsida; order Malpighiales; family Euphorbiaceae; genus Mallotus; species Mallotus nudiflorus. Next base: position 1,733,762 of record CANTUR010000418.1, read on the forward strand.
ATTGAGACCAGAAAATGAGAAGTCATTTGCTGTTGCAAGCATTGGATCCATGCAGAATTTTCCATTGACGAACACTGCATGCAAAACATTTAGACACAGTTTAACCCGACTTATTAGAATCAGCCCAAAGAAAAGATTGTTCAAACACAAATTAATTAACGAAAAGAAAGTATTATATATATGAGGTATTTTAATGATTGCTTATATATATGCACATACCACCATCCTTAGGATCTTTAATGGCCACACAGAAGTCTTGAAGAGGACTAGGATCATAGGCAGAGGCAAATGACACTGCTAAAGCCAAAAGAGCTAAAGCTACAAGGGACTGAGCTCCTTTCATTGTCTATAAAAAATATTATGTAGCTAAACTGAACTTTATCTGAGAGAGGTTCAGGGGATGAGAAAATTGCATGGAGAAAAGGTGTATTTATAGATGAAAGTCATTGAACAAGTCTTTTGTTATCTCTTGGCACTCTTGAATGCTTCCCCTGCAGGTATGTATTTGTTTTGAATTTTATGGATGAAACATCGTTATAACTACCATAAGCAAATTTTTCTTCACCTAAATTAATTATAATACAATTTTTGAGCCGGTCATTTTCCTGTTTCCCTTTTCCATATTTTATTTCTTGCTTTTCAGTCTAAACTAATAAAAAGCGACGACCTCAATGGTTGATGATTTCAACCATTGATTTCAAGTTTAACTTGGTCTTATTTTTTCATTGTGTAATTAAAGCTCCTCAAATTGCTTCAAGTGCAACTGCTTGCCATAGTTGTGGTGCTTGTCCATAGATTATTGTAAAGAAATCCCTTAGCAGCAAGTTTAACTAATACTATATAATTAATTTATTCCATGAAAAATTAACCTTAATTCAAAGATTAAAGAATTTGGAAGACAGCTCCTTTTGTATATGACATTTATATCATATGAAATGTGAAATTTGAAACTTCACAATTGCTATGTTTGTTTCTTGTTTGAACTAGAAATACAGAGTTCATTTCACTGAACTTGTTTGAAGTATATTTCATGTTTCATTGGCATATTCTTGATTAGCCAATTGAGGCTTTACCAAATGTTGAGAGTTTATTTGTCCCCAAACAAGAACTCAATTCTAAATCATATCCCACTCAAATATGATTATTTCTCTAACTCAAATCTGATCTACCATTCATAACCGTACACTAATATAAATTAAGTAATGGATGCCCAAATTAGTTGCATATATATATATATATATATATATAAATTAAATTATAATATATTATGGCATGGCCATAATACATAGCAACAGAATAAATGTTATGTTCAGGTTACAATTCATGAGGCAGGAAAAACATTTCTGCGTTTATATTGATCTTCAGCTAAATTTAGAGTTAGACACAATGGTGTTATAACCAAAAAAAAAAAAAAAAAAAGCAAAACAAGACTCAGCGCCTTGTAAGCTAATCGGAGTTTGACTTAAAAAAACTCATTTAAGCTTATTTGTTAAAATAAACGAGCTGAGTCTAAACTTCATTTTAAAATTCATTTGATAAATGACATGAGTTCAAACTCTATAAAACTTGGCTTGTTTAAATTCACAAACAATCTCTTAAAAAGCTCGTGTGTCAACTCGCAAACAAGCTCTTGAACAAGTTCATTAAAGTGAGCTAACTTGCAAAAATGCTTGTGAACATACTTATTGTTATATATTTTCAAAAGAAAAAAATAAAGAAGAAGAAGAAGTAGTGTCTATTGTGGTCATAGCAAAATCTCCGATTGCAGCAGTAAAGTAGAAAAAATGACATTCTCCTTGCCGTGATCACAACAGACTCGAACCACCATTGTAACTGTCTATATTCTACAAATAGAAATGACTACTATCTAAAGTTGCAACCATACATTCATCTTATATAAAATTTAAAATTTAATTTAAACTTTTTGGTATCATAAAAAATTTATAAAAACATCATTACAAAACATCAATGTTTCATTATATCCTTAAGGCAAATTGTACAGTACAAATATTGGCTTTATGAGTGGAACTTCATACGTGCTCTGGATTAGATTTCATATTCTTTATTTTCAATTTTTCTAACAATCTAAAGGCAATATTTTCTCTTATTGTAATCTACATCCATGGCAACACTTAAAAAATTAGTAACCAGTATAGAAAAGTTGGATCGATCATTTTGATGGTGGAAGTTTTGTAAGATGGTAAAAGAGAGTGTATTTTCTATTAGCCTTTTTACACGTTGTATATGTTTTGAACACACTAAGACCTAAACAGTTACCACATCACAATCCAACTCAATAAAAACTACATCACAATCCAACTCAATAAAAACTGTCATATCATACTACCATGACATCTTCTTCAAAAGATTGTTGACCATAATCTTACTTTACTTTTTTTACTTTTTTACACTAAACCTTATAAAATTATGATCAACAGTCTTATGAAGAAGGTTACATGGTAGTTTAATATAATAATTTTTATTGAGTTGGATTATAATGTGGCAACTTCAGTATATCACGTCATTTAAATTAGTTGGAATTATTTTGGGTAACTTTCTCTATGTAATTAAAATCAATGTTTTGTAACTAAAAAGATACAAATTAAAGTTATAGAACTAAAATGAAATTTAGTGTAAAGTTGGGTAACCTCTAATACAATTTACCTAACACAAGGCTTATAATGTATCATTTATAAATGTAAAATTTATGTGAAATTGTAATAGTGTGTATTAAATGGTGTGTGTGAAATGTTTCTATAGCTTATCAATAAAAATAATTGGTTCAAAGTTCTATTTGCCATACTATTCATATTTATCGTATTGAACTTTCATTAAATATTGGTTCTAATTACAAGATACCTTTATTTATGCACATAGTTTATAAAAATGTTGCTACATGGATCAATGATTTGGTTGTGTTTTGAAAATAGCAATTTCAAAATAAAAAAGAAGGAGAAGGAGCAGTGTACGTTGCAGTCACAATAAAATTTGTGATGGCAGTAGTAAGGTAGAAAACAATGAAATTCTCCTTACTGTGATTGCAACTCAAACCACCATTATAACAATTTGTTTTCTATGAATAGACATGAGTGTTGTCAAAGGTTGCAACCACACATTTATCTTATATAAAATATCAAAGTTAATTTACTATAAAAATTAAATTTACTATAGAAATTAACTTTTTGATATCATAATAAAATTTGTAAAAACACCATTACAAAACATTAAAGTTTCATTATATCTTAGAGGTAGTTAGAAAGCCAATTGTGATTGTAAAGTTGTATATTGGTATGATGATTAATGTCTATAAATACAAGTACAAACGATCATATACAACAACTGAAGATAATAACTAGTTAACAAACAAACAAACTAATGCAATGAAAGCTTAAAGAAATAAAATAAAATAAGAGGTCAAAAAGATAAAATTTGTAGTTTGTTGATTTGCGAACAAATACAGGAAAACAACAAAGGATAAATATTGAAGTCTTTTGATTTGCACACAAATGCTAGAAATCAATCTTTTACAACCTATTGATTAAATAAAAATACCAAGAAATAGACATCAAATATTCGTTGATTCAAAGAGAATACCGAAAATTTATAGAAAAAGAGAATAAATAATAATAATAATAATTTAATAACTCAAAGACTTGCCCTGCATCACAAACTAAAGTTGTGTTAGATTTATAATGATAAATGTTATCTTGACACCCCCCTAAAGTTGAAGGGGATGAAGAAGACAACTGAAGCTTGTCCTATAAGTAATGAATTAGAGTATGAGATAGTGATTTTGTTGTGATGTTAGGAAGTTGATCCTTAAAAAAGACTGCAAACACTGTGAGTTCTTTATTGAGTTCTTTACTCATGACCTGATTTTTGACAACATGGAAATCAATATGGACATGGTGAATGCGGGCCTGAAAAACGGGATTAGAAGAAAAAAATATTGCACCTATGTTATCGCACCAAATATGTGGTGGAGCTTAAAGTTACACACCAAGTTCAAATAGCAATTGCTTTAACTATATCAATTCAACACTAACTTCGACAACTGCCTTGAATTATGATTTTGTTGAAGAAAAAGCTATAATCCTTTATTTTTGTGAATTCCATACAAGCAAGTTCTAACCAAGAAAAATGAGATATCCACTAGTAAATTTGTGATCATCAGGGCATCCCACTTAATCAGAATCACTAAAGGTTATCAAGTGTGATAATGGACATCATTTAATTACCAAGCTGTAATGAGAAGTGCCATGAAGATATCGCAACAACCGTTTCACTGCTTTAAAGTGAACATCGGTGGGATGATGCATAAACTGACAGAGTTTGTTGATCAAAAAAGATAAATCATGCCTGGTAAGAGTGACATATTAAAGGATGTTGTATATTATTTGATATTTTATTGCCCCCTCTTTAGATAATACAGTGTCCTATTATTTTGAAGGTGTGAAACTCATTGCCATTTATGTTTAATAAGGTTTGTAATTTACCATACCAACACTATGAAGAATATCCTGAATGTATGAATGCTGGGATAAAAGAAGGCCAGTTGAAGTATGTTGCACTTGGACAGTAAAAAAGTAGTTAAGATCCCACGAATCGTAAAGGGAAAATGCCTTTGATAGTTGCTAAATGAGTTGCTTAATAAGAGTGAAACTATTTAAACTAAAAGAAAACAATGATCTTTGCCTTTGTTGTAGATGAACAAGGATGGGTTAACATTAGAATTTACAAACCTAAGAGATAACAAGTAGGAGTCGAGCTTGTGATACCAAGTATGTGGTAGTTGTTTTAAACCATAAAGCGATTTTTATAACTTACAGATATGCTGTGGAAGATGTTTATCAATAAAGCCTTGAGGTTGTACCATATACAATTGTTCATGTAAGTCCCCATTCAGAAATGCATTTTTTATGTCTAATTGGTGAAGAAGCCATCCTTGAGTCATAATAATAGATAGAACAATACGTATGGTATATGGCTTCACAAATGGACTGAAAGTTTTGATGTACTCAAAACCACACTCTTGGGTGTAACCATGACCTACCAATCATGCCTTGAGTCATTTTATTGTTCCTTCAGCATTTTTCTTGATTTTATATACCCATTAGTTTCCTATGCTATTACTATCTAAAGGTAGTGGAATGAGAGTCCAAGTGTTGTTATTGTGTAAAGCAGTTATCTCATTGGACATTGCCTATTGCCATTTAGATAGTTTATGGGCTTGTGCAAAAGATAAGGCTTAAAAAATTATTGAAGAATTTGTGGTGGTAAGAATATGTGCTGTTGGTTTTCAATTGAGGGTAAAAAGTGCATATAAGTGTGTCGAGGTAGTGTAGATGATTGAGGGTTGGGTTATGCAAGTTTTATAGGACAAATATCAACAAATAATTTAAGTCCCTATAGATTATAAAATTTTGTTCGAGGATTAGATTTTAAGGAAAAATTGGTTGAGATGTGGTTGGTGAGGATAAGGAGGCTTACTAAGTTATTGGATAGAATTTATAGGAGAATGAGATAGGGCAGGACTATGAGAGGAAGAGGAAGTAGTTTAGTTGGAGAATAAAATAGTACATAGAGAAATAAGTTAACTTGGAAGCTGTTGTGTGAGTTCTAACATGGCATAGACGACATGGTAACTGGCTAGTCATCAGACTTTTTAGTTAGACCTGAAACTTTGTTTAATGGAAAGAGATATTCATCAAAATCAACACGAGGAGCAACATAAAATTTTCCATTTTCTATGTCAAAGCATCTATAGCCTCGGTGACTAAGAGAATAGCTAAGGAAGACATATTGTTTAGTTTTAAATAAAAATTTATGTTTATTGTATGGATGAAGGAGAGTATAAATGGAACATCCAAAAATTCAAAGAAATGAATAATTTAGATTATTGCAGTATAAACCTTGATAAGGAATGTGATTTAGTAATGAAATTGTTGGCATTTGATTTATTAAAAAAAATTATCATTTCAAAGGCAAATTCCTAAAATTTGAATGGTACTCCACAATGTCCTAGCAGGGCAAGTCTATGGTCAACTATACTCTTAATTTTTCTTTCGGATGTTCCATTTTGTTGATGAGTGTGAGGACAAGTTATACGATGAATGATTCCTCTATTTTGAAAATGTGTATGCAAAAGAAAAAATTCCCCTCCCCAATTAAAATTGAATGATTTGATTTTAGAATCAAATTATTTTTCCACCATAGATTGAAATTGATGAAAGATTTTAAGAATGTTACTTTTACATTTGATTGTGTAAAACCATGTAAATAAATAGAAGTCATCTATAAAAATAATAAAATATTTATAGCCAGAAAAGGAATACAAGGGTACAAGAACCCAAACATCAGAATGGATTAATTGTAAGGGTTTAGTACTGCGATGATAAGTCAACCTTAACGTTAACCAATGAAGCTTACCCAAGTAATAAGCTTTACACTTATTTTTATAATTTTATTTATTGAGCATAGAAGTTGAAATTGATTAACTAAACGGCAAATTGTAGAGCAGTTTGGATGCCCTAATGTCACATGCTAGTCTTATAAGGAAGAAAAATACACCACAACATTCAGGAGCTTTGGCGAATCTCCTTATAATTTGTAAAGGCTAAGTTCACTCATTCCTTAAAGGACTACCTTCTTGGATACTTGATCTTAAACAAGGAAATGGTCAACATGAAATTCAAAAAAATAGTGGTTATCTTGACAAAACTTTTTGATATAGAGCAAAGGTTTAGTAATGGCAAGGATATATAAAATGTTGTTGAGAGCAAGCGACTTAGATGGTGAGTAAAGTGTTCCATGCCCAATGTGATTAATTTATAAACCATCACCATTACCAACTAACAATTGTTCCATACCTTTATATTCATTGGAAATACTGATTGAAGATAAATTTAGAGTGACATGGTGTTTTGCTTCAGTATTTGGGTACCACTGTTGAAAGAGCTAAAGTATGTGAAGATAACAATCTTGGAGTTAACTGAATAGTTGAGAGATTAGCTTGCATGCTGTTATGAGAAGTAGAAAAATTTTTGTTATAAGAATTGATGGGAGGACGATTGTGAGGTCTAACATGGGTATTGTGAGGTCTAACATAGGTATCATGAGGTCTAACATGGGTATCAATATGTTTGTGATAATAAAAGTCTATATGATAGTTCAACCCACATATCTAACAGGCAACAGAGTTGAATGTGGAAATATAACCTCGTTGACCACCATGATATTCTTGTCTTCCTTGATTAGTGATAGTAGTAGGGTGAGCATGGGACACTGAATAAGCACATTGCACTAAATTAGCAATAAGAACCTAAAGTTACTGCAAATTTAACAATAATTCATAAGCCACAAGCTGGCTATAGAGTTTGTTAAAAGAAATTGAATTGGAATCTTATTGTAAAGCCCTGGTTATGCCATTATAGTCAGAATTATGTTGAAGCTAAATACAATGGCATTGAATTTTGATGGTGATATGGACTGTCCAGCCAAGGTTGAGGAATCAACAATGGCTTTGGCTTGGTAAAGGTATTGAAAAACGTATTTATCTCCCTTTAAAAGATTGTGTAATTCGATATGAAGTTGTGTTTTTTTTTTTGCGCATTACTAATAACACCATAAGTTGTAGCTAATGCTCTTCATATTTCTGCCATTGAATTGATGTCGATGAGCTGAGGATATATTTCATCTATTATTGATAAAAAAAACCATAAAAAATAAGAACATTAGGAAAGCCTTAGTTACTAAACAAAATGGAACCAATAGTGAAAGTTAATTATAAGATTATAATCTAACTGCTATTGGTCCAAAATAGCTTTTGAAGATTGTTCACCATGTTCTTGTCCACTTGGAAAGCCTTGGCAAGAACATTAGGATTGATTGGTGGATTGGACTAGAAAACTGCATTTGTAATTATAATAACTCCTGGATTTTGGTTGCTCCATCCAACAAAAGTGATTGTATTACTATATCCAATGTTGAACTGAAAGTGGATAAGACTAATTGGGAACACAAAAACATCTATTGGATATAGATTTTTTTTATAAGGTGATTAGGGTTTGATGTCATGAAACCAATGTAGAGGGTGCCTTGAATGACCACTAAAATTTAAGTGGCTTAGGGATGAGTATGAGGTAGATTTAGACCATATAGTGCATAATTAAGATGAGCCAAAGATATGCTAAGAGTGTTAATTCCTGCTATTATGTTAATGTTTAATGGAGTAACATTTGAACCAACTGGATTTAATGTGTTTCCAATAATATTGAGACTGAAAAATGAAAAATCATTTGTTATTGCAAAATTAAGTTCAAGCATAATTTTCCATTGACAAACACTGCATGCAAAACATATAAACATAGTTTAACATCCAAAAAATAAATAGGAATAGATATAAATAAAGCCAAGAGAGATAAAAATAAAAAGATATTGTTCAAACACAAATTAATTAAGGATAATAAGGTATATATTTACACACCACCATTCTTAATATCTTTAGCAACCACATAGAAGTCTTAAAGAGGACTAGGATCATAAGCAGAGGCAAATGACACAGCTAAAGCTGTTAGGCAATATTCGTAAGTGCGTAGTCTACAACAAGTAGTGAAGTTCAAGTATCGAGTATCATTCCCATGAGGAGATTGATACCAAGCACTAGCCTTAATTTTATTTCCACAAGCTGACATATAAATTAATTTGAAAGAACAATGAATTAATAGCAAAGATAAAATATAAAATCTAGAGTATCCCCTTAAAATCCAAAAAAAAAAAAAAAACTAGAGTTTGGACTTGCTTTATTAGCCATTTAATCGAATTATAGGATTTAATTTCAACTCAATTTGATAAGACAATCAATGGTCAATCTCTTAAATTACCTAAAGTCTCTTTTGAGATCAATTGATCATGCCAAAACTAATAACCTCATATTTTCATAGTCAAGTCAATTAATTAAGGCTCATTAAGTTCTTTATCAACTTAATACTCCCCGAAGGATACATATACTTTCATGATCAAGGTTCCTAAGTTTTACATGTTTATGATCCGATAAATTATGCACCTTCTGTTGTGATACCCTCTAGGTCGTGATCCTTTTATGACCATTTTTCCAATTTGTGAGCCTCTGCAATCTCAAATTGGCAAAGTTCTTGAGTCGCTCAGGACTTGCCCTTATAGTCATGAGCATCTTGTGACTCAAGCTCCCTTCAATGCTCAACAGTCAACTACCACTCAAACAACTATATTTTCATTAGTCATGACTTGAATCCTACCCTCACGATCGTGAGCGATTGTTTTTTTACAAAAAAACTATTTTGCATTTAATGAAAGTATGAGATGATAAAGGATGAACTTAATGCCTCTAACAACTACATTTGTGATGTGCAAGTACTTAAACAACCTCTGAAGCCTCATTCAAGATTTAGAAAACTTTGGTGGTTGAATATTTTCTCTTAGCATTCAATTGAGCACTCTTACTCTTATATACTTTCTTTATAATTCATTAACTCCTTTGAGAGTTGGTTATATGTTTAAAGATAGGCCTTAAACTTCATCTAATTCTTCGGTTAGATTAGAAGGGAAGTGAGGTTAGACTCTAAAGGAATTGATTTAAATATTTCTCCATCAAAACACTTGGGTTTATCGTTAGAGCTAAGCCTTGCTTAAAAGCTCATTGTTGTAAGGTTTAGAGTTTATCCTTAATACTCTTGTAATCTCAATCTTTGTGAATAAGATTGGTGTGGGGATTGTAAATCTCAACTTAGGGATAAATTAGATGGAGACATAGATTCATTTGTAAATCAAACACCTTAAGTTCTTTTGCGCTATCTTTTAATTCTTAATTCTTCTTTAATTCTTTTTAATTTTCTTTTAATTTCTCAAAATCCCTATTCACACACCCCCTATAGGGAAATTTCAGTTTTTTTAATTTAATTTAATTTTTTTTTATCAATAGGGAGGTCATATGACCTGAGTATCAATGAACTATACAATAGAGGACAATCCTCTCCTTTTAAACTAATGATGGCAAGATTAGAATCCTGCAAGATTAGACAATTAATATAATATCTCCATTTTTTAAGCTCAATTAATATAAAAATATAATTTTATTTAATTCATGCTTGTCCTATTCTTGATAGTTTTATGTCTTGAAACAATAATTTTCAAGTGTAAATCATATCCTTCAACCCTTTGTAGCTTTGTAGCTCAAGTGATGGATATTATAAGGTGAGGTTATGAGTTTGATATCTCACTCCCCCTTAAACCTCCCAGTTGTTAAAACAAATCTAACCCACATCCACATGAGACTTTTAAGTTCAAGTGAATAATTGATTCTTTCTCAAAGAGAAATTAAGTCACCGCATACCTAAACTAAACTAAATAATTTTTTAAAATAAAAAGTTTACAATAAATATGTCCTACCTAAGGATAACTTAAAACAAAAATCAGTTAGTTTTGTTGGATTAATTCAAAATAATTGTTAATTGTAATTTTTAAATATTTTATATTTTAGTTTCTTTGTAGACGAAGGTCACTCAAATTTTTTTGATAAAATTAGCAAATATAAACTGCCCGATATATATAAAATTCATGAATATGCTTTCACTTTCATATTTATTTAAATAAATTCTATATTAAAAGTCAATTTTATGTTTCAAAATAATTTTTAAAATTTAAATTCAAATAAAAGTTGATATTTATAAATTAATTTATTAATAATTATACAGAAGAAATGTAATTTTTTCAAGTGTAAGAAAAATGAAATACAAATACTTAAATATAGTAAGAAAATTACAAGACTACTTTTGTCATAAGTTGAAAATAGTAACCCCAAATTATATTTTTTCAAATTAAATTTGTGAGTATTCGTTCATTACTGAGGTACAAAAGGAATTAAGCTTATGTCAATGAGATGCATATCAATTGAAGATTCAATTCCTAGATGGAGTATAGTTGTAATTTATTTAGTGATTTTCTAGATGAATTTCTAGTTTGTTCAAATACTGATTTGATACATTAACTGATATGTTTGTTAGGCAATATGTAGCTGACTTTTGTAATATCTTGAAATTGACAGTTTAAACCTTGATTTAATCCCAATTAATATAAAAATATACTTTTATTTAATTGATGCTTGTCCTAATCTTGATAGTTTTATGACTTGAAACATTTATTTGCCTTGGCCTTCAAATAAAATTTTCAAATATTTAAATTTCATTTTTGATGTAAACAAAAGTCACTCGAAATTTTTTTGATAAAATTAGCAAATATAACTGCCGGTAGAAATATATATATTTCATGAATATGCTATTGCTTTCATATTTATTTAAATAAATTCTATTAAAAGTAAATTTATATTTGAAAATAATTTTAAATTTTAAATTCAAATAAAAATTGATATTTATAAATTAATTTATTAATAATTATATGGAAGAAATATAATTTTTTTTTCAAGTGTAAGAAATATGAAATACAAGTAATTAAATATTGAAAGAAAATTACAAAAGTAATTTTGTCATAAGTCGAAAATTGGAACGAAAATTACATATATATTTTTTCAAATTAGATTTGCGAGCATGCGTTCATTACTGAGATGCAAAAGGAATTAAGCTTATGCCAATGACATACATATCAATTGGAGGTTCAATTTTTAGATGGAGTATAGTTGTGATTAATTTAGTGATTTTCTAGATGAATTTCTAGTTTGTTCAATATCTCGAAATTGACAGTTCAAACCTTGATTTAATCCCAATTAATGTTAAAACATAATTTTATTTAATTGATGCTTGTCCTGATCTTGATAGTTTCATGACTTGAAACATCAATTTTGAAGTCTAAATCATATTCAAATCCGCACTCAGATCCTGAAATAGAATTTCAAGATCAAGTGCATCATTGACTATTTCTCAAGAAAATACCAAGTCACGCCATACTCACAATAAACTAAATAATATATGATATAAAAATTTTACAATAAATATCTCCAAATTATGATAAATTATACAAAAATCATTAGTGAATTAAAATCAATTGTTTATTAAAAATTGAACTTAAATTTGGTTAAATATGATGATAATTTTCATTATAAGTGGTTATAATCAAATTCCAATTATAAAAGAATTTTTTCTAGCAAAATAATAAAGGTTCAGTTTGCAAAATTTTGAAAAATTTCTAAGAATTGTTATAACCAGTATCACTACCATCATCATGAGCAAAGTAAAGTCATGACACACTCATTATGAGTGGTTTTGTCCTAAGCAATGACGACCTCCATTGATTTCCAAAAACTTATCACTACCAACAATAGGAAGCGTCATCACTTATGAAAGCGTTTGAATTCAAAATTAGCTTTAGCACTCGGACTGTCATGACCAATGACGATTTTTTCATGAGTCATGATAGAGTTCCTAAGTACTGTATTTTGATAGTTGAAAGGCTCTCTTTGTGCATTTAATGTACCTCCAACAACTTTTTTCCTTTATGAGAGTACAAATACTACTCATAATTGAGCTGGAACAAGAGAAGTAAGTTGAGCAAAAACCCTTAACAACTATCTTTGAGTGTTAATTCTTGAATTTAATTTTCAACCACCCAAGATCTTCATATTTAATTCTTTGTAATTTCTTATCTAGCTCAAAAAGCCAATTCACCCGTCCCTTTTGGCACTTATGAAATTACAATTGGTATAAGAGTTTTGGTCTCCATTTTTTAAGATTTAACCATCTTGAAGAAAATATCATGGCCTCCACAAGTTAAGTTATTACTGACCTCGATATCCATGGTCCAAGCTACACAAGGCCTCCATTAATCCTTGATGGTACCGATTATACATATTAAAGAAACAAGATGGAGATGTTTTTGGATATTAAAAAAGTAAATTTACAGTATGTTTTTGGATAGTAATTTTTAAAGAAAGGAATTAATTAGTGGGTCTAATTATAACCTGATTTTAATTAAGTGATGTGATCTTAAATCTATTTATTTTAAAAGAAATGAAATTAATGGGCTTGCTATGTCTAAATTAATTTTAGTCAACCTAAAAAATGGGCTCAAAACTAAATTAATCCAATGGGTTTAAGTTGATTTTAGTTAGTTAATCTAAACCATTTTTAAGCCTATTTTTATTTAGTGGGTTTGAGGCCCAAATCATACAAAAATAAACAAACAAGTCCAAAAACATAAAAAATATCAAAACAATCAAATAAAAGATCAAACAAGCAATTAAATTATTTCTTCTAAAAAAACCCTAATTTTAATTAACATGCAACCTAAATTAACTTGTTGCCTCTATTGATTTTAATTAGGGTTTACCAAATTAACCTAATTTACTAATTAATTTTAATAGTGTAGAAAATTAAAGAATATTCATTATTTCTCATTATTGGGGCTATTACAATCTACTGTACAAAAATTAAAATCAATTTAATTACAACCAAAACAAAAGCAAATTAAAAGAATGCAGAAATCATAAATTCTAAATTCTACAAGAGTTTTATAAATCTTAATCCATGGCATCCCATAGATTCTTCAATGTAATCACTGTCAAAATTTCATTTCAACCTCATCTCTAAAGTACCATAGAGCATCAATGAAAAAAAATAAAAAAACATAAAATTAATCAGTAATGAATCAATCAAAAATCAAATAAAGAAATCAAATAAAAAATAAAGAGAAAAGAAAATAGTAGAAGATATTGTGCAAATATTGTTTGAATGCCCCTCAAATTAAGATTGTCACCGTTTCAAGATTGACTCTATTATTTTTTCTTGATTCTTTAGACCTTAAAAGCAAAGATCGTAGTTTTCTTTTGTAGTAACTAATTAGGGTTCTTTTTTCTCTAGGTTTTTTCGAAACTCTTTATTTCTAGGGTTTTCACATAGCTGTTCTTTTCACAGACTCTCTCTACCTTTTTCTTTTTTTTCTTTTTTTATTTCCCTCATCCGCTCCTCACAGCCTTCCTTTCTAGCTTTTAAAGCCAGACCTAATCATTCAGTCCCTGTGATCATGCAGGAAATTATGTGATAGTTGGGAGCGATTAGGAGACTAGTTTGCATTTTAGTTTTGAATTTTTAAACTCAGTATAACGAAATGATAAGCAATAGGATTTTGAAAAATTAAAGCTCCAAACCAATGAAAAAAATGATAAATGATAAAATCAGTGTAAAAAAAACATAAAAATCACTTTTTAGCCAAAATTGACATTCTAGAATGTCGATTTTCACCTGTAATGTCGACTGGCATTAAGTAATATTGGTCGGCATTAGGCAATGTCAGTCGACATTAAATGTCGATTGACCAATTTTTTTCAATTATGAAAAAGTCCTAAGAAATTTTTAATTTTTGCAATCAAATCCCTAAAAAATCAATTTTGCAATTAAATCCACAAAATGTTGCAATTTAGTTCTTTGAATCATGAAATTCAACACTGTAGATCAGTTCTCAATTAGATTTTCATCATAGGAGTTTTAACCCCCGCGTGCACAATTGCATCCCGAAATTGGGTGTGTTCTGCTGCTGGTCTACCTATAGGTGCGTTTACTTTCAAATTCAAATCTAGCTATGCATTTATAGCTGAATTATATGTTGCGATATATGCTATTAAAGTTGCTTGGTCAAGAGGCTGACATTGCTTAGGGTTAGAGTGTGACTCAATGTTTGTTGTTAATTCTTTTTTATCTAAAACAAGAACTGTTCCCTGGATTCTCTTGTAACAATGGCTTCAATGCTTGCGCCATATATCTCAAATGAATTTTAGAGTTTCACATATCTACAAAGAAGGAAATGCAATTATAGACTTATTAGGTAAACATAGTTTAACTATAAATTCTATTGGTTGGTGGGACTTGATTCCCTCATTTTGTAATTTAGCCATTGCTAATGATTTTTGTCAACAACCTTGCTATAGGTTTTGTTAGTCATTGTAAGGCTTGTTATCTTTTTGTAAACTCTATTTCTCTTTATTTTATTAATTTCATTTTAAACTTCAGAAGCGTGATGTAAACGCTAGGAGGTGTCAATCTAGTTGAGATGCTCGGGTGTGTTTCTTGATTTATGAATTCTAGCGTTTTAAAAAAATGTATTTGAGAAAAAAAAGGATGAGGGCTTATAGTGCCTCATGAACAATGTTAAGGGCAACATTGTACCTTTGCCCTAATATAAATATTGATCAATTTATTCATAATTAAAGTATAATTTATGTGTCCAGTACATAATGAAAGATTATAAATATGAATAACTATTAAAAAATATTCAAGTATTTTTTTTAATAAATGGCAAGATAATTTTAATAATTATTAAAAAATAATATGGGAAAAATCCATCGAGATTTGGTAACTAACCTGAATCATCAGATTCACCCCATACACCAAAACTAAGCCAAATTAAGATAGATAAAAAAACTTAGAGAAAATAGAGAAAGAATTAGGAAAACAAAGAAGAAAAACAGGCAGAAACTGAAAAAGAACTGAGAAAAAACCAAGAGGATGAATTACAACCAGTTGCAGAGAAGTCATTGTCCCTATGAACTCCTTGTTTAACAAAGGAGTCAGCCATGAAATTTTTTTCCCTCACTATGTGACGTAGCGGAAGAGTGGATAATAACAATCAAATATTGTTGAATCACGCATGACTGCCAATAATCAATCTTCTATAGCGATTTAGGCTATAGGCATTAAAATTTTTAGAAATTTTGGAAGAACAAAAGAGAATTCAAATTATCATAAAACTGTCATCCAACGATGACAATGAAAGCTTAAATAGTAAATCCTCAAAACAACCCTAAACCAAAAATAGGAAAATAAAACCCTAAAAAATAGGAAATCACAAAATTGCCCGTTTAAGGGCCTAAATAATAAAGTCTGGCCAAAAAGTGATAGATCTCATAAGCAAAGCTAGTGACTTCAAACCATTGGCCCGTTTTGCACATGAATTAGGTTTTTGAATCACCTAAATTCGATACTTAGAACTTACCCAAAATTACGAAACTACCACTATCGTAATTTGTTAAATTTGTGCATGAATTGGAGAGGGCTTTTTCCTCTATGCTTCCTGCATCACTATGTGAACAAAGGAAATAAGAGGAAAAGCTGCCTTTAAATTATTGATAAGACATAGTTCATTATGCAAGCCTCAAGGCTAGTTATTAGAAGATTGATTAACCTAAGTCATGACATTAGAGGAATCAGACTCAATTCTGAACTTAACATCACGAAATTTGAATTAAGAGTCATTAGTTGAAGAGCATTTCTATTTGCAATTAAGTCAACCAAATTTGAGTCTACAATACCACAAGGAATAGAAAAGATGCCTCTTACCAACCTAGCATGATCTCTAAGAACTCCCTCGGCTCCACTTAAACCTAGGTTAGCAAGAGACAAACCATCCACATTCCATTTGAGTTCACTTAAAGGTGGAAGTTGCCAACCTAAGGAGATGTACCTAGGTTTAGGCAATGGTTGAAAGTTTTGATGGCGTTAACTGCAAGCCACAAATCCTGGGAAAGTAATAAACCTTCGTCATCCAGAGCCTTAACCCAAACTTCAGCTCTGTGAAGAATTAGAAAAAAATTTTGAGGCATTAATAGAGCCAACGTTAAAAACCAAAGCATTTCTTTCAGCCCAAATAGTCCATAAGACTGCAAAAAAGATAACCATCCACACTTTCTTTTAAAAAGAGCCCATATAAAATCCTCCTGATTGATCAAATAAATAGTGTAGAGAGGAATGTGGAACCCAATCAGAACCCCACCAATTCACAAGGCCGTACCAAATAGATTGTGCCAAAGGGCATAAAATAAAAAAGTGATCAACAGTTTCCAATTCCAAATTACAAAAAGAACAATTAGAGTTAGAGGAATCAATAATTCCTTTTTGAAGCAGTAGATCTTTAGTATTTAATTTTTACAATAATGCCATCCAGACAAAAAATTTCAACCTTCGGAGGAGCCAAGCTGTGCCAAACACCCTTCATCAAGAAAGATAAAAAAAGTCTTAAGTCAAAAGACAATGCTTTATAAGCTGACATAACTGAATAAACTCCTTTATGAGCATGCATCTAGATTATTCTATCTTTAGAAAAGTTAGTTAAAATTTCTTTATGTAATTTTTATTTTAGTTAAAATTTAAGAAATAATTAAAACTTGAAGGATCTATAATTTATTCTAAAAATTTAAAAGTAAATTAAATTACCGAAATATTGAACTTAAATATTTTCTAGAAGAAAAAACATAAAGTACCACCATCAAGGTCATTATTTTTTACCCTTTTTCTTGGCCTTAATAGAAAAGTTTAACACCATCAAAAGTTATACTTAAATACATCGAATTTAGGAACTTCAGGAATATAATTGGAAATTGAAAAATGTCAAAATAAGAATTAAAATAAACATTAGGGTCATTTTTAACCATTTCTCTAAACATATTAATGGGTCAAGTCTTTTCTTGCAAATTTTGTTTTAATGCATGCCAAGTGAGTGGACTCTGTGTTAACAACGTTGTTGACATATCCATACCTGGCATTGATTTTGCACCATATGGAGTCCTAAACCTACCCCCACATATTCTACATTGGTTATAACTGTTAACACGTATCTGGGTTTTGAGAATATTAATCCACGTACACATATGGATTTATAAATAGGGTTGAGCTCATTTAATACAAAATCAATTGGCTTTGTATTAGATGGACTCAACCCCATTTATAAGTCCACATGTTTACGTGGATCAAAACTTTTTCAAGGCCCGTGGACGTGTTAACATGGTATCAAAGCAGTGGTCCCAGATTCATATGTAAGACTTGATTATATTTGAATTTAGGAAGTGCTTGTGGTTGGGTGCGGCCCATTCAAATTTGACAAATGTAATTATTTCATACCCAATTACACTTGATAGGGAGTATTGAAAAATCTTACATTTAAAAAGTACAAATGAATGAAGTGGTTAATAAATGGTGTAGAGTGAATCTTAATACAAATCAATTAATTTTATGAGCTTAACTTCATTTATAAGTTATGTACATGGATCAATACTTTCTTAAGGTACATGAACGTGTAAACAATAACTCGATGATAAGATGATGTTTTGTACCCCTCCCTATTGATTTTCACCGTGTTGTGGCTTATATGGCAAATGCCACATCATGGTCGTTGTTTACATGGCAAATGCCAAGTCATGGATAGAGGTCACGTGGATGATGTCATGCCATGGTTGTAGCTGATGTAAATAAAGTTACAAGTAAAATCCATCTTTAAGTCATATGAATTATAATGTTTTTTTTTTATTGAGTTATTATTATTTTATTATATTATATTAAACTTATATATTATTATTTATGTATATAATGAATTTCAATTTGATAAATTTATAGATATTTAATAAATTTTTAAGAATTTAATATATTATATAAATAATAGTATAAGAACTTAATATATATATAAATAATAGTATAAGAATTTAATGTATAAATAAATAATAGTATAGACGTTTAATACAATACAATAAAATAACATAAACTCAATAAAAAAATTTGCTATAGTTCAAAGATTTAAAAATAATTTTTCCCTAAAGTAACGTCATGTAAATAAATCATGTCATTGTCATGTAACGGACGTCGTTAGCGGTGAGGTCTGAAGTTTAATGGATTAATTCAACTTGGTATTTTTTAATAGATTAATTATAGTTCAATTTTAAACTTAGATGGGCTACAGTCTCTTATTTTATTTTATTTTTCTCTGGTTCCTTATTGATCAAGGGAAATGGAAAATACAGATAATTCTTAATCTATACTTTTGACATAAATGATACATAGATAAAGATTTTTATCGCTGGCCGTATATAGTTATATTCTGATCCATAAATTTTTTTTTCTCTTATTTGTATGAGCCACCAAAAAATTATAAAAACAAAAAAGTAAAAGAAATTATATCTTCCGGTTTGCAGCATGCGTCAGCGTCCTATTCTAAACTTCAAAAATGCTTTGATTATACGTATTATGAATGTGAATGAATAATATATTGTTTGTGAATGAATAATTTATTACTTATGAGAGAATAGTACTTAAATAGTGAAAAGAAAATCTCTATATAAAGGGATTGAAATTCATTAATGAGAAGGTTAAGAAAAAGAAGAAGAAAAGATAGATTACTCTCCAAATTCTTTCAATATTATAGTTTTCTAAATTCTCTCCAAACTCTCTCTAAATTCCCTCAAAATCATTCTACTATAAAATATTTTTCTTCTAGTTAAATACTACTAAATTCAAGTTTAGTTTTATAACAAAATAAGTAATTCAATCTTTATTTCACAACACGTTATCAGCACGAGGAGCTCCCGATCAAAACAATAAGGTGCATATTTCTTAATATTTAATATTTATGAATATATTAGTTGATTATATATTATCATGGATGGCTATGCCTCCTACTAATTTATATATTTATATTTATTTCTTCAATCTAACTTTATATTAATTGTTATTTTTATTTTGTTTTACTAACTACACCATTGATGCAAATATTGCTAGAAATGGTTCTAACTTTATGGATGGCTATGCCTCCTACCAATTTATATTTATGCACATTTATTTTTTTATTATTTATGTTAATGCAAGGCTATACCCCATTTTATATTAATGGACGGTTTTGCCCCATATTTATACATATCGTTATGTTAACTCACTTGCTATAAATAATCATATCAACATTATTTATTGATTTTACTTTATATAATTTATTTCTCAATATATTATATTAAAAAAAAATTCTAACGGCTATATTTTTATTACCAACGGTAATATAACGGTAATAACGGCTATATTTTTTCATTATAAATAGATGAGTTATAAATTTTATTCATTCACATAAATTCATACATTTTCTCTTTCTCTCTTTACTCTAAATTGTAAACATGATTTGGTATATTTATATTTGTGTTTTGATCATGACTATTATAATAGTTTTAGGAATAATTAATATGGAAGATGATTTTCTATTTGATATAATTTTAAGTATTATTGTATCATTTTTTGTACCACTATTATTTCTTGCAATATTCATTCATGATATAATTAATTAGTAAATTCTGATCATGTTTGATTTTTTTTAGTAGTCATCAAATTTATGAATTCTAATTGAGTTATATTTTTTTTATTAGTTATCATAATGACAAATCTAGCAAAGCTTGAGTTCGTTTCTCTTGACATCACGGGAAAAAATTATATGTCTTGGATTCTAGATGTAGAAATGCATCTTCGATCAATGGGGTTAATTGATACCATAAAAGAAAATAATAACACCACATTGCAAGATAAGGCCAAGTCTATAATTTTTCTCCGTCATCATCTTGATGAAGGATTAAAATGTGAATATTTGACTATCAAAGATCCAAGTGTTCTTTGGAAGGATCTAAAAGACATATATGATCATCAAAGAGATGTAATACTACCAGTAGTCACTGATGAATGGAGAGATTTACGCTTTCAAGATTTCAAAAAAGTGAGTGACTATAATTCTGCAATGTTCAGAATAGTATCACAATTAAAATTTTATGGACAGACAGTCACATATGAGGATATGTTGGAGAAAACTTACTCCACATTTCATGCATCAAATGTTACACTACAACAACAATACAGGATGCAGAGATTTAAAAATATTCTGAACTAATTTCATGCCTATTGGTAGCTGAGAAAAATAATGAACTCTTGATGAAAAATCATCAGTCCCGTCCCACTGGCTCAATAGCATTTTCAGAAGCAAATGCTACAAATTATTCCAGATATAAAAATTACAATAGCCATGGACGTGGGAGAGGTAGAGGTCGTGGATGTGGAAGAGGTCAATTCTTTGGCCGTGGTCGTGGAAATAAATATAATAATACTCCACAACAAACTCAGACTCAACCTCAAAAGAAGTTAAAATTAGTCATCAGTGGTGTTCAAGAAAGGCCTCAACATAAGTCTGAAACTGTGTGTTTCAGATGTGGTAGTAAAGGACACTGGTCACGAATTTGTCGAACACCACCACATCTTTGCCAACTTTATAAGGCATCATTGAAAGGCAAAGAAAAGGAAATAAACTTCAATGAGCATCATACTCATGTTAATGATACAACTCATCTAGATGTTTCTGATTTTACTGATGATTTTACTGACAATGGAAATTGAGACATCTCTAATTTTAAGTATATTGTTATTAATTATTTGATTCTGAAGAATATGTTATTGTTATGTATGTTATTTTTAAATTAAATAAAATGTCCTACTTTACAATTATTTTATGTTTTTACCTTAATTGATTAATTTTGTGTTTATCTATTTTGAAGTTTAATATGGATTGTACTCAACATAAAGATAATATTGGAGATCTCTGCATACCAGATAGTGGTACTACACATACTATCTTGAAAAATATAGATTATTTCTCTGAAATAAAGCCCACAAAGGTAGTTGTAAAAACAATATCAGGTCCTGTAGATCTGATTGAAGGAATTGGCAAAGCTAAATTTATGTTACCAAATGGAACAAAGTTTATAATTGATGAAGCTTTATTTTCACCAAAATCAACAAGAAATTTGTTGAGTTTTGATGACATATATCGAAATGGGTGTGATACCCAATCTATTACTATAAATGGTAACAAATATTTAAATATAGTTTCCTATGAATCAGGAAAAATACAAGTATTGGAAAGACTGCCAAAACTCCCTAATGGATTGCATTACATGCATATATATGTAATTGAATCAAATATGGCAGTCAAAGAAAAATCTTATGATCCTTCAATAATAAAGTTATGGCATGACAGATTAGGTCATCCTGGATCAGTAATGATGCGAAGGATAATTGAGAATTCACATGGGCATCCCTTGAAGGGGCAAAGAATTCCTCAATCAAATGAAATGCCATGTACAACTTGTTCTCTTGGAAAATTAATCTTGAGACCTTCACCATCTAAAATTCAAAATGAATCACCTATGGTTCTTGAAAGAATTCAAGGTGATATATGTGGGCCAATTCACCCACCATGTGGACCATTCAGATATTTTATGGTATTAATTGATGCATCTAGTAGATGGTCATATGTTTGTCAATTGTCAACTCGTAATGTTGAATTTGCAAGGTTGCTTGCTGAAATTATTAAATTACGAGCACAATTCCCTGATTATACAATCAAGAGGGTAATACTTGATAATGCTGGTGAATTTACATCTCAAGCATTCAATGATTATTGTATGTCTACAGGGATCATTGTTGAGCATCCTGTTGCCCATGTACATACTCAAAATGGTTTAGCTGAATCATTGATTAAACGCCTTCAGCTTATTGCTAGACCATTAATAATGAGAACAAAGCTTTCCATTTCAGTTTGGGGTCATGCAATCCTACATGCTGCTTCATTAATTCGCATCAGACCTAGTGCATATCATAAATACTCCCCACTACAATTGGCATTTGGTCAAGAGCCAAATATTTCCCATCTCAAAATTTTTGGTTGTGCAGTATATGTACCTATTGCGCCACCTCAGTGCACAAAAATGGGTCCTCAACGAAGATTGGGAATTTATGTTGGGTTTGAAACACCCTCGATTATTAGATATCTTGAACCTTTAACTGGTGATGTTTTTATAGCACGTTTTGCTAATTGCCAATTTAATGAGGTTATTTTCCCAACATTAGGAAAAGGGGAGAAAGAAGGGAAAAGGGATATTTCATGGAATGAACCATCATTATTGCATCTGGATCCTCACACAAAACAATGTGAATTAGAAGTGCAAAAGATTGTGCACTTACAAGCAATTGCAAATCAATTGCCAAATGCATTTACTGATACAAAAAGAGTGACTAAATCATACATACCAGCAGCCAATGCTCCTGCTCGTATTGAAATTCCAGAAATAAAATCTGAGAATAAAGACACTCATGAGTCTAAAACATGCCAGAAGCGTGGAAGACCAATTGGTTCTAAGGATAAAAATCCTCAAAAGAGAAAGGGAGTAGATAATCATATTGATAGCGAGGAAAATATCCCTGAAGAAATAGAAAATAAAGAAAGTCATGAAACATTATCATATACTGTTGCATGTGAAATCATAAATGACAAATATGATCCTGAACCAAAATCAGTCATGGAATGTCAAAATAGGCATGATTGGATAAAATGGAAAGATGCTATGCAGACTGAATTGGACTCACTAAACAAACAAAATGTTTTTGGGCCAATTATTCCTATGCCTAAAACTGTGAAACCTGTAGGATACAAGTGGGTCTTTGTACGAAAGAGAAATGAGAAAAATGAAATAATAAGGTACAAAGCTAGACTTGTAGCTCAAGGTTTTTCACAAAGGCCAGGAATTGATTATGATGAAACGTATTCTCCTATTATGGATGCAATTACGTTCAGGTATCTGATTAGCCTAGTAGTTTCTAAGAAATTAGAAATGCGTCTTATGGATGTTGTGACTGCTTATTTGTATGGATCACTTGATAGTGACATTTATATGAAAATCCCTGAAGGATTTAAAATGCCTGAAGCATTAAGTACAAAACCCAAAGAAATGTATTCGATCAAGCTCCAGAGATCTTTATATGGGTTAAAACAGTCTGGGCGCATGTGGTATAATCGTTTAAGCGATTATTTGATTAATAAAGGATATGTGAGTAATATTATCTGCCCATGCATTTTTATTAAGAAAACAATATCCGGATTTATGATTATAGCTGTATATGTTGATGATTTGAATATCATTGGAACAAAAAATGAGATCCATGAAGCAACAGTATACTTAAAGGAAGAATTTGAAATGAAAGATCTTGGAAAAACCAAGTATTGCCTTGGTTTACAAATTAAGCAAATGCACAATGGGATATTCGTGCATCAATCAAATTACACAGAAAAGATCTTAAAATGGTTTGATATGGATAAAGCAAATCCTTTAAGTACTCCAATGGTCGTTAGATCACTCAATATTGAGACTGATCCATTTCGACTCTGTGAAGAAAATGAAGAAATTCTTGGTCCTGAATTTCCATATCTTAGTGCCATTGGAGCTCTAATGTATCTTGCTAATTGTACTAGACCTGACATTTCTTTTGCAGTCAATTTATTAGCAAGGTTCAGTTCAGCTCCAACAAAAAGGCATTGGAAAGGGGTCAAACATATACTTCGATACCTTCGAGGAAATGTTGATTTGGGTTTATTTTATTCTAACAATTCAAAACAAGAATTGATTAGTTATGCAGATGCAGGGCATTTATCTGATCCTCATAAAGCAAAATCTCAAACAGGCTATGTGTTCATAAATAATGGAACTGCAATTTCTTGGCGTTCCCAGAAACAAACGCTTGTCACTACTTCCTCAAATCATTCTGAAATTATTGCACTATATGAAGCAAGTAGAGAGTGTGTGTGGCTTAGATCAATGACACATCATATTGAAGAATCTTGTGGTTTTCCAGTCAACAAAAGTCCAACAATTTTATATGAAGATAATGGAGCATGCATTGCACAGTTAAGGGAAGGATATATCAAAAGTGATAGAACCAAACATATACCTCCAAGATTCTTTTCATACACTCAAGAGCTAATAAAAGACAATCATATAGATATCAAGTATATTCAGTCTAGCCAGAATTCAGCTGATCTTTTCACAAAGGCACTTCCAACTACAATCTTTAGAAAGCACGTTCACGATATTGGAATGCGACATCTGCATACTATGTGAAGGAAGATTATACATATCAACTTGAGGGGGAGAATATCATGCACTGTACTCTTTTTCCTTAAGCTAAAGTTTTTCCCACTGGGTTTTTTTTAGCAAAATTTTAACGAGGCAGTTGCAAAATATTGTTATTCAAGGGGGAGTATTATAAATGTGAATGAATAATATATTGCTTGTGAATGAACAATATATTGCTTGTGAGAGAATAGTACTCCAATAGTGAAAAGAAAATCTTTATATAAAGGGATTGAAATTCATTAATGAGGAGGTTAAGAAAAAGAAGAAGAAAAGATAGATTACTCTCCAAATTCTTTCAATATTATAGTTTTCTAAATTCTCTCCAAACTCTCTCTAAATTCCCTCAAAATCATTCTACTATAAAATATTTTTCTTCTAGTTAAATACTACTAAATTCAAGTTTAGTTTTATAATAAAATAAGTAATTCAATCTTTATTTCACAACAATACGATTAAAAAAAATGATCAAAATGTATTCTTTTTAAATTACTGTTGACTGTACAGAAATGATAGTAAACCATTTCCCCATGGCCAAAGCTCTAGATATATATTCAACTCTCATCTGATGCTTAAAGAAGGAAAAAATGACTAGTTCCAACTTCCAACTTCCATGTTGTAAGCATTAGAAGATGAACATATATAGACATTCACTCTTGGAAAAAAAAAATCAAATGCATGTACAGTTGTTTCATTGAAAACCATCCATAGATTAGTGTTTATCTTGCAAAGACCATCTCATCCTCCTTGTTCTCGATGGAGCACTCTTGACCAAGAGAATATACTTACAACATGTTTTTGTCATTTTAGATGTATTCCACCTCAATTTGCCTTGGCCTTTGACCCTAGCTAGTCCTTTTTAAGACTAATTTTTCTATTATAGAACTACAATTTAATCTCTGAATTGTCATATACAAATAAAGTACAGTAAGATTCTATAAATTAATAATCTTGAAATTATATGTAATTTAATTAATTTAAAGAGATATTAATTAATTGATAAATTAATAACTTATTAATTTATGAAATATAATATATTTTGAAATAATGAAATAAAAAAATAATCATTTAAATATTTTAATAAAATATTTATTAAAATAAAAATAATTTTTATAATAATTTTTAAAAATTATATTAATATTTTAGTAAATACTAATAAGTAATTTAAAAATAATTTTTTTATGATAAATAATCATAATGCTATTTTTTACTGTATAAAAATAATTATATATATAAATATTGATTCTATATGATTTTGATCCCTTTATAAACTAAATACTTTTTTTTAATTTTCATTTTAATTTTTATTTCGATTTCAAAATATGAACAAAGTAGCTCTAACTGCCATGCTAATAAGGTTTAGCTAAACGTTTTACGTATTTATCGATATAAGGTGATATAAAGAAAGTACTCAGAAACAAACTTGTAATAATATTATAGGAAAAGCAAGTGTAACATGCATGGAGAGCTATAAAAAGCATCTCTTTATTGTCAGGTTACAACCAATACATTACCAAACAAAATGAAACTAAAGCCACAAGTAAATTATACGATTATGATCTAACAGTTGTTGGTCCAGAATTGTTTCTGAAGATAGTTCACCACATTCTTGTCCACTTGGAAAGCCTTGGTGAGAACATCAGGATTGATTGGTGGCTCGGATCCAAACACTGCATTTGCAATTGTAATAACTCTTGGATTTTGGCTGCTCAATCCAGCAAAAGCAACTGCATTAATCTTTCTGTGTTGAACTGAAAGTGAATTAACCAATTGGAAACACGAAAACATCTCCAGGATATAGAGTTTTTGTAATCAGGCAATTCGGGTTGGATGTCACGAAGCCAACATAGAGGGTGCCTTCAACGACTACTACGATTTCAGTGGCTCGAGGATGAATATGAGGAGGATTTAGACCATATGGTGCAAAATCAAGACGAGCCAAAGATATGCCAAGTGTGTTGAGTCCTGCTATTTTGTTAACGTTTAATAGAGCGACAATTGATACAACTTGATTGGATGTGTTTCCAGGAATATTAAGACCAGAAAATGAGAAATCTTTTGTTGTTGCAAGCATTGGATCCATGCAGAATTTTCCATTAACGAACACTGCATGCAAAAATATAAAGATAAACATAATTGAACATTAAAAAAAAAAGATATTGTTCAACCACAAATAAAAGGAAGGTAAATGCACATACCACCATCCTTAGGTTCTTTAATGGCCACACAAAAGTCCTGAAGAGGACTAGGATCATAGGCAGAGGCAGATGACACAGCTAAAGCCAAAAGAGCTAAAGCTACAAGAGAATAAGCTCCTTTAATTGTGTATAATTGTATATTATATAGCTGAAACTTAACTGAACTTATCTTAAAGAGGGTATTTAGGTTTGGGGATGAGAAAATTGCATGGAAAAAGGTGTATTTATAGAAGAAAGTCATTGAACAAGTCTTTTGTTATCTATTGATTGCTTCTCCAGGCATTTATTTCTTTTTAATTTTATGGGTGACACATATTCTACAACTACTATATTCAAATTTTTCTTTACCTAGATTAAGTATTATATAATATTTGAACTCGTCATTTTCCTGTTTGATTTCTTGCTTTGTTAATTATAGTTAACTTTTTAATTTAATTAATATGTAAGCTGACCACCTCAATGGTTGATGATTTCAACCATTGATTTCAAGTTCAACTTAATCTATTGTTTTCACTATGGAATTGAATCTCTTCAGATTGCTTAAAGTGTTAGTGCTTGCCATTGGTGTGGTGCTTTTCCATAGATTTTGTAAAGAAACCCTTTTATGTATTTAGCAGCGAGTTTAATTAAGGAACCTCTTTAAATTACTGATACTATATGACTAATTTATTCCAAGATTAAGATATTTGCAAGACACTCCTTTTGTGTATGGAATTAATGCTTTACCAAATGTTGAGTGTCTATTTGTGTCCTGATAATTGATTATTTCTCTAACTCAAATCTAGTTACTGCTTACTGCTTCAGTTAAAAAAATAAATAAATAAAGTTTTTGTGGACCAGATACATAACATAATAATAATAATAATAATCCATTTTTTTAATTATTCTTGACTGCACTGCAATTCTTCTAGAATATGTTGTTACTCAGATATTGACTAGTGCAAGGAGTGATTGAACTTTTTTTTTTTAAATATTGTAAGGAGAAACATACATGTCGACATATTATTAAAATGTTTCCCGTTGAAACATTCCTTTTATTATAAGAAAAAAATAAAAATAAAAATTAAGAATAAAAGTGTAAAATTAACAAATTTTCTTATGTAACGGTCTTGGGACAGTACTACATATACTATTATTCATTATTATTATTCATATTCCAAAGGTTGTATCCAATGAGTAATGAAATTTAAGGCATGCATATGTACATGGCATTTAATCTTCAATATTCTCATAACAAGGTAAAGATTGATTTCAAAAATTTGTAAATAAAAAATTCAAAATTGATGAATTTATATATAAATATGAAGTTTATAAATGTTGGAAATTTTTATTAAGGTTGATATCAAACTATTTAGACTTTTATGGGTTTATCCAATTAAAACTGTAAAATAGTTGAACTTCATGTGATTATATCAAATGAAAGAAATTGAATTTTTAAGTTAATTAATGATTTTTCATTATAACACCATAGGTTGATTACCATAGGAACATAAATATATATATCTAGTTTATTAAAAGTGTAATGATATATGTAGTGACTCATGATAATTATGGACAATTATATGATAATTTTTTTAAAATTTACAATTTTATTACCTCTTTTTCTGCCACATGATATAGGAGGAAAATTAATGGGGTTATTTTGATGATTAGTTGCTCAATAGCGTGACATCTATCTTTTTCCTCATTAAATCATTAATTAACCAAGGAAAATTGGACAAGGACTGGTTCCAAGGAAAATTTCATTTATATAAGTTTAGGAAGTTAGAGATTTGTTCTTCCCTGAAATAAAAAATTAACCATTGAAAACTAGTTAAGCAAGTCTACATTAGTTTTCTGCAGATTGCGCAGCTTCAGTTTGTTCTGGTTCCATTGAAGCACCCCAGCATTGAAATGACCTTTGGCTCAGTTGATATGCAAATGAAATTACACCATGATGTAAAATAATAAGGAGATGATGTTATGACTCCATTTTCACTTCTAGATTGTTTTATAATTTTCCAGTTGTTAAATCCTCTTGTGCTGCATACTTTTACTTCCAACATTACTCATATTTTGTTGCTTAAACTTTTGTTACTTTTAATTTTCATTTAGAACTTTTACTTAATGGTCATTTAGGATTATACATTGGTTATAAGAGTGTGTATGTTTGAATTTTATAGGTTTGGGCACTTTTATAAAATTATTATAGTTTTATGGAGTGTATTTTGTATTTGATCATGAGATGTGTGTGTTTTGTATAATTAAATAAAAAAAACATTAATAATGTGTGTGATGGAATTTCTCCTATTTATGGGAAAGAGTGAGATGGTCTTTTGGGATCTCATATTAGTTATAAAGTATGTATATATTTAGGTTATATATGTTAGTATGTCTTTACAAAATTATTATGATTTTATAAAGGAGTATGGTCTATCAGTAACTCAATTTGTACTTTTGTTATTAAAAACAAAAAAACTTTGCCCAAATTAAATTTAAAGACGTTGAAGTTATACCAATTTCATCAAATCTTAAAGTTCAAGTAAATTTTGTGCCACATTACTTTGCCCAAATTAAATTTAATGACAATGAAATTATACCAATCTCATCAAATCTTAAAGTTCATGTAAATTTTGGTGCCCCAACTGAAGAAATGATTTCGTACTTTCGTATAAAACTCACTTCACTTGATAATGTAATGTCTCGTAATTGTTTGCCCAAATTAAAATGATTTCGTGCTTCCATATAGAACTCACTTCACTTTATAATGTAATATCTTGTAATTGTTTGCCCAAATTGAATTTAAGGACAATGAAGTTATACCAATTTCATCAAATCTAAAAGTTCAAGTAAATTTTGGGTTTCAAGTGAAGAAATGATTTTGTGTTTCCATATAGAATTCACTTCACTTGATAATGTAATGTCTTGTAATTGTAAAAATTGGGGTTCTTTATACAAATATATCAAAATTCAAAAAAACTTTCAAAAATGACGTTAGCTTTAAAAACTAACTTTCCTAACTTTTTTTTTTCAAATATAGACCACTTTCTTTGTCACTATTATTTTTAGGGTTGTTTTTTTTCCAACATTTTTTTCCTTTTTACTGATTTTTTCAACTTATTTTAAAAAATTTAATTGTTTTCTTTTGTTTTTCAACAATTTTTTTTTCTTTATACTATTTTCATATATTTTTTCTTAAAATTTTTTTTACTAAACATTTTTTTCTATTCTTGTGGTACTATTTTTTTTTCTAATGTCTTCATCTTTTTTTTTCAACATTTTTTTACTCAACGTTTTTTTATTAACTTTTAAGGTGCTATCTTCATTTTATTCTCAACATTTCGTTTTCTTTTTACTCAATATTTTTTTTTCTCTTAAGACATGTTTTTTTCAAATGAATATTTATAAACTAAATATTTTCAATCATTGTTAAATCAAGAAATAAATTTCTTCAATTGTTGTAACAAGGATAAATAAACAAAAATTTCTCCTTTTATATTCTTAAAGAATAAGAATTTTATTTTTTAACATTAATTTATTTATTAAAATATGTAACAACTTTTTAAAAAAAAAATTATTTGATACTTATTGATTATCAATATGTAACAAGTTTATAATTCTTATGATGTATTTGCAACTTCAACAAGGAAAAAAAAAGCTGAAAATTTTAAAAAAAATCAAGAAAAACCAACAAACAAAAAAAAAACTACAAACAATAACTGAAATAACACAACAATAAAAATCAAATTTTTTTACAGTTGTTGATCGTTGTTGATTTTTTTTTATTTACAGTTGTTGATTATTGTTGTTGTTTTTTAAATTATTCTTTCATTATTAATGATAAAATTAAGGCCATAAATAAAATTTTACTTTTATAGTATTAATGACAAAAATAGTAATTTTTTTTATATATCTCATAATTTTTATTGTTATTTTTTTTATTTTTAACAAAAATCAACAAATATAAACAAAGAGAAACAACAAAAACAATTGAAAACAACAACTGAAATAACAAAATCAGTAAAAGCAATAAAAAATTGTAGTTATTGATGTTTGATAATTTTTGTTGATTTTTGTTGTTGTTTGTTGTTTTTTCATTTTTTTCATCATTGATAACTTGTTTCCGGAACTCTTGAGCTTAAGACCCTATAATCAATGAACAAAGGGCAAGGTGAGAGGTGGGGAGAGTCCCCACAGACACTCCAATGCCTAAGTCAGAGAATAGAAAGAGAGTTTGTATAGAGAGCAAGGAACAATTAGAATATAAGAGAATGAGATGATGTCGAATGAGAGGTATGGAGTCCTATTTATAATGATGCTTAAACCTGAAAGGAGTAGGATTCCTTGTGGGATAGGAATCCTAATCCTCGTATGAGAGTATTCTCTCTTTGCTTAGGAATCCTCTTTGGGGTAAAGTCCTTTCCATGAACGGATTCTGCTACCTTCCATGTCCGGGTAACCTTATTCAAAAAAAAAAAACCCTTTAATTAAATAGGAATATATATATAAGTAGTATCAAGAGTCGCCCCCCTCGAGTATATTTGGATATTTATGTCCGTCATATCCAACTAGAATAGAGCAGTTATGCTTCCCTATAGAAAGTAGTTAGGTACTACACAGTGACATAGAAGGGTGAGTTGAGGTGGCCAACCTCAGTCATAGGAAGAAAGTAAAGCTCGGTACCGAGTCTTGAAACCATTGTGTTGCTGAGGTGTCATCTGGACCTTTAGAGCACCCTAAATCTACGAGATTGAGTGCAACAAATTAACTCATTTGTGTAAAAATGACGTGACGGAACCAGTCATCATTAGATTTTTGATGCTTGGTGCCAGGACGCGAGGCTTAAGTGCTCGGAATCTCAGTACTGTAGAAGCGACCTGAGGGTGTCAACTTCAGTCACTAGACTTTAGATGCTCGAGGCTTAGATGCTTGGTGTAAGGATGCGAGGCTTACATGCTTGGAAATTCAGTACTATAGAAGCGACCTGAGGGTGCTAGCTTCAGTCACTGGACTTAGATACTCGGTGTAAGGACGCGAGGCTTACATGCTCAGAACCTCAGTACTATAGAAGCGACTTGAGGGTGCCATCTTCAATCACTAGACTTAGATCTTAGTGTACTAAAAGCGCGACTTGAGTGCCAGATAGTCAGAGTGTGCCAAAAGCGTAGCTCGGATGCTAGTTTAGAGTAAATAAAAAGAGAGTTGGTAAAGATGTGTATGGGTTGAGGCATGGCTATGCTGCTTCGATTCTTAGGGATTTGAAATTTGAATCGCTTAAGCAATGCGTCTTTTTGTGTGTCAGAAGATGAGACATTTTTGCTGCCATCATAATGACCACTCGATTAATGGGTTTTACTTTTCCCAAATTGCCCTTAATGATATGGGGAGAAGCAAATTAATAATGAGGGAAATTAATGGCGTATTTCCTTATCCTTCTATAACTCTATAAATATCTCTGTGCTCATCAATTGATGCATTTTTCCCTTTTGTTTCATCATTGTCACATTTGCGTTGCTACTACTGCTTCATTTTTGTCTGCTGCGATCTTTACACTTTGTAACCAGGTGATCTTTGTCTTTCTCCTTCTTTTTCCTATTTTTTTTATCTTTTGTGCATTTTTCTTCTTCATAAAAAATATTATGGCACCGAGGGAACAGGTTAGTTCTAACCTATTTATGTCAAAAATAGATGATGAACTGCTGGGGTGGTATCGGAGGCGATTTTGTATTCCCGTCGATCACACCCTCCATACCGTAGATAGGAAGTGTAGGGCTCATACTCCCATGTTAGGGCTTAGTGGATTAGTGGTATGTTTTGACCAGCTAGAGGGGGGTTTAAAGTTTTTGTTAGATCCTTTCGTCAAAAGATTCATGAATAGGTATAACATAGCCCTTGGTCAGCTCCATTCAAATAGCTATAGGATTCTGACTAGGTTCATCCAACTGATGTACGAAGAGGGTAGGGAACCCTATTTAGATGTCATTCGATATTTGTATAGTCTAGCTAGGAAGAAGGGACAACTGATGTTTTCCCTATCAGTCGTTCCTAACCATACCCTTTTTGTAAAACTTCCAGACCTCCATAAGAAGTAGAGGCATAATTTTTTTTATCATCGAGCACCCGTCGGACTTCGTGGATGTCCGGTAAATGTGGTTTGATGAGTGCCACAAGGTGAAAAGGCCTTTGAGACTTCCCAATCATGACACAAAAATGGTTTTACAGTTGCATCTCGATGGTCTTACCGAAGCTCAATCGACTGAGGACATATCTAGAAGATACCTGTGGAGAGTCTGTCCAGATCGTGTTCATTCTATTGGTACGTTTGGGTTATTTAGAGGTATCCTTCTAACTTTCTTTATCTTTTAGATTGTAGATGGTTGAATTTTTTCATTTTGCGAATGGGATTTCTCTTCTAACTAATGAACTGGCAGCTCTAGACGAAGTACAGGCATCCTCTTCTTTGGAACTTGAAGCCCTTGCGGCCCCTGAGGAGATGACTATTGATCCTAAAGGCAAAAATGTAGTCGAATAATCCCGTGTTGGGAAGGGAGGTCAGCGAAAAAGGTGATTGATTGATCAAAACTCTTGTGCTGAGGGGCTCGACAAAGAGATATACATCCAATGCCCGAGGTTGTCTGGGTGTCCAGATATGAGGGGGTGGATATTGAATAAAATAAAGCCTCTGAGCATCTCGAATAACCAAGTGAGAGATCAGTATGCAGAGTGCAGAGTCATTGAGGCTGCCAGTGGATATGCAGCACTGGTCTGAGGAGGGTCCGGAGGGGTTACTTGATTTGATGATAAGCCATTCATTAGAAATAAGTGAATGTTTATCTCTGTTACTTGCACTTTTACTTACACTTTTACTTCTATTAATATGAACTTCTCTTGTCACAGATGACCTAGGCCTTGCTATTGGCAAAGGACCAATATTTTTATTTCAAAAGTTAGTATAATCTGAAGGAGGTGGAGTTCGGGACAATAGCTATTGACTTCGAGAAGAAGCTGGATGGTGCCAAGGCAGCATTAGAGCTCTACCAGAAAAAATATGCAGAGGCAAAATTCGAGGCTGAGGTGGGCTAAAAGAAAATCGCCGATTTGGAGCATAGTCAAGGTCAATTTATGAGGAGGATTAAATAACAGGATCTTCAAATTGCAGATTTGGAGAAGAGGCTATATGAGGTTGAGAAGTCTTGAGAAAATGACAAAAGATCCTACCAAAACATGGTAAGGGGATTTCTCAAGGCCTACAGGTCTGAATGTAGGAGGATCCTGCTTTCTCAGAATCCTGAGTTAGACTTGGAAATACTGGATTGAATAACACCGACAGACCTTGCAAAGATTGCTGCTGAGGAGGATGCTCGTCTAAAGGCAACTACCTTATGTACAAGGAATAATGTTGAGTCTGCTCTTGCTGCTGAGCCTATTGCACCTTCTAATGACACTGATGTTGTTTCCCCCTCCGTCTCTGGGCCCGACAGTCCTGATATACAAGTAGTAGAGTAGAGTTGTTTCCCTCCTTTTTTTTTTGTAATCGATCTGTTGTAAAAACATTATTGTTTTAATGAATAGATACTTTATTAAATATCATTATGAGTACAGTTTATTGATAGTATTTTCTAAGGCAATCTAAGTTCCAAAATCATAGTATCTCTTTGCCTTCTCTATCTCTTAGTTTGTATTCTCCTTTGGTTGTGTGTTCTGAGATTTGATATGGACCTTCCTAATTTGGACCTAGCTTGCCAGTTCTTAAGTTGCCTTTGCCAATATCTGCCCTTCTAAATACCCAGTCTCCTAATTTGAACTGTCTTGGGCGACTATGCCGGAGATGATGCCATGCCACCTTATGCAAATGTGCTTCAGTTGTAGCTGCTACCCGCTCTTGCTTTTCCTTTAATAGGTCCAGGCATATCTGGGCATCAATGTTGTTGATGTTGTGATCGAGATTTCGGCTGACCCTTTAACTTGGTGAACCAATCTCCACTAGTATTACCGTGTCTATGCCATAAGTTTGTTTGAATGGTGTCTCCTTGATGGATGATCTAAGAGTGGTTTTGTAGGCCCAAATCATATTGTTAAGCTCTTCGACCCAATTTCCCTTTTTCTCATCAAGTTTCTTCTTTAA
Organism: Mallotus nudiflorus; assembly: GCA_947683625.1. NCBI lineage: Eukaryota > Viridiplantae > Streptophyta > Magnoliopsida > Malpighiales > Euphorbiaceae > Mallotus > Mallotus nudiflorus. Next base: position 1,768,794 of record CANTUR010000418.1, read on the forward strand.
TCCCTGTATGATAATTCTATTGGTGACTTTCGTTTTTTCATTTATTTGCGAGTGGGTTACTGAGGTGAAACAAAGTTTTATTCTGAGGTCTGAATAGAAACCTCTAAATTTTTCATTGTCAAACTATTTGCCATTATCTATAATCAAAGTGTGAGGGGTAATGAACCTGCAAATGATCTCTCTTCAGAAGACATGTTGTATTTGAGCTTTTGTGATGGTTGGAACTGCCTCCACTTCTACCCATTTAGTTAAATGGTCTATAGCCACAATCAGGAACATTTTTTATGAAGTGGAAGTTGGGAAGGGACCCAAGATGTCCATCCCCCATATGGTGAAGGGCCATGGGCTGCCAATTGGATGTAGAGGGTGGGAAGGTTTGTGATTGAGTCGAGCGAATTGCTAGCACTTATGACATGCTTGAGTTAGCTTTTGGGCATCATTAAACATGGTAGGCCAATAGTATACTTGGAGTAGTGTTTTTTGGGTTAGTGCGTAGTGGGATTCATGCGCTCCACAAATTCCCTCATGGATTTCCCTGAGTATATAATTCCCTTCCTCTAGATAGATGCACTTAGACTATAGGTGTGAAAGGGATTTTTTGTAAAGCTCCCCTTAGTGGATAGAATAGTGGGCTGCTCTCATTTTTAGCTTTTGAGCTTTTAATTTATCTTCAGGGAGAGTTTCGTATTCCAGGTATTAAACTATCAGATGCATCCATTCCAAGACTTCTCGTATCTTCAAGACTTTAGGAGCTTCTGTACTAGGTTTTGTTAATGCCTCAGTGAATTCCATATCTTTAAATGGTTGGTTGTCTTCAGTTGCTGATTTGGCCAAGAGGTCAGCCTCAGAATTCTCCTATCTGCATATCTGGACGATCTCCCACTGGCCCCCTTCTTGTTCAATTTGTTTCAAGAGTTGCCTGACTTTGTCCACGTACTTAGCAATACTGGTGTCCTTGATCTAGAATGTGCCGTTAACTTGGTTTACTACCAGCTGGGAGTCTGAGTGTATTATAAGGTGTTCAGCTCTAAGTTCGGTAGTTAATTTCAAGCCTGTGATGAGTGCCTCATATTCTGTTGCATTGTTGGTTGTGTTGTACTCTATTCGAACTGCATATCGGATATGAATTTTATACGGTCCTCTAAGAATCACTGCAGTGCTGGATCCTTGAGCGGAGGATGCTTCGTTAACATGGAGTTTCCATTCTAGTGCTCTGTGAAGGTGAGGTCTTTCGGAGCCATTTCTTGAACAAAATCTGTTAATGCTTGTGCTTTCACTTTTTGGCAGGGCTCGTAATCAATGTCGAATTCTCCAAGTAACATTGACTATTGAACCAGTCTGTTCGAGGTCTTCGGTCTTTGTAGGATTTTTCACAGGGTGAAGCGGGATCGGACAACGATAGGATGGGCTTAGAAGTAATGTCGGAGCTTCTGGGATGCATGAACCACAGCCATGGCCAACTTATCCAACAGTGGATATCAGACTTCGGATCCTCGGAGCATTTTGCTGATGTAATATACCGAGTTTTGCTGGCTTCCTTCTTCTCTTACTAGTACTGAAGTGATGCATTCTTGGCCTATAGAGAGATATAACTACAATGTTTCATCTGGGATAGGTCTGCTGAGTAAAGGTGGTGAGGACAAGAATTTCTTGATAACTTCGAAGGCCGCTTGGTAATCTGCCGACGAGACAAATTTTTTAGAATATTTTAAAGCTTGAAATAATGGTAGACACTGTTTGGCTGAGCATAAAATGAAACACCCCAATACTGTGATTCTGTCGTTTAGCTTTTGTACTTCATGGATTTTTTTGGGGCTTTCATATTGAGTATGGCTTCCATTTTCTCCAGGTTGGCCTTAATACCTCTATAGGATATCATGAATCCTAGGAATTTGCTTGCTTTGACTCTGAAGACACATTTTTCTAGATTTAGCTTGATCCTAGACTTGTTTAATAATCAAAGAACTTGATCCGGATCCGCTGGGTATTGTTCTGTATGTTTGCTCTTGATGATGATGTCATCTACATATACTTCCACATTTATACCAATCTGGTACTATAGTACCTGGTTCATTATTCTTTGATATATTGCTCCAACGTTCTCCAGTCCGAAGGGCATCACCTTGTAGCAGTATAGGCCTTTATGGGTGATGAAGGATGTTTTCTTCTGATCTTCTTCCTTTATCGATATCTGGTGATATCCTTATGCCATACCAATAAAACTATATAATCCGTGGCCAGCAGTGGAGTCTAAAAGCTAGTTGATCATGAGCAATGGGGAGTTGTCAAGGACATGCCCAATTAAGGTTAGTATAGTCCACACACATCTTATACTTCCCATTCGCTTTTTTTGACAAGTACCACGTTGGCTACCCATTCTGGATGAGTAACTTCCTTAATGAATCTAGCTTCCAATAACTTTTTTATTTCCTCAACAATTATCCCTAATCTCTCATAAGCAAACGTTCTTTTTTTCTAGGCCACTAGCTTTGCTCCCAATCTGATGTTTAAACTGTGACAAGCAACCAGTGGATCCACATTGATGATTTCAGATGCCCGCGAAATGAAGTCTTCCGAGTGTTTAGTGAGGACTTCCTTTATTCCTTCCTTGATGTTGTGGTCGAGTTCATTACCGATCTTCACCACTTTACTGTCCATAATTTATAGGGCTTCCGTGTCTTCAACTGGTTATAAACCAGTGCCCTGCTTCTCTATTTCCCATGTTTCTAGGGGGAAGGCTTCCACCTGAGTCTTTATGGCCATCTGGTAACACTGTCTAGCCATATGCTAATCTCCTTGGATGGTAAGAGTTTTGCTCTTAAATGGAATTTTCATAGTTAAGTGTCGAATACTGGTGACTGCATCTGCTTCATAGAGCTTTGGCCATCCTATAATTCTATTGTATGCCAGTGGGAGATCCACCACATTGAATACTGTTTGAATAACTTTTATTTCTTCATCGTCTTGATTCCCAAATTCTAGGTTTAACACCACGACTTCCATTGGCTATATAGTTCCTCCACAGAAGCTTATGATGGGTTCTGGATGGTCTTCAAATTAGTGATAGAGTCTCCCATCACTTTGTATGCATTCTAGGATAACATGTTGATAACACTTCCGTTGTCCACCAATAACTTATTTACTAAGTAATTGTCTATATACGCATTTATCACTAGGGTGTCACAATAGGGATAGTGAACATGTGAACCATCTTCTGAATTGAATACAATATCTCTTTTCTTGAAGAGTGGCTTTTCTCCCCTAATCTATTTCAATTTCTTCTCAGTATTTTCTCCATCGATGATCATGTTAATAATGCCAATTGGCTCCTTCTGAGCTTTCTTTACTTTCGGCCTGTCATGCACCTAAGTTTCTAGGTTTTCACTCCTTCTCGACGTGTCTGTGAAATTATTGGGTTTACCATTCTGCACCAATCTTTCTATAGCATGCTTCAGCTCTCTGTAAGCCTCAGTGTCGTGCCTATATTCTCGATGATACTGGCAGTATTGTCCCTTATCTTCTATGGATCTTCGGCTGGGGCTTATTCTCTTAGCTGGGGTGATTCCGATGCCATTCTGCCTGATCCACATGAGAATCCTTGATCGAGAGGTGTTTAGGGGTGTGTATTTATCCACTTCCCTGTTAAATCTCTCTATTTGGTTTTTAAAATTTATTTTTGGGAAGCTTGCTCGTTTGGATCTTGGTCTTTTATCTTTGGCTGGTGGTTTTTCCTCCTCCCTTCGCATCATTCTATCTTCATCCATTTTTATCATTCTGATTGCCATCGCCATTGCTTCTACAAAGGTGCCTAGTTCCTTGGTCATTATCTTGTCTTTAAGCTTTATGAGTCTAGTGCCATTTTTCAAAGCTTCTATGGCAACTTCATCAATGAGGCTTTTGATATGTATAGCTGTTTAATTAAATCGATCAAGATAACTTCATAGAGACTCATTGACTTCTTACCGGTACATCCCAAGATCGTTGATGTTTTTAGTTGGGGAAATATTGGTGATGAACCTGGTATGAAACTGCTCTGCCAGATCCTCAAAAGAAGTGATGAAATTCTTCGGGAGTTGATGAAACCACTTTTTGGCATTCTTTGTAAGTGTGCTTAGAAAGACCCTACACATGATTCCATCATTCATATTCTAGAGCAACATCCTTGTTCTAAACGTCGATATGTGGTAAACGGGATCTCCCGTCCCGTCATATTGATTAAGCGGTAGGATTCTGAATTTAGTAGGGATCTCTGTCTGAATTATCCTTCTTATGAATGGATTTTTGTTATCCATAATGCATTCATCCTCCTTTCTTGGTTTTGTTCAGGCTTTGTGTATAACCTCTTCAACTTTCTGTGCTAACTTTAAGTCATCAAGGGCCGAAATTATTGAACTACATTCCCCTTCCAGCGCTTTCCCCTTTCCTAAGCTTGTCTCTGGTGCTTGTTGAGGTGATGTGTTATTATCGATTTGAGCTGGTTCAGAATTTCCACTTTGTATTAAAGCATTTAGTTGTTGCTGCATTAAGGCTATTTGCGCTTGGATATTTTGTATTATAACTTCTTTGTTGGTTTGGTTGAGGTTGAATGTTTGGTTTACAATGTTCAAGTTTAGTGTGGTTATTGCTGGTGTGTTTGTTAAACTTGAAAAAGGTATAGAGGGTATTGAATGATGGTGGTGTTATAAAGGAGCATAATGTGGAAAGTCTATGCTCGAAGCCGGGCATCTCTGGGTGTTGTCAGGAAGTGAATGTGTATGCCTGAATAAAGTTCTGACTTACTGAAAAGTGGCTAAAAGCACTATTGTTTAGAGAGAGCTTGAGAGATTGTTTGAATGAATGAGTGCAGAAGGATTGGTGTTAGTTTCAGGAGTCGAAGTTGGTGGTGGGCTGGAAGTCATGGTGTAAATGTCTTTAGCTTAGCAGGTATATGAATGGCTTTTCCCAAGAGTTCCTATAGACGACGCCACTTGATAACTTGTTTTCGAAACTCTTGAGCTTAAGACCCTACAATCAATGAACAGATGGCAAGGTGAGAGGTGGAGAGAGTCCCCACAAACACTCCAATGCCTAAGTCAGAGAACAGAAAGAGAGTTTGTATATAGAGTAAGGAACAATTAGAATATGAGAGAATGAGATGATGTATAATGAGAGGTATGAAGTTCTATTTATAGTGATGCTTAAGCCTGAAAGGAGTAGGATTCCTTATAGGATAGGAATCCTAATCCTAGTAGGAGCGTATTCCCTCTTTACTTAGGAATCCTCTTTGGGGTAGAGTCTTTTCCATGAACGGATTATACTACCTTTCCTGTCCGGATAACCCTATTCAGAAAAAAAAAACCCTTTAATTAAATATGAATATATATATAAGCGGTATCAATCATTAATAATAAAATTAAGACCATAAATATAATTTTTACTTTTATTAGCATCATTAATAAAAAGGATAATTTATTTGATATATTTCATAATTTTTTTGTTATTTTTATTAAAAAAATAATTATTGAATACTATGACTAATTTTTACTTTAATTAGTTTAATTTATAAATTATAAATAATTATGAAAAAATAATTATTCAAGATTATGAATAATTTTTAGTTTAATTGGCTCAATTTTTATATTCTAAACAATAATAAATTTTAAAATAAAAAAATTATTATTTAAAATATAAAATTAAATTATTTAAAATATATAAATTAAATAAAATCATACAATTAACTTAAATTAAAGATAACAAAAAAAACACAAAAAAACGCCGATTTTGAAAGTTGACAACACTAAGTTAAAACTGGTACAAAAGTAAAAAGTGAAAATACAAAACTGAAAAATAAAAAAATGAGCAGATCACGAACGAAATGAGAGGGGTTTGACTTAACCTATTTTTGTAATTATCTCTAAAAATTGACTGTTCGAAGCTTGGTATAAGCCCAATTAATAAATATATAATTCTTTTGCCAGGTGTCTTGTCTAATCTTGATAGTTTTATGGGTTGAAGCAAGAATTCTAAAACCTAAATCATATCCACATCTACACTAAGATTATGAAATAGACTTTCATGCTCAAGTGTCCTTGATTATTTTTCAAAGATATAAACCTAGTCACCACATTCTTAAAATAAACTAAATAATTTTTTAATTTTTTTGTTTCATTTTTATAGTTTGATCGACTACACTTATGTACAAATACACAATACAAATTACTTTACATGTTGATTATCACTTTACAAATTATTAATTAAATTCAAATTTCATTTTATTATCTCTCTTTTCCGCGTCAATTTCAAAATTTAACACCAAATTATATATAATTTAAATAGGTAATAATTTTAAGTTAATTTTATTTTTTACCAAGTAAATTAATTTGGAAATATTACATCTGTAAAATATTTAATTTATTTTTATTAAAAATCGTTAATTTTTTCATTTAGTATAAAATGTTAATTGTTTCAGAAGTTGAGTTGGATGGATATGTAATATTATAAGAGGGAACGTATTTTTCCATACTCATACTTATTTAAAACAAATTTCCATGCTCATATCTTAAACTACTCAAATTGTCCTTAAACCTCCTAATTCAATTTCTTTTCAAAATCATATTCAAAGTTTCAAGTGAATTATAAGAAAAGTCTTTCAATTATAAATAAATGTTCGGATTATTTGATAAAAAGTTATTATTAGTAAAAATGTCAAATTAATTGTTTAAAATCTTTAATTTATTATCATTATAGTTCTATTAAATTAAATTGAATTAATTAAAATTTAATAAATTTTGAAAAGATTTCCAATTCTATAATATACATATAATATAACATAATGTTGCTTGGTAAATTGATGAGATGGTATGCATCGTTAGTTGGAGAGGTACGCGTGGTGAGTTGAGAGTAGAGAAGATGAATAATTTAGCAAATGCAGACCAACAACAGAGACAAAAGATAACAAGAAAAAAATGGGAAGCAACACGTCACCGTTTGACAATGTAAAACATATTATTATTATTATTATTATTGCAACTCCGTTTAATGCAAAAATGAAACGCGTTTTGGTTAGTGTTGAAGGATTGTAGAGTAAGCATCTTCATGCCCACCTTTCCATATCCTCTGTATCTCCTTAATTAGCTGCCGACGACTTACCAAATAAATTTATTTTACAATTTTTTTTTCTCTTTTTACATTATAAAATATTCACTTAGTCTTTCATAAAACTAAACAATTTATGAATGTTTTTCTATTAAAATTGAAAATTGTGAATTTAATACTTTATAGGTATAAAATGGATAATACTTAGATTTTACCATTAACTTTATTTATTTTCATCCATATGTTTTTTTTTTTTTTAACTTGTGGTAATTTAACCTATAAATTTTACTTTTCATAATAATTTTACATATTTAGACTTAAATTCAGACGTAATATTTTCATGTGTAAGTGAACATAAAATTTAATTTTTCTATTCTTAATGTCACAAATAATACGATAGTAATAGTAAAATAAAACAAAATCAATACATCGAGATTTATGTAAAAAATCTGAAATGGAGAAAAATCACGAATAGAGAAGTAAAAAAATTCACTATATGGATAATGGATACATAAAGTATTGAGGATTGCTGCATTATTTTTTTTTCTTTTAATTTGCTAACAAAAACATCAATTATAGCAATGAAGATAGACTATATATTTTGGAAATTTTTGCATACATCAAGTGTAGCAGACTAAGAAAATTTTTGTAATATATCATCCAAATATTTTTCGCTTGAAAAATAAAAATTAGACACATGTTTATATTATTAAAGATTTGAACTAGAAACCATACTTAAGTGAAAACAACTCACTGCTAATTGATCAGTGCAATGTAGTAAGTGTTAGTCAAAATTAAAAATTTTTCATTTTTATATATTTCTGTCTTTTTTTTTCAAAAATCATCTAATAGTGAGGGCCCTCCAACACTTTTAGAAATTTAATATTTATTAATATATTTTAATGTATTTGTTAAAAAAAAAAAAAACTATGGATGGCCCCTCAACCTTGATATTTTTATATTTCTATTTTGACTCTTATATTTTTAATAATATTCTAAATTTATATATTAAAATCTAAACCATCCGTTTCAAATTTAATAGTTGGAATAGTAGTATAAATCAGCAACAATAACTTTATGAAGCCTTAAACATGAACTATATATACGTTGATTACATATGGAACAGCTAGCAATGTGAATAACATTTAGCCGGATACTTTTTGCATTTATAAATAGCTGATAACAAAAAAAAAAAAAAACCCTCAGAAACAAACTTGTAACATTATAGGATAATCAAAACCAACATTGAGAGCTATAAAAAGCATCTCTTTATTATCAGGTTACAACAAATGCATAGTGACCAAGCAAAATGGAATTAAAGCTGAAAGAATAAGATTATGATCTAACTGTTGTTGGTCTAGAATTGCTTCTGAAGATAGTTCACCACATTCTTGTCCACCTGGAAAGCCTTGGTGAGAACATCAGGATTGATGGGTGGCTTGGATCCAAACACTGCATTTGCAATTGTAATAACTCCTGGATTTTGGCTGCTCAATCCAGCAAAAGCTACTGCCTTAGTATTTCCAGTGTTGAACTGAAAGTGGATCAGACCGATTGGGAACACAAAAACATCTCCAGGATATAGAGTTTTGGTAATAAGGCGATTCGGGTTGGATGTCACGAAGCCAACATAGAGGGTGCCTTCAACGACTACTAGGATTTCAGTGGCTCGAGGATGAGTATGAGGTGGATTCAGACCATATGGTGCGTAATCAAGACGAGCCAAAGATATGCCAAGAGTGTTAAGTCCTGGTATTCTATCAACATTTAAGAGAGTAACATTTGAACCAACTTGATTTGATGTGTTTCCAGGAATACTGAGACCAGAAAATGAGAAATCATTTGCTGTTGCAAGCATTGGATCCATGCAGAATTTTCCATTGACGAACACTGCATGGAAAACATTTAGACATAGTTTAACCCGACTTATTACAATCAGCCCAAAGAAAAGATTGTTCAAACACAAATTGATTAAGGAAAAGAAAGTATTATATATATGAGTTATTTTAATGATTGCTTATATATATGCACATACCACCATTCTTAGGATCTTTAATGGCCACACAGAAGTCTTGAAGAGGACTAGGATCATAGGCAGAGGCAAATGACACTGCTAAAGCCAAAAGAGCTAAAGCTACAAGTGACTGAGCTCCTTTCATTGTTTATAAAAAATATTAATTATATAGCTAAACTGAACTTCATCTGAGAGAGGTTCAGGGGATGAGAAAATTGCATGGAGAAAGGTGTATTTATAGATGAAAGTCATTGAACAAGTCTTTTGTTATCTCTTGGCACTCTTGAATGCTTCCGCTGCAGGTATGTATTTGTTTTTAATTTTATGGATGCTAGAAGCAAATTTTTCTTCACCTAAATTAATTATAATACAAATTTTGAACTGGTCATTTTCATGGTTCCCTTTTCCATATTTTATTTCTTGCTTTGTTTATAGTTAACTTTTCAATCTAAACTTATAAAGTGACGACCTCAATGGTTGATGATTTCAACTATTGATTTTCAAGTTTAACTTGGTCTTATTTTTTCACTGTGTGATTAAAGCTCTTCAAATTGCTTCAAGTGCAACTGCTTGCCATAGTTGTGGTGCTTTTCCATAGATTATTGTAGAGAAACCCCTTAGCAGCAAGTCTAACTAATACTATATAATTAATTTATTCCATGAGAAATTAACCTTTATTCAAAGATTAAAGAATTTGGAAGACAGCTCCTTTTGTATATGACATTAATATCATCTGAAATGTGAAATGTGAAACTTCACAATTGCTTTGTTAGTTTCTTGTTTGAACTAGAAATGCAGAGTTCATTTCACTTAACTTGTTTGCAGTATATTTCATGTTTCATTGACATATTCTTGATTAGCCAATTGAGGCTTTACCAAATGTTGAGAGTTTATTTGTCCCTAAACAAGAACTCAATTCTAAATCATATCCCAATCATATCTCTAACTCAAATCTGACCAACCGTTGATAACCATACACTAATATAAATTAAGTAAAAGATGTCCAAATTAGTTGCATACATATATATATATATATATATATATATATATATATATATATATATATATATATATATATTCCTTCATGTTATGCCATGGCCTTAATACATAGCAACAGAATGAATGTTATGTTCAGGTTACAATTCATGAGGCAGGAAAAACATTTCTGCGTTTATATTAATCTTCTCCAGTTGATTGCAACTTTGCAAACATATCAGCTAAATTTAGAGTTAGACACAATGGTTTTATAACCCAAACAAAAAAAAAAAAAGAAAAACATAACTCAGCCCCTCGTAAGCTACTCGGAGTTTGACTCAAAAAAACTCATTTAAGCTTGTTTGTTAAGATAAACGAGTCAAGTCTAAATTTTATTTTAAAACTTGTTTGATAAACGACAAGAGTTCAAACTTTCTAAAACTTGGCTTGTTTAAGTTCACAAACAATCTCTTAAAAAGCTCGCATGTCAACTCTCAAGCAAGCTCTTGAACAAGTTCATTAAAGTGAGCTAACTTGCAAAAATGCTTGCGAACAAGGAACAGTGTCTATTGTGATATAATTTTTTTTTAAAAAAGAAGGAACAGTGTCTATTGTGGTCATATCAAAACCTCCAATTGTAGCAGCAAAGTAGAAAATAATGATATTCTCATTGCCACGATCACAGCAGACTCGAACCACCATTATAACTATTTGTATTCTTCAAATAGAATTGATTACTATCTAAAGTTGCAACCATACATTCATCTTATATAAAAATTTCAAAGTTAATTTAAACTTTTTGATATCATCAAAAATTTATAAAAACATCATTACAAAACATCAAAGTTTCATTATATCTTTGAGGTAAATTGTACAGTACAAACATTGGTTTTAGGAAAGTGGAACTTCATACATGCATTGGAGTAGAGTTCATATTCTTTATTTTCAATTTTTCTAACAATCTAAAGGCAATATTTTCTCTTATTGCAATCTACATCCATGGCAACACTTAATGAATTAGTAACTAGTATAGTAAAGTTGGATCAATCATTTTGATGGTGGAAGTTTTGTAAGATGGTAAAAGAGAGTGTATTTTTTATTAGCTTTTTTACACATAGTATATGTTTTGAACATATCAAGGCCTAAAGAGTTAACACATCATAGTCCAAGCCTAAAGAGTTAACATATCATAGTCTAACTCAATAAAAATTGTCATATCATACCGCCGCGCTACCTTCTTCATAAGATTGTTGACCATAATCTTACTTTACTTTTTTTTACTTTTTTACACTAAACCCTATAAAATTATTATCAACAGTCTCATGAAAAAGGTTACATGGTAGTGTGATATGATAATTTTTACTAAGTTGGATTATAATATGGCAACTTCAGTATACGTAGTTATAATTATTTTGGGCAACTTTTTCTATGTAATTAAAATCACTGTTTTATAACTAAAAAGATACAAATTAAACTTATGGAACTAAAATGAAATTTAGTATAAAGTTTGATAAACTCTAATACAATTTTCCTAACACAAGGCTTATAATGTATCATTTATATATGTAAAATTTATGTGAAATTGTAATAGCATGTATTAAATTGTGTGTGTGAAATGTTTCTACAGTTTATCAATAAGAATAATTGGTTCAAAGTTCTATTTGCCATACTATTCAGATTTGTTGTATTGAATTTTCATTAAATATTGGTTCTAATCACAATATACTTTTATTTATGTGCATACTTTATGATGCGGAGCAATAAGTCTTGGAATGAGTTTGCAGAACAATTGATAGCATATATAATTTGATTAATTTCATTATTATTATTATTATTAGGATTTTATTTTTATTTTAATTTAGTATTTATTAGAAATTAACTTTCCTATATTGTTAAGGATTTGATTTCCTACCTTAGTTAGAATTGTCTTTATTTTTATTTCCTAAATAAAAATTAGGGTTTGTAGATTTGTGCCACCCTATAAATATGTAAGCCTTAAGGCTATGTGAGACAAATTTTGTTAAGTTAATTATTCAAAATTATTATTTTCCTAAATTCGGTATTTTTGTGAATCAATGAATTCTTGGATGCCTATTTCCTTATATTTATGCGCAAATCAATAGGTTATAAAATAGTAGTATTTGGTAATCGTGCGCTATTCAACAAATATTAATTCCCTTTTATCACTCTTTTGTTGCATCAGTTTACAAAACTATTGCTACATGGATAAATGATTTGGTTGTGTTTTGAAAATGGTGAGATATTGTTATATATTTTCAAAATAAAAAACAAGGAGAAGGAGCAGCATGCATTGTGGTCGTAATAAAACTTGTGATGGCAGTAGTAAGGTAGAAAAAAATGACATTCTCGTTGTTGTGATCGCAACTCAAACCACCATTATAACAGTTTATTTTCTACGAATAGACATGATTATTATCAAAGGTTGCAACCACACATTTATCTTATAGAAAATATCAAAGTTAATTTACTATAGAAATTAACATTTTGATATCATAAAAAAATTTGTAAAAGCACCATTACAAAATATTAAAGTTTCATTGTATCCTAGAGACAGTTAGAAAGCCAATTGAGATTGTAAAATTGTATATTACTATGATGATTAATGTCTATAAATACAAATACAAACGATCATATACAACAACTGAAGATAATAACTAGTTAACAAACTAACTAAAGTTGTGTTAGATTTATAATGATAAATGTTAGGCAGAGGCAGATGACACAACTAAAGCCAAAGGAGTCAAAAGAGCATGAGCACCTTTCATTGTGTATAATTTTATATTATATAGCTGAAACTTAACTGAACTTATCTTAAAGAGGGTATTTAGTTTTGGGGATGAGAAAATTGCATGGAAAAAAGGTGTATTTATAGAAGAAAGTTATTGAACAAGTCTTTTGTTATCTCTTGATTATTTCCCCAGGCATTTATTTCTTTTTAATTTTATGGGTGACACATAGTCTATAACTACTATATTCAAAATTTTCATTACCTAGATTAAGTATTATATAATATTTGAACTGGTCATTTTCCTGTTTAATTTCTTACTTTGTTAATTATAGTTAACTTTTTAATCTAACTAATATGTAAGCTGACCACCTCATTGGTTGATGATTTCAACCATTGATTTCAAGTTCAACTTAATATATTGTTTTCACTATGGAATTGAAGCTCTTCAAATTGCTTAAAGTGCTAGTGCTTGCGATTGGTGTGGTGCTTTTCCATAGATTTTGTAAAGAAACCCTTTTATGTATTTAGCAGCAAGTTTAATTAAGGAACCTCTTTAAATTACTGATACTATATGACTAATTTATTCCAAGATTAAGAAATTTGCAAGACACTCCTTTTGTGTATGGAATTAATGCTTTACCAAATGTTGAGTGTCTATTTGTGTCCTGATAATTGATTATTTCTCTAACTCAAATCTAGTTACTGCTTATCGCTTCATTTTTTTTTAAAAGTACATTTTTGTGGGTCATATACAAAACAAAATAATAATAATAATAATCCATTTTTTAAAATATTCTTGATTGCACTGCAGTTCTTCTAGAATATGTTGTTACTCAGATATTGACCAGTGCAACGAGTGATTGATCTTTTTTTTAAAAAATATTGTAAGGAAAAACATACATGTCGACATATTATTAAAAAATTTCCCATTGAAACACTCCTTTTATTATAAGAAAAAAATAAAAATAAAAGATAAAAGTATAAAATTAACAAATTTTCTTATGTAACGGTCTTGTGATAGTATTACATATACTATTATTCATTATTATTATTCATAAATTAAAGGTATATCCAATGAGTAATGAAATTTAAGGCATGCATATGTACATGGCATTTAATCTTCAATATTTTCATAACATGGTAAAGATTGATTTCAAAAATTTGCAAATAAAAAATTCAAAATCGATGAATTTATATATAAATATGAAGTTTATAAATGTTGGAAATTTTTATTAAGGTAGATTTTTATGGGTTTATCCAACTTAACTCTAAAATAGTTGAAGTTTACATGATTATATTAAATGAAAGAAATTGAATTTTTAAGTTAATTACTGATTTTGCATTATAACACCATAGGTTAATTAACATAGGAACATACACATATATAGCTATTTAGTTTATTAAAAGTATAATGATATATGTGTTACCCATGGTTAAAGCCTTATGTACCTCATAAACTAGTACCTTGTTATGCTAAAAGTGTTTTTTTTTGGGTTATAACAACATTCATAAAGGCTATAAATGTTTACTTCTTGATTCTAATAGAATTCAATACTCACACCATGTTCTCTTTAATGAGCATGTTTTCCCTTTTACAGAGAATGATGTGGTTCCTACCAGTGTCCAACAATCCTCTTCTGTGCCTTCTGTGACTATTCTACCACCTCTACCCTTAGTGGATCACTTTTTACCATTTATACAGACTCCAGCTTTTGCAACAACCCAGTCTCCTCCTCCTTCCTAACTATCGACCAATCCCATTCCCACTCAACTACCATCTTCTCAACCCTCTATTCCTTTATCGAACTCAACTGTTATTCATAATTCTGCATTTACCCATCCGATGACAACTCATTCCAAGATTTGTTGCGTAAAGCCGAACCATCTTATTTTACTTAGGCTGTCAAACATGAGAAGTGGCACAAGGCTATAGGAGAAGAAATTGATGCTTTACTTTTCAATGGAACTTGGGAATTGGTTCCAAGAGAACAAGCAAGAAACATTGTTGGCTACAAGTGGGTTTATCACATAAAGAAAAATTCAGATGGCTCCATTCAACACTATAAAGCAAGACTTGTTGCTAAGGGCTTTCACCAATGCCCTGGAATTGATTATTCTGATACTTTCAATCTTGTCATTAAACCAACAGTGGTTTGTTTACTTTTAACTTTTGTTGTTTCTCTTCATTTGAAAGTTAGACAGTTTAATATGTCTAATGCTTTTTTGTATGGTCACTTGAGTGAAGAGGTTTATATGCATCAACCTCTGGGTTTTATTGATTCCACTCAACCTAAACATGTATGTCGTCTTAATCGATCTCTTTATGGCCTCAAGCAAGCCCCAAGGACATGGTATTGTCATCTTACTTCTGCTATTCTCTCTCTTGGTTTTCGGGGTCCACATACTGATAGCTCTCTATTTTATTACAACAATGGTGCCAAGCTTGCCTTTTGTATGATTTATGTTCATGATCTCTTGTTTACAAGTAATGATGATCATTTTATTGATTTAGTGGTGCAATCTTTGCAAAAACAGTTTACTTTAAAAGATTTGGGCCGCTTGCATTATTTCCTTAGTGTAGGGACAACCTGGAATGGTGATTCTTTATTGCTCACATAAAATAAATATATCATGGACATATTGGTTAAAGCTCGCATGCACAAAGCTAATTCCATGTCTACTCTAGCTTATGCAACAACTCGGTTACATGGTGAGACATGTGAGCTTTTTTATTATCATACTCTCTATCGTATTATTGTTGGTGGCCTTCAATAATTGGCTGTGACCCAACTTGATATTTCTTATTCTGTTAATAAAGTTTATCAATTTATGCACAAGCCATTTGCATCATTGGGTTGCTGTTAAACACATCTTACAGTATTTAAAAGCCACCTCACATTTCGGTTTGTTAAATTGACCCTATTCACATTTTGTTTTGCAAGCTTGTACTGATTTGGATTGGGGAGGTGATCTTATTTATCATAAGAGTACCACTGGTTATGCTATTTATCTTGGGTCTAATTTGGTGTCATGGGGTTCAAGAAAATAACAAACTGTTGCCCTTTCTTCAACTGATGTTGAATATAGGGCCTTGGCAACCATATCTTCTGAAGTTCTTTAGCTACATTCTCTTTTTAAAGAAATTGGTTTTCCTAGTTTAACCAAATATGTAGTATGGTGTGATAATGTCTCTGCTATATATTTGACAATTAACCCCATTTTCACTCTTGTTCGAAGCATCAAGAAATAGATTTTCAGTTTGTCCATGAAAAAGTCAATCAATGAGAGCTTCAAGTTTGGTACATCAGTTCCAAAGACCAAATTGCTGATATGCTCACTAAGCCATTATCCAAATCTCAGTTTCAGCTTTTGTGTGACAATCTTACAGTTTTTCCAAGAGCTGTTAAGCTTAAAGGAGGGTGATAAGGATATCTCCTCATCTGTTTTAATCTCATCGGTTCATATTTAAATTTATCTTAGCTTGTCAGTGGTTTGTTTGTAGGCTACCTCTTGTTGTAACAACCTTAGCAAATTGTTATGAACTCTTGTACTATATAATCAGTTAATGAAATACATACAGTAGCTATTCATTGGCTCAAAACCAATGTTATCAGATGTAACATAATAAGGAGATGACATTATGACTCCATTTTCACTTCTAGATTGTTTTATAATTTTCCAATTATTAAATCCTTGTGTACTATATACTTTTATTTCGAACATTAATCATATTTTGTTGCTTAAACTTTTGTTACTTTTAATTTTCATTTAGAACTTTTACTTAATGGTCATTTGGGATTACACATTGGTTATAAAAGTGTGCATGTTTGAATTTTATAGGTTTGGACACTTTTATAAAATTACTATAGCTTTATGGAGTGTTTTTTGTATTTGATCACCCGATGTGTGTGTTTTGTATAATTAAAAAAAAAATTTGTAATGCGTGTGGTGTAATTTCTCCTATTTTATGGAGAAAGGGTGAGTTGGTCTTTCGGGATCCCATATTAATTATGAAGTATGTATATATTTGAGTTATATGTGTTAGTATGTCTGAATATGTATATATTTGAGTTATATGTGTTAGTATGTCTTTACAAAATTATTATTATTTTATAAAGTAGTATGGTCTATCCCTAACTCAATTTGTGCTTTTGTTATTACAAAAAAAAAAAACTTTGTCTAAGGACAATGAAGTTATACCAATTTCATTAAATCTTAAAGTTCAAGTAAATTTTGTGCCTCATTACTTTGCCCAAATTAAATTTAAGGACAATGAAATTATACAAATTTCATCAAATCTTAAAGTTCAAGTTAATTTTATTCCTCAAGTGAAGAAATGATTTCGCGCTTCCATATATAACTCACTTCACTTGATAATGTAATGTCTTGTAATTGTTTGCCTATATTAAAATGATTTTTCCATATTGAACTCACTTCACTTAATAATGTAATGTCTCGTAATTGTTTGCCCAAATTGAATTTAAGGACAATGAAGTTATACCAATTTCATCAAATCTTATAGTTCAAGTAAATTTTGGGTCTCAAGTGAAGAAATTATTTTGTGCTTCTATATAGAACTCACTTCACTTGATAATATAACGTCTCGTAATTGTAAAAATTGAGATTCTTTACACAAATATATCAAAAATCAAAAAAACTTTAAAAAATATCGTAAACTTTCAAAACTAACTTTTCTAAATTTTTTCATTCAAATATAAATCATTCCCCTTACTACCATTATTTTTAGGGTTATTTTTTTCAATATTTTTTTTCCTTTTTAATGACTTTTTCAACTTTTTTCTCAATATTTTATTTTTTTTATTTTTTTAACATTTTTTTGCTTTTCTACTGTTTTCATCTTTTTTTCTTAATATTTTTTTTTGTTGTATTCAATATTTTTTTGCTCAACATTTTTTTTTTGCTAAACATTTTTTTTCTATTCTTGTGGTAATATATTTATTTTTTTAATGTCTTCATCTTTATTTTCTCAACTTTTTTTTGTTCAATGTTTTTTTTTTAAAATTTGTAAGGTACTATCTTCATTTTATTTTCAATATTTTTTTACTCAATATTTTTTTCACTTAAGACCTTTTTTTAAAAAAAAATGAATAATTACAAACTAAACATCTTAAATTGTTGTTAAACCATGAAATAAATACCTTCAACTTTTGTAACAACAATAAATAAACAAAAATTTCTCCTTTTATATTCTTAAAAAATAAGGATTTTTTTTACTTTAATTTGTTTATTAAAATGTGTAACAACTTTTTTTTTTTTTAAATTATTTGATACTTATTGATCATCAATATGTAACAAGTTTACAATTCTTATGATGTATTTGCAACATCAACAAGGAAAAAAAAAGCTGAAAAAAAAAAAAACTAAAAACAACAATGAAAAACAAAACAATAAAAATCAACAAATTTTACAGTTGTTGATTGTTGTTGTTTTTTTAATTTTTTTTAAAAATTATTCTTTCATTATTATTGACAAAATTAATGCCATAAATAAAGTTTTTTACTTTTATAGAATTAATGATAAAAATAATAAATTTTTTGATATATCTCATAATTTTTATTTTTTTAATTTTTAACAAAAATCAACAAATATAAATAAATAGAAACAACAAAAGCAACAAAAAAATGTAGTTGCTGATGTTTATTAATTTTTGTTGCTATTATGTTTTTTCAATTTTTTAATCATTAATAATAAAATTAAGACAATAAATATAATTTTTATTTTTATTAGTATCAATAATTTTGAAATTTTTACTTTAATTAGTTTAATTTATAAGTTCTAAATAATTATGAAAAACTAATTATTGAAAACTATGGATAATTTTTAGTTTAATTAGCTTAATTTTTATATTTTAAATAATAGTAAAATTTAAAATAAAAATTATTTATTTAGAATATACAATTAAATTATTTAAAGTATATAAATTAAATAAGTACATACAATCAACTTAAATTAAATATGTCTTTAAAAATAATAAAAATGTAAAAAAGTTAAAAAAAATGAAAAAAAAAAAAACATAGAAAAGGCCGAATTTGAAAGATAAAAACACAGAGATAAAACTAGTGCAAAAGTGAAAAGTGAAAATACAAAACTACAACTAAAGAAATTTCACAGTTATTTTTTTTCAAAGTTTACTATTTTTGACTTAACCTATTTTTATAATTATCTCTAAAAATTGAGTGTTGGAACCTTGATTTAAGCCCAATTAATAAATATATAATTCTTTTGCCTGGTGTCTGGCCCAATCTTGATAGTTTTATGGGTTGAAGCAAGAATTCTGAAGTCTAAATCATAATCCACATCTACACTAAGATTATGAAATAGACTTTTATGCTCAAGTGTCCTTTGATTATTTTTCAAAGATATAAACCAAGTCACCACATACTGAAAATAAACAAAATAATTTTTTAATTTCTTTTTTTTCATTTTTATAGTGTCATCGATTACACTTATATACAGACACACATGTTTCTATTCTAACAAAAGCTTAAACTATAGCAATGAAGATAGACTAAATATTTTAGAAATTTTTGCACACATTGAATGTACTATATTATTAAGAATTTGTGATATATCATCCAAATGTTCTACGCTTGATAAATAAAAATAAGAACATGTCTATATTAATAAGTATTCGAATAAGAGATTTTATTTAAGTGGAAACAAGTTTCTGCTAGTTGATCCAATGTAATGCATTAAGTGTTAGTAAAAATTAAAAAGTTTTCATTTTTATGTATTTCTATCGTTTTTTTAAATAATCTAAGAGTAAGGGCCCTCCAACACTTTGAGAAATTTAATATTTATTCATATAGTTTAATATATTAGTTAAAAAAAATACAATGGATGGCCCCTCAACGTTGATATTTTTATATTTCTGTTTTGATTCTTATATTTTTAATAATTTTCTAAATTTATATGTTAAAATCTAAACCATCCGTTTCAAATTTATTAGTTGGAATAGTAATATAAATCAGCAACAATAACTTTGTGAAGCCTTAAACATGAACTATATATACGTTCATTACATATGGAATAGCTAGCAATGTGAATAACATTTAGCCAAATACTTTTTGCATTTATAAATAGCTGATATAAAAAAAACCCTCAGAAACAAACTTGTAACATTATAGGATAATCAAAACCAACATTGAGAGCTATAAAAAGCATCTCTTTATTATCAGGTTACAACAAATGCATAGTGATCAAGCCCAAACAAATAAAAAAATCCTATGTGACCGAAATTTAAAATTGCTCACCACCAAAATCTAGACCAAACCAGACGAAATGAAGCTTAGAAACACACTCGCCGGTGCTCAGGGAAGAGGATGAGACCGGCAATATAGACGGAGGTGGCCAAAAACGGAACGAACGGTAAATGGTTTAATTTCGGGCTTCGTAGCTTCTGTTGCTTCAAATGGCGCCGAAGAAGAGAGGGGAAGGTGGCAGAGCTAGCTAGCAGGTGGTGGAAGACAGGGAGGCACTCTGAATGGAGAAGAAACGGATGGTGAGGGAGAGGGGAGGGGTGATCGGGGAGAGAGAGTGAGGGAGAGGGTGTTTTGATATTTTGTATATATATATATATTGTATATTATATGTATATATATTATTATATACTATAGTTTATAACTTTATAATAATAAAATAATGTGTGTGTATATCTAAACCACACATTTAAATATACACATGCACAAATATATATATATATATATATATATATATATAATCTCATAAAATACATTCGCACAATGTAATTTATTAAAATTTTAATATTAAAATATTATTTACCAAATTAAATATTAATAAAATAATATTTCCCGAAATAATGAACTTAAAGTCATACATTTACGTAGAAAATGTTAATTAAACGTAAAACTAATAATCATAATAATTTACAAGATAATAAAATAATAAAATATTGTTTTAAAATTATTAACACTGCATATCCTATTTTAAAATAAAAAAATTTAAAAACTAAAGTTATTACAGGTAATGCTATTATAGTTAGAATTAAGCTGAAGCTAAATACAATGGCATTGAATTTTGATGGTGATATGGACTGTCTAGCCAAGGTTGAGGAATCGATAATGGCTTTGGATTGGTAAAGGTATGAAGTTGTATTTTTTTTATGCATTACTGATAACACCATAAGTTGTAGCTAATGCTCTTTATATTTCTGCCATTGAATTGAGGCCGATGAGTTGAGGATATATTTCCTCTGCTATTGATAACAATAGCCATAGAAAATAAGAGTTGATCTTAATGAAACCAAACTAGATAGTTAACATTAGGAATAAGTTGATTTGTGGTGGAATCGAGAATTTCTTTTGGAGGAGAAACTTTAGTGCTATTAATTATACCATGAAGGTTATAGTAATTCAGAAGTGGAGAAAATTGTAGTTTCTAAGGAATCCAATTCTTGGAGTTTAATTTAATTGAAATGGTTTAATTAACCTGTGAAGGTGTTGTAGTAGAAGAAGAAGATATGAAAGAAAGGAAGGAAGAAGTGATAGTATAAGAGACTAATGAAGAAGAAGAAGAAAAAGAATAAAAAAAGATGATGATAATAAGGAAGGAGTGGTCTCGAAAACCAAGTTAGAAAGCCAATTGAGATTGTAAAGTTGTATATTGGTATGATGATTAATGTCTATAAATACAAATACAAATGATCATATACAACAATTAAAGAGAATAACTAGTTAACAAACTAACGAAAGCTGTGTTACAGTTGTAATGATAAATGTTATCTTAACAGAGGTAAATTGTACACTACAAATATTTCCTTTAAGAAAGTGAAATTTCATACATGCCTTGGACCAAATTTTCATATTCTTTATTTCCAATTTTTGTAAAAAACACTTGTTTATTGTTTATTAATAGGCTTATTTAGTATTAAATGAATATATTTAATCTTATTAGTAATGAGTATTAATATTAGATGAATATAATATAATATAATATAAGTATATATTAATATTATAAGTAAATATAACTTAAATTA
Organism: Mallotus nudiflorus; assembly: GCA_947683625.1. Lineage (NCBI taxonomy): Eukaryota > Viridiplantae > Streptophyta > Magnoliopsida > Malpighiales > Euphorbiaceae > Mallotus > Mallotus nudiflorus. The sequence goes on from CANTUR010000418.1 coordinate 1,790,622, forward strand.
TTAAGTGAAATTAAAAATCACATTGTTTCATTATTAAAAAAGAACTATGCATATGTTGATTACATATGAAACAATAATATGAATAAGTTTTAGCCAAACATCTTTTCTATTTATCAATAGATTATACAAAGAAACTAAGCACTCAAAAGCAAACTTGTGATATTATATGTAGAGGGTGCCTTGAATGACCACTAAAATTTCAGTGGCTTGGGGATGAGTGTGAGGTAGATTTAGACCATATGGTGCATAATCAACATGAGCCCAAGATATGCTAAGAGTGTTAAGTCTTGCTATTCTGTCAATGTTTAATAGAGTAACATTTGAACCAACTAGATTTAATGTGTTTCCAAGAATATTGAGACCGAAAAATGAGAAATCATTTGTTATTGCAAAATTGGATTCAAGTAGAATTTTCCATTGACAAACACTCCATGCAAAACATATAAACATATTTTAACATCCAAAAAATAAATAGGAATAGATATAAATAAAGTGAAGAGAGATAAAAATAAAAAGATATTGTTCAAACACAAATTAATTAAGGAAAATAAGGTATATATTTACACACCACCATTCTTAATATCTTTACCATCCACACATAAGTCTTAAAGAGGACTAAGATCATAAGCAGAGGCAAATGACACAGTTAAAGCTATTAGGCAATTTTTGTAAGTGCACAGTTTACAACAAGTAGTGAAGTTCAAGTATTGAGTATCATTCCTGTTAGGAGATTAACACCAAGCACTAGCCTTAATTTTATTTCCACAAGCTGACATATAAATTAATTTGAAATGAACAATGAATTAATAGCAAAGATAAAATATAAATCTATAATATCCCCTTAAAATCCAAAAAACAAAAAAAAAAACTAGAGTCCGAATTTGCTTCATTAGCTACTTACTTAAATTACAGGATTTAATTTCAACTCAATTTGATAACACATGCAAGGGTAAACCTTTTAAATTACCTAAAGTCACTTTTGAGATCAATTAATCATGCTAAAACTAATCACCTCGTATTTTCATGGTCAAGTCAATTAATTAAGGATCATTAAGTTCTTTAGCAAGTTAGTACTCTCTAAAGGATACTTATACTTTCGTGATCAATGTTCCTAAGTTTCACAAGTTTATGATTTGATAAATCATGCACCTTTCGTCGTGATCCCCTCCAGGTCATGATCCCTTCATGACCCTTTGTTCGGTTCGTGAGCTTCAATAGTCTCAAATTGGCAAAGTTCCTGAGTCGCTTACAACTTGCCCTCATAGTCATAAGCATCTTGTGACTTAAGCTCCCTTCAATGCTCAATGGTCAACTGCCATTCCATTTGCTATATTTTCATTAGTCACGACCTAAATCCTACCTTTACAATCATGAGCGGCTGTTTCTTTTCAAAAAAAAAAACTATTTTTCATTTAATGAAAGTAGGAGATGATAAAGGATGAACTTAATGCCTCTAACAGCTACATTTGTGATGTGCTTAAGCAACCTCTGAAGCCTTATTCAAGATTTAGAAAACTTTGGTGGTTGAATATTTTCTTTTAGCATTCAATTGAATATTTTCTCTTAGCATTCAATTGAGCACTCTTATTCTCATCAACGTTATTTATAATTCATTAACTCCTTTGAGAGTTGGTTATATGTTTAAATATAGGCCTTAAACTTCATCTAATTCTTCGATTAGATTGGAAGGGAAGTGAGGTTAGATTCTAAAGGAATTAGTTTAAATATTTCTCCATCAAAACACTTAGCTTTATCATTAGAGCTAAGCCTTGCTTAAAAACTCATTGTTGTAAGGTTTAGAGATGATCTTTAATACTCTTGTAATCTCAATCTTTGTGAATAAGATTGGTGTGGGGATTATAAATCCTAACTTAGGGATAAATTAGCTGGAGACGTAGATTCATTTGTGAATCAAACACCTTAAGTTCTTTTATGCTATATTCTAATTCTTAATTATTCTTTAATTATTCTTTCTTTTAATTTCTCAAAATTCCTATTCACACACCCCCTTTAGGGCAATTTCAATTTTTTATTTTTTAATTTAATTTATTTTTTTTTTGTCAATAAGAAGGTCATATGATCTAAACATTAATGGACTGCACAACAGGGGACAATTCTCCCATTTTAAACTAACGATGACAAGGTTAGAATCCTGCAAGATTAGGCAATCAATATAATATCTCCATTTTTAAAGCCCATTTAATATAAAATATAATTTTATTTAATTCATGCTTGTCCCATTCTTGATAGTGTTATGTCTTGAAACAATAATTCTCAAGTCTAAACCATATCCTTCAACCCTTTGTAACTTAGAAGCTCAAGTGATAGATATTATAAGGTGAGGTTATGAGTTTGATCTCCCAATTGTTAAAAAAAGTCTAAACCACAATCACGTGAGACTTTTAAGTTCAAGTGCATAATTGATTCTTTCTCAAAGAGAAATTAAGTCAACGTACCGCATACCTAAAATAAACTAAATAATTTTTTAAAATTAAAGGTTTACAATAAATATGTCCTACCTATGGATAACTTAAAACAAAAATCAGTTAGTTTTGTTGGATTAATTCAAAATAATTGTCAATTTTAATTTTTAAATATTTTATATTTTAGTTTCTTTGTAGACAAAAGTCACTCAAAAAAAAATTGATAAAATTAGCAAATATATATATATATATATAAAATTCATGAATATGCTTTCACTTTCATATTTATTTAAATAAATTCTATATTAAAAGTCAATTTTATGTTTCAAAATAATTTTTAAAATTTAAATTAGAAAAATGAAATACAAATACTTAAATATAGTAAGAAAATTACAAGACTACTTCTGTCATAAGTTGAAAATAGTAACCCAAAATTATATTTTTTTCAAATTAAATTTGTGAGTATTCGTTCATTACTGAGGTACAAAAGGAATTAAGCTTATGTCAATGAGATGCATATCAATTGAAGATTCAATTCCTAGATGGAGTATAGTTGTAATTTATTTAGTGATTTTATAGATGAATTTCTAGTTTGTTCAAATACTGATTTGATACATTAACTCATATGTTTGTTAGGCAATACGTAGCTGATTTTTGCAAATTTTAACTTGAGGGTTATGTACTATCTTGAAATTGACAGTTTAAACCTTGATTTAATTCAATTAATATAAAAATATAATTTTATTTAATTGACGCTTGTCCGAATCTTGATAATTTTATGACTTAAAACATTTATTTGCCTTGGCCTAAAAATAAAAATTTTCAAATATTTTAAATTTCATTTTTGATATAAACAAAAGTCACTCGAAATTTTTTGATAAAATTAGCAAATATAACTGCCGGTAGAAATATATATATTTCACGAATATGCTATTGCTTTCATATTTATTTAAAGAAATTCTATTAAAAGTAAATTTATATTTGAAAATAATTTTTAAATTTTAAATTCAAATAAAAATTGATATTTATAAATTAATTTATTAATAATTATATTGAAGAAATATAATATTTTTTCAAAGTATAAGAAATATGAAATATAAGTACTTAAATATCGAAAGAAAATTACAAAAGTAATTTTGTCATAAGTTGAAAATTGGAACCCAAAATTACGTTTTTTTTTTTATTCAAATTAGATTTGCGATCATGCGTTCATTACTGAGATGCAAAAGGAATTAAGCTTATGCCAATGACATACATATCGGAGGTTCAACTTTTAGATGGAGTATAGTTGTGATTTATTTAGTGATTTTCTAGATGAATTTCTAGTTTGTTCAATACTGATTTGATACATGAACTGATATGTTTATTAGACAATATGTAACTGATCTGTAAATTTTAATTAATTTGAGGGTAATGTAATATCTCGAAATTGACAGTTCAAACCTTGATTTAATCCCAATTAATGTTAAAACATAATTTTATTTAATTGATGCTTGACTTGAAACATTAATTCTGAAGTCTAAATCATATTCAAATCCGCACTCAGATCTTGGAATTGAATTTCAAGTTCAAGTGCATCATTGACTATTTCTCAAGAAAATACCAAGTCACCCCATACTTACAATAAACTAATTATATATAATATAAATTTTTTTTAATAAATATCTCCAAATTATGATAAATTATACAAAAATCATTAGTGAATTCAAATCAATTGTTTATTAAAAGTTGAAGTTAAATTTGGTTAATATGATGAGAATCTTCATTATGAGTGCTCACAATCAAATTCCAATTATAAAAGAATTTTTTCTAGCAAAATAATAGAGGTTTAGTTTGCAAAATTTTAAAAAATTTCTAAGAGTTGTCATAACTAGTGTCACTATTATTGTTATGAGCAAAGTAAAGTCATGACACACTCGTCATGAGTGGTGATAAATTTGTCCTAAGCAATGATGACCTCTACTGATTTCCAAAAACTTGTCACTACCAATGACAGGAAGCGTCATCACTTACAAAAGCGTTTGAATTTAAAATTAGCTTTTGCACCCCAACTATCATGACCAATGATGATTTTTCATGAGTCATGAGAAAGTTCTTGAGTAATTTATTTTGGTGGTTGAAAGGCTCTCTTTATGCATTTAATGTACCTCCAACAACTCTTTTCCTCTATGAGAGTACAAATACTACTCATAATTGAGCTGGAACAAGAGAAGGAAGTTGAGCAAAAAACCTAACAGCTATCTTTGAGCTTTAATTCTTGAATTTTATCTTCAACCACCCAAGATCTTCATCTTTAATTCTTTGTAATCTTTTTTTTTTTTTTTTTTTATCTTAAGAGTGTTCTTGAGTGTTTAATTCAATCAATCAATAGCTTAATAGTGAGATTGAGTGAGTTAGGATTGTGATTTAAACACTTGTAAGCTAAGATGATTATTCTTAGCACTTGGGTTTGAGTGTAAACCATTTGAAAAAACACTTGGGTTTGAGTGTGAGCCTTGCAAAAACACTTATTAGCTAAGATGCTTGTTGTTCGCATATGGGTTTGAGTGTGAGCCTTGAAAAAACACTTAGTTTTGAGTGTAAGCCTTGGAAAAACACTTGGGTTTAAGTGTGAGCCTTGAGAAAACACTAGGGTAGCTTTGATTTAAGCTTGTAAGGGTTTAATCTACACCTTGAAGTAGATTAATGGTGGATTAAAACTCTCAACAAGTAGTTCAGGAGAGAATGCAGACTTTGAAGGCTGAACCTTTATAAATTCCTTGTATTTTTCTTGGTCTTCTTCTTCATTCTATTGTGTTCCAACTCTATTTTTAGTTTGCTCTTTATTAAATGTTCAAAATTCCCTATCTAGCTCAAAAGCCAATTCACCCCTCCTCTTTTAACACTTATGAAATTACAATTGATACCAGAGCTTTAGTCTCCATTTTTGAAGATTTAACCATCTTGGAGAAAATATCATGGCTTCCACAAGTTGAGTTTTTACCAACCCCGATATCCATGGTCTAAGCTATACAAGACCTTCGTTAATACTTGATAGTATCGATTATGCATATTGGAGAGATAAGATCGAGATATTTTTGGATAGAAAAAGAGTAAATTTATGGTATGTTTTTGGATAGTAAAGGAGTAAATTTATGGGATATCATTAAAGAGGGTTGGAGTCTTCTGATAAGATAACCATTTAGACTTTATATTATATTAGAAGTCTAACCATTAGTTGCCCATACTGTTATTAACTCTCATATGTATACATGTATATATTCATCACGTAATACAATATAATAGTAAGCTTCTCCTCACATTACAGTCTCATAGTATTAGAGTTAGAAAAGGTTTAACAACCGTCTGACTCTATAGTTGACAACACAAGCTTAAGCACAACTCTGACCATTGTCACTTCATTATCTTAAAATTGTTCGATTTAATCCCTTCCTAATATTGCTCATCAACTACCAGTGAAACTTAATTCCATAAACTACCTACTATAGAGGGCTCAATTATTACCCTTAATCAATTCTTATAATCTTGCAATATATATATCAATGAAACCTGTGTTCCTTTATCAAAGACACTTAACAATGGTCAATCTAACCTCGACTATCTAAACTAGTTTCACCAAGACTAGCTTGTATTAAGTTGGATTATTGGCTCGATCTCGGAGGCTTTTATCCCTCAGGTTATGGGAGCTCAGACTACTCATGCTGCTTGGGAAAGGCTCGCTAGCTCATACACTGTTGGTTTAAAATCTTAGGCCAGAACTCTTAAATCGTATTTCTTCAGGTTCCAATAAGAGCTTACTGAACTGATCACACAATATGCACAATGTGCCAAGGCTATTTTTGATAAGCTAGCCACTTTTAACAATCCTATTTCAGACAGTGATATTGTTTAGGTAATTCTGAGTGGTCTTCATTCATTGTATAGATTATTCATTTGCTCTTTACAATATAGACCTGATGATTTTTCCTATGATGAGTTATGTGGGTTACTTCTCTGTGAAGAAGAGGATCTTGTTACAAAATCAAAATCCACCATTGTCCCATCATCTTATGTTCAACCATAACAACCACTCGTGGTGGCTGTTTTAATTTTGGTTCTCGCTATTGTGGTGGTCATTTTTCTCTTGGTGGTTGAGGCCAATCATGGCCTAATAATGGAAGCTAAACCAATTATTTCACATTTTCTACATCTGACAACTATCTTCAATGCAACAATTGCTATGGATTTGGGCACTTTGCTTATCAATGCCCAACTCAAAGAAATAAAGGCATGCAACAGACAACATGTTCACTTTTGTTCACCAATCGTCCTACCTCCAACCTTACTACTTCATGCTCATCAAATCAACCATGGATTCTTGACATGGGTGCCACTCATTACCTCACTTCCGAACTTCACAACTTGTCCTTAAATTCATATTATACTGGCCATTATTCAGTTAAAATCTGAAATGGGAAAACTCTTTTTATTACACACATAGGATCTGTAATTTATTCTCATTTTGATAGTTCTTTTTTGGTAGACCCTATTCTTTGTGTTCCTGACTCATGTTGCAATTTATTATATGTGCATTCTTTTACTATAACTAACCCAGTTTCTATTAAATTTTTCCCTAAACATTTTCTTATTAAGGATATCCTCATGAGGAAGATACTTCATTCCGGCTAGAATAATGATGGATTATATTCCATTGTTTTTTATTCTAAGTCACCAGCCAGTCGTTCTCCTTCTATAGCTTTTCTTACATCTAATTTTTCACAGTGACATAATATACTTAGTCATGCCAATCAAGTCACTGTGCACAAAGTCCTTAGTCAATTTCATTTGCCAGCTAGTTCAAATAAGAGTGATATTGCTTGTCATGCTTGTAATATAAGTAAAAGTTATCATCTACCTTTTTCATTATCTAATTTCCAAGCTAAGAAACCACTAGAATTGATTTGTTCTGATTTATGGGGGCTTTCCCTAATTATAGCGATTAATGGTAGTCGATACTATGTCCTTTTTTATGATCATTATAACAAATACACTTGGATTTATTTTTTAAAAATTTAAGTCTAATATTCTTAATATTTTTATTAATTTTGCCATTTTGTTGAAAAATATTTTGAGTGTTCCATTAAATATTTTCAAGTTGACTGGGGAATTTCAAGCTCTTACTCCATATTTACTGGAAAATGGAATAACTCAATGTAGCTCTTATCCTAAAATACTTAAACAAAATGGGTACACAGAGAGAAAACACAGATATATCATTAAGACTGCTCTCTCTTTGTTGCACCATTCTCATATTCCCACCAAATTTTGGACTCAATCTTTTGAAACAATTGTCTATATCATTAATCATCTTCCTACTCCACTCTTGTACAATAATAATCCTTACACCAAACTGTTTAATAAGGATCCAGAGTATATATCTATGCATACTTTTGGGTGTTTATGTTATCCTTGGCTCAGACCATACAATGAAAATAAACTTTTACCTCGGTCTAAAAAGTGTGTATTTATGGGATATAATAAGCTAGATAAATGTTACATTTGTTTTTATTTGGATACTTCTAAATTTTTTACCTTACGTCATATTCTTTTTTATGACCAGGAATTTCCTTTTCACACTTCTCCAGCAATGGCATCCGATGACAAGACTCCTTCACCATCACTTATCTTTCTCCCACAACTCTTCCCAATTAGTTCGAGCTCTACCTCATCCACTACCATAACTACTCCTTATCTGAATCCATCATAACAACATTTGCTTGTACTTAATCCAACTTCAACCTCAAGCAAACTCCAACCTAATGCAAACTCCAACCCTATCTACATCTCCATCTCTCACCTTATTTGCTTTAAAATCACATACATCTCCACTACCATCACATCACCAAACTAATTCGATTACTCCTATCCCATCAACAATACCGTCATACCTAGCCTAACCTCCTCAAACCTCCACCCAACCTCAATGATCACATCCTATGGTGACTCGTTCTTAAACAAGATCCTCTAAACCAAAAACATTTTTATCCAACCTTCATAACGAAGTTGAACCTTCGTATTACACTAAGGTTATCTGCATTGCTCATTAGTGCAAAGCCATGCAAGAAGAATATGAAGCTATGCTTAAGAATAAGACTTAAGAATTAGTACATCTATCACTGAGACAAAACTTAGTTGGCTCCAAATGGGAGTATTGATTAAAAGGAAATAAGATGGCACAATTGATAAATACAAAGCTCACTTAGTTACCAAGGCTGTCATCAACAACCTAGAGTGGGCTTTATAAAAACATTTAGCCCTGTGGTTAAACATGCTTTCATTCGACACATATTAACTATGGCACTACCTTTTTAATGGCAAATAAGGCAACTTGACGTCTCCAACACCTTCATTTATGGAGCATTGGAAGAAGCAATCTTTATGCAATAACCACAAGGGTATGTGCACACTCTTTTTCCTAATCATGTTTATTAACTTAAAAAGTCCATTTATGGACTTAAGCAAGCCCCTCGCTAATGGTTTAAATATCTTACACAAGGACTTCTTTCCTTAGGATTTCTAAGTTCTAAAATTGACACCTCCTTATACTACTATTATTATGCAAATGTCAAGCTTTATTGCCTCATCTACGTAAATGACATCATATACAAGGAATGATTTAACTTTTTTGTAAACAATCATCACCTACCTCTAAGCAAATTTTTCCATAAAAGATCTTGGACCTCATCGATATTTTCTTAGCCTTCAGGCCATTCAATCTCCTTATGGCTTACTACTTCATCAATCCAAGTACATCACCGAATTATTACACAAAGCCAACATGCAAGATGTTCATTCGGTCACAACTCCCTATTCACCGAATCACAAGTTTGTAGCCAAGGGTACAACTTACTCTAATTAATCATTTTATCATAGCATTGTAGGAGGTCTATAATATATTTGTGTCACTAGACCATATTTAGCTTTTTTAGTGAATAAAATCTCTCAATATATGTGTGCTCCTACTACAGATCATTAGGTTGCTGTCAAACGCATCTTGCATTATGTAAAAGGTACACAACATTATGGTTTTCATCTTCACCCTTCTTCCCACTTTAATGTTTCAGCTTATAGTAAAGCTAACTGGGGAGGGGACCTTGATGATCAGAAGTCCACAACTGGTTTCTTTGTTTATGTCGGCCATAATTTGATCATATGGCCACTCGAAAATAAAGGATTATTACGAGATCATCCACCGAGGCTTAATACCAGGCTTTGGCTTATACCACTAATGAACTTCATTAGCTTTGCTTCCTAATGCATGAACTTCAGCTCCCATTCTCGAAACTAGTCTTGTGGTGTGATACCTTGAGTGCCACCCACCTCACTTACACTCTTATTTTTAATTTATGGTCAAAGCACTTGGAGATTGACTATTATTTTGTACTAGACAAGGTTACCAACAAAGAGCTACAAGTGCGCTATATCCATTCACAAGATCAAATTGCCAACATTCACACAAAAGCTTTGTCCAAATGTCAATTCTGCCATCTATAAAGCAAGTTGTCTGTGTGTCCAACCCCCATACAACTTAAGGCGAGGTGATAAGATAACCATTCAGACTTTGTATTATATTAGAAGTCTAACCATTAGTTGCCCATACTATTATTAACTCTCATATGTATACATGTATATATTCATCATGTAATGCAATATAATGGTAAGCTTCTCCTCATGTCACATTCTTATCCTCCAACAAAGAAAGATAATAAAGGCAATGAGGTGATCATTCTTAAAAAGATATAGAGTGATGAGCAGGCCAACTTGAGAAATAGGAAAACAATTACCATTCTCTATTACGGCTTGAGTAGGGAATAATATAATGGAATAGAGCATTTAAGGTCAACTAAAGAAATTTAAGAATGCTTAAAGACTAAGCATGAAGGCACTACTCAAGTCAAGAACAAGAAATTTTACAGCATAAAAGGTAAATTTGACATTTTACAGATGCCACATTATCATATTTTATATGATTTTGACCAAATGCCTATTTGTGCTAAATTGACTAGAATTATTGAGACTCAGACATTTTTTCCAAAATTACAAAAAATAAGATGAAATTTGAAAATTATCAACGTTTGGATTTTTCATACCAATATGCCTTTAATTAATTTTAAGAGATATTAATTAATCAACAAATTAATAACTTATTAATTTATGAAATATAATATATTTTTTGAAGCAATGAAATAAAAAAATTAATTACTAAAATAATCATTTTAATATTTTAATAAAATATTTATTAAAATAAAAAAGTCATTTTTATAATAATTTTTAAAAATTATATCAATATTCTAGTAAATATTAATAAGTAATTTAAAAATAATTTTTTTATAATAAATAATCATAATGCTATTTTTTAGTGTATAAAAATAATTATAAAACTATTGTCATATGTATATTAATTCTATTTGATTCTGGTTCCTTTATAAATTCCTTTATAAATCAAATAATTTTTTTTTTAGATTTTCATTCCAATTTTTATTTGGATTCCAAAATATTAACCAAGTGGCTCTAAGTGCCATGCTAAAAAGCTTTAGCAAAACGTTTTACGTATTTATCGATATAAGGTGATATAAAGAAAGTACTCAGAAACAAACTTGTAATAATATTATAGGATAATCAAGAGCAACATGCATGGAGAGCTATAAAAAGCATCTTTTTATTTTCAGGTTACAACCAATGCATTACGAAACAAAATGAAACTGAAGCCATAGGTAAATTATACGATTATGATCTAACTGTTGTTGGTCCAAAATTGTTTCTGAAGATAGTTCACCACATTCTTGTCCACTTGGAAAGCCTTGGTGAGAACATCAAGATTGATTGGTGGCTCAGATCCAAACACTGCAATTGCAATTGTAATAACTCCTGGATTTTGGCTGCTTAATCCAGCAAAAGCAACTGCATTAGTCTTTCCTGTGTTGAACTGAAAGTGAATTAGACCAATTGGAAACATGAAAACATCTCCAGGATATAGAGTTTTTGTAATAAGGCGATTCGGGTTGGATGTCACGAAGCCAACATAGAGGGTGCCTTCAACAACTACTAGGATTTTAGTGGCTCAAGGATGAATATGAGGAGGATTTAGACCATATGGTGCGAACTCAAGACGAGCCAAAGATATGCCAAGTGTGTTAAGTTCTGCTATTCTGTCAACATTTAATAGAGTGACAATTGATCCAACTTGATTGGATGTGTTTCCAGGAATATTGAGACTAGAAAATGAGAAATCTTTTGCTGTTGCAAGCATTGGATCCATGCAAAATTTTCCATTAACGAACACTGCATGCAAAAATATAAAGATAAACATAATTGAACATAAAAAAAAGATATTGTTCAACCACAAATAAAAGGAAGGTAAATGCACATACCACCATCCTTAGGTTCTTTAATGGCCACACAAAAGTCCTGAAGAGGACTAGGATCATAGGCAGAGGCAAATGACACAGCTAAAGGTACAAGAGAATGATCTCCTTTAATTGTGTATAATTGTATATTATATAGCTGAAACTTAACTGAACTTATCTTAACGAGGGTATTTAGGTTTGGGGATGAGAAAATTGCATGGAAAAAAGGTGTATTTATAGAAGAAAGTCATTGAACAAGTCTTTTATTATCTCTTGATTACTTCCCCAGGCATTTACTTCTTTTTAATTTTACGAGTGACACATATTCTACAACTACTATATTCAAATTTTTCTTTTTAATTTCAAACTTAGGGGCACGTGACTGACATTAGGGAATGAGATAGCATAAAGCTACTAAAACCCATAGTAAGTCTTAAAAGAAAAATCGCGAAATATTTAAACTTTGAAACCTTACAATAAATAATAATATCACAATTGCACATTATCAAACTAATTTTTCTCAATATAATTTAAACTATAATATCAGTACATAAACTTCAGTTATGCAAATAGTATCTCAATACATAAATTATAAATACATGAAATCCCAAATAAAGTATGTAGTTATACAATTTTCTCTACTGCGGTACACGAAAGTAAATACAACATAACTAAATAGATCTACGTAGAATAGTCGGTGATGAAGCTATACGGCGAAGAAAAGTAAGCCTAACAGAAAACTCCCAAAACTCTTGAAAAAAAAAGTTGAGGGTAATCAGACCTCACTAAGTAAGTTAATAAAAAAATGAATGCGATTTGAAAATCTGATTAAAATAAATTTTATGGAAATATAATATAATATAATTTTATTTCAACCTTTTGGTATACATATAATAAATTCATTTTTAAAAGAGAAGAAATAAATATTTAAATTTCTTTTTAAATCATTTCAGTATAAAAATTTGGTAGAACCCGATACCCGATTTATAAATTTTTAACAGTCATATGACTCACTTATATCCAAGACTGCCAGATCCCAACAGCAAGTCATCACCAGGATACACAGTTACAGTCATATCTCTTAATCCAATATCACTGGCGGTGTCCGAGAGCAAAGCATCACCAGACCATCGGCCCCAATGATTTAATAAATATAAATTAAAATTATACTGGTGGTGTCCGAAAGCAAAACACAACCAGACCTTCGGCTCTAGTAATATAATTAAATAATCACATATTTTACCGGTGTGCACACGGTCTTGATGAAACCCATCAGGTAGCCCGTTCTACCGTGGTTTATTTAAAAATAAAAGAAAATAAATAAAACAATGAAAATTACAATAAATAAAATAGATAAATAAATAAAATACAATAAAACAACTATAAATTAAATCATGCAAGATCATATGAATAATGGTGACTAGAATCTCATAAAATTAAATTCATAAAAATTTAATATAATGTAAATTAAAAATCTAACACTTAAATCAAATATTAACTTACAAGGTAAAGGTGCTCCTCTGGCATGTCGTGTCCAACCTCAACTGGTAGACGCGACTGGAGGGGAGGCTAAAAGACAGGAAAAGGAAAACAACAATCATAAAATAGAAACCTAACTTCTAGAGTTTCTAAGGAAGACTCGACTCAAATTCAGAATGACAATTTTTAGGATTGACTCGATGTCACGTTTTACGAGAAATCTATCGAAAATTCAGCAGAATTTTCTTTATAAAACGGACATCCCTCTACCAAAGTAGAGTTAATCCTGCAAGCAAACACACTTCAAAACTTCACAGAAGCTCAACACCTCGGGTTGGAACTCCGAACTACAAAATTTCCAATCGAGGTTCATAAAAATACAAATAAGCAAATATTAAATATTAATATAGTAAATCACCAAAAACTATACAAATTAATAATAAATCATAATATAATTTATTAAATTTTCAAAACACTAAATAAAATTATTTTCCACCATAATTTAATAAAATTTCAAATAATAATATAATATTAATAAAAATCCAACTTTCCAAATATTCAACATAATATAGTCAAATTCAAACTATAATTGCCCAAATAGTTTAAATATACGATAATATTAATTAAAAACTCATTCAAACCACAAAACAATAAATAATTTAATTTTGAATAAATTTTCAAAAATAGTTAGTATTAATTAACTAAAAATAATAAATAATTTATAAAAATTATTTTAATACCACATTTTATCTCAAAATTAACTAAAACATAGTATTTAATTATAATATCAACAAAAACACACCATTTACCTATTATATCAAAATTTACATAATATAATAATTTCTAAAAAAAAAAAATTAGATAAGTTATCAAAAATTATTTTATCACTACTAAAATTACTAACATAATATACTAACACTAATTAACTCAAATATTCAACCAAAATAGTTAATTAACCATATTAACAAAACATACATAAAACTTAAAATACCTAAATAAATATACTAAAATTCCAGAAAAATCAATTTAATTAATCTAAATTAATTTTTATATACTCTTAACCCAAAATTAACTCCAATAACTTAGATAAACTAATATATATATATATATAGATCAACCAAAAATTACCCAAATAATTAAAATAAATTCTGCAAAAATTAAATAAATAACTCATAATTAACAAAAAACATAAATCAACCTAAAACTAACCAAAATCAACTAACAAACAACTAAATCTAACTAAAACTAACATAAAGCTAACTAATTATTAACTCACTAACTTACTTCAAACTCAACTCAGGACAGGGGAGGGGCTGCCACTGCAAGCCTAAGCTGCTGAATTTCCAGGTGACAGCAGGTTGTGGCGGTGATGTGGCTGGGTGTCACGGCAGGAGGGCTAGAGGTGCCTACTGTGGCCATTTCTGCTACTGCTCTTGCTATCGTTCTGCACTACTGAGCTTGTTGCTGCTGCACGTTACTAGACCTGCTGCTGCTGCTGTCTCTGCTCGTGTTGCTGCTGTTGGCGCATGGAAGGAGGAAGAGCAAGGAGATGGCTTCAGTTCAGACAACAAGAGGAAGAAGAAGCAAGCTGATGGGAGAAAGGGCTGACTGTTGGCGGGAAGAAGAGAGTAGAAGGGGAAAGATGGACAGAAATTGGGAAAGGAAAGGAAGCATGAGGGACAACAAAAAGAAGAAGGGGAAGAAATCAGCTGAAAATGACACCTTACCACTTATATTCAGACAAAATAATAATAATAATAATAATAATAATAATAATTGTTGACAAAGTCTCTCAACCACACACATGCATATATATATATATATATATATATATATATATATATATATATATATATATATATATATATACACTAATAATTTAATACACACACATAAAATATCCATCAAACATAGTATAGTTTAATAATAATAATAATAATAATAATAATAACAACAAAAATAAACAATGTCATTTAAATAGTAATACAGATTCAGAAATCACTTTTATTAAAATAAATTTTAGGGTATTACAATAATATTTGAACTAGTCATTTTCCTGTTTGATTTCTTGCTTTGTTAATTATAGTTAACTTTTTAATCTAACTAATATGTAAGCTAACCACCTCAGTGGTTGATGATTTCAACCATTGATTTCAAGTTCAGCTTAATCTATTGTTTTCACTATGGAATTGAAGCTCTTCAAATTGTTTAAAGTGCTAGTGCTTGCCATTGGTGTCGTGCTTTTCCATAGATTTTGTAAAGAAACCCTTTTATGTATTTAGCAGCAAGTTTAATTAAGGAACCTCTTTAAATTACTGAACTGTAGGACTAATCTATTCCAAGATTAAGAAATTTGCAAGACACTCCTTTTGTGTATGGAATTAATGATTTACTAAATGTTGAGAGTCTATTTGTTCCACATGGAAACAAACATGTCCTGATAATTGATTATTTGTCTAACTCATACTAGTTACTGCTTACTGCTTCAGTTTGAAAAAAAAAAAAAGTAAGTTTTTGTGGACCATATACATAACATAATAATAATCCATTTTTTTAATTATTCTTGACTGCCCTGTAATTCTTCTAGAATATGTTGTTACTCAGATATTGACCAGTGCAAGGAGTGATTGATCTCTTTTTTTTTTTTAAATATTGTAAGGAGAAATACATGTCGACATTTTATTAAAATATTTTCCGTTGAAATATTCCTTTTATTATAAGCAAAAAAAAATAATAATAATAAAAAAAAAAGATAGAAGTATAAAATTAACAAATTTTCTTATGTAACGGTCTCGTGACAGTACTACATATATTATTATTCATATTCCAAAGGTTGTGTCCAATGAGTAATGAAATTTAAGGCATGCATATGTAATGGCATTTCATCTTCAATATTCTCATAACAAGGTAAAGATTGATTTCAAAAATTTGCAAATAAAAAATTCAAAATCGATGAATTTATATATAAATATGAAGTTTATAAATGTTGGAAATTTTTTTATTGAAATGAACTTTGGCTTAGTTGATATGCAAATGAAATTACACAATGATGTAAAATAATAAGGAGATGACGTTTTATAATTTTCCAGTTGTTATATCCTCTTGTGTTGTATACTTTTACTTCGAACATTACTCATATTTTGTTGCTTAAACTTTTGTTACTTTTAATTGTCATTTAGAACTTTTACTTAATGGTTATATGGGATTAAACATTGCTTATAAAAGTGTGTATGTTTGAATTTTATAGGTTTGGACACTTTTATAAAATTATTATAGTTTTATGGAGTGTATTTTGTATTTGATCACCACATGTGTGTGTTTTGTATAATTAAAAAAAAAAAAAACATTTGTAATGTGTGTGGTGTAATTTCTCCTTTTTATGGGAAAGAGTGGGTTATATATGTAAAGATTAATTTCGCAAAAATTGCGAGATAAAACATTCAAATCTGATGAATTTTATACGAAAGCAAAGTTTATACATGTTCGAAATTTTAATATTTATAAAATTGATATCAAACTATTTAGACTTTTATCTACGTTAATTATTGATTTTGCATTATAACACCATAGATTAATGACTATAGTAACACATGTATAACTGTAATTTTTTTTTTCCCAGAAGCATGATGAGTTATTAAGTTGGAATGTTACCACTTTAAGCTAATAGTAATAGTAATAATAATAGTAATAATATTAATAATAACTATTATTATTATTATTATTATTATTATTATTATTATTATTATTATTATTATTATTATTATTATTATATTTTGTGTAAAAAAATAATAATATTTCAATCAAAGAAAAATTGTAAATAAATATAACACTATCTATTTTTATTTAAAAAAATCACTAATAGCTTGCTTGTTGGCCAAAATTATAGGATTTTATCGGCAGTATAACTATTAAAAATGTACAAAGTTTTGTTGCAATTATACTTCCTAAGAACAACGATACAAATATTTGTTGTTTAACGTTGATTTTTTTGAATTGTTTAATATACATATTTATACTCTATATATATTTAAACTGAAAAAACTAAAATTATCATAAAGTATTCCTACTATTTTCTTTTGTGCTATCCTCTATTTTAATATATTTCTTCTTTCTACTACATTTCCAATATCTAATATATTAAAATTACTGCTTTAATTTAGAAGGGCACCCATAATTGATATACAAAAGGTATGATATTTTATATGTTTATGTTATAATATTGTACTTTTTCTTTATAAAATTATTTGTTTCTTAATTTTTTATTTGTCTTAATTTTTTTAATAAAAATTTCAATCAAATTATATATCTTTTTGTTTTATGCTCATGAATAAATCAAAGTAACATAATTAATTTCTAATAATATATTTATTTTTATTATTTTATGCAGGTAATAGCATATCATCTTATCACCAAGTAAAATAATAATAAAAATATAGATAAGGTGATATTATTTCTTTACGTTTTTATAGATGTATTATAGCAAAATAATTTTAACATTTTTAAATAATAATAATAATAATAATAATAATAATAATAATAATAATAATAATAATAATAATAATTATTATTATTATTATTATTATTATTATTATTATTATAATAATAATAATAATTATTATTATTATTATTATTATTATTTGCATAAAATGTCTACTAGAAAGTATGAATCTAAATTTGAAAAACATGAGAAAAAAAATTTAAGAACTAATTCAATCTCAAAAAGATACACTAAATAGATTTATTATTAACACTAAGTAGCAAATGATATGAAAAATAAGTGAAGATTCAAATAAAATATTAGTTGAAAATTCTTAAGAAACCCTATGAAGATTGCCTGGTCCCCGGACATCCTTGAGCCGGCCTTATATATATATATAGATTTATTATTAACACTAAGTAGCAAATGATATGAAAAATAAA
The DNA here is from genome assembly GCA_947683625.1 of Mallotus nudiflorus. Lineage (NCBI taxonomy): Eukaryota > Viridiplantae > Streptophyta > Magnoliopsida > Malpighiales > Euphorbiaceae > Mallotus > Mallotus nudiflorus. Next base: position 1,808,830 of record CANTUR010000418.1, read on the forward strand.
CGAAGATTCAAATAAAATATTAGTTGAAAATTCTTAAAAAACACTATGAAGATTGCCTAGGGCCCTGGACGTCCTTGAGCCGACCCTTATATATATATATATATATATAATTGGACGAGGACTATAGTTTCAAGGAAAATTTCATTTATGCAAGTGTATGAAATTAAAGAATGGTTCTTCCCTGGAATAAAAAATTAGCCATTGAAGACCAAGTAAGCAAGTCTCCATGATTACAAAGTCGACTAGTTCAATGACTCCTATCTATAAATATAGTTGTTTCCTATGCAAGATTTCCCACAATTCACCAATAGCTAAAGCAGTACATTTTGCAAGTTAGAAGACCCAAATAGCCTATAATTCAAACATAAAAGGAGCTCATTTTCTTGTAGCTTTTGTCATTCTAGCTCTGTCTTCCTCTTTGGCCTTGGCTTTTGATCCTAGCCCTCTTCAAGACTTTTGTGTTGCTATCAATGATACTAAAGATGGTGGTACGTGCCTCTGTTTCCTTATTATCTGTAATTTCCTAGATTGTTCATGTTGTATGAAGTATCTGTTCAAGGTAAAGTTTATTTAGTAGCATTTGTTAAGGGATATAATTAGTTGTAATTCAAAATATAGCTTATCTCTTGTAACAAACTAGTATTTACTTGTATTTTACACATTTATTTCTTTGTATATATACTAATGTAAAATCATCTTAATTCAATACAAGTGAAATTATTCTTTCCCTAGCATTATTCTTTACATGGTATCAGAGTTGTTGCTCTAAATCAAAATTTTTCTTCTCTTTCCCATGGCTAATCAAATTGTTGTTGGTCCCAACGCAACTCCTATCATCTCTTCTTCTTCTACTACTCATACCTTTTCTGTCAAATTAACAAGCAAGAACTACCTAGCATGGAAAGCTCAATTCGTACCCCTCCTCAATTACTAAAAACCTCTCCTCAATTACCAAAACTTACATGGTTTTTATTGATGGCATTGTCATTGCTACTTCTCAAACTATACCTTCTACCACAATGCTTGGTTCAAAAAAGATCAACTCCTTTTATCATGGATATTGTCCTCTCTCATCGAAGACATCTTCTCCTACATTATTGGCCTCTCTTTTTCATTTGCAGTTTGGCAAGCACTTGCTCGTGCTTTTGGATCGATTTCTCAAAACTAACAACTTCAATTGCATATTAAGTTACAGGAATTAAGAAGAATAATCTTTCAGTTTCTGATTGCTTGCAACGTGCCAAGGCCTTCTTTAATGAACTTGAAGCTGCTGGACGTCCATTATCATCTGTTAAGTTTAATGTGATTATTTATCTTAATATTAGGACTGATTTCCACAGCATCAACACTATTTTAAATTTGTGCACCTAATCTGTCCCCTTCTATAAACTTCATGCATAACTTGTTGCCAATGAGGTTCTGCTCAAGGCCTCTCAAGGACCACCTTTGGCTCATATTGTTGTCTGCAGCCCCTCTGCCCTACTGCTACCCACTCTACAATGTCAATCAGTTGTTCTTCCTAACTATGGCGCTCATTACTCTAGTTTTCAGCAGTGACGCCCTTATGTCCCTTGTCAAATCTATGAGCGGCATAATCACACTACCGATAAATGTCGCTAGTGTTACTCTAAACAACTTGCTCCATCACCGTGAGCTAAGCACACCTATGTTGCTAACTCCTATCGTCGATCACCAGCTCCTTTCTACTACGGTAATCATGCTTCTCAACCTAATTGGATTACAAACACAGGTGCAACCAATCATATAACACTGGACCTCTCAACTTTGCACATCTCTGATGCATATCAAGGTGGTAATCATCTTCATGTAGGTAATGGCCAAGGTCTACAAATAGCCAATACTGGTAATACTCACATACCTTCAGCTGGTGGTGAGCTTGTCATGAATTCAGTTCTCCATGTTCTTAAAATTGTTTTACACTTGTCTGTTCACAAATTCACCTCTGATAAAAATGTCTCTTTTGAATTTCACCCAACTTATTTTCTTGTGAAGGATCAACTCACCAAGAAGGTGCTCCTCCTAGGGCTCAGTGAGAATGGCTTATATTGTCTACATCCTTTGATGAAGTTTGCTTACCTTTCTCAAGCTCCTAATCTTCACAATGGCATGAAAGTCTTGGACATCAAAATATACACATTATCAATGGTATGAAAGTCGTGGACATCAAAATATGTGCACTATCTCTACTATTGTTAAAAAATTTTCTTTACCTTATTCCAATTTTAATTTTCAACCATTCTCCTCTTATTACTTGGGCAAGATGGCACGTTTACCTTTAGCTAATATTGAGCATAAAATCATTTCTCCTTTTGATATCATCTTCTCTAATGTCTGGGGCCCTGCTCCAATTCTCTCTAGTCTTGGTCATTGTAAATACCCAATTTCGGAATGCAATTGTGCATAATTGCGACATAAGTCCCTATGATGAAATTTATTTAAAAATTGAACTTGGTTGTTGATTTTCTGGACTTTATGGACTAAATTGTAACATTTTTTAGGATTTGATTGCAAATAAGTCATTTTTCAGGGGTCTTTTGGTAATTAAAAGTAAAAAAAATTAGGATCGGCATTACACAATGCCAATCGTCATTGCACAGTATCGATGCGCAATAATTCCATTTTTTGATTTTTTTTTCACGTATTTTTCCTTATTTTTATTTATTTTTTCAGTATTTTGATTGGTTGAAAAATTCAAAATTTTATCTGATAAGGTTTTTTAAAAAAGAAATGCAGAAGATATTTTTTTGAAATCAAAACAAACGCTATCTGATATGATCAGATAAGTTTATTCCTCCTTTGGAGAAAGTTCAGTACGTGCAGACTTTGCATTCAAAAACAGAGTATGCATGCATGCTGTGAGGAGGTTTTTTGGCTAGGGTTTTTTGGCTAGAGGTTTTTTTGGCTAGAGAGGGGCGAGAGGATTTTTTGACAGTCGGAAAAAAGCTTTGATTTTCAAAAACCCTAATTTTTTGCAGTTCATTTGAGGAAGATGATACAACCATTTTTAGTCTCAGTCCATAATCAAATCAACACTGAGTCGATTTCAACGGTAAAAATCCTAATCTGAGAGGCTGAAAAAGGGCATATGCACAACATTCATTTTTTTCTTTCTTCTCTTTTGTGATTTTTTATTCATTTCATTAATTGTTTTATTATTTTAATTCACTACTAATTTGATTTTTTTTTTGTTTTGATGTCCGTATGTGGATTGAGGAGGAGGATACTGTCTGTGTTTAATTGAACAGAAGACTCATGGAATGCCATGGATGAACCTATATTGTTTTAATAATAGTTCTTAGGATTTTAATTTTTATTCTACATTTTGGTATCCTGTATAGTTTATTTTTAATTCATGGGTGTATAATTATTAATTTTAATTTTGTACGTAGTTTATAATAGCCCCAGTAGTAGGAATAGTGAAAGACTTAAGTTTCTGTATTTTAAAATTGATTAGTAATTAGGTTCAATTGGGTAAAAAATCAATTAAAATCAATGGTGGTAGTAGCTTAAATTAGGGTTTGCAAGTACTTAATTTAGGGTTTTTTTTAGAAAATTACTATAATGTTCGTTTGATCTATTTTTTGTGTTTTATTTATTTTGGACTTGTTTTTTTATGTTTTTATGTTTTTGGGTCTCAAGCCCACGTTTAGGTCTAACCCACTAAATAAATAGGCTTAAAAATGGTTTAGGATTTTAAATAATTAAAATCAACATAGGCCGATTAGGTTAATTAATTAGATTTTAGGTCCACTTAATTAATTAAAACTTGTCTAGACTTAGCTCAGTCAACTTAAATTTATTTCTTTTAAAATAAACAGACCTAAACCCACATTTCACTTAAAATAAAACCAAGTTATACTTAGGCCCACTAATTTAATTTTTTCTTTAAAATTGAATAAACTTAAGCCCATATCTTAGAAAGGCTAAAAAATAGATTTAGGTTCACTAATTAATAAAAATGTAGGCCCACTTTTATTCCATTTTATTTGTAAATAAAATGTAGATTTAGCTAAATTTTCAATAAAATTAACATAGTTTAGACTTAGGGACAACATGATCTTGAGTGCATTTTTTACTTGTAATTTTATTGACTTGCTGTCTTTTTTGGTAGATGGATGTTAATTAGGGTTTAATAAAATTGCATGTAATTAGAGGATGAAATAATTATTTATAAAATTATTCTAAATGAAAATAAGACTAAGAGAAATTAGTATTCCGTATCTCGAATCTCCTGGTTGTGGTGCTAATTTTCTTTTAGAGAATCGAGTACCACCAATCAAATTGTCCCAATTATTACCCTGGGTGGTGACTCCTCATCTTCACGCCATGTCTTTATGACAGTGGTTAGTGTGTTCTCTAAGGCCCTGAGCCTAAATAGTGTCGCAGTTGCTAAAATCTTGGACCCGCGCTAAACCCCGCCATCTACAATCATTGTTTTGTAGTTTTGTTTATTAATGATTTTACCCAATTTACTTGGGTTTATGTTCTAAAAAATAAAAGTGATGTCTATTCATGCTTTTTTAATTTTCACTCTCTTGTTAATAGACAATTTAATGCAACAATTAAGGCTTTTCATTCAGATTGGGGTGGTGAATATCAACACCTAAATAAACTTTTTTAATCAACTAGAATTGTTCATAGGATTGCTTGTCTATATAAACATAAACAAAATGGTATTTCTGAATGAAAAATTCATTATTTGGTTGATACTAGTTTAACTCTATTGGCTCGTGGTAATATTTGACTCAAATATTGGAATTATTCCTTTTCTATGAGTATCTTAAACATCAATCAAACTCCAAGTCCAATTTTAAACAACAGGCCACCCTTTCAAGCTTTTTTTAACAAAGATCCAAATTATTTAAAGATGAAACTATTTAGGTGTGCTATTTTTCCTCTTATCCGCCCTTATAGTAGACATAAGTTTACCTTTCGATCTATTCCTTATGCCTATCTTAGTCAAAGTCTTAATCATAGTGCATATAACTAATTAGACCTAGAGACTGGACATCTTTACTTGGCTAGACATGCTAAATTTCACACGTTAATCTTTCCATGTAAAACACGTCCAAATCCTATTTTTTCTCCTATAATCGATTCCTCTTGGCTGCATATCATAAGTCATCCTTCTCACTAGGACTCTAGAGCTCCTTCAAGTATGATTTTTCACTCTAACTGAAATTCTTCTTCTCTCTCCTTATCTAAACATACTCAACCTTCTCCAACAACCTCACCCTTTATTCCCAATTCAAATTCTTCCTCTCCTTCCTCCCTTATATGATCCTCCACCTTATCTTCTTCTGTTCCCACTTCATCTTCAGCTCACAACTTTAAACTTTTAGCTAACATTTACAACAATCTCTCCTTACCGACCCCAACAACACCGAAGCTCATCCACCTCAACCTAATCCAAAAAACATTGAAACAAATCCATCTCTCCTTGCTCCTCCTCAACACACCCATTCCATGCATCTTTACCCTACCACACTCTAAAAATGTCAAGCTCACCTTTCTACCCTAACAGTACACATATTTTTAACTAAGGAACCCACCGCCCACAATCATGCTAAACTATATGCTGAATGGAGGGCTTCTATGTCCAAAGAAATTAAGGCTCTTTTTAACTAGCAAAACTTAGACATTAGTACCTTGTCCTTTTTAAAAAAATATTGTTTGTAACAAATGGCTATTTTGCATAAAAAAAAGACTGATGGTAGTATTAAACGCTATAAGTTATGACTTATGGCCAAAGGTTATACCTAGGAGCGTGGTGTGGATTACTTAAAGACCTTTAGTCCAGTGATAAAATACACTACCATTCACACCATTTTATCCTTGGATACTATGTTAGGTTGGTGTATTAGGCAATTGGATATTTCCAATGCCTTTTTTCATAACACTTTATAGGATGAAATTTATGTGGAATAACTATATGGCTTCATTAATTCCAATTTTTCTGATTATGTTTATCGTCTACATCGATCATTACATGGGTTAAAGCAAGCTCCCCGTGTATGGTTTGATCGACTATCCGATTTTCTACTCAAATTGAGTTTCCCATTCTCTAAAGCTAATATATTATTGTTCATATGGCAAAATGGTAATTCTAAACTTTTTGTTCTCATTTATGTAGACGATATCTTGGTAATGGGCACTTCTTCATCTTTTATGGATTGGTTCATGTCTCAAATTCAATCCACTTTTCTTATTTGTGATTTGGGTAACCTTAATTTTTTCTTGGGCATGGAAGTACTCTACTTACTCAAAGGCATCCTCCTTTCACAAGCCAAATATGTCTCATATATTCTCACTAAATTTCATATGGATGAATGCAAACCTTGTCTTACACCCATGGCTATCTCTTCGCCATTAACAAAGACTTCAGGTGATGTGTTTGAACATGGGGATCTTTATCGGTAACTCATTGGTGGTTTATAATATGTTACCTTAACTCATCATGATATTGCTTTTAGTGTTAACAAATTATGTTAATATATGCACTCTTCTACTACTGTTCATTGACAAGCATTAAAATGGATTCTTCGTTACTTGCAACATGGCCTTTTCTTCTCCAAACACTCTTCTTTTGCTCTTCAATATTTTTCATATGGTGATTAGGGTGGCTGTCTAAATGATTGTTGATCCATTAATGGCTATGTAGTTTATTTGGGCATAAATTTAATATCTTAGGTTGCTAAAAGCAACCAACCATTGCTAGATCATCAACGAAGTGTGAATACAAATCTATAGCCAATGTTACAGCCAAAATTATGTGGCTTCACTCCTTGCTTACTGAACTTGATCATTTATCTACTACTTCGACTACATTATAGTATAACAATGTTTGTGTCATTTACCTTAGTGCTAATCCTATGTTTCATGCTCTTACCAAACATATTGAAATAGACTATCATTTTGTGTGAGAATAAATTCAATAAGGTAAGATCATAGTCAAGTTCATCCCTAGTGAAGATCAAATAGCTAACATCCTAACCAAACCTCTAGGACCATTACAACAAAAATGAAAAATTGAGATGCACCTAAAACATCATTAAAAATGCTAAAAACATCACAAAAGAGTACTTGGGATGAAAATAAAATGTTGCGACGTGCATCCCAATAATGATGTTGTAAAAGGTAATTAAGGATGAAATTCGCAAAACGTCTCTAAATTATTACATTTTGAGATGAAAAAAATCTTCACTAAAAATCAAAGCCAAGCCAATCAAAGCTGAACCAATCTTCAATAGAGACATAAAAAAAGTATCCCTAAAAGTGTTATTTTGAGATAATTTTTCATTCATCTCAAATAGTTAATATTTCATTTTGCTTTCTTGTTTTTATTCATTATTATTTACAATTTTTTTTATTTTTTAGTGCTACAGCAAAATAATTAAAATATTAAATATTGATAAAAGTAAAATTATTATTTCATTAATAAAATAGATTTACATGAGTTCAAGTTCAAGAAATATTACAAAAACAATATAAACTATCTTAAAATTGCTTTAATAATGAATTCTCATTGCTGCCTCCTCTGCTTCCACTTCAACCACTACATAAATTTTGATGTGTCGTTGTTGCATGCATCAAGAAACATTGAACTCAGATTAGCCAAAAAAAAAAAAAAAAATTCAAAATGTGGATTAGTAAAAAAAAAATGGTAAGTTCATGAATCATGATACAAATAAAAAAATCTTTCTCACATCAAAAAAGAAAAATTGACTTGTTTTTTATTTAGCAAATGTTGTAGGTGCAGCAACAACAAGCTACCCTTAACCAAATGAACAACTATCTTGCATTACACCAATTCTAGGGACAACAAATGAACCCAAATGAATTAGTCCATGCATTTAGTTAATTCTTCATATCTTTGAGTATAATTCTTCATATCTATGAGCAAGTGAAGGAGTAAACAACTTTTGCAAAAAATGCTTTTTTGGAATAAGATCTATTTCACAAAAAAAAAAAAAAAGGCAAAGCCATAAGCTCAAAAGATTCAATAAAATTAGAAAACTTAAGCAGAAACACACAACAAAAAGATATGTAAATTGAAATAGTAAAAGTCTAGCAAGTAAAAATTTTTCATCCATAAGCTTAAGACTATTATATTATTCAATTAATCTAAAGCTATTTTACATTTAGAGAGACACCCATTTAACTAGCACCAGCATACATTGTAATAAATTAATTAATAAAAATAGCACAAGCAATATTCTGAGTAATGCATGAGCTCTGAATGTTATGGATGAACCAAAAGTTAAAGTTTATCTACTTTCAAGAACATAACATTGATGACTACTCTAAACAACCATAAAATCTCAAAGTTTATAATGAATATATACTGTAGTGTCAAGTTTCCAATCAACAGTTGTTGCAACAACCTCCTTCCTAATGTAATAGCCACCTTTTGTGGTTGCTTTCTCTTACGACATGGAGAAAATTTTCTTCCTCATAATAAGGAATAAACAACAAATTTCATTGAGCAGGTAGTTTATGAGAAGTTAAATGGTTCAAATATAACCAACACTACAATTCATATTATTCAATTCATTTATATCAACTAGAAACTAAGAACATAAAAAAAAGTACCATACTATAACAAGTATTGAAGATGCTATCAAGGAATTAGCATCTGCCACATCTCTGATGTAGTGAACACCTACATAATAATAACTTCTTTACATCAAACTGAAATGGCATCAATAATAATCAATGTGATCGGATAAATTATCATAGATCTTAAAACCATACACTAAAAAAAAACTATAACTTTGTATAGGTCTTGCTAAAAACAAAAAAAAAAAAAATCTTTTTCTGCATCTCCTTTCTTTACTTTTAATGCTTTTCCTCGGAATTTAAAATTGAATATTTAAACCAAAAGAACAAAAAAATAAATGAATATTTTTCCAAAAAATAAATAAACTTTAATTTACTAGTTAGTCAACTAACAAAAACCACCAACTATTTTCTACCACTTCTTCTCCAAAGAATGACAAATGTTCCTCTTTCTTTTTTATTTAATCTCTACTCATGAATATCAGCTTATTAACAAATGTTCCTTTTTTTTTTCTTTCTATAATAATACTAATAATTCACACACACACAAAAAAAAAAAAATTCTCCTTAGAACTCTCTTACATAACAAATCCAATTCCACAACAACATCATTATCGTCATAAAAAAAAAAAACTCATAAATTAAAGATCTAAAACCAAAAATTGAAACAGAATTGAATAAAAATAATTTACCTTTTAGGCTAATAGATTGAGAAGAAGAGAAGAATTGGTGCTTGAATCGATTTTTTAATTGATTTTTTATTTTTAATTTTTGAAACAAAAATGGAAATGGTGATGAGGTGGAAAGAACGCTGGACTTGGAGATTGGATCTGAGTTGGCTGCAATGTCAATTGACCTCCATTTGATGATGCATTGAAGAAAAAGAGAAAGGAGATAAAAAGAAAAGGGAAAAAAAGAGAGGGACAACAGCTAGGGCAAAAAAAGGGGAAATAAAAACTATGGCTTAGATAAATGTTAGAGACATATTTAAATAAAATGTCTCTAATTAATTAATTAATTAATGAAAATTTTAAATTAAAAAATGTTGAAAATATAAAATTAATGATAAATTTGTTTAGCTAATTTTTAATAAATTGTAAAACATATTATTTTTAAATTGAAGAAAAAATAATTTTTATAGAGATAATTGTAAAAATATCATAAAATAAAAGTCAAAATGATAAATTAAATAAAGTAAGATAAATTTTTAATTCAAAAATGGTAGAAATATAACAGTAATATAAAAGTGAGGAATTCACTTAAGATTTTATTTTTTTATAGATGGTAATTAGTGATAATATTTTTAGAGGTTTTTAAATTGAAATAAAAATATAAAAGTCTGTTAAAAAATAAATTATTTAAAGACGTTTATAAAACGTCACTAAAGTTTAATTTTAAAGACAATTTAGAGACAATTTTCAACAATGTCAAAAAAGCATATCATTAAGTGATGTTTATAAAACGTCACTAAAACTTAATTTTAAAGTCGATTTAATAAAATGCCACAAAATCTTAATTTTAGAGACGATTTTCAAAAATATCATTAAGCAACATTTATAAAACATCACAAGCACTTTTAGAGACGATTTTAATGTGGCAGGAATATTTTTGGGAGGAATGGGAATTCGTGTGCACTTTTAGAGAATTTTTGTAAAACATCCCAAAATTTAATATTTAAAGACAATTTTTATTGCGTTGAAAAAATAAAATACCTTAAATTCCACATTTTGTTGTAGTGGACATGCTTCCTTTGAAAAACATCGTAGCAAACTTTGGCTTCTTTCTCCTCCACCATTAGTTTGAAGGGGATTGTTAAGGGATATAATTAGTTGTAATTCAAAATATAGCTTATCTCTTGTAACAAACTGTATTTACTTGTATTTTACACATTTATTTCTTTGTATATATACTGATGTAAAATCATTTTAATTCAATACAAGTGAAATTATTCTTTCCACAGTATTAACCTATCTCGTTGAATGCATGCATGTTGTAATATATATCAAATTTTGAGAGTTCCATTTTCTTCAGAAACTTTGGAGATATTTGTCACCCTTCTTACACTCGAATTACACTTTTTAAGTATTTTTTTTTGTTCTTGATGCTAAGAAAGTTATTTTTTAACATGTAGTATTTGTCAATAGAAAATTTTACAGAGACCCAATAGTTGTCACAACAAATGATTTCTCACTTTCTGGTTTCAATATTCCTGGAAACTCGTCAAACCAAGTTGGATCAATTCTTACTATATTAAATATCGACAAAATACCGGGACTTAATACTCTTGGCATATCTTTAACTCGTAGTGATTATGCACCATATATGGACTAAATCCACCTTGTACTCGTCCCCACGCCACCGAAATCCTGGTAGTCATTAAAGGCACCCTTTGCGTTGGCTTCATCACATCAAACTTGAACCTCCTTCAAAGATTCTATATCCAGGAGATGTCTTTGTGTTCCCAATTGGCTTGATTCACTCCAGTTCAACATTGGAAACACTAATGTTGTTGCTTTTGCTGGGTTGAGCAACTAAAATTCGAGAGTTATTACAATTGCAAATGTAGTATTTAGATCCAAGCCACTAATTAATCCTGATGTCCTTACCAAGGCTTTCCAAGTAGACAAGAATGTAGTCAACTATCTTCAGAAGTAATTATGGGCCAACAACAGTTAGATTATATATATATATATATATATATATAATATTATAAGTTTTTTTTTTCATTGCATATTATGCCATGGCCTTAATACATAACAACATAATGAATGTTATGTTTAGGTTAAAATTCATGAGGTAGGAAAAATATTTCTGCGTATATATTGATCTTCTCCAAGTAGTTGTGTTTCCCTCTGGCCTATTTACAATGAAATTTGAGCATGCCAAGTGTGTGAGGTACACTAACCTTGGGGATATGAATTTTAAATAAACAATTTAGTGTAGTTTAAGGGACCTAAAACTACTAGGTTCTTAATGAAGATGTAGATGAATGAGCTACCTTTAATACCGAGAATGCTTGAAAATTAAGAAAATGAAATTAAAAAAAAGTTCAAAAACTTAAAAGCAGAAAAAGAAAAGTTAGAGGCTCGATTGGTATGAATAAGGAATAGATATTAAATAAGAGTTTGATTGATAAAAGGTAAAAAACATAAACAAACACTAAGATAAAGACTAAAATCTAAAGAGAAATGCTTAAAGATTGTTTTTCCTATTGAAGGTTTGTCTGTGTAGAGATTGTATGTTTAGTTCTTGAGTGATTGGTTATATCCCTTAGATTTGTAAGTAAGTTCTTTTTATATGTTGTTTTCCTTCTTGCTGATTGTTTTACTTTCCAATCCCAGTAAATTACATTTTCAATTAGAAGTAGACTTCTCAACTTCCTTCCTTCCATAACTAATCAATTAATTAGGGTTTGAACTTATAGATTTTCACGAGCTCCTCTTGAAAATATTTATATCCAACCAAATGCCCCCTAAATATAAATGGCTTGTGAAAGCTTATTTATATGCATAATAGTACTGCTCCTGATGTCAATATAGTGACCCTAAAATTCTCTTTTTTTTTTATCTTTATAAAGATCCTTTATATTGAAAAGAAAGAGAATCATTACAGAGACCCCTGCCTATGAAGAGAACCATTATAGAGGATCATTATTTTTAAAAGAACTTCGTAGAGATCCTTTGCTTAAGAGAACACTTGAGAAACTTCTACTATACAACTTTTTTTAATGTCCTTTGATTCTTTTTGATGCTCCCTCATTTCCTTGGTTCAAAGCACTGATTGGGGATTCTTTAAATTTTTTTACAACATTAGTGGATGTAATAAAAAACAACATAAATGATAAAGTGGCCAATAGGCCAACCTTATTTAGTTAAAATTCTAAAAAATATATACATGAAACAGGCCTTAAGGCCTATCTATAGGAAGAACTCTTTGAATAGCCACTGTTTGGCTTTACATCTTATACATTATTAGTTCTCTTATATGGTCGTGATAACAGCCTTACATAAAAATTTTCATTTTTCCATTATTTCCCATAATGGGAAATAAGAATGCCCATTGATGTTCTTTGCGTGTGGTTCTCCATCCAAGCTTGATATGCTGTATGTGTTGCCTTTAAAACTATATGAGTTTTAAAAGGTCTCTCCCAGTTAGGAGACCATTTTTCATACTATCTATTTCTAATACCAATAGGTAGGATCACCTTCCACACCAGGTTCCCTTTAAATCTTTTTTCTCTCACTTCTTTTTCTACCTTGAATCTCCTCTCTAGGGATCTTTGTTTTTAGAGTCTCCTCTTTTGAGTTTAGGTCAAAGACTGAGGGAACTTCTTATATTGAACCCAATGTAATTGATTCTATAGAGCCACATTTGAGGGAACCATAAATCCCTCTTTTTTAAAATGTTTTATTGGAATTGTTTGAACTTTACTAGAACCTTCTTGATTCGGGGATCCCTCTACTCTCTCTAGAACTTCTCACTTTCTAACCCACAAGTTTTTGAAATATGGCTTTCTCTTCCTTTTCATTTCCTCACAAACCTTCCTTTTATGATTGAGCTCTACCTCTTTTAATAACTCACTCCTCCTTTTTGTGGGGTGGAGAATGTATCTCTGAAACTACCACCTGAGGACAATTAGAGTTTCCTATTTCTTGAATGGATTGACCCTTAGATTCTCTAGTGTTTTATTTTATAAGAGGTGTATGGGGACTTGGCTAGCTCTGAGCAATTACTTGGTTCCTTATTAATTCAACCATGTTAATCATTTCCTCAAAGAATTTAGATTGACTTTCTTTATCTTCTTGTTTTTCTTTTGCACTTCATTTGTAAGCAACTTTATATCAATAACTAAAACAAAATCATGAAAATTATTATTACTTAAGTAATTAACATGCTCTCCTGCTGGATTATTTTGAATAGCTTTCTCTAAGTTCTCCACCATATGGGGAATAAAGCCTTTTGGCCCTACTATTGTAGGCACCTTCTCCTAGTCCTGAGACCTAATAATATCTATAAAACTCTTTGTTTGTGATATTTTTAGTAGGGTCCCACTAAGTGTGCCAAAATCTATTTTCCTCTAGCCCTTTTACGGTGAAATTTGAGCATGTCAGGTGTGTAAGGTACACCAACTTGAGGGATATGACTTCTAACCATACAATTTAGTATAGTTTAAAGGACCTAAAACTACTAGGTTTTTAAAGAAGTTATAAATGAATTAGCTAACTTTAATACTGAGAATGCTTGAAAATTAAGAAAATGAAATTAAAAAAAATGTTCAAGAACTTGAAAGTAGAAAAAGAAAACTAAAGACTCTATTGGTATAAATAAGGAATAGATACTAAACAAGAGTTTAATTGATCAAAGGTAAAAAAAACATAAATAAACACTGAGATAAAGACTAAAATCTAAAGAGAAATGCTTAAAGATTGTTGTTGTTATTAAAGTTTTGTCTGTGTAGAGATTATGTGTTTAGTTCTTGAGTGATTAGCTGTGTCCCTTAGATTTGCAAGTAAGTTATTTTTATCCATTGTTTTCCTTTTTGCCAATTACTCCACTTTCTAATCTTAATAAATCATGTTTTCAATTGGAAACCCATTTCTCCTCAACTTCCTTCCTTACACAACTTATTAATTAGGGTTTGGACTTATAGATTTTCATGGGTTCCTTTTGAAAATATTTATGTCCAACCAAGTTGTAACTCTACAAACATATCAACTAAATTTAAAGTTAGACGCAATAGTGTTGTAACTAGAAAAAAAAAAAGCACAACAAAAAATAATCCCCTCGTGAGCTACTAGAAGTTAGACCCAAAAAAACTCATTTAAGTTAGTTTGTTAAGATAAACAAGCTAAGCCTAAACTTTGTTTTAAAAATCATTTAATAAATGAGTGAGTTGAAACTCTCTAAAACATGGCTCGTCTAAATTCGCAAACAGTCTCATAAAAAAGCATATGTGTCAACTAGTAAGTAAGCTCTTAAACAAGTTCATAAAAGTGAGCTAACTTGCAAAAAAGCTTATGAACATGCTTATTGTTATATAATTTCAAAATAAAAAAATGAAGAAGTAGTGTCTGTTGTGGTCACAGCAAAACCTACAATCGCAGTAGTTAAATAGAAAAGAATGACATTCTCTTTGTTGCAATTGTAGTAGTCTCGAACCACCATTATGAATGTCTGTTTTCTACAAATGGACATGACTATTATCTGAAGTTGCAACCATACATTCATCCTATATAAAATATGAAAGTTTATTTACTACAAAAATTAACTTTTTGATATCATAAAAAATTTGTCAAAACATCAAAGCTTTAATATATCTTAGAGGCAAATTTTATAGTACAAATATTGTCTTTAGGAAAGTGGAATTTCATACATGCTTGGGAGTAGATTTTTTATTCTTTATTTTTAATTTTTCTAACAATCTAAACGCATTATTTTCTCTTATTGCAATCTACATCCATGGAAACACTTAAAGAATTAGTAACCAATATAGTAAAGTTGGATCATTAATTATATGGTAGCGTGATATAATAATTTTTATTGAGTTGGACTATAATATGACAACTTCAGTATACCATGTCATCTAAATTAGCTGGAATTAATTTGGGTAACTTTCTCTATGAAATTAAAATCAATGTTTTGTAACTTAAAAGATACATATTAGAGTTATGGAACTAAAATGAAATTTAGTGTAAAGTTTAGTAACCTCTGATATAATTTACTGGACACAAGGCCTATAATGTGTCATTTATATATGTAAAGTTTTTGTGAAATTGTAATAGTGTGTATTAAATTATATGTGAAATGTTTCTACAACTTATCAATAAAAATAATTGGTTCAAAGTTTTATCTGCCATATTATTCATATTTGTTGTATTGAACTTACATTAAATATTGGTCCTAATCGTAAGATACCTTTATTTATGTGTATAGTTTACAAAAATGTTGCTACATGGATCAATGATTTGGTTGTATTTTGAAAATGGTCAGGAATTGTTATATATTTTCAAAATAAAAAAGAAGAAGGAGCAGTATTGTAGATAGCGGGGTTTAGTGTGCGTCCAAGATTTTAGCAACCGCGACACTGTTTAGGCTCAAGGTCTTAGGGAACACACTACTATGTCACAAAGTCATAGTGTGGAGAAGAAGAGTCGCCACCGAGGGTAATAACTAGGACAATTTGATTGGTGGTACTCAATTCTCTAAAAGAAAGTTAGCACCACAACCAGGAGATTCTGGGAACGGAATACTAACTTCTTTTAGTCTCGTGTTCATTTAGAATAATTTTATAAATGATTATTTCATCCTCTAATTACATGCAATTTTATTTAAACCCTATTTGACATCCATCTAACCCTAGGCATCTAGTCAATAAAATTACACATAAAAAATGCACTCAAGATCGTGTTGTCCCTAAGTCTAAACTATGTTAATTTTATTAAAAAGTTAGCTAGATTTACATTTTATTTACAAGTGAGAAAGGGACTAAAGGTGGGCCTACATTTTTTATTCATTAGTGAGCCTAGATCTATTTATTTTAGTTTGTCCAAGGAATGGGCTTAAGTTTATTCAATTTTAAAGGAAAGTTAAATCAGTGGGCCTAAGTTTAACTTGGTTTTATTTAAAATGAGAAGTAGGCTTAGGTCTATTTATTCTAAAAGAAATGAAATTAAGTGGGTTGAGCTAAGTCTAAACAAGTTTTAATTAACTAAGTGGGCCTAAAATCTAATTAACCTAATGGGCCTAAAATTGATTTTAATCATTTCAAGTCCTAAACCATTTTTTAAGCCTATTTAATTGAGTTGGACCTAAGCATGGGCTTGGGGCCCAAAATAATATAAAAACCCAAAAAAACACAACCCAAAACAAATAAAACATAAAAAAGGATAAAAAAGACATTTTAGTAATTTTCTAGAAAAAAACCTAAATCAATTACATACGAACCCTAAATTAAGCTACTGCCACCATTGATTTTAATTGATTTTTACCCAATTGAACCTAATTAGTAATTGATTTTAAACGCAGAAAATTAAATCTTTCACTATTCCCACTACTGGGGATATTATAAACTATGTACAAAATTAAAATTAAACAATTATACAACCATGAATTAAAATAACTACACATAATACCAAAATGAAAAATAAAGATAAAATCCTAAGTTCTATTGGAAAAAAACACAAGTTCTTCCATGACATTCCATGGACCTTCCGTTCGTCTAAACACTACCAATATCCTCCTCAATACTCATCAAAACAAAAACACAGAAATAATCAGATAAGTAGTGAAATTGAATAATCAAAATAATAAGAAAATAAAAATGATAAAAAGAAAATAATAGAAAAGAATGGAATAGAAAAGAACACTAATGATTTTAGATGTTGTGGAAATGCTTTGAGATAGCCCCTCAGATTGGATTATCACCATTAAAATTGACTTAGTATTGACTTGATTCTGGATTAGGATTTTATTGCGTTTGAAGACACTGACAATATCCAAAATTAGGGTTTTGAAAGACAAGGGTGTGTGTGAGGTGTTCTTCGTGTCTAGATTTTTAGAGTTTTCTTATGTGATAAGGTTTTTTTTACATAACTCTCTTCTCTCTTTCGCAGTCTCTCTGTTTTTTTCTTTTATCTTTTTTTTTTCTCAATCTATGTGTGTGAGTCTCAAGCCCCCCCTCACACATGTAAACACTTTGCTTTTTAAAGCAGAATCTGCACATACTAACTTCCCAAATTTGCAGGAACAATCTCATCTCTTCAAAACAAACAAATAGAGTTTTGATTTTTGAAAGCTATTTACGCATTTTGAACACGTCAGAAATTTTTTTTACTGATAATAATAATAATATTAACTTTTTAACCAATCAAAACACTGAAAAATTTAAGAAAATAGGTGAAAAATAGAAAAAAAAGGACTTTTAACGCATTAACATTGTAGAATGCCGATCAGCATTACACAATGCCGGTCAGCATTACTCCAATGCCAATCCTATTTTTTAAACTTTTAATTACCAAAAGACCCCTGAAAAATTGACTTCCTTGTAATCATATCCTAAAAAATGTTGCAATTTAGTCCCTAGAGTCCAGAAGATCGACAACCAAGTTCAAATTTTGAATAAATTTCATCATAGGGGCTTACGTCGTAATTGTGCACAATTGCATCCCAAAATTGGGTGCTTACAGTTGCCCCCCCTTTGTCCCTGTTTTCTTGAAAAATTACAACAAAGCAATAAAAGCATACAATTTCGAATGATGCATATTATATTCCCTATGGGACGTCTAGTGATGATAAATTGAAAATATGCTATAGTTCCTGTGGAATGTCTAGCACTGATGAATTTCATTATATTCCCTATGGGATGTTTAACGATGTACATTATATTCCATGTGGGACGTTTAGTGATGATGAGATTTTGTTATATTCCTTATGGGACATCTAACAATATGCACTATATTCCTTGTGGGATATCTAGTGATGATGATATTTCGTTATATTCCCTATGGGACGTCTAACGATGTACACTATATTATCTATGGGATGTCTAGTAATGTACACTATATTCCCTGTGGGACGTCTAGTGAAGTTGAATTGAAAATCTGCTATAGTTCCTTGGAATGTCTAACACTGATGAATTTTGTTATATTTTCTGTGGGACATCTAACGATGTACATTATATTCCCTGTGGGATGTCTAGTGATGATAAATTGAAAACTTGTTATAGTTCCTGTGGAACGTTTAACAATGATGAATTTAATTATATTCCATGTGGGACGTTTAACGATGCACACTATATTTCATGTGGGATGTCTAGTGATGATAAATTGAAAACTTGTTATAAACTTATGGAACGTTTAGCACTGATGAATTTTGTTATATTCCCTGTGGGATGTCTAATGATGTACACTATATTCCCTATGGGACATCTAGCGAAGTTGAATTGAAAATCTGCAATAGTTCATGTGGAACGTCTACCACTGATGAATTTTGTTATATTTCCTATGGGACATCTAACGATGTACACTACATTCCCTGTGGGATGTTTAGTGAAGTTGAATTTAAAATCTGCTATAGTTCTTATGGAACGTCTAGCACTGATGAATTTGAAAGTTTATGTCATAACTGTTATGCAGTACATAACATAATGAAGGTTATAACTACTATGCAACACATAACATAATCATTTGAAATTCATATCATAGCTACTATGCAGCATATGAATCCTTTGATTGAAATGATGCATGTAAAATGCAAAAAATGAATTCTGTAATCTTTTTCTGTGTACTTGACAAAAAATTCAGAATCATAGATTGATTATATAGTTTTAATAATTCATTGAATTATTAATTTGATGAATGTCATAATTTAATTAGGAACATGTTCCTAATCAGAATGCAATTATGGACCAAATTGCAATGAAAGAGCTTGGATCCATGTATAAGGACCAAAGTGGATATTTTTCACTTTATATATACTTTCCTTTTTTTCATGTAACATTCCATTATCTCCTTTTTCATTTTCCTTTAGTTTCATTTTCTCTCTTTTCATTGATTTTCTTTCCTTGATTTCTTCATCATTTGACGTCTGATTTGTAATTCGTCTGATCCTATGGCCTCCTCGTCATATAGACAATATGAGAGAGTTGAGACTTCAGAACATTAGAGGATTATGCCTCCTCATTTTCCTCAGAATGATCTTGGACTTTAAGAAGACTTAACTATCTTTCCTTTAACTTATTTACATACCCACAGGTGTAGAGATGTAGGTAATTTTTCTTGCTTCTATTTATTTATGCAAAAAATCACCTGTACAATTAATAATTAGAGTTATTTTCAGAGTAGAGATTGACATTTATATTAGTAAAAAAATAACATGAAAATGCATGATAAAATTGAAATTAAACTATGAAAATGTGAAATTTAGCTCCTGGGTTGTCTGTATGATAGATCGGATGTCTAGAATTCTAGTCGAAATTCCAAATTTTTTATTGGCCCAACTAATGCCAATTGGCATAGTAGAATGCCAATCGACATTCTACATTACCGATCAGCTCTAATTTTTTTAGGGTTAATTAATTAATTAATTAATTAATTAACTAATCCCTTCAATTTAAATTCTTTGATTAATTCATTAATCTTTCAATTAATTAATTATTATTTTGAAATTGAACTAGCATCCAATGAAGTTCACGGGCTGTTTCAATCTAGCTTAGGAATTATTTCACGGACTGCCAGAGTAGGTGACATGTCTAATTTGGGCCTCCAGATTCAGGCATTTCATTGCTACACTTTCGATTGTTCAAGGCTGGTCTGACCGTTACTCTTTGTTCGCTTTGATCGAGCGATGGATGGATACTACCCACACTTTTCATACTCATGTGGGTGAGTTGACCGTTTCACCTATGAGTTTCTCTGCTATCACCAGGATTGCCTTTGGAGGATCCCCAATTCCATTTGACGTTAACTATTATAGTCTTCCAGAGCATGCACGGTGTCAGTATATGCGAGATTTGATCGAGTTCGCTCCAGCGTGGAAGAATTAAAAGAATGTTCTTCTTTCATCCTTAGTTAAGGGATTCAGATGCCTTCCTACTTCTACTCCTCATTAGATTGTCCATAAGGATAGGTGTTTCTTTTTGATATTATTAGGCACGACCCTCTTTTGTGAGATCGATCATAAGGTCAGTATTGCTCTGTTGGGTCCTCTTCATGACTTGGATCGAGTTGCCACACTAGATTGGGGATATGCTGCACTCGTTTATATTTACTACAGACTGGACACTATCTTTTAGCATGTCTTGCAAGTATGTTATCCTTCCTTTGATCTTTATAGTCTTATTTTTCTTTGCCTTTTTCTGATATGTTCTCTTTCTTCTAAATCTGGAGCATAGAGATCAAGCTAATTTGAGGCTTTGATGCTATCAGTTCTGATAGGACCTTTCCTCTGATGATGAGATGGGGTTCTTCCTGCCTTAATAGTAATAGAAATAATTTACAGACATATCGTGATCAGCTGAACACTGTCGAGTGGCACTTGGTAAGAAAAAATAAAATCATTAGTATGTTATAGTTTAATAGAGATTAGACTTAATTTACATAAATTGGAGATAAACTCTTATTGGTTGGAGGATACTAAGGATATCTAGCGATATAATTTCATGGCAGCTACAATTCGCTTTGAGCCTATGAGGATCCTGCTCTTTGGTTATGGTTGTTTGATGTGGTATTTAGGGGAGCGAGTGTATCACTGGTCTTCCAGTCCTTCTTGACGTCACATTCCACATGATGTCCCTTCCTCTATGCTTCGTAGCTCGCATTTTACAGGTTCAGAGTTGAGGATGCACTACAGGGATATGCTGCCTCAGATTTTCTTGAGCGTTCTCGACATTATTAGCAGTTTATCCATAAGAGCCTTTTGGAGCATGTTCCCATTGACGATGATGAGGCAATTTCTTGTTATTTCAGCTTATACTTCTAGAACCTATGAATCACTCCTTCTCTTTACATTTTGAGGAGGTTCACTCTTCTATTGATGCAGATGAGGAGACTAAGATTGCTCCAAAGACTAAGGTTGTTCCTGATATTGAGAGTCCTAGGCCTAGACCTAGTCTTGTTCATCATACTCAGCATGTTGGGACTAGTCACGATGGTGCTTTTACGAGCATTACCCTTGGTGATATCTCACATCCAGATAGGTCCATGTTCTACTAGGCTCCTGCTGTTCAGACTCCAGTCAAGTAGCAGATGCGTTTTAGTGATGCTCAGCTTTCTATCTTTTCTCCCACAGATGCCTCTTATGTGAGTTTTTCTGACTTGTTTCATGCGTAATCTATACACTTGACACTAATGTTAATAAATTTACAAAACAAGTCCCTCGAACACAGGCGGAGTATTTACATGGACTCGCCTCATCTCGGAGGTTATTCACTATGCATGTTACAGATAGTGGGAGGGTAAGTACATGTACAATAAAGATGCAAATGTATGCATGTTATGCATGAAATGAACATGATGTGTTTTCTATATGTACAAAGCTACTCTAGCGGTTTAGAGCATAAGATTGAGATGCTTCGCTGACAGCTTGTAGGTTCGGGCATTGATCCTTACAGTGTTGGGACTTCCTCTATCAAACCTCCGGACATCTTTCACCATGATGACTCTACTAGAGGATGGAGCCCATGGCTAGATTCTAGAGCTCAAGATGACTGATTTAGGCTATCAGATTTTTCTATCATACTACTATGTTAACAAACTCTACAAGTTGGATGCACTTCCATTTGGATTTACAATTCTTGCAGACTTGTTGAAGTTAGTTTCAACCATGATGAATGTATAAAAGTACATTATAATGTTGAAAATTTATGAGAAAATTCATCCTTTTATCATGAGATAGCATGTACTTAACAAATCTCACTATTTTTTATTTTCATGGTTGTCACTTATTTGCCATTTGCAAAGTCAAAGGTATAGTTAACCATCTTATGCTGAGAGTGTATCTTTTACCAAGTGAAGAGCTTACTTCCACACCTAATTTTAGGGAGAATTTGCTAAACAAAACTTATGGAAATTAAGCATAAAAATATTGAATTCGGAGTATCAAAACAGTCTTTGAATTATTTTTGTGCTTTTCTTCCTTATCCAAGTATTCCCCTACCTTTCTCATATTACTCAGCGTGGATGTCGTTGGAAAGGTCCTTTAGATACTCATACTCTTATAGAGAATTGGAGTAAATAGAGCAAGTTTTTTTTTAACATGGGTCCTTTTTAGTATTCCCCTGCCTTTCTTGTATTACTCAGCATGGATACTGCCAGAGGTTCACATTGATACTCTTGCTCATTTTTGGGCATTGGAGTACATTATACTTGCTCTTATTCTAATTCTCCTCTTAGTGTTCCCCCAACTTTCTCATATTACTCAGCATGGATACCGATGAGGGATTTGTACTTGTACTCATTTCTGAGCATTGGAGTAGATTATATGCACAGTTATTATTCAAAAGACTAAAATGACACTTTGAAATTCAACCAATTTATACTGCAAGTCCATAGATTTTTTCTTTGCATATTCTTCCCCTCGTTTAGGTTTAAAGTAAGCACTAGATTGATTAAAGTTTTAGAAACTCTCAATATAGAACTATCAATAAGACATTTGAATTCTACGAGGCTAATAAAAGAAAGCCAATAAAATCAAAGGTCATGAGATAAGTTTTCGCACATGATATCATGAAGTGGATGAATTTACTCTCAATTTTATAAATTTTCTTTGTACTTTATTGTAGAATCAAAATAGATAGAGTTATATTACTTCCTTTTGCCATTTGTTAGGTTGTTTGTCACACTGAGTGAGATTTTGACGAGTGATTGGCATTTTCTATCCTAGTCATTCTTATTGATATATCGATTCTTTTCCTCTTCTTCATTTTCTTTTATTTTTCATGCACAAAATACCATAAGTTAGTATGGTTTATTTGTAAGTGAAGAAATTTTGTCAAAATGCAATGTTATTATTTTTCATTCTTCCCTTTTTAATTGTGGTGATGATGTCTCAAATCATAGGGTCATGATATTCTACCATTGGGGTTGTGGCTTTAGACTGAATTTGTCTTTCTGCTATTCTATTGATGCTTTGGTAAAGGGCCTCATTCCTCTTCCCAATGTTTCCTGTAAAAGAAAATATTTGGGAGTTAGAGATTTTTTATTTCACAATCAAAGAAGTCTTCAGAGTGCATTCTTCCCTTTTTAGGGCCAAGCACATGTATCGTTGACATATTGGACCTTCTCATTACCATATTCCACACCCTACAATGGTTTAACTATTATAGAGAGATATTCCAAATGATGCTTCCGATGAGACTATGGAGATGGATACTGAGTTTAAGGAGCTTGAAAGTCTTATCCAGCCTTTTGAGGTCTCCAGGATATTGCTTCTAGGTAATGTCACTCCTTTTATTTTCATTCCTTCAGATGTTTTACTTATGAATACTCTAACTAATTTCCTGCACTTTTACAACACTAATCTTGAATGTTAGTAGCAAAGTATTTGGACAATCTTAACTAGACTCAAAGACTTTATTATGCAAAGAAAGTATTTCACAATAAATGTATGCAAGTGTATGCATGTTATGCATAACATGCATGATCCTAATAGGTCTTCTGTTTAAAGCAAAGCTATGTTCGTAGCTTGGAGTGTGAGAATGAGGTGCCTTATCAACAACTTATAGGTTCAAGCACTTAATGCTTCATTATTGGTACTTCTGATGTTTAAGCTTCTGATATAGTCTATTAGATAAATAACCAGGCCAGCGAGTGGGGTCCATAGCCTTACACTGGAGCTCATGATTGACCGATGCACTATTGAACTTTTCTTTTTATTACTGCTTCTGCTGGATGATAACTGTTATAATTGTATGCTATTAGTATACTTTTTTATGCCCTGAGATTGTTTTCACTAACTTTGAAGTTCTACTATTGTATTTACCATTTTGCCCCTAATATGTCCTGGAGTTACATTTTGCCCTAAGCTTCATTTTGAATTCATCCTAGCAATCACTTTCTTCATGTGCACAAAAGGGTTGGTTTGGTCATTATTATTGTTGGCCTTTTGTCTTACTAACCCTATTAGTTGCAATCTCATATATTAAAGATGCATAGGAGTGGGTGAACTAATTGAAGTGAGTTCTGGATGATGAAATCAACTAGACTTGCACTTCAAAGAATTCTTTAGCAAAATATGAGGCTTGATGCTTATAATAAATGATGACAGTTATAATGTATAGGTTGAAAAGCAAGTTACCGAGCCATCTGAATTCTCAAGGTATAAGGGGACACTAGGCTTACAAGGGAAATTACAAAAGAGGCGAAAAAAAGAAAACGTAACTAAAATAGTGATCTCATAGCTTTGATTTAGCTTTCATCATGTATTATTTTTCCATTCAGATACTTATGTGGTATGATAAAGACCAATATGCGATGTCTGAACAAAAATTTAAAATTCAATTTTAATCATTCATTAGGGCAAAAATGAGAATATTCATTACATCATATGATATAACTCCTGTTATCAGTCAATCATGAATTTTCCTTTCTAATTTTTACCTTACTGTTCTTTTTTCTCTTTTTTTCTTTTTTTTTTATT
The DNA here is from genome assembly GCA_947683625.1 of Mallotus nudiflorus. NCBI lineage: Eukaryota > Viridiplantae > Streptophyta > Magnoliopsida > Malpighiales > Euphorbiaceae > Mallotus > Mallotus nudiflorus. The sequence goes on from CANTUR010000418.1 coordinate 1,833,544, forward strand.
TTTTATTTTTTTCTCACATTTCCTATCTTCAGGAGTTACATTATGTGATATATGTATGTTCTTTGAATTTACATTTGTGCCCATGTTGAATGAATCTAAATGAATTGAATTTATGACAAACATATTGATCTAAATTATAATGCACAGAACTATACCATCGATCACTAAGTAAGCATGATTAGAATTTATACCATCGATCACTAAAATAAAACAGAAACTAAAATTTTATTCAAAGAAGACAATGAGAAATTTTATTTCCTATACTAGATGCTAGGAATGCTGAGTCTCATAGTGGTTGTCCTTGAGGTGGTTAACATAACAATTATTTTTGCATCTGTTTGCCAACTGTCTCTATGACTTCATCTTCATGTACCTTAAATGTGCATTTTTCTTATTTGTTTAGTAGCTTCTCATCATCAAACCCATCCTCCCATCCTGTAGGCACAATTGACTTACCATTAAACTTTCTTGAAGAAGGTAGTTTAGTATAAAATACCTCATAGTCAAACTTTCCTGAAGGCTGACCCAATAAGTCTTCTGCTCTTTCTGGTGGCTACTCGAAAGGTTCTCCATTGGGTATAGGGTTGAGGTCCTCGAAGGAGCTTAGCACTTCTTCTTTGCTAACACCTAAGTTGATCATCATAGTGGCTGGTAGTGGAACATTTTTGTAGTCTAGGAAAGGGTTGTTTCTAGTGTTTAGGTTAGAGTTGGATTTTTCAGGGTTGGTGATTTTTTTGGAATCTATCAAGTTTTGGATCTCATGTTTTAGGTGGATACAATTGTCTGTGGGATAGCCAGCAGCTTGGTGGAATTTACAGTAACTGTTAGGGTCAAAACCATGGACATTTAGGTTTGGTGGCTTGGAAAAGGTTAAAGGTCAGAGTAGACTTTTTTGGATTAGTCTCTCTAGGACTATGAAGAGTGGTTGATTAAAATTGGAGAATCTCCTAGGTTGCTGAACTGCAAGCACCTCTACAATCCGGCTAGTGCTCCCCTATTGTGTGCCCCCAGTTGAGTAATTTTGGGTTACTGTGCCTCTAGAACTCTTCTTTTTCTCATTCTCTATCTCTTCAGCTTGTAGATCGTCATCATATAGATTTATGAAGGTCTTTGGGTTCATTATTTACGATCTTTCAACCAAATTAGGTGATACATTATGAACAATCATCCTAACTTGATCCTTTTTAGCCAGTTTATTTTTCATTAGTCCTGCTTTATTCATGAATCTGGTGAAAAAATCAGAAAAGGATTCATTGGGTTTTTGCTTAGTTAACTTCAAATCCTTAATAGACACTTCCAATTGATTGCTATAATCATATTGTTTCAAGAATGCAGTACATAGTTATTTCCAGTCAGCCCTAACAAACTTTTCTTACGGTACCAGTTTATAGCCATTCCCTCCAGTGACAGTACAAACATCCTAGTAACTACTACTAACGGTGCTTTAGTAGTGCTCATGGTTATTGTGTATTGGCTCAAATGAATTCTAAGGTCTCCTATCCTATCAAATTTCTACAGTTGAGGCATTTTGAATTTTTTAAGCAGCTTATCTCCCTCTATTTGCAGCATGTCATCAAAGTCAAAAGAATATCCCATTCCTTATCCTCTAATAAGCTCTTCCATCTTGGACATTTTCTGAGTTAGTGCTTGCATCTGCTTGGACTCATGATCATGGACCAATTTAAGTGACTCTCTCTTTGCCTTTTCTACCATGTAGTTTTCAACATCTTCTAGTCTCACATTAGTAGTAGGCACATTTCTAGCAGCAGGTTGCCCCCCAGTATTGTTAGCAACAAGTGGAGGAGCTACAACAACAGGTGGAGCTCCTACAGTAGGTGGTTGTTCAATAGCAACAGCATGTGGTTGTTCAACAACAGGTTACACTACTCGGGCCAAAGCCTATCTCAGTTCATCTTGCACGATAACTCTCATGTCATCCATCAAAGCTCCCTTAATGTCCTCTAAGGTCCACATCTCTGGTTATTGTTCCATTTTAGTCTGTTCAGTCTGAGTTGGTTTAGCTTCTAGGTACAGTGGGTTGATTGGACTCTTCTCCAGTTCTTGAAGGATCTCTTAAGCTATTGACTTAGGGCTTAGGTCTGTTATGATTAATCTGCCACCTTTTTTCCCCTAAACATAAGAAGACCCAGATGAATCTATGATGGCTACAAAACAAGGTGTTAGTATGACGCATGGACTATATGTATGCATGTATACATTATGCATGTGTTTATGCAACAAATAGCAGGCAAGCACTTATCACGTAGCAAGTATCAAGAAGCAATCAACAAGCCATCATGTAAGTAAACCTTCCAACCTTATTTCTCCTACACACATGTTCAATGGCGAGTTTCTTTTCTTAGGATTTTTGGTCTTAGCCTTTATATCAACAGGGGATACTAAGAGCCGACGCGCATGCCAAATCTCTCTTTAAAACAAAAAGCACAAAAAAAACATTTCTAAATATAAAGGTCTACCCTAATCCTTATTAGCCTGAATGAGCTTCAAAGGTATAAGCCTAAGCTTTTATAAATAGAAATACTTAATGGCAATTCAAACAAACAAGCACTTTGGATAAAAATCCTAGGGGAAGTAACTAGGCCATTATATGTGCTTAGGGTCCGATGAAAAGTTAAGGTTCCTTTAGCAAGATGCTCTCCATTATGGACTTTGAGTTATAGGCCAAGGTCAGAGGGGCCCAACATCCTTTACCAACTTAAGAGAAGATTACCTCCCCTTAAAGACTTGGGTTACAGACTCTGGTCAGATGAGCCCGGTAATCTCTCTTAAACCGAGTTAAGGCTAAGAGTGATGGTTAGCCAATCTACAACTCCATGAAGCTAATGGAATCATGGAATCATAAACCAATGCCATCGGTCTAGTAGGGACATGCAGAATGAATGCAAGAATGAAATAATAATCGATAAAATAATTCTAAAGATCACAAGTAGAATTAGTATCTTTTATCCCCAATGGAGTCACCACTACAGAAAGTGGGGTTTAGCACGTGTCCAAGATTTTAGCAACCGTGACACTATTTAGGCTCAGGTCCTTAGGGAACACACTACTATGTCATAAAGTCATAGCATGGAAAAGAGGAGTCACCACCCAGGGTAATAACTGGGACAATTTGATTGGTGGTACTCGATTCTCTAAAAGAATGCTAGCACCACAACTAGGAGATTTTGGGAACGGAATACTAACTTCTATTAGTCTCGTGTTCATTTAGAATAATTTTATAAATGATTATTTCATCCTCTAATTACATGCAATTTTATTTAAACCCTATTTGACATCCATCTAACCCTAGGCATCTAGTCAATAAAATTACACATAAAAAATGCACTCAAGATCGTGTTGTCCCTAAGTCTAAACTATGTTATTTTTATTAAAAAGTTAGCTAGATTAACATTTTATTTACAAGTGAGAAAGGGACTAAAGGAGGGCCTACATTTTTTATTCATTAGTGAGCCTAGATCTATTTATTTTAGTTTGTCCAAGGAATGGGCTTAAGTTTATTCAATTTTAAAGGAAAGTTAAATCAGTGGGCCTAAGTTTAACTTGGTTTTATTTAAAATGAGAAGTAGGCTTAGGTCTATTTATTCTAAAAGAAATGAAATTAAGTGGGTTGAGCTAAGTCTAAACAAGTTTTAATTAACTAAATGGGCCTAAAATCTAATTAACCTAATGGGCCTAAATTGATTTTAATCATTTAAAGTCCTAAACCATTTTTTAAGCCTATTTAAAGTGAGTTGGACCTAAGCGTGGGCTTGGGCCCCAAAATAATATAAAAACCAAAAAAAACACAACCTATAACAAATAAAATGTAAAAAAGGGATCAAACAAACATTTTAGTAATTTTCTAGAAAAAAACACTAAATCAATTACATGCAAACCCTAAATTAAGCTACTGCCACTATTGATTTTAATTGATTTTTACCATATTGAACCTAATTACTAATTGATTTTAAAGGCAGAAAATTAAATCTTTCACTATTCCCACTACTAGGGCTATTACAAACTATGTACAAAATTAAATTAAAAAATTATACAACCATGAATTAAAATAACTACACATAAAATAAAAATAAAAAATAAAGATAAAAATCCTAAGTTCTACTGGAAAACAACACAGGTTCTTCCATGGCTTTCCACAGACCTTCCGTTCGTCTAAACACTACCAGTATCCTCCTCAATCCACATTCGCATATCAAAACAAAAACATATAAATAACCAGATTAGTAGTGAAATTGAATAATCAAAACAATAACAAAATAAAAATCATAAAAAGAAAAGAATAGAAAAGAATGGAATAGAAAAGAACACTGATGATTTCAGATGTTGTGCGAATGCTTTGAGATAGCCCCTCATATTGGATTATCATCGTTAAAATTGACTCAGCACTGATTTGATTCTGGACTGGGATTTGATTGCATTCGAAGACACTGACAGTATTCAAAATTAGGGTTTTGAAAGACAAGGGTGTGTGCGAGGTGTTCTTCGCGTCTAGATTTTCAGGGTTTTCTTATGCGATAGGGTTTTTTTTTTTGTAACTCTCTTCTCTCTTTCTCAGTCTCTTTGTTTTTTTTCTTTCGTTTTTTTTTTCTCAGTTTGTGTGTGTGAGTCTCAAGCCCCCCTTCACGCATGCAGACTCTTTGCTTTTTAAAGCAGAGTCTGCGCGTACTGACTTCCCAAATTTGCAGGAATAGTATCATCCCTTCAAAACAAATAGATAGAGTTTTGATTTTTTTTTAAAGTTATTTACGCGTTTTGAACACGTCTAAAATTTTTTTACTGATAATAATAATAATATTAACTTTTTAACCAATCAAAACACTGAAAAATAGACGAAAAAATTAAGAAAATAGGCGAAAAATAGAAAAAAATGGACTTTTAACGCAGCGACATTAAATGTCGATCCTAATTTTTTAAAATTTTAATTACCAAAAGACCCCTGAAAATTGACTTCCTTGTAACTAAATCCTAAAAAATGTTGTAATTTAGTCCCTAGAGTCCAGAAGATTGATAACCAAATTCAATTTTTAAATAAATTTTATCATAGGGGCTTACGTCGTAATTGTACACAATTGCATTCCAAAATTAGGTGCTTACAAGTGTGTGTTGCAGTTGCAACAAAATTTGTTTTAGCAGTAGTAAGGTAGAAAAGAATGACATTCTCCTTGTAGTGATTGCAACTCAAACCACCATTTTGTTTGTTTTCTACAAATGGACATGAGTATTGTCAAAGGTTGTAACCACACTTTCATCTTATATAAAATATAAAAGTTATTTTACTATAGAAATTAACTTTTTGATATCATAAAAAAAATCGTAAAAATGCCACTACAAAACATCAAAGTTTTATTGTATCCTAGAGATAAATTGAATTTCATAGACGCCTTGGACCAAATTTTCATATTTTTTATTTCCAATTTTTCTAACAGATACATGTTTATTGTTTGTTAATAGGCTTATTTAGTATTAAATGAATATATTTAATCTTATTAGTATTGAGTATTAATATTATAAGTAAATATAATTTAAGTTATTAAGTGAAATTAAAAATTACATTGTTTCATTACATTGAGAGCTACCAAATGCATCTCTTTATTATCAGGGTACAACGTCGGCTTAGTTACCAAACAAAATGGAACCAACACTACAAGTTAAATATAAGATTATGATCTAATTGTTGTTGGTCCAGAATTGCTTCTGAAGATAGTTCACCACGTTCTTGTCCACTTGGAAAGCCTTGGCAAGAACATCAGGATTAATTGGTGGATTGGACCCGAAAACTGCATTTGCAATTGTAATAACTCCTGGATTTTGGCTGCTCAATCCAGCAAAAGCGACTGCATTAGAGTATCCAGTGTTGAACTGAAAGTGGATCAGACCAATTGGGAACACAAAAACATCTCCTGGATAAAGAGTTTTTGTTATAAGGCGATTGGGGTTCGATGTCACGAAACCAACGTAGAGGGTGCCTTGAACGACCACTAGAATTTCAGTGGCTCGGGGATGAGTGTGAGGTGGATTTAGACCATATGGTGCATAATCAAGACGAGCCAAAGATATGCCAAGAGTGTTAAGCCCTGCTATTCTGTCAACATTCAATAGAGTAACATTTGAACCAACTGGATTTGATGTGTTTCCAGGAATATTGAGACCGGAAAATGAGAAATCATTTGCCGTTGCAAGCATTGGGTCCATGCAGAATTTTCCATTGATGAACACTGCATGCAAAACATACAAACATATAGTTTTAAAAAAAAAAAATTGATATGTATAGCTAAAGCCAAGAGAGCTAAAAAAAAGAAAAAAAAGATATTGTTCAAACACAAGTTAATTAAGGAAAAGAAGGTATATATTTACATACCGCCATTCTTAATATCTTTAGCGGCGACACAGAAGTCTTGAAGAGGACTAGGATCATAGGCAGAGGCAAATGACACAGCTAAAGCCAAGAGAGCTAAAGCTGCAAAGAAATGAGCTCCTTTCATTGTAAATAATTATATATTTATGTAGCTGAACTGAGTTTTGGAGATGAGAAACTTGCATGGAGGTAATGTGTATTTATAGATGACAGTCATTGAACAAGTCTTCTGTCTTGTTATCTCTTGGTACTCTTGAATACTTCCCCGGGTAATGATTTGTTTTTTTTTTCTTTTCTTTTTAATGGATGAAACATTCTACAACTACTATATGGCACATGCAAATTTTTCTTTACCTACAATAATTATAATACAATTTTTGAACTAATAAAGTCACCATCTCAATGGTTGATGATTTCAACCATTTTAAACTAAACTTAATTTTTCATTGTTAGAGCTCTTCAAAGAGCTTCAAGTGCAACTGCTTGCCATAGTTGTGGTGCCTTTCCATAGATTATTTATAAAGGAACACCATATCATTTAGCAACGAGTTTAACTAATAGACCTTTTTTTTTTCATCTGATATTCTAAATATTGGATAGCTAAAACAGTTATATTGTAATATAATGTTCATTTCACTTATTTTCTTTAAAGTATATTCCATGTTTCATTAGCATATTCTTAATTAGCCAATAAATGCTTTAGCAATGTTGAGAGTTCATTTGTCCCTATCATTGATCATTTTTCTAACTCAAACCTTGTCACCGCATACGTAATATAAATCAAGTAGTAACATTTTAAAGGATGCCCAAATTAGTTGCATATATATATATATATATATATATATATATATATACAAACTATGCTATTGACTTTTAAAAGCAACTCTTGATTGCACTGCCGTCTTCCAGAATATGTTGTTACCCAGATGTAAACGAGTGCAGGGAGTAGTTGTACCTGTTCTGAAACATTTCAAAGTCTGTATAATTTTTTTTTTTTTTTGGTCAGATTCAAAGTCTGTAAACAATAAGTAATAAATCTAAGGCATACATATGTACATCACATTTAATTTTGAATATTCTCATAATATAGTAAAGATTAATTTCGTGAAAAATGCAAGATAGAACATTCAAATTGAATTTATATGTAAATGCAAGTTGAGATTTTAATATTTATCAAACTTGATATCAAACTATTTAGATTTTTACATAATGTTTGGTTCAATTGCATCAAGAAATTGATTTCATTTCCAAATAAATTATATTCAAATGAATTTTTATTTAATGAAGTGTGTAAGCAGATGAATTCTATATTTTTATTATATTATGTTTGGAATAAGTCTACAATTCAAGTTAATTTTATATTTTAGTAAAAAAATGCACTTTCAAATATAAAGATATTTTGAAAACAAAAATAATTAGGGGTATTTTAGTTATTTTAAAATATAGATTTAAAAGTTATGTAATTCAGTTGGAAATTTTAATCATTTTGTTAGAATTTGATATAGTTACAATCAATTCAACAAATTTAAAAATTTGGAATTGTAAATGAGTTATACAACATGTTCATTTAAATCAAATGTATATAATTTAGAATTGTAAATGAATTTCACAAAATTTTATAAAATTTATTTATACCAAACATATTTTTAAATTAATTATTGATTTTGCATGATAACACCACAGGTTAATCACTATAGTAACACATGTATATTTAGCTGGCTAGTTTATTATAAATCATTAATGTGGAAATATTTTAATAGTCATTTCTTTTTAAAAGTATGATGAGATGTAGAGTTTGAATTTTATCTTGATCGATTTATAAAATTAAATCCATTGTTAATAATATATATATATATTTAGAAGAAGAGTTATATATGCAACAACTTTAGCAATTTGTTGATCTGTTGTTATTAGAAAAAAAAAAAGTGTGCAAAGTTGTTAAGTCTTGCTAAATTAACGGCCCAACCATGCGCAAACTCTTCTAAGATACTACAAATGAGCAACCGATAAATTTATAATAAAATTAAATGGGTAAGCTACACTCAAATACCATCTTTATTATAAATTTTAGATTTTAATATTCTTCTAAAAAATACTATTTGAAATTTATAATTTAATATTAAAATAATTTAGATATTTAATAATAGCATTATTTATTTGTGTGACATATCATTCAACTAATTATAATGAATTCACTATAAATAAGTCAAGTCTAGATATATTTTAAATTTTATTATGAAGAAAAAGTAATTTCAAAATAAATTTATAATACTTTTAAAAATATTTAATTAATTAAATTTTTTATAAATTTTATAAAAATAATATTATCATTAAAGTTTAATATTATGTTATGTATTTTCATAAAATAATTATGATAAGGTATTAAATTATAAGAAACCAAGAATATGCACTTAAATGTCATAAAAATTATAGGATTAATTTTGCTATATTTCAATTTAAATTTAATTAAAGACATGCGTTCATTAATGAGGTACAAAAGGAAATAAAAGTTTGAGTTTACAGCACTTTATTTGTTCATTAGGCAATTAACCTAATATCTCGATTTTTAAGCCCTATAATCTAAAAAAAAAAAATAATTTTAATGCTTGTCCTATTCTTGATAGTTTTATGTCTTGAAACAATAATTCTCAAGTCTAAACCATATCCACATTTAGGGGTGAGCATTAACAGACCGAACCGTTTAGACTGAACTAGTCCAAGTTGATTTCAATAGTTCGATCATTCATCAAAAATGAGTAAAGGGCGGTTTAGTTTCTAAAGTAGTGTTTTTGGCTTTTCGGTTATTTGTTTGGTTCTAGTGTTAAAATAACTGAATTGATAAAAAAACTGAACACTGTATACTAAACATTAAAACGATGTCGCTTTTATATACCCTAACCCTAAAAAATTTGTTATGCCTATAAATACGTAGCTTTCACTCCTTTTCACCATTTCTCGCCTCTCTCCATCTCTCGATCCTTCTAGAGTTCTCTTCTCTCGTCTAACCCTAGACTCATCTAAGCCTTCCCATTAACCCTAACCCTTCAATCATCTTGTCACTGTTCATCTAGCTTTGCCTCTTCCCTTGCTCTTTTCTCACCCTCTTTGCTTGATTTGTTATGTTTTGTTCTTGGTTTCTCATCTCATTTAGTGTCTCTTTCCTTCAGAGACACATGAATGATGAATAACTCTTTTTTTCTATCATCTACATTTCATTTCCATCTCTCTAACTCAATGTTTGGCATATAAAAAAATAGTTAATCGCTTGATCTATAAGTTGTTCATTACAAAAACTTGATTTGTTGTTTTTGTTACTGTCAATGTTCAATCGATAACATTGATAGTGATAACTCCGAATTGATATTTTGTTTATGGAACCTACATGTACGAGAAGAACAGGTAAAAGGGCGGGGTTTCCCCCGTAAACACTCTAAAGCTTAAGTCAGTAACGGTATAAGGAAAACAATAAAGAAAATAGGCATAATAGAGTAGAGAATAAAGATTAAAGGAGTAAAAGATCATTGCTTGTGATGATGAGGTGATGGAATAATGTCATGGTGATGTTGTATGATGAGCGCATGAATGACATGAGATGTCATGAGATGTATTTATAGAAGAAGATACTGCTCAAATCTCTTAAGAATATGATTCCTTAGTCTTGTAAGATTGCCTTATTTAGGAGAGGAGGAGACTTCCTTTGCAGAGTAGTCTTCCTAATTGAAATGGACTTCCTTATTGAACTTTCTTCTTATTCAAGTAATCCTCCTCTTTGGGGGAATATATCCCTTATTATAATAGGATCCTAATATGAGTTATCAAATATGCAAAGCCCATCTTAGTCATAGCAACTATATCTGGTAATGTTCTTTTAAGATATTTGAGTTTTTCATGTTTGATGTTTAAATTTTATGGTTTTTTTTATTAGATCTTGATGAATTTTGTGTTATTTCTCATGTGTTTGCTTGATATGTTGGTGAATCGATTCAATGGTTGAATCAACAAAGTTTTTTACTTGATCTTATAAAGAGATCTTAATGGTGGAAGCCTAAAGCGGTTGATCTATCCATCGGTTAAATTTAAAGTGGAAGCAAGCAACTTCCTTTATTTTTTATACCAATCAATCGAGTCAGAGCAATATTTTAAACATCACTGTAAAAGATATTAATCCCTACTTTGCTTATTTTGTCAATAGATCTTGTTTATGTTAAAAATTTTAAATTATATTTTGAAAATAGATTTGTGAAAAATTATTTTTTTTACTTTCAAAATATTAATATTAGTAAATATATTTTTTTGATCATTGCTTTAATCGAATATGTATCTATGTTAATGATTTATAAAATAATTTCCTTAAAAAAATTAGATTCTATTTTTTATTAATCATATTTTATTTGATAATTGCTTTTTAAAAAATTCTAAATTTACTATAAATATATATTAATTTTTAAGTTTATATTTATCTTATATATTTATTTTATGATAATAATAATAATAATAATAATAATAATAATAATAATAATAATAATAATAATAATAATAACGGAATCAGTAGTCACTGGGGTTTTGATACTAGGTGCTTTAGAAGCGCGACCTGAGTGCCATAGATTCTCGGCACATTAGAAGTGCAAACCTTAATACTATTGAAGTGACCTGAGGGTGTCAGCTTCAGTCACTAAATTTAGATTCTCGGTGCATTATAAGTGCGGCCTAAGTGTCGAACCTTAGTACTATCAAAGCTACTTGAGGGTGCCATCTTCAGTTACTGGACTTAGATTCTCAATGCATTAAAAGTGTGACTCAAGTGCCAAACCTCAATACTATCAAAGTGACTTGAGGGTGCCAGCTTTAGTTACCGAACTTAGATTTTTAATGCATTAGAAGTGCAGTCGAGTGCCAATAAAAAGGACAGTAGGATGAGCGGGATTATCAATCGTTATGTCTTTTAACATTCTTTTGAATTTTTGAATTATGTAACTATCACTTCTATTCATGTGGCAGAAGATGAGACATTTTAGTTACCATAATGATAACTGCTCAATTAGTGAATTTTTCTTTTGTCCGGAATACCCTTAATGTTGCATGAGAGAGATATAAGTAACCGTAAAGGCAGTAGTGGTCATTCTAGAACTTTCTGCTCCTCTTTAAATAGGCCAATCCTTTTGCTAGCCTCACTTTTGCTTTTTGCTGCCTTTTGCTTTCCAGTTTTCCTTTCAAGTGTTTGCTACTCTTACATCCTTTGTGTTCTCTGAAATCCTGCATTATTCTTTCCTCTTATAGGTGAAGTTTCTTCCCCTTTTTTCTTCTTTTTTATTTATGTTTAATAGGATCTATAGCCCTATGAGAGTAAGTTAGTTTAGACCTTTTTGTGTCTAGGATTAATGATAACATGCTCAAATGGAATAAAAGGCATTTTAGCATTCCTCAGGATTTTACTTTGTACACTGTAAATAAGAATTTCAAGGTTCATACCCCTCTTTTATAATGGCAAAAATTGATTATGTACTTTGATCAGTTAAAAGGGGAGTTGAAATGTCCCTTAGATCCTTTTGTTAGGAGCTTCCTAAATAGATACAATATAGCCCCTGGCCAACTTCACCATAATAATTACCAGATCTTAAGTACGTTTGTAGAGTTGATGCATATGGAGGGTAGAGAGTTGGATCTGAATGTCCTCTAGTACATGTAAGTCTGAATAAGAAAAAGGGGGAGCTTATGTTTTCTTTATTAGTTGTTCTAAACTATAGTTTTTTTTATTAAACTTTCAAATCTTCACAAGAATTGGAGACATAGATTTTTTATAGTTGAGCATCCCTCATATTTCATTAATATCCAGCATTTGTGGGCTAATGATTGCCACAAGGTGAAGCATCCTCCAAGGTTATCTGAGGAAATACTGAGTTGGTATTGAGACTTCATATCTAGAGTATAGCCAATGGAACATCTACTGAGAATCTATCTTAAAGATACCTCAGCGAGTCTGCCTTTAGCATATAGACGTTATTGGTAAGTTATAAGATTCTAAAGGTATATTCTGACTTTTGTTCTTTTTTATCTATAAATGGCTAACTATTTCACTATTGTGGATAGAATATTTTTAGATGAGGAGCTAGAGGAGCAAGCGACACATCAGACTAATAACTTGCTTGAGATGCGGAGATCTTAAAGGGTTATGTTGACCTATACCTGAGTGATAAAGGCAAAGTTGTGCTCAATGATACTCATAAGGAAGCATATGATCTTCCTAAGAACTACTCCTAAAGTGTGAAGTTAGGTGACGAGGAACTGCTTGGGGAAGAGGTTTTTATTAAACATCCCAAGCTTATCAGATGACTGGATCTAAAAAGATGGATCTTATCAAAGGTGAAGCTTGATAGTGTCTCTAATCCGTAAGTTAGGGATCACTATGCTAAGTCTCTATGGTTGCCGAATGACATCTAAAGGTAGCAAGAGTAGAGAAGGAACAAGCTATTCAACTCATTGATTACCCATGCCTTAAAGGTAACTTGTTTGATCTTCTGCTGCTATAATAATTTCTACGAATGTTTCTATATTTTAATCTTTCTACACTTTTCTATCAAATGGCTCAAGGGTTGATGTTGGTAAAGGATAATCATTTCATCCTCTAGAGTGAGTACAATATCAAGGAGGCTGAGGTTGATACCATTGTGATTAATTATAAGAAGAAGCTGGATGTGGCAAAATGTGCCCTGGAACTCACTGAGACTAATAGAGTGAAGTTCAAGTCAAAAACTGAAGTGAGCTTGAAGAAGGTCCAAGAGCTTGAGCATTCACAAGCTCAACTCACATTAAGGATTGAGAAACATAATACCGAGCTTGAAACTCTAAAAAAAGATTTGACCAATAAAAGGAAATCTTAGGGTGACGACCTGAGAACTTATCAGAAGATGGTGAAAGGATTTCTTAAGGCCTATAAATCTGATTGTTAGAGGGTACTATAGGTTTAGCATCCGAATTTAGATTTTTATGATTTGGATAAGATAACTCCCAATGATCTGGCATGACTGACTACTATTGAAGATGCTACTACTAAGGATCCTCAAGCCATTAATGAAAAATCTACTTTCGGGGCTACTTCTTCTAGTGCCAAATCCACTTCAATCCCTAAATCTCAATCTTTAAAAAATGTTAAACTTCATCCTAATGATAGGATTATGCCTCCCAAGTATGAGGCTAATTTGTAAAATACTTGATAAAGATTTATCCTTGTAATGTAACATTTTCAACAATGAATGAAGAATTTTTATTTCTCAATCTTACTAAACTCTAAATACATTTTATTAATAATATTTTTAAAGGCTGTCTGAGTTCTAGTATTGAAATAGCTCTTTTCCTTATTTATCATTAACCTTGTATACCCCCTTAGTTGTCTTTTCAATGACTTGGTAAGGACCTTCCCAATTAGGTCTGAGCTTGCTTGTTCTAGAGTTGCCTTTTCCCATGTCAGCCCTTCTAAGTACCTAATCTCTGACTTTAAACTGCTTTAGCTAGACATGTTTGTTATGATACTTTATTATCATCTATTTTTGAGCTTCCACTACAATGGATGCTCATTCTTTCCTCTCTTTAAGTAGGTCTAGACATATCTGAGCGTTGATGTTATTGACTTCTTGATTTAGATTCTTGATTACTCAATAGCTTACTGACACAATTTCCACTAGAATTATAACATCATAAGTCAGTATGAAAGGTGTTTCTCTTATAGAGGTTTTGGGTGTTATTCTATATGCCCAAATGACATTGTTGAGTTCTTCAACCTAGTTTTCTTTTTTCTTCATCTAATCTCTTCTTTAGACCTTGCATGATGATCCTACTGGTGACCTCTGTCTAGTCATTTGTTTATGGATGAGCTACTGAAGTAAATCAAAGCTTTATGTTAATATCATAATAGAATCTTCATTGTCAAATTGTTTCCCATTATCTATTATTAAGGTGTGAGGTATGCCAAATCTATAGATGATTTCTTTCCAAAAAAAGTATTGAATTCGGCCTTAATGATGGTTAGGACGGCTTCAACTTCTATCCACTTGGTGAATTGATCTATAGCCATAATCAAGAACTTCTTTTGGAAGGTTGAAATAGGAAATGGACCCAAGATATCCATTCCCCATATTACGAAAGCCAAGGACTCATAATCGGATGCTAAGTATTGGAAGGCTTGTGGCTAAGTATTGGAAGGCTTATGGCTACGGAGAGCAAATTGTTGACACTTATAACATTCCTAAACTAGTTTAGGAGCATCCTGGGACATGGTAGGCCAATAATAACCCTAGAGTAAAGCTTGTCTTATCAACGAATGATGAGACTCATAAGCTCCACAAATCCCTTCATGGATTTCCCTAAGCATGTAATTTCGTTCTTCTAGTGATACGTATTTAGACCATGGATGTAATAGGGATCTTTTATAGAGATCCTCATTATGCATAAGTATTGCACAACTTTTATCTTTAATTTTTGAGCCTTTAACTTATCCTGTAGGAGTACCCCATGCTTGAGATATTAAATGATTGGTTTCATCCATTCTACTACTTCTTAGATATATATAATCTCTACATCCTTGGTGCTTGGCTTCATCAATTCCTCAATAAACTCAAGCTTTTTGAATGTTTGACTATCTTTTATTGCTAATTTGGCTAGTAAATCTGCCTTTGAGTTTTCACTTCTAGGAATTTAGATGATTTTCAATTGTCCCCCCATCTTATTCGAGCTTCTTTAGGAGTTATCTAGCTTTCTCAACGTACTTGGTAATGCTTGACTCTTTGATTTAGTATTTTCCTCTAATTTGGTTGACCAATATTTATGAATCAGAGTATATTTTGAGATGCTCGACTCTAACTTCTATAGCTAACTTCAGTCATATGACAAGTGCCTGATACTTAGTTGCGTTGTTAGTGGCTTTGTACTTTAGTTAAACTGCATATCTGATAGTGGCTTTGTATGGCCTTTTAAGAACGATTATAGCATTAGAACCTCATATGGATGAGGCTCCATCTATGTATAACTTCCACTTTGAGCATTCAGAATGGATAAAGTCTTCTACTGTCATCTATTGTACAAAATCTACCAGGGTTTGAGCTTTGATTTACTATTGAAGTTCATAATTGATGTCAAATTCTCTAAGAAATATTGACCATTAGACCAATCTACTGGATGTTTTAAGTCTTTGTAAGATTTTCCTTAATGGAAAGTTGGATCTTATAATGATTGAGTGAGCCTAAAAATAATGCTTGAGCTTCTGGGATGTATGTATAATGGCTATAGCTAACTTACTGAGTTTAGGATACTGGAATTTTGAACTTCTAAGTACTTTACTGATGTTATACACATGATTATGTTGGCTTCCTTCCTCTCTAACCAATACCAATGTAATTGATTCCTAATTGATAGAGAGATACAAGTACAAAACTTCTTCAAGGTTTGGCTAATTGAGTAGAGGTGGTGAATATAGGAATTTCTTGATATCTTAGAAGGCAACCTGGCATTCTTCATTCCATACAAACATTTTAAAGCTTTTTAGGGCTCAGATTAATTTTAGACACCATTTGGCTAAACAAAAGATGAAATATCCCAATGATGTAATTTTTCCATTTAACTTCTAGAGCTCGTTTAATGATGTTAGGGCTTTCATCTAAAGTATGGCCTCCATCTTTTTTGGATTAGCTTTAATTCCCTTATGGGATATCATGAATCCTAAGAATTTTCCCAGTTTTACCCTAAAGTCACACTTATGTGGATTAAGCTTGATCTGATATTGATCCAACATTCAAAGGATTTGATTAAGATCATTGAAGTGCTGCTTTACATGCTGGCTCTTGATAATGATGTCATCCACATATACTTATATGTTTTTACCAATTTTATTTTAGAACACATGGTTTATCAGCCTTTAGTATGTCACTTCAACATTCTTTTGTCCAAAGGGTATAACCTTGTAGCAATAAAGGCCTTCCGTGAGTGATAAATGATATTTTCTCCTAATCATCCTTCTTTATTAGAATCTGATGGTACCCCCTGAGCAGTGTCTATAAAGCTATACAAGCTGTGAGGTAGTCAAGCCTACTTGCTTATCTATTATTGGTAATGGATAGTTATCCTTTGGGCATGCTTTATTGAGATTAGTATAGTCCACACACATTATGTACTTACCATTTGGCTTTTTTACTAGCACCACATTAACTACCCATTTTGGGTGTGTTACTTCTTTGGTGAATCCAACTTTTAGCAATTTCTTTATTTCCTTAGCAATTTCCTTCTGTCTTTTATGTGCAAAGTTCCTCTTTTTCTGAACAATAGTTTTAACTCTTGGCTTAATGTTTAGACTATGCGAGGTAATCGAGGATCTATCCTAATGATCTTAGATGCTTTAAAGGTAAAACTACTTGAATGTTTGATGAGGACCTTGTTTATTCCACTTTTAACTTCATCATTAATCTCATTGTCGATTTTGACTATCTTTCCTTTAGTAATTTGTAAAGTCTGGACTGGCTTCTTATTTCTCAGCTTCTAATGATTCTAGAGGGAATGCTTTCATCTAAGGTTTGACAACCAGCTGATAGCATTTCCTAGCCATATATTGATCTCCATAAATAGTTATAAATCAGCCTTCCAAATGAATATTTATGGTTAAACGCCTGATGCTCATGGCTACATCAATTTCATAAAGGACTAGCTGGTCTATAATGCCATTGTACGTGAGAGGAAGATCTACCACTTTAAATAGAGCTTTGACAGCTTTCACATGCTTAGTATCTCGATTGCCAAATTCTAACCTTAGCTCCACTAGTCCCATTGGTTATGTGGTTCCTCTATAAAACCTTGTAATGGGATTTTGGATAGATTTCAAATTAGTAACGGAACCTCTTATCACCTTATAAGCATTCTAAAAGAGTGCATTGACAACATTTCTAACATTAATTAGCAATCTTTTTACTGAGTAATTATTGATGAATACACTTACAACTAAGGCATCATTGTGAGGATGTTAAACGTGTTTCCCATCTTATAAACCAAACGTGGTAGTCTACTTCTTTTAAAAGGTAGGGCTTTCCTCCTTCTGAGTTCTTTTAGGCTTCCTTTTAGTTGTTTCTCCTCCGATAATCATGTTAATAACTTTAGCTACTTCATTTTGAGCTTTCTTTTACTCTAGCTTATCTTTATCTTAATCATCCAGCTCTCGGTCTCTTCTAGTTGTGTTAATGAAGTTGCCTAGTTTCCCATTCTGTATTAATTTTTCTATAGCATTCTTCAATTCTCGGCATGCCTCAATCTCATGCCCACAGTCCCGATGGTATTGATAGTAATACCTTATATCTTGCATGGCCCTCTTGGTTGGACTCAACCTTCTAGCTAGAGTTATGCCCAAGCCACTTTGTTTGATCCATATAAAGATTTTGGATCTAGAGGTGTTTAGTGGTGTGTACTTCTCTGCCTCTTTTCCAAATACTTATACCAGGTTTATGAAGTTTGTTTGCTGAAATATGGACCTTTTTAGTTCTGACCTTTCCTCTTTTCTGATAGGTGCTTTCTCGTCATCCTGGTGCATCCTCCTATCTTCTTTCATTTTTATCATCTTTATTGTCATAGCCATTACCTCAGTAAAGGTGCTAGGATCTTTGGTCATGATATTGTCTTAGAGTTTCCCTAGCCAGGTCCCATTCTTCAAGGCCTTTATGGCTGCTTCATCAATTAAGTTTCCAATCTGTATAGGTACTTTATTAAATCTATCCAAATAGCTTCTTAATGACTCTATAGCATTTTATCTACACATCTAAAGATTATTGATATTTTTGGCAGGAGGAATATTGGTGATAAATTGAGTCCATAATTTCTTAACTAATTCCTCAAAGGATGAGATAGAATTCTCAAAAAGTCGATGGAACCACTTATAAGCATTCTTGGTGAGGGTACTGGGAAAGACTCTACACATGTTTCCGTCGTTTACTTTCTGAAGTAACATCCTAGTCCTGAATGAGGATATATGGTTGATTAGATCCTCGGTCCCATCAAACTTATCTAAATGAGTTATTCATAACTTGGTTAGGATCTCCATCCTGATTATTCTGCTTAGAAAGGGTGTCTTTCCTTTCAGAACACATTCATCTTCTTTTCTTGGTCCAATACAAGTTTCTGCATAACGTCCTTAACTTTTTGAGTTGTCTTTGAGTCATCTAAGGCTGGGATTATTGTGTTAGATTCTCCTTCCAAAGCCTTATGGCCTTATTTATTTTCACCAGACACATTTAGAGTTGCTACTGGTGTTGCTACATTGTTTTCCAAATGAGTTATTCCAAGATTACTACCTTGAATCAAAGCATTCAATTATTATTATGTTAGGAGCATCTGGGTTTGGATGTTTTAAATCATTGCTTCTTTACTTAATGGAGGTAGGTTAAGTGTTGGGTTACTGTTTTTAGGTTTGGTATGTTTATAGTGGGGGTTTCTAACAAACTTAGAAAATGTATGAAGGGTATAG
Source organism: Mallotus nudiflorus (assembly GCA_947683625.1). Lineage (NCBI taxonomy): Eukaryota > Viridiplantae > Streptophyta > Magnoliopsida > Malpighiales > Euphorbiaceae > Mallotus > Mallotus nudiflorus. The sequence goes on from CANTUR010000418.1 coordinate 1,852,407, forward strand.
GTCTGTTGTTATATTGTAAAGGAGCATAATAAAGGAAGTCATTTCCTATTATTGGCCATCCCTGGGTATTACCAATTGGAGTGTATGCTCTAAGTGGAGCCTATGATAAGGGTCTAATATGATGAAAAGGTCCTGATAGAAATATTGGTTGAATGGGTGCTAATAGGTTAATTAGAGGAGCAAAGGTTGATGGGTTGATTTGCATGTTTGTGGTTAAGATTGGTGGTGGAATGGAAGTCATGATGCCAATGCCTTATTTGGTAGATGCTTAATGGCTTTTAACTCAAGAGTTTCTCACAAATGGTGTTACTTGATAACTTATTTTTAGAACTCTGAGTTTAAGCTTTACAAGGAATTAACAAATGGCAAGATGAGAGGTGGGGAGGATCCCCATAAACCCTCTAATGCCTAAGTTAGAAAATATAGAAAAAGAAAGTTTAAAGAGAAAGTTTAGAGAGATAAAGAGAGTAAAAAGTATGAGAGAATAGAATGAATGAGAATGAGGGATATGGGGTCTTATTTATAAGGATAATGATGCTCAAACCTGAGAGGAATAAGATTCCTCTTTGATGAAGGTCATGTGCCTGATTATAAAGTATATCTTGTTGTCCTAGAGTCTCCTTAATTAGGAATCCTTCTCCTATCATATTTGGACATTCTTCATTTGTAAGTAACCCCTGCATAGAAAAATAAACCCCCTTAGCAAAATAGGAATATATATATGAGGTATCACTAACTAATCCAGTTTAATCCTGACAAGATTATAAGAGTGTTAAAATTTTCTGAACAACTAATTTAAGGTGACTATATAAACTAAAACTAATAGAAGTTTGAATTTGTTATATATACAAAGTTTAAAAGTCTTTCTTATTAAATAATAAAATGCAACTTCCTATTATGAAACATTCAAAAATTCAACAAAGTCTTATGTGAAAGCCTCTTATTTGATCCATTCCCGTAGTTTTTTCTTCTTAAACTAGTGTTGATTATACTTCTTCTGGAAATTATTGTTGCACTATAATATTAGCCTGGAATTCTTAACGAACTTTTATTGCCTAAAACTCATGTAGTATATACATAATATAATTCCAAGAAAGAGATAAGGTGAAAAGAGACTAATTCCAAGGGCAGATTGTATTGATGTAAGCATGGATATAATTCAAACATAGAATAATTAATTTGTGTAGTTTTGTATCTGATAACCTAATGTGTGTATTTTGTATAAGGATAAAAATCGCTACCCACGATGTGAAACAATTTCTTTCAAAATCTCTTTTGCCCCTAATATAGGGAGTCATTTACCTGAGAGAGGGGATTTTTAGTAATGCTACGGTCCTGTGACATAAATCTTTATCCTTCGTATAATTTAAAAAAACATTTTTAATGTGTGTAGTGTAGTTTCTCCTATTTATGGGGAGCCGAAATCCTTCGAAATCCTATATTAGTGATGGAGTATGCTTAGATTAGGTTATATATGTTAACATGCCTTTATAAAATTATTATAGTTTATAAAGAAGTGTGGTATGTTCCTACCTTAATATATAATTTTATAAAGGAGTGTTGGGATCAACTAGTAGAAGGTTGTTCCCCCTTAAGCGAGATTTCAGGTTCGAGTCCTATTGTATGCAGCTGCGTTGAATTAGTTTATGGGAGACCTTTGCCACCCCTATGGTCATGCCCATGTCAAACCAGATTAGTTAGAATTCTGTCACGACCCAAAACAGAGGCCATGACCGACGCTAGGGAACGAGAATTCTTTCAAATCCGGAACCCGTAGCAAGCCTAAAAATAAAATAAAACATGCAATAATAACAATAACAATATTATATGCAGCGAAAATAAAAATCATAAATATCACAATAGTATATACACCAACTGGATTTAAGTTAAATCTCATCTCATAGATATATAAATCTTTTAATACAAATCCAGTTTCAATATAATACATCTCTTTAAACAAAATACATGAAATCCCATAATTAATTTACAACTACTGCAGTGTCTAGATTATAAAAATAAGACTCAAGTAGATAATTTACACAAAGAAGCCAGGGCGGAAGAAATCCGGCGTATCGACCTGCTACTGAGGTCTGAAGATGTTGACTCTCCTGAAAAATAGTCAACGGAGGGGAGTCAGACCTCACTGAGTGAATTACTATAATATATATACATACACACTAAATGATAATGCATACAGTCAACAATATATATCTAATATATATATACAGGCAATTTCACACAGATGCAATAAAATCATTTTTATATATTTTATCTGAAAATCATCTTTTATGAAGGATCATATAGAACCCTAGAATATCGCAACCTCGGAAATAGTGTTAGACAACACTCTAGCCATACAGGCTCACTGAATCCAAATATATCCACTTAATCCATTTAGACAGTAGACTGGCCCCGAGACACTAAGTCAACCGAGCTCCAGCAGTCTGACTGCCAGTGTGATTGGCCCCGAGACACTTGGTCAACCGAGCTCCAGCAATCACACCTCCAAACCATATCTCACATATATCAATAATCACATCAAATCAATATGCACAAATAAGTTAGTATTATAGCCTAAATACTATAGGCGTACCGATACATACTCGGTCCTAGTGCTGCCCACTAGGTAGCACATTCTATTGATATCCTTCATCATTAATAACATAAAACATTCATTCACAAAAATAAATGATGCATGAATGTAAATGAAATAACAATATAACCCATATATATACCAGAAATATACCAAAAGTAAACCAGGTATATTTCGAGTATATATACGTCAAATAAATCCAGTCAAATCATAAATTAAACTAAAAATATATTTAAAAACATTTTAAATATATTTTATTAACAAAACATGTATATAATTTATTATATACCAAAAATAAACCAAAAATATACTTAATATAAACTTAAGAAATAATCAAATTGTTTATGCATATTTAATCAACATAAAACATGCATTTCTAAATCATGCATCCTAAGCATATATATATAGTATAGTAACTCACCTAGTGCGCTCCACGAGACGGGTCCGACGGGCCTGGTCCACTAGCCCTCGGTCTCGGCGTAACTAAACAAGAAAATAACGACAGACATTAGAATAAACCTAACAGAACTCCTAGAATTCGATCTAGAGTATAAAACACAGAATCGATATCAGGGTTCGACCAAATATCACGTTTTACGAGAATTCTATCGAAAATTCGGTAGAACCTCCCCTGTAAAACGGACATCTCTCTACTCAAAAGAGTAGAGCCGACCCTGCAAAGAAATACACTTCGAAAAATTACACAAAGCACAATCAAAATCCAAACTACAGAACAATCCACCAACCGCGGTCCACAAACACATAACAATTCAGGAAATACCAAAAATACCCTTATAACATAGAAATACATTTTATAAGTAGAAATTACATAATTAACCTTTAAACACATTAAAAACCGATAAAAACTCATTTTATTAGAAAAACCGTATATTATATATATAATTGAAAATAATTTACGAAAAATAGTTTTCATTAGTTAAAAATACTAAATAATTTGTAGAAATCATTTTTATACCTTAAATAACTATTAAAACCAATTAAATTACATTTTTAGCCAATTTAGGGCAAAATTACCAAAATACCCCTATATATATAAATATACTTAAATTACTTCAAAAAATTCACCAAAAATTATACAATTATCCAAAATTAATTTTCTCAACATATTTATCAATAATATTAATAATTAAACTCAATTAACCAATTAAATTCAAATAAAAACACATTTAACCTAATTTTCCCAAAATTACATAAACTTCAATAATTCAAAATAAATACTTAGAAATTCATAAAAATTCCAAATAAATTCCTATAATTCATTTCAACACCTAATTTAACCATAAAACACAATTTCATAATTTAAATAATTAATTTCCGAAAATTAGAAAATAATATTAAAATATTTAAAAATACCCAAAAATCCAAACAATCTCCAAAACTTCCAAAAAAATTCATACATGTAGATTAAGCTACTAGGATCAACATTTGTGAAGGGAGTTCTTATGAATCAATCAAATCAAAGCTCAAAAAAATCGAAAACCCTAATATGACCAAATTGAGTTTTAGCTCAAACCTCAAAATCCACTTGATTTCAGGCCGAAAGGAGCTTAGAGTTGATGAAGACCGGCGGTGCACGAAATGGTGGCCGGATCGGAAGAAACGGCGGTGGCCAAAGTTTCGGCTTCTCCGGCCAAAACCAACTTCCAAGCGCCGGAAACGGCTACCACAGGCGGCGGAAGAGGCTGGGGAAGGTGGTGGCACACCGGACGGCACTCTCACGGCAAGGAAACGGCAGTAGCAGTGACCGAACGGCGAGGAAACGATCGAGAGGGAGAAGAGAGAAGTCGGGGGCAAAATGGTAATTTGGCAAAAATTTTGATTTTTAATGTATATATGTATATATATATACTTTACACTATATAATAAAATAATATTAAATTACACACATTAAATATACACCACACACATAAAATTTAATATTTTAATAATTTATACTAAATAAAATTAATTAAATAACAATAAAATAAATAAATAATTAATAAAATATTAGGGTAATACTAAACCCTAATTAAATAAATATACACACATATAGGCTTTATTTAGTATTTTAAAAATACGCATGAGTTCATGCAAGTCCGAAAATATATTTAAAATAATTAATAATAAATTATTTACGTGAAAATTTCCCTGAAAATGCAAGTCCCGGGAAAATTTTACGTAAAGCACTGTAAATAAAACACATTATTTAAAATAGGTTTTAAATACAAATCAACTCGTGAAAATATCGTAATATATATACAAAAATTATTGACACTGCATATCCCGGTACAGTGTAAAAATATTTAAAAAAAAAACACGGGATATTACAGTCTTCCCCTCTTACAAGAATTCGTCCCCGAATTCCATAAAGAAAAGATTACAAGATCAAGAAGGAAAGAGATACGGGTAAAAAGCTCGCATCTCAGCTTCAGTCTCCCACGTATGCTCTTCAACTCTGTCGCTACGCCACAGAACCTTGACCATCGGAATCTGCTTCGATCGCAACTGTCGAACTTGATAATCTACGATCGCCACAGGTTCTTCCACAAACATCAAATCTTCACTCACTTCTACACTGTCAGGCTACAACATGTGTGAAGGGTCTGAGATATACTTCCTCAACATCGAGATATGAAATACTGGATGAACCTGTGACATACTCGGAGGCAAATCCAACCGATATGCAACAGTGCCAACTCTCTCCAGAATCTCAAACGGTCCAATGTATCTCGGTGCTAACTTACCCTTCCTGCCAAATCTCATCACACCCTTCATCGGAGATACTTTCAGAAAAATGAAATCTCCAACCTGAAACTCCACATCTCTGTGCCTAGGATCCGCATAACTCTTCTGTCTACTAACTGCGGTCTCTAATATGCACTTAATCAAGGCAACTTTCTCTGCAGCATCCTGAACCATCTCAGGTCCAGTCAAAGCTCTCTCACCAATCTCATCCCAACTCAACAGGGATCTACACTTCCTTCCATATAATGCCTCATACGGTGCCATGCCAATACTGCTATGGTAGTTGTTATTATATGTAAACTCAACAAGCGACAAATGATCATCCCAGCTACCTCCCAAATCCAAGACACATATCCTCAACATATCTTCCAATGTCTGGATCATCCTCTCAGACTGGCCATCTGTCTGAGGATGAAAAGCAGTACTGAAGTCCAACCTAGTGCCCATCGCTTCCTACAACTTCTGCCAAAAATGAGAAGTAAACACTGAACCTCTATCTGACACAATGGACACAGGTACTCCATGAAGGCACACAATATGCTTCACATATAACTTCGCCAATCTAGCAACATAATAGGTGGCTTTCACAGGCAAGAAATGTGCAGACTTCGTCAACCTGTCTACAATCACCCAGATGGAATCGTATCCATCCTTCGAACGAGGTAAACCGACCACAAAATCCATAGCTATCCTTTCCCACTTCCACTCGGGAATAGGAAGAGGCTGAAGCTTCCCAGAAGGCTTCTGATGTTCGGCTTTCACTTGCTGACACGTCAGACACTTAACAACATAACCAGCTACATCCTTCTTCAATCTGTCCCACCAGTATAAGTCTCTGATACTGTGGCACATCTTAGTGACACCTGGATGAACGCTGTAAGCTGTAGAATGTGCTTCCTCTAAAATCTCCTCTCTCAAATCATCCACATCAGGAACACATAATCTACCACTGATCCACAACACACCATCATCATCGAGTGTGAAATCAGTGAACTTCCCTGCTCTGACATTCTCTGTAAGCTCTTCCAGAATAGGATTTCGGCTCTGAGCTACTTTAATCCTATCCCTCAGTACATATCATACTTTAAACTGAGCTAACAGTCCACCTGATCTACTAATCTTCATCATCAGACCTTGATCTACCATCAGATGCAACTCCTGGATCAATGGTCTCCTCTCAACACTGATATGAGCAAGACTACCTAAGGACTTCCTACTCAAGGCATCTACTACCACATTAGCTTTACCCGGATGATATAAGATCTCGCAATCATAATCCTTCAACAATTCCAACCATCTTCTCTGCCTTAGATTCAGATCTCGTTGCTGGAAAATGTACTTAAGGCTCTTGTGATCAGTAAATATCTCACAAGTCACCCCATACAAATAATGTCTCCAAATCTTCAAAGCAAAGATCACTGCAGCCATCTCAAGATCATGTGTGGGATAGTTCTGCTCATGCTTCTTCAACTGCCTCGAAGCATAGGCTATCACCCTTCCATTCTGCATCAACACACAACCAAGACCAATTCTAGAGGCATCAAAGTAAACTGTGAACTTATCCACACTATTAGGCAAAGCTAACACTGGCGCTGTGGTCAACTTCTCTTTCAACAAATGAAAACTGTTCTCACAAGCTTCTGACCACTCGAATCTAACATTCTTTTGAGTCAAGTGAGTCATAGGGGATGCAATTCTAGAAAAATCCTGCACAAACCGCCTATAATACCCGGCTAAACCTAGAAAACTTCAAATCTCTATGACAGAAGTAGGTCTAGGCCACTCAGATACTGCCTCAATCTTTTGTGGATCAACCTGAATACCTTCTTTAGACACTACGTGTCCAAGAAAAGAAACACTCTCCATCCAGAAATCACACTTCGAGAATTTAGCATAAAGCTGATGATCTCTCAGTGTCTGTAGTACAATCCTCAAGTGATATACATGCTCTTCCATACTCCTCGAATATACCAGTATATCATCAATGAAGACTACCACAAACTAATCCACATACGATCTGAATACTCTATTCATCAAGTCCATAAAAGCTGCTGGTGCATTAGTCAAACCAAAAGACATCACCAGAAACTCATAATGACCATATCTAGTGCGGAACGCTGTCTTAGGAATATCAAATTTACTAATCCGCAACTGATGATAACTCGACCTCAAGTCAACCTTAGAAAAGAACTGTGCACCATGTAGCTGGTCAAATAAGTCATCTATCCTCGGGAGAGGATACTTGTTCTTCACTGTCACCTTATTCAGCTCTCTGTAGTCAATGCACAGTCTCAGGGTACCATCCTTCTTCTTCACAAATAGGACTGGTGCACCCCAAGGAGAAACACTAGGTCTGATAAAACCTTTATCCAACAACTCTTGCAACTGTTCCTTCAACTCTTTCAACTCTGCAGGAGCCATTCTATAGGGTGTCATAGATATAGGAGTAGTACCTGGAACCACATCTATACAGAATTCAATATCTCTATGAGGTGGTAAACCTGGCAACTCCTCGGGAAAAACATCAGGAAACTCACAAGCAACAGGAACATCTGTGAGTGACAACTTCTTCACTGAAGTATCCCTAACCAATGCCAAATATCCCTGACAACCTTTCTTCAACAACTTCCTAGCCATAATAGCAGAAATAAGATTCTGAGGTGCTGAACTCCTATCACCAACAAACTTAAATTCTTCTTCACCAGGAATTCTGAACGTCACCTCTTTATTCCTGCAATCTACCACGGCATAGTGCTGAGATAACCAATCCATTCCCAAAATAACATCAAACTCCATCACATCCAACAAGATCAAATCAGCAGATAATTCTCTACCTCCCATGAGAACTGGACAACCAAAAAGAACAATATCGGTGTCCAAGGAATCGCTCAGAGGAGTGGCAACAGACAAAGAAAAAGCCATCCTCGAAGCTTGCCAACAAGATTTAGAAGCAAAAACAGGAGAAACAAACGAATGCGTGGCACCCGAATCAAATAAAACCCAAGCATCCAGGTAACAAATAGAAACAATACCTGCCACGACTGCATTAGATGCCTGAGCATCCTACTGAGTGAGATGGAAAACTCTGGCCTGACCTCGACCTCCCTGCTGATTGGTAGAAGCCTGGCCAACACCTCTGGCACCTCCTCTAGTACCTCTACCACGGCTCTGCTGTGGAACAAACTGAGTGGAACTCTGATGCTGAGCTGGTGGTAACTGAAATGGCACGGGTGCAGCACTAGCAATCGACTGCTGTGGGAATCGCGGAATCTGCTACTGCTGATACCCAAAATAAGGACACGATCTGGCAAAATGTCCTGACTGCCCGCATCTGAAGCATGTCAGTGGTGTCAGATAACACGATCCCTGATGGACTCTACCACAAGTCTGACAAACACTGGCCGCTGATCCGGAACTACGACTACTGCTGCTGCTCAAAGCACCTGATCCAAATCTAAACGATCTACGCTGACCTCCACGGCCATGTCTACTGCTCTGATGCACTCGCTGCTGCTGTCTCTGACTCTGCTGAGTCGAACCTCGCTGCTGCTATCTCTGACTCTGCTGAGTCGAACCTCGCTGCTGACTACTCGAACCAACATGAAAACTCAAATACGGAGTAGCCTGCAATCCACTCGACTGAACTCCTAGTTAGTAATAATCAGGCATCGCTCCCTGCCTAACTAATCTCAGCTCAATCTCCTTAGTCAACTCAATCACAGACTCAAGAGTAAGGCCTGCTATAGGCATACCAGCAAAAGCTAAACCCAAACCCGTAACATATGTAGTGACCGCGAAGTACTGATCTTGCATCAGATCCTCAGCATATCTACCCAGACGAAGAAACTCTTGGGTATACTCCTCTACAGATCGATCTCCATGAGAAATACTGGTCAAACGAAGACGATAACTCAAATGAAGAGGCTCTGGATAGAATCTCCTCATAAATCGCTCTCAGAACTGAGCCCATATCATCGTCATCATATAGGGCTGGATCATCTGAATGAACCAATCTAGAGCTGGTCCCTCGACAGACAACTCAATGATTATGATCCGCTGGTACTCGGTATGAGCAGTCCGAGTCCTAGTCTCAATCGCATGCAAAAAATCTAACGGATTAGAAGTACCATCGAAAGCAATCCTGCCAACTCGGGCATAGAACAAAGCTGCCTCAGGGTCAGACATACCCTGCGGATAGGCAAGCTGAAGAGGCTGAATAACTGGAGGAACAGGAACATCAAATTCAGGCTCTACAGGCTCCTCGTCCTATAACTCTCTCTGCCTACGGCGACCTGCCGCTCCTCGAGGTCTACCTCTGCCACGACCTCTACGTCTAACTGGCTGCTCAGGAGGTAAAACCTCATCCTGAAAAGACTCATCATCCTCGGCCTCAACGACCGGTGGAGCGACACGCGCTCGCCTCCTCATACTGAAAAGACAAACGGAAAGATTCAAACAAAACAAACAACGGAGGAATAATGCTGAAAACTAAGCAAGGAATACTTATCAAGACATACTCGAACCTAATTCACTGCAGTAGTTACCAAAAGAAAACACAACTTTAAAACTAGGGCCACAACTCACATAACTAAGCCTTGACACAGAACTCCGTTCTGATACCAACTTTGTCACGACCCAAAACAGGGGCCATGACCGGCGCTAGGGAACGAGAATTCTTTCAAATCCGGAACCCATAGCAAACCTAAAAATAAAATAAAACATGCAATAATAACAATAACAATATTATATGCAGCGAAAATAAAAATCATAAATAACACAATAGTATATACACCAACTGGATTTAAGTTAAATCTCATCTCATAGATATATAAATCTTTTAATACAAATCCAGTTTCAATATAATACATCTCTTTAAACAAAATACATGAAATCCCATAATTAATTTACAACTACTGCAGTGTCTAGATTATAAAAATAAGACTCAAGTAGATAATTTACACAAAGAAGCCGGGGCGGAAGAAATCCGGCGTATCGACCTGCTACTGAGGTCTGAAGATGTTGACTCTCCTGAAAAATAGTCAACGGAGGGGAGTCAGACCTCACTGAGTGAATTACTATAATATATATACATACACACTAAATGATAATGCATACAGTCAACAATATATATCTAATATATATATATACAGGCAATTTCACACAGATGCAATAAAATCATTTTTATATATTTTATCTGAAAATCATCTTTTATGAAGGATCACATAGAACCCTAGAATATCGCAACCTCGAAAATAGTGTTAGACAACACTCTAGCCATACAGGCTCACTGAATCCAAATATATCCACTTAATCCATTTAGACAGTAGACTGGCCCCGAGACACTAAGTCAACCGAGCTCCAGCAGTCTGACTGCCAGTGTGATTGGCCCCGAGACACTTGGTCAATCGAGCTCCAGCAATCACACCTCCAAACCATATCTCACACATATCAATAATCACATCAAATCAATATGCACAAATAAGTTAGTATTATAGCCTAAATACTATAGGCGTACCGATACGTATTCGGTCCTAGTGCTGCCCACTAGGTAGCACGTTCTATTGATATCCTTCATCATTAATAACATAAAACATTCATTCACAAAAATAAATGATGCATGAATGTAAATGAAATAACAATATAACCCATATATATACCAGAAATATACCAAAAGTAAACCAGGTATATTTCGAGTATATATACGTCAAATAAATCCAGTCAAATCATAAATTAAACTAAAAATATATTTAAAAACATTTTAAATATATTTTATTAACAAAACATGTATATAATTTATTATATACCAAAAATATACTTAATATAAACTTAAGAAATAATCAAATTATTTATGCATATTTAATCAACATAAAACATGCATTTCTAAATCATGCATCCTAAGCATATATATATAGTATAGTAACTCACCTAGTGCGCTCCACAAGACGGGTCCGACGGGCCTGGTCCACTAGCCCTCGGTCTCGGCGCAACTAAACGAGCAAATAACGACAGACATTAGAATAAACCTAACAGAAATCCTAGAATTCGATCTAGAGTATAAAACACATATTAGGGTTCGACCGGATATCACGTTTTACGAGAATTCTATCGAAAATTCGGTAGAACCTCCCCTGTAAAACGGACATCTCTCTACTCAAAAGAGTAGAGCCGACCCTGCAAAGAAATACACTTCGAAAAATTACACAAAGCACAATCAAAATCCAGACTACAGAACAATCCACCAACCGGGGTCCACAAACACATAACAATTCAGGAAATACCAAAAATACCCTTATAACATAGAAATACATTTTATAAATATAAAATACATAATTAACCTTTAAACACATTAAAAACCGATAAAAACTCATTTTATTAGAAAAACCGTATATTATATATATAATTGAAAATAATTTACGAAAAATAGTTTTCATTAGTTAAAAATACTAAATAATTTGTAGAAATCATTTTTATACCTTAAATAACTATTAAAACCAATTAAATTACATTTTTAGCCAATTTAGGGCAAAATTACCAAAATACCCCTATATATATAAATATACTTAAATTACTTCAAAAAATTCACCAAAAATTATACAATTATCCAAAATTAATTTTCTCAACATATTTATCAATAATATTAATAATTAAACTCAATTAACCAATTAAATTCAAATAAAAACACATTTAACCTAATTTTCCCAAAATTACATAAACTTCAATAATTCAAAATAAATACTTAGAAATTCATAAAAATTCCAAATAAATTCCTATAATTCATTTCAACACCTAATTTAACCATAAAACACAATTTCATAATTTAAATAATTAATTTCCGAAAATTAGAAAATAATATTAAAATATTCAAAAAAACCCAAAAATCCAAACAATCTCCAAAACTTCCACAAAAATTCATACATGTAGACTAAGCTACTAGGATCAACATTTGTGAAGGGATTTTTTATGAATCAATCAAATTGAAGCTCAAAAATATAAAAAACCCTAATATGACCAAATTGAGTTTTAGCTTAAACCTCAAAATCCACTTGATTTCAGGCCGAAAGGAGCTTAGAATTGGAATCACCGGAGCTCAAGGAGTCGATGAAGAGTGGCGGTGCATGAAATGATGGCCGAAATCGGAAGAAACGGCGGTGGCCAAAGTTTTAGCTTCTCCGGCCAAAACCAACTTCTAGGCGCCGGAAACGGCTACCACAGGTGGCGGAAGAGGCTGGGGAAGGTGGTGGCACACCGGACGGCACTCTCACGGCAAGGAAACGGCAGTAGTAGCGATCGGACGGCGAGGAAACGATCGGGAGGGAGAAGAGAGAAGTCGGGGACAAAATGGTAATTTGGCAAAATTTTTGATTTTTAATGTATATATGTATATATATATAATTTACACTATATAATAAAATAATATTAAATTACACACATTAAATATACACCACACACATAAAATTTAATATTTTAATAATTTATACTAAATAAAATTAATTAAATAACAATAAAACAAATAAATAATTAATAAAATATTAGGGTAATACTAAACCCTAATTAAATAAATATACACACATATAGGCTTTATTTCGTATTTTAAAAATACGCATGAGTTCATGCAAGTCCGAAAATATATTTAAAATAATTAATAATAAATTATTTACGTGAAAATTTCCCCAAAAATACAAGTCCCGGGAAAATTTTACGTAAAGCACTGTAAATAAAACACAGTATTTAAAATAGGTTTTAAATACAAATCAACTCGTGAAAATATCGTAATATATATACAAAAATTATTGACACTGCATATCCCGATACAGTGTAAAAATATTTTAAAAAAAAACACAGGATATTACAAATTCAGTAAGTTTTGGAATTTATACCAATTTTATGAAATCTTAAAGTTTAAATAAGTTTTGTGCCTCAAGCGAATAAATGATTTCATGCTTCCATACAGAACTTACTTAACTTAATTTGTAGTATGGTAATGTAATGTCTCCATAATTGTAAAATTGAGTGTTGGAACCTTGATATAAGCCCAATTAATAAAAATATAATTCTTTTGACATATGTTTAGCCTAATCTTGATAATTTTATAAATTGAAACAAGAATTCTAAAGTCTAAACCATATCCATATCTGCACTAAGATTATGAAATAGAGTTTCATGTTCAAGTGTCATTGATTATTTTTCAAAATTATAAACCTAGTCACTGCATACTTAAAATAACTAAATAATTTTTTAATGGTTATTTTATTTTATTTTATAGTTTAATCAATTACACATGTGTATCTATACACATGTTTCTATCCTAACAAAAGTTTTAATTACAGCAATGGAGATATATTATTTTAATAATTCTTGCATTTGTGTATTACAATAGGTAAGATTTATGATATACTATCCAAATGTTTTACACTTGATAGATAAAAATGAGACACATATCTATTTTACTTTTGAATGCAATGCACTAAGCATAGGTAATTTTTTTTTCATTTTTTTGTATTTCTTTCTTTTGTTTTCAAACATAATTTGATGGTGAGGGTCCTTTGACACTTTTAGAAATGTGCATTTACTAATTTCTATACTCCAATATTTTCCTTAAAATAAATAAATATATATATATTTTTATATATTTTTTGAAAAAAATTCCTTGGCTTTTTTATATGTTTGGTTTCGATACCATGGGGAAGTCATTAAAAGCCAACAATTTTTTGAAGTATCTTATTAATTTTTCAATTTCTTCTTCAAAATCTTGTTTATTAATCTTTGACTGTTTCTAGATTTGTAAAAGCAAATCCTTGGATTAAAGTTCAACCTCTTTAGGTTTATTTTCTTCAATAAGTTTTAATAATTGAAGTATATCTTCTTTAGATGGTAACTTCTTAAGTTTTAATTGTGAAAAATGTTCAAAAAGTATTTCCTGTGAAGTTTTAAGATAATTAATATTTTCTTTAATTTCTCTTAAAACTTTATTTTTATCAACCATAGACTCATGTATTAAAGTGCAAAGACTGTAACACTTTTCTTGATGAAGATTTAGCAAATTTGCTAATTCTATCACCAAATCAGTTACAAAGTTCAAATGGTGATTCTCTAAATGTAGACAATGTTTCCAAGAATTATATCTTAGATAATAAGTGTGTTTCTGTTTATCTAAAGTAATAATATTCCTAATAGGATTATTAATACTTAAGTCTAAGTAATCAAATTTCTTATATTGGTGTTCTATATTAAGTATTTTGTCTTCTTCAGTTAAATATGTATGTTTAAGCTCAGAATCTTGCATGCTCTGATACCATTATTATATGATGTGTGCTTCCTAAGAACATAAAGTGAGCAAAAGACTAAATAGCCTTCCAAGTATTGAATACGATTCTTAGTTTACTATATATTCCACTTAATATTCATAATATAATGATTCAAGCCAGATGTATTGTAACCATAAAAATATAATTCATTTCTTATACTTATTAATTGATCATATCTAACTTCTAAGGCTATCAAATTACGTAATTCTACTTCTATTTGATTATTAATATTAGATATGGTTTGTCTAATACTCATATGGACCCTATAGATGCTCCATCAGTGTCTATGTCATCATATGATAAGTATGTGGATGTTGGAGGATTGTCTATGGATTCTAAGTATAGGATGTTTGGAAAATGTCTAATTAAAACATCTAATTGATCTACTAAACCTTGAAATATGAAATTTCATCAGTTTACTTCAGAACAATCACAAATTTCATTATGATATTCAAAGTGGTTCTTTTCTTCTGCTTTTATATATCTAAGTGATTCTTTCTTAAGTGAAGTGAGACTATCTATATTTTGTAAGTCTAGTAAATAAAAATTTTTAAAAAAACTTTTCTATATTACTTATAATAATTTTGGAGATTCTTTTCTAAAATATATGATGAAAGTTCTTTAAAGGGTTTTTCTTATATATTGTAATCTTTAAAGTTCAAACTATGTGGGTATTTTTTTTCTATAACTTCCTATTTTAATAACTTAACATGATGTCCTATTTTACTTATCCTATTTAATACATCCTTATATCTTTTATCCTCACACCACTACGTAGATTTTTCTACACCCTAATGGTACTATCCTTAACGCCTAAGCTTTCAATAGCATAAATGGCTAAAACAGAATTCTTGAGGGGGTTACCAGTAAGGTTCTATTGGATATAATATATAAATGAATAAAAATAAGATTTCAAATGGACATAAAGTAAGTTATAAAATAACAATATTATAGATAAAGATAATACCTCAAGCTTTTACTATAAAGATTATAATATACAAGTACTTCCTTTGAAAAAGGAAAGTGCCTTAGCCAACAATAGTATAGCCAACTATTTCAAGCTTAATATTTATACTAAAGAGATTTATAACTCAGATCACTCGAAGCATAGAGATTACTCTTCTAAGTGAGTTCGAGTGTGTATTAAAACATGTTTTTAAATGAATTCTACTCTTCTTTTTATAGTGGAAGGAAGATAGAATTTTACATGGATTACCCTTTAGTAGAGGGGTAATGTTGTCAAGATGATTTTTCATCATGGCTTATGTCGAACTTGGATTCTTTTGACATGTTTCAATATGCGCCTTTCCTTTTGAGCTCTCTTTGCTTTTGATAAAGTGATACCAATCTTGGATGCTTTAATTTCTTTTCAAAAGGAAAAAAGCAGAATGCGGCCAGCATGTGATGAATAAAGATCTTGTACTGGAAAATTTCTTTTATAAGTGAGAAATATTGATAAGATTCATGTTCATCCCAGTACCACATGTTTGCAATTATCTTTGCCTCCCAATGTTTGATATGATAGTCTAGTAAGTGGGTAGATGTCCATTCATTAGTAGGATCATATTCTCTAATAAATTGATTAAAAAATTCATTTTTGCATGTAAGAATCTTTATCAAGTGTCTGGAAGGATCATGACAGCTCTTATGAAATGATGGAGGAGTAAAGTCTAGTACTGCTATAACGGCATCATTATAGACTCTTGTGCCATATGAAAGCATCTCTAAGTGCTTTATCCAGGTATTATGCATATTCTAAGTCATAGGTGTAAAAACTTCTAACTAAATTGAAATCAATGAGAAGCTAAGGTGTTATTTTTAGACCTCTATAATGATTTATTGGAAATTTTTCAAGATGTAATTTATATCCTCTAATGGAGTAGGTTAGCTAGCATTTGTATTCGTATCTTTCCAATGGAAGAGGATCACATGTCTTGAATTATTTAGAATAAACTTTAGATTCTTGATAATTTGTGAAGTAGTAACAGAAATTCCTTCTGGCTTAGAGAGATTTAGTTCATTTTTATGAACTTTTGATAGGAATTTTTGTAAAATAGAAAACTGTTGAAGAGAATAATCCCTTCTTGTTAGTAAATGATTAAGTTCTAAAGGAACTATGTCTATTAAATCTTCAGAAGAAAGATAAGTTTGGCATCTTTTTTCAAGATCAGCCAATGTAAGAAAGTTTTCTGGTTCCCTTAAAGGAACAAGTGTAGAAGAACTAGCTTCTCCTTTTAGTATGCCTCTAGGTGATCCTTAAAAGGATAAACTTTCTTTGTAAGAAGTATTTAGAAGCAAAAGACTTCATGTAGGTTCATATTTAAATGCTGGTAAAACATAGTAATATGTACCTATGTTGGTTCTAAGATATTCAAAAAGTTCATTATGTGAATAAAATCCTTTGTAAGAAGTATTAAATTGTTGGGACTGAAGACTTTGAATTTCTATGTTAATTTCATTCTAAGAGGCATAAGCACCTCTTTTGGGGCCAGTAAGTAATGCATAGCAAGAGAATTTTTTCCTTTTGGGTTTCTCTTGTATGGATGTGAAATAATTCTTAATTGCATTGATGACTACAATTTTGAATTTTAATCCCCCTTAAGTAGTTGGCAAGTTCCATATGTTATCAATTAAACATATTTGAACACTGTTAAAGGACCTTCTGTTAAATATGTTGTTGTTGAATTGCTTTTCTAAAGGAAAAAGCATAAGTTCTTATTTTCCAAACTTCATTTTCTATAGGGTGATTTTATCACTGTATCTGATGTTAATGGCCCTTATCGAAGCCATGTGCTTTCTGCAAAAAAAATATATTAGATGAGCTTTCTAGATAACATATATGCCAAATGAATTTCTTTTCCTTTTATATGCTCCTAATGAATAACAACTCCTTTTAAAAGGACTGCTTCTCTAAATTTTAACCATCTAATGGGAGTATGTTTACCAATATTAAGAAATAGGAGAAGGTACATTGTTTTAAGAATCTTTCGAAATATATTGGTCCTTTGTACAATAAAACATTTGTTAAAGGAAAGGACAAAGAATCTTGAATAGTGAAGACATTAAATTAGTTAAGCAGTTAAAAGAAATTACTTCTAATTTACCACCTTTACATCTTCCTTTAGACACATATTATCTTATTATTGAAACATATGGCAATAAGGGCAGATGGGGAGGAGTTCTTTTAAAGAAACCAAACCAGCATAGTCTAAAGTCTGAAAAAAGAATTTGTAGATATGCTTCAGGCAACTACCAAGAAAGGGGATACTTAACATTATTAGATTATAAGATACTTGTCATAATCTATGTCTTAGAAAAATTTGAGTTATTTATTTATGGAAAGAAACAAATAATAATTAGAACATATTGTGATTCTATTGTCAAGTTCTCTAACTCTGCAAGTACTAGTAATAAATGGTTAAAATTCAGAGAATCATTCCTTTCAAAAGGATTTGCTATTCGTTAGGAGCATATAAAAGGAAAAGAAAATCATTTGGTAGATATGTTATCCATAAAGGAAAAGAAAATCATTTGGTAGATATGTTATCCATAAAGCTCATCTAACATATTTCTTTGTAGGAAATCACATGGTTTTAAGAAGGGCCGTTAACATCAGACAATGAAGTTTGGAAAATAAGAACTTATGCTTTTTCCTTCAAAAAAGCAATTCAACAACAACATATTTGATAGAAGTTCCTTTAATAGTCTTCAGCTCTACTTAATTGATAACATATGGAACTTGCCAACTACTAAAAGGGTATCAAAATTCAAAAATGTAGTCATCAATGCAATTAAGAATTATTTCACATCCATACAAGCAAAATCCAAAAGGAAACCTAAAGGGAAAAAGTTCTCTTACTATGCATTACTTACTAGTCCTAAAAGAGGTGCTTTTGCCTCTTGGAATGAAATTGACATAAAAATTCAAAGTCTTCAGTCCCAACAGTTTAATCTTTCTTATAAAGGATTTTATTCACATACTAAAATTTTTGAATATCTCATAACCAATATAGGTACAGATTACTATGTTTCACTAACATTCAAATATGAACCTACAAGAAGTCTTTTGCTTTTAAATACTTCTTACAAAAAAAGTTTGTCCACTTAAGGATCACTTGGAGGCATACTAAAAGGAGAAGCTAGTTCTTTTTCACTTGTTCCTTTAAGGGAACTAGAAAACTTTCTTACATTGGTTGATCTTGAAAAAAGATGCCAAACTTATCTTTCTTACAAAGATTTAAAAAATATAGTTCCTTTTGAACTTAATCATTTACTAACAAGAAAGGATTATTCTCTTCAACAGTTTTCTATTTTATAGGAATTCTTATCCAAAGTTCATAAAAATGAACTAAATCTCTCTAAGCTAGAAGGAATTTTTTACTACTACTTCAAAAATTATCAAAATTTAAAGTTTGTTTTAAACAATTCAAGACATATGATCCTTTTCCATTAGAAAGATAAGGATGCAAATGCCAGCTAACCTACTCCATTAGAGGATGCAAATTATGTCTTGAAAAATTTCCAATAAATCATTACAGAGGTCTAAAAATAATGCCTCAGCTTCTCATTGATTTTAGTTTAGTTTGAAGTTTTTACACCTATGACTTAGAATAGGCAAAATACTTGGATAAAGCACTTGAAGATGTTATTTTATATGGCATAAGAGTCTATAATGTTGCCATTATAGTAGTACTAAAATCTACTTCTCCATCATTTAATAATAGTTATCATGATCCTTCCAGACACTTGATAAAGATTCTTACACGAAAAGATGAATTTTTTAATCACTTTATCGAAGAACATAATCCTGATAATGAATGGATGCATACCCACTCGGTAGACTATCAGATTAAACATTGGGAGGCAAAGACAATTGCAAACATATGGTACTAAGATGAACACGAATCTTATCAAGATTTCTCACTCATAAAAGAAATTGTCTAGTACAAGATCTGTATTCATAACATGCTAGCCCCATTCTACTTTTTTCCTTTTAAAAAGAAATTAAAGGATTCAAGATTGGTATTACTTTATCAAAAGAAAATTGTTTGGTAGGACTAAATTTTTCACTTTATGAGCACATTATGGGCTCATAAAGTGAGATTAATTTCTATGCCTAATCTCAAGTGAGACAAATTACAATAAATTTTTTTTTTCAAAAACTTTTGGGTTTCTATATAGTATGATGTGATTAGATAGATTTTGTTTTTTTAAATCTTTTGGGTTATTATTTGTGAACAATGAGCTTTGAGTTGGTTGATAATATGTTATGCCCTAATGGCAATCTTATTGTAAAGAGGAGGGACATTCATGGCATTCCAAGATTGCGTTATTTCTTTTATTAAATCACCAGGTAATTTAGCAAAAAGTTTGTCACCTACTTCTTGGCTATAAATGTTCCTGCTATAGATGAATAAGCAAGATAATCACTTAAGAATTCTTTGATATACCTTCAATCTTCAAGTTGTAATTGTTCTAAGTCTCATATAGCTTCTAGTTGTTTGATTGATATGTTTATTATTTAGGTGTTTTAGAGTTAAATTTTAAATAAATTCTAAATAAGGAATAAATTAATTTTAGCAATTTTTAGGTTTAATTAGGAAATTTTGTATAAGTTAGTATTTATTTAGGATTCTTATTATATATTATATACTTGGGAAGTTTTCTTTAAGTTTTAATAAGTTTTGTATGATTTATGCCTAGTGGGCCCTAGAATGCTTTAGGAGTTGACATATTTTTACATGCCATGGCATGCACATGCCATATGATAAAACAACAAAAGAGGAAAGCCATGTCCAAGCCATACGTGACCCATGAAGAAGCTATCTATATTTGAATGTCAACAGAGCAATGTCATGGCATGCACATGTTGTGCAAGTGAAGAATTCTAACCCAGAATGAAGCATGGCTAATAAACCTACCCATGTTGGATGTCGTGTTATATGCTGAGTAAATTTGAAGTTTTATTTGAGTGAAGCACGGTCGTGCTTCAAAGCTGTGTCACAAAGGTAGAATTTTCCTGTTTTGAAAATTATAAGGAATTAGAAATCAAAGAGGACTCTTTTCATACTCTAGCATTATATGAGGAATAAATACATTTTCTAAGGGAGACATAAGGGAGAGGAGTCACAGAGATAAGGAGCAACTAGATAGAAATCAACAAAGACTAAGAGCTTATTTTTATTTTCTTTTTTGTCTTCATCTTCTTGTTTTCCTAATTTTTTATTATGGATTTCATCATAGCCATGTATGGCTAAGTTTTCTTTCAGAGTCTTGGTTAGGAGTAGTTATTCCATGACATTATTTGAACATAAATTTTTTTATTTAATCTGAAATTTTATTAATTCTATGTGTTGTAATACTTATCTTATTACCATTCCAAGCTTATTTGATTGCATGTTTATGGATGAATTTGCCAATGAGAGTTAGGGGAATTCATTTGCTTAAGACACTTAGAACTTAGATCATTTGACCATGAGAGTAGGAGAGCTCTTCGGGGAGTCACGACAGTAGATTACAATGACAAATTAATTGCTAAAGATCTTAATAAGCTAGGATTGAATTATTAATCATGAGAGTAGGTTAGATTTTAATCCTTGCATGCTTAATTGAACTTGAGAGAGTCTTGAAGTATTTTAGAGCAATTACCTTTAACTAAATTCAATATTTTACTTAAATAATGTGTTCATGATTGGATTGGAATAATGAAACTAAACCTAGGCTCTGTGTTTACAAATATTTGATTTTACTTTTAATTGAGTTTCTATTATTTAGATTTTTAAACCTTGCTAAATTATTCAATTTACTAGCTGAGATCATAAGTAAAAAAATTTAGTAATCAATATACAGTCCTTGAAGGAATGATATCTTTCTATTGCAACTACAACCATGCACTTGTGGGTTTAAAATGCAATATTGATAATGACACCAGCATTAGCATCTCTATTAAAGATGATTCTATGCATTAAATAAGTAAGTTATTTATGTTATTTCCTTAAACTTATTTATGTTGTTTCCTTAGGCTATCATATTATCTACTTCTTCTGGAAACCTATCTTTATAAGCTTCCCACATAGCTCTAGCCATGTCTCCTAAATAACTTTCTCCTATTCGTACCATGTCTTCTCCAGTTTCTATAACTAGGTTTTCTAAATGTCTAAGAATAAATACTTTCCATTATTCTAAGTATGTATCCATAAATTAGAGATCTACTTCTCCTAGATTAAGTATTACTAAGTCTTTAGAAAAGAAGTTAACCTCAAGTGGTCTTCATTTTCCTAAATTTCCAATTTGTGGATTAATGTTTGTATAAGGACTGACTAGCGATCTAGTAGGTATTCCTATGTCATAATTCATTCGTTAAGGGTTAATGTGTGAATAAGTTGTTATAGGTTCATGGACTTGGTAAGGTCTGTATGATGATTGGGCCTCAGATTAGGTTTGATTCATTATAATGTATGATGTTTTGAGGAAACTGTCTAAATTCTTCTTTAGCTTATTTTATATCCTAATGTTTCCTTTTAGGTATGAATAAATGGATTGGGTTTCATCTAGTTGTTCTAATCTCTTCATGTTTTCTTTTAACTCTTTGAGTTAAAAGAATGTAAGTTCCATTTCCATTTCTTTAGGAAATGTAATTACAGCATTATCATTAGAATCTTCTTCTAAATTCATATATGAAGATTCATTTCATATGTTGACTCATCGTCTTTTTCATGAGGAGTATAAGTTTTGTGTAATTTGTAAATCTAGTGGATAATTATCCATCCAGATTTTCAAATGTAATAGCATTAGTTGGAGTAATTATTGGTTGATGATATCCTATTGCATTTATTCTCCATTTTAATCTTGCAAATGTTTTTAAACTAATTTCTATAAGTTTTAAGAAATTAATTCCTTGAGACTGTAAGTGTGTTATAAGGCCATCAACATTAACCTTATTTTTGTTGTTGATTGAATTCATGATTTTTCCAAAAAAACGTTACATCTAATAAAAGATTATGTCCTTTGAAATATATCCTTTTATTTGGATAGATAATTTAATGTGTTCAATAAAATCTTCAATAGTAATATTGAAGTTTGGAGCAATCTATGCTACTCATATATTGTTGTTCATGTCTATTTCTATCATACCTATGATAGCTATTTATAAGTTTTTATGTCTACTGTCTAATAATAAAACTAGAGTCTTTCCACCAGTCATTTTTCTTCCTAATCCTCTTAGTCCAATGACTATGAGTCCTAAGTGGATGTATTTGTGTCCTCTATTTATGCATATCTTAAAAGAAGAGAGAGTCATTAAGGAAAGAGAAAGTTCTCTTCCTGTTGGACAGGATAAGGCTTCTTCCTTATGATGTCTATATAATCATATAGTTAAGCTAAGTCTTCCTGTAGAGTATAATCTCACAAGTCTTGTAGATACTTTAGTCTCACTTGGCCATAAAGATTATATAGACATCTATAGACGACGGGGTTCAGCGCGCGTCCAAGATTTTAGCAACCGTGACATTTTTTGAGCTCAAGGCTCTAGAGAACAACTAACCGTCACAAAGACATGGCATCGAGATGAAGAGTCACCACCCAGGGTAATAACTGGGACAAATCGAAAAGGTGGTACTCGATTCCCTAAAAGAAAGCTAACACCACAACCAGGAGATTCTAGATACAGAATACCAACTTCTTTCAGTCTTGTGTTCATTATTCTCTATTTACATGCAATTTCACATAAACCCAAAATAATCAACCCCAAGGCAAACTAGTCATGAAATATACAAGTAAATAATGCATTCAATAAATCACATAATCCCTAAGTTAGTCTAATCTACATGGATTTTAAATAAATGAGCTGAAGTCTACATATTTTAATTTATATGTGAACCTAAAGACCTAATTCCTTTTGATCTTAATTAAATGAACCTAAGTCTACTAATTTTAATAAAAACAATAGGCCTAATTTTACATATTATGAAGGTATTTAAATTAGTGGGCTTAATTCTACATGTTTTAATTAAATAGCGATCCCAAATCTACAAATTATGAAAAAAAAAAAACTTAAATTAAGTGGGCTAAGTCTAAATTAATTAAATAAAATTAGGTGGGCCTATGTCTAATTAACTAAATGGGTCTAAGGATATATCTAACCTAAAATCTAATTAATTATGGGCCTAAAGATGTATTTTAATTAATTAAACCTAATTAATTATTAAATGAGATGAGCTAAAAGAATTACCTAAACTTAAATAAATAAATCAATGCCTAAAATAGGCTTAAGGCCCAAAACACATAAAAAAATAAATAAACCCGAAAACAAGTAAAAACATAAAAAATAATAATTAAATATTATCAAACAAATAATTAAATTAATCCTTACTAAAATCCTAATTTTTATTAGCATGCAACCTAAATTAATCTACTTCCTCCATTGATTTTAAATAATTACCTAATTGAAAACCTAATTTTTACTAACTAATTTAATCAAAATAAATATGCAACTACACATATAATTTCACTACTCCTACTATGGGGGCTATTATATTAATTCATAAAACAATTAATAAAAATAAAGATGATAAAAAAACAAAATAAAACCCGAGAAACTAAGTTTCTACGAGACTTTATCCATAGTCTTCTTTGGACTTCTCATGAAATTCAACCCTCCCACATGATTATCATGTGTTTTCCTTCATACTTGTCAAAATAAAAAGATAAAATTGTAATTAATGAATAAATTATGATAATAACACAAAAGAATAATAATAAAAATAATAATGCAAAATAATCAAATAAATAAATAAGTAAATAAAGAATAGAAGAAGATGATATGCTTATGGGTGATTTAGGGTACTCCTTGGATTTATGATTCACCATTCTTAATAAATCTTCAAATCTTTTCTTCAAAAATTCTTCACGAATCTTGAATTAATTGTTGAATCAAAAGAAATTTTTTGTAAAACATTCAAGAGAAAACCACATCTTTCTTCCTCTCTTCTCTTCCTCTTCTTTTTCTTTCTAACCGTTTTTTTTTCTTACGCTTTTTCTGCTTTTTCTACTGCTTCCTCCTCCCCTTCCCTTTATATAGTGGAACTAGGAAGTCTAGCCACAATCCTAATGTGATTCTAATTCCTAAAGTATAAAATTAATACTTAAAATTATATTTAGGAATTTTAAACTAGTTAGGACTGAATTAATTAGGAATTTTAAAGTAATTAAAACTGAATTAAAATAGGAAACAGAGGCCGGAAGAATTCAATTTTGACCGGGATTGTGTAATTCCAATCGGAATTATACAATCTCGATCGAAATTAGTGTAATTCCCCGATCAAAATTATGGAATTCTGACACTTTTCTTTCTTTTAAACATTTAATTACAAAGAGGCCCCTAGAAAAATTTAAATTTTACAATTAGGTCCTAAAAAGAACTTTGTAATTTAGTCCCTGAAAATATTAAATCCTTCCTTTAAAAACTGCATTTAAGCCCTTAGAATTTTTAAAGACTAAGCTTCGAAGACATTTTCATCACTGGAGTCCTTTGCTGTATCCATAATATGTCATCCCGAAATTAGGTGTCTACAATATCACTATTCATAAATATGAATGCAGAGATGATTATGAAATCACTGTGTCGGTCTCACTCTCTAGTCACAGAGGTCACCAAACCAAGATGCAATAAGAATTTCACAGAGTTTCTAGTGTGCATGATTCTAATTTCTTAGGTAAGCACAGAGCATACATTATGCTACTTATATTGTACGTGGAAAATAAATAAATAAATCTTTTAAAGAAATAAATTAAAACTTTAAAGACATAAGATGCAGAAGATAAACTTACACAGAAGCATTATTAATCCAAGTGAAAGGTAAATACAAGCGTTTTTTATCCAAAATAGCAAAGGAAAACATAAGCGAAACTATATTTTATTACTGAAATATATTTTATCGAATCATATATCTTTACAAAAGGAAAGAGAACTATATTGAGAGCTATTTTCTATATCTAGGTTTTTTTTATATTTTTAAATATCCTCCAAGGGAAGAAAAGGCACCTTTATATAAAGAGTCACCAAGATGAAGTTGGAATCATGGAGGAACAGGAGAGAACCAAAAATCCAAAATCCATGGCAGGTAAAATTATTTGTGATGCTTTAGTAGGTGAGGAATAGTTTGTTATCTACTAATAAGCTTCTTTTTATCTATTAGCATCTTTTCTTTTATTTAGAGATAATCCTACTTAGTCCTGGAAGTAGAATGAGGGACCCCAACCTTGTGGAAGGATAGAGGAAAGAGGGGTAGAGGAAATTGGTACATCAAAAATATTTGATAAAGTATTCAAATTTCCCTTATGGTTATCCTAAAAGATGCCAAATACCATGATCAGGAGGATGTCCTGGAAAGTGAAAATAGTTAAAAAAAAATTTTACCCCACCTTTTGTATAGACCATCTAAAAGGATTTTCAACCTATTAGGCTTTAAAAGAAAACTACATATAAAATATTTATAAGAGAATCTAAGGCTTGTTAGCCTATGGACTTATAGTAAGGAAAAATCCAAAACAGCCATCTTCATTGTCATTACCAAAATCAATAAAATGCTTTAAGTCCTGAGAGGTTTAGGATGTGGAGGAAGATTATTTTGAGTGAAGTAGCAGATGTATGACTTTGAAGTATTCTTCTTCAGTCTTGGCTACTGCAAGGAGAGCACTAGCATGAGACTTTTGAGCAAAGAAGCTGGATTGTGCCTCAGATTAAGCACGAGAGTATCCAAGGAAACCATGCCTTTTAAGCCAATCAGAAACTACTACTTTAAAGATTTTTTATGGAATTTTATATGAGTTCCACCATTTTACTTTGAACTTTCTCTAGAGAATAACAATATCTTCATTTTTATAGAAGTCAAGATACCATTGTGAGACCCAAAGAGCAAAGAACTTTGAGCAATAAAGGAAAAGGAGAGTGAACTTTGAGCAATAAAGGAAAAGGAGAGTGAACTTTTTCTCAAGAGGTAAAGGCTTATAATGAGAAGAGAAAAGGTTCAAACCCTGATGAATATTAGGATGGAGGATATCAGGGATTAGTCTATAATTATTCTACCTTCTAGTGAACCGTGTAGGAAACTTGGTGATATTAACATGATCACTTAGGAAAAATAACCATGTATGGGTATTGAAAGAATTTTGGATTAAGAAGATATTAAACCATGCTTGTTCATAATCCCAAAATGAGAATGAATGACAAAAGTCTAATTTAGTGTTGAAATTAAGAGGGAAGGCTTTTGGCTGAAAGAGTTCCTATCCCCAATTAGAGGATGGAGAACTTTGAGGATTTTATAGGTAGAATAAGAAGGTTTAGTATAGCTTTTATGGTAAAAGTGTTTGAATTCAACAAAACCAGTGAACTCCAAAATAATTTGACAATATGCATGGGGTTTGAAAAGATCCCAAGGTTTAAAAAACCAATCTTTTAGAAAATGATTTTGCATTGTGATAAAAGGATCTTTATGATAAAAACCATCTTCGATAGTTAAAAAAATTTGAATAGAATTCTTTATCAAAAGTCAAAAGATGGGAGTTTTGATCGTGATAAAACAATTTGTGAACTAATTTGGGTAGTCACATAAGTTAAATCATTTTGAGAAAGGGTTTTGGAGGAGAAAGATTCTCCTTTCTCAGTTTTAGAAATCAGTTGAGCAGCTTTACCTAAAATACCTTTGTTGTTGTCATTGCCAAGTAGTTCAAAGGCAGGAGGCTAAAAAGTACTCTAGATAGCTTTGAGAAGTTTAGGGGTTTTGGAGATTGATTCAATCCATTACTGGATTTGAATTTCTTTATCATTGTTTTTAGATATATTTATTTCTTCTTGGTTTACTTTATCAAACCATGTCTTTATAGGTTTAGCAGTAGAAAAAGGATGGGGAATAGAAGTATCAACTTTATCTTTATCTTTCTCTTTCTTTTTTGAACATCTTTATATGCTTTGTAAAAATTCTCTAGTCAAAAAATCTAGTAGAGAATTTGTATCACCCTTAATAAATTCTATATCAAAATCAAAGATACTCAAAATAGCTTGCCATTTTATAAAAATCTGTAACATTTTTTTTTTGTAAACCAATGCAAAGTAAAATCTTTTGATTTAACAAATTTGATTGAAATTTTGATATTTATGTGACTATGGAAAGGACTTCTTTTTTTTATAGTGGAGTAGTTCTTATGTGTATCATTCCAATTACTCGAAGTGTACTGAACTACGACTTCTTTTCCATTGGAAACCTGTTTAAGAATACCACCATAACCTAACTCACTAGCATCAATCTCAACAATCTTAGGGATTTTAGGATTAATTAAATAGAGGCAAAGGATCTCAAGGATATGGGACTTTATCTGCTTCATAATTCTAGTGTGTTAATCAGTCCAAAGGACTAGATTTTTCTTTAACCTATCATACAGAGGTCTAACAATCGTATTGATATTAGGACAGAAATGTAACACATAATTAAGGCTTCCTAAAAACCTTTATAGTTGGACTTTATCACGAATTTTGTCAAGAAACTTGCTTCTAAATTCTAAGGATCTTTCTATGGGAACTATAATACCATAGCAAATATAGTGTCCTAAGAATCTGACTCTGGTTTGAAAAAGGGATATTTTCTTAGTAGAAATAATAAGGCCATTGGCTTTAACTATATGAAGAAAAGTCTTTAAATGATTGAAATGTTGTTCAATGGAATTTGAGAAAATGAGCACATTATTAATATAAATGATGCAGAACTAAGAATACGAGTTGAATATGTCATTCATTATTCTCTAGAACTCTGATAGTGCATTTTTTAATCTGAACGGCATGACAGTCCACTCATATTGACCAAATAGGACAGTAAATGCTATTTTATATCGATGCTCTTTATCAATTTATATTTGCCAAAATCTTGATTTCATATTAAATTTAGAAAATAAAAATGTAGAATGAAGCTTTTGTAAAAGATCTTTTTTGTTTAGAATAGGATATCTAATCCATTTCAAAGCTTTATTTAAGGGCTTATAATTGATCACAAGTCTTAGAGTGCCTCTTTCTATTTCAGAAGCCTTATTGACATAGAAAGCTGTATAACTCCAAGGAGACATGGATTTTGAGATTAATCCTTTGGATTCAAGATCTTGGATTTCTTTCTTATAATGTTATTCTAGTTCAGTGTTCATCTGAATTGGTCTAACTTTGGTAGGAATATTTTTCTCATTAAATCTTAGCTCATAAGGCAAGTCAACTATATGTTATTTTCTTTTCCAAAAGGCATTTGGAAAATCAGAATAGACTTCCTTTTTTATTATATTTTAAAATTCAGAAATCTCTGATTTTATCAAATTGGACTTTAATTATTGTTCAATTTTTTGAAAATGAACATTTTGCTTTAAATCATGCAAGTCAATTTCTTTTCTCCTTATTAAAGCATTAATCTCATTTTTATAAATGGAATGAGCTTTAACAAGGTTAAAAGTCTTGGTTTTTTAATTTTTCTAAAAATGGAAAAGATATATGAAGTTTATCATCTGTGAAATCAATGGAGTTACAAGTGGTTAAATAGGGAGTTATCAAATTAATGAATGGCATCCCTAAAATCATAGTATAACTTATACTAGAAACCAAAAGAAAAAGGACTTTCTTAGAAATCCATTATTTAAAACACTAGCTTCTATTTTGCCATCTATATGTATTTTTGAACTATTTGCAAGGGAAAGCTTTCCTTTGGTTCATTCTTGAAAATGATTTGGAAACATGTTAGTTTTTATGCAACTTAAATAAACTCTTATCTCAAAAAGTGCTATGTTGTCAAGTTAAAAATCTTTATCAAAGATAATAAAGATCTTTATAATATATTTTCTTGAAGAAATTTGGCTAAAAGCATAGAGAAAATCTCCTGGTACTTTTTACCAAGATTAGCTAAATATTGGGTTCTAAATCCTTTGTTTCATCACTATCATTAGAATTTTCAGCCAACTTAGTGATAAGAAATTGGATTAACTCAAAATCTTTTTGTTGTTTATCCTTCAATTGCTTTACCTTAGTCTTAATGGTATTTATTTCTCCCTGAAGTTCCTGGATATCATCTAAAGGTTTCTTACTAGGATTTTTTCTATTTAGAATGGTAGTAAGGTCATATATACTTGTACTAGTGGAAGGTAACTTAGTATCTTTAGGCTCAAGTTCCTTTTCTAGAGATTGCCTAAGTTATTCAAGATATTTCTTCTGGATATCAGGATTTTCTAAAAGTTAAATGACATCTAGGATCAAGGTTTGTTCTTTAGTAAGCATACTGAGTTGCTTACATTTAATGTTAGAGCCAATGTCAGAGGAAGTGGTTGTTATATCATTTATCTAGGGAGGACCTATTTGTAAGAATTCATTAGAATTGGTTTCAAACTCATAAGTTTCTATAAGAAGAGCTACAAGCTTGTTCAAGGTTTCTTCTTATAAATCTAACTCCTGAAGTTTCTTAAAGACCCTACAATATTTAGAGATATGTCCATTTTTGTCATATTTATAGTAGGTAACATCTTTCATACTGGTTTTCTTGGCTTTATCAACTTTATTCTTCCTAAAGGTTTTCTTTTAAGGTTTCTTATAGTAAGTTTCTTCAGGATCCTTTCTCTTGGAGAATTTTCTATATTTCTTATAAAATTTCCTAGATGAAGGTTTCAAATGTTTCTTACTACAATCTCCTTTGTAACAATGATTCTAGGTGAGACTATCAAATTGTTTGCAAAAGGATCCTAGTTCTTGTTTGGTCTTTCTCAACTCCTATTTTAAGTGCTTTTGGAATTTCAAATCCCCCCCCCATTAGGTAGTACTGATCAACTCACCATAAGTAAGACGGTCATAAGAGATGATATAAGTTCCAGAGGACTGTCTCAGGGTATTCTTAACTCTTTCTCCTAAAAGGGTTGGTAAACCTGTAAGAAATTTTTCTTTCCATAAAGATTGGTTAGAATCTTCCCTAAGCATAACCCTAGTGAGGAACGTTGATCTATACCATTGTAAGTCACTCAGTTTCTTACATTTAATATTAGAAAGAAGATAAGCATTCTTATCTTTCAAATAGGAGGAATCTCCTACAAAATGTAGTGTTATGGTCAATATTAAGGTAGACACTACATCTTAAATGGGTTTCCTATATGGTCTAAGATGGGTAGACCTTCATCATCAATTCGAATAATATGCAAGATATTTAGTTGTTGCTCTCTTGTGAGATGATCATCCCACCATCCTTTTAGTTGACTAGAGAAACCTACTATGATAAGCTCTGCAACAGACTTATCACTAGTTCCAGTTTGGGCTTTATAAGAATTAAATGTCATAGTCATCTATTAGAGAGAGTTGAGGATTTAATATTCAGACATGCCATCTATATTCCATTCATATATGGAATTGGTGTTATACTTAGGTTGAACAAGACCACTAGGTTGATTATCAGGCTCTAATTTGGGTTCGAGTTTGGGCCAGTGAAGTTTTGCAATTTCAGTAAACCGTTCCTAGAATGCATTATCTTTAGAGTTAGAGTCTATATCTTTATCAAAGACACTTACGCTATGATTAACAGATTATGGAGTGTCAAGAACTATAGGTTCTCAAGAAGAACTAAAAGGGTTAAGTCTACTAAGCTATTCTCTAACATCATACAAGAACTCAATTTTACTATTCCTAATTTCTTGATGAGCATTGTTAGAGATCTTATATGCCTTGAACATGGGGTACTTTAATTTTTTCTCAGTAGTCACTATAGATCCTAGGGGTTCTATAGGCTTCTGAGCTTAGTTCTCAAGTCTAGTTAACTGTTTACCTATACAATTGAGATGGGCATTGGTAAAGTTATTCTAAGAAACTATATTTTTCAAGTTCTGAGAGTCACTATCCTGAGGCTTTTTATAAGGACTAGAATTAACATTCTTATTACCTACAGTGATTTTGATCATCTTGAGAGGTGGATGTTCAAACTCTATGTTTTGTCCATTGGCTATTTCCCATACTACGACCTTTTTTCTTAAAATGACAGGGTTGAAAACTTTAAAAGGATAGGAAATATTATTTTTTTAGGCATAAATTTCAAACCATTCAAAAAATAATATGTTGACTTTATTTTGCTGCACAAATATATAAAACTGATTTTGAATGACTTCTCTATTATTTAGAAAATTCTTGAAAAACTAAGTTTTTTTTTCTAAATTGTGAGATGCATAAAAACCCTTATGTAAGAGGACTTTACCGGGATTGAAATCTTTATTCAAGACATTCAGTTCATGGGCTATATTTTTAGTAATAATTGAGGTAGTGGGAGATCCAGGAGGAGAAGGAGATTTGTCTTCCTATCTAGGCTCAATATAAACTGGTCTAGGTACAACAGTGTTATAATCTACATTTCTAAGAGAGGTAGAAGGTAGATCAAAGGTTGAATATCTAGCTAGAGCATTATATAAGAGATTGATAATAGGAGGAAGATTTGGATATAAATGTGCCTGATAATTTTCTGGTAAGTATGTAGTTCTTGGTAGATTTTGGCTTAGTTCTAAGTCTTTGTGATATAGGAGGTTTATGACATAGGGTATTTAGGATATCCTACCTAGGTCGAGAGAATTTGATGAGGAAGTATCAAAGAATTTGGAGCTAGAAAAGGTTTTGTCAAAGCAAAGTTTTACTTTACTAGTTAGAACTAGGTTACATGCCTTATTTAGGTATTAGGAACAGATTTTTCTTCTTTTTGAGCTTTTGGCGTAGTGGCTCCTTCAAGGATCCATTCTTGTGGAAGCATTATCTGATTCCATTATATGGGTTTAAGGATAACAACATTGGCTTTAGTCATGTTTATTTAAAGGAGTAAGGTTTCAGCCTTTTTACTATAAAACTAACTTTTTGTGTCAAAAGCATACATTATGGCTTTATAATGAACTTTAAAAATTAATGCAACTGGAATAGATCCATCATCCATATGATAGTTATGAGTCTGGATCTATAAAACCAAGGACTTTAAAAGGTTTGCATCATTGAAAGAAATAGTAAAGTTACGATAACAATCAAATGATATAGGGCCTTTACAGAGACTGGATTTTATAGTTCCTAAGAGAGAATTCTAGAAGTTTTTAAACCTTATATCTCTCAGAGCAGTTAAAATTGAGGTGTTCAAACCTTCCTTATTAAGGGGCTTTATACCAACCTGAACAAGACTTATATGGATATAATAAAAACCTTTAGCTTTATGTTTGTCTAAAGAGGCAGGGACAACAACTTTATAAGATCTTGGGATTTAGACAATTGGATATCTCTTTCTTCAATCTTGATTACATAATCAGATTTAAAAAGATTCAGTCTAAGAGTCTTATAGACATGGTCCTTACTATATTCCTTGAGTTTAAAATCATCTACGCATTTTTTAAAGTTTTCAATACTGATTTCATCACTACTGACTATATCCTTTTAAACTTTAGCAAAAAAGGAAATAGTGGAAGAGGAAGAGGAAGAGGAAGTGGTTCTTCCAAGAATTGGATACATGGTAACTATAATGACTACACAATGGGTTACACACCTACAAACTCATTGGCTAAACTAACGGATTTACAGCCTCTCCAGGTATTATAACTAGGACCACCTGTGACCAAAGGACTTGGTGAATAAACTACCCTATGGACATTAAGGATATTGTGCAAACAATTACTATAATAATCACTCAACCCCCCAGGCTCTGATACTAGCAGTGTCAAGGATGTACTATTCATTAATATGAATGCAGAGATGATTATGAAATCGCTATGTTGGTCTCACACTCTAGTCACAAAGGTTACTGGACTAAGATGCAACAAGAATTTCATAGAGTTTCTAGTGTGTAGGATCCTAATTTCTTAGACAAGCATAGAGCATATGTTCTGCTGCTTAGAATGTAAATGGAAAATAAATAAAAATATAGAAAATTCTCCAAGAGAAAGGATCCTGAAGAAACTTACTGCAAGAAACTTTACAAGAAAATCTCTAGGAAGAATAAAGTTGATAAAACCAAGAAAACCAATATGAAAGATGCTACAAATGTGGAAAAAAGGGACATAATTCTAAATATTGTAGGGTCTCCAAGAAACTTCAGGAGTTAGATTTAGAAGAAGAAACCTTGAACAAGCTTGCAGTCCTCCTTATAGAAACTTTTGAGTCTGAAACCAATTTTAACGAATTCTTAGAAATAGGTCATCCTCAGATAGATGATATAGTAACCACTTCCTCCTCTTCTTCTGACACCAACTTTAGCTTTAAAGGTAAGTAACTTAATATGCTTACTAAAGAATAAACCTTAATCCTATATGTCATTCAACATGTAGAAAATCCTAATATCCAAAAGAAATATCTTGAATAGCTTAGGTAATCTCTAGAAAAGGAACTTGAACCTAAAGATACTATGTTACCTTCCACTAGTACAGGTATATATAACCTTACTACCATTCTGAATAGAAAAAATCCCAGTAAGAAACCTTAAAGTGATATCTAGGAACTTCAAGGAGAAATAAAGACCATAAAGATTAAGATCAAGCAAGCACAGAATAAATAACAAAAATATTTTGAGTTAATCCAATTTCTTATCACCAAGCTGGCTGAAGAGTCTAGTGATAGTGATGAAACTAAGGATTTAAAACCCTAATCTTTAGCGAATCTTGATAAAGTCCCAAGAGATTTTCTATGTGCTCTTAACTAAATTTCTTTAAGAAAATAAATTATAAAGATCTCTATTGTCTTTGATAAAGATTTTTCAACTTGACATTATAGCACTTTTTGACACAAAAGCTTATTTGAGTTGCATAAAGACTAATATAGTTCTAAATCATTTTCAAGAGCGAACCAAAGAAAAGCTTTCCTCTGCAAATAGTTCAAAAATACATATAGATGGTAAAATAGAAGTTAGTGTTCTAAACAATGGATTTCTAATAAAAACCTCTTTTCTTTTGGTTTCCAATATAAGTTATACTATGATTTTAGGGATTCCATTCATTAATTTGATCTCCCTATTTAACCACTTATAACTACATTAATTTCATAGACGATGAAGTTCATATATCTTTTCCATTTTTGGAAAAATCAAAAACCAAGATTCTTAATCTTGTTAAAGCTCATTCCATTTACGAAAACGAGATTAATGCTTAAATACAAGGAAAAGAAAATAACTTGCATGATTTAAAGAAAAATGTTCATTTTCAAAAAATTGAACAACAATTAAAGTTTGATTGGATAAAATCAAAGATTTTTTAATTTCAAAATATAGTCAAAAGGAAGTCTGTTCTGATTTGCCAAACGCCTTTTGAAAAAGAAAACAACATATAGTTAACTTGCCTTATTAGCTAGGATTTGATGAGAAAAATATTCCTACCAATGCTAAACCAATTCAAATGAACGTTGAACTAGAACAACATTGTAGGAAGAAATCCAGAATCTTGAATCCAAAGGATTAATCTTAAAATTCAGGTCTCCTTGGAGATGTGCAGCTTTCTATATTAATAAGGCTTCTAAAATAGAAAGAGGCACTCCCAGGCTTGTGATCAATTATAAGCCCTTGAATAAAGCTTTGAAATGGATTAGGTATCCTATTCCAAACAAAAAAGATATTTTACAAACGCTTCATTCTGCATTTGTATTTTCTAAATTTAATATGAAATAAAGATTTTGGCAAATACAAATTGATAAAGAGCATCGATATAAAATAACATTTACTGTCCCATTTGGCCAATATGAGTGGAATTTCATACCATTCGAATTAAAAATGCACCATTAGAATTTCAAAGAATAATGAATGACATATTCAACCATTATTCTCAATTCCACATCATTTATATTAATGATGTGCTCTTTTTCTCAAATTCCATTGAACAACACTTCAAGCATTTAAAAACTTTTCTTCATATAGTTAAAGCCAATGACCTTGTTGTTTCTGCTAAAACAATATCCCTTTTTTAAACCAGAGTCAGATTCTTAGGACACTATATTTGTTGTGGTACTATAGTTCCCATAGAAAGATCCTTAGAATTTGCAAGCAAGCTTCCTGACAAAATTCTTGATAAAGTCCAACTACAAAGGTTTTTAGGAAGCCTTAACTATATGTTAGATTTCTGTCCTAATATCAATAGGATTGCTAAACCTTTACATGACAAGTTAAAGAAAAATTCAGTCCCTTGGACTAATGAACACACTAGATTTGTCAAACAAATAAAGTCTCATATCCTTGAGATCCCTTGCCTCCATTTAGCTAATCCTAAACTCCCTAAGATTGTCGGGACTAATGCTAGTAAGCTAGGTTATAGTGGTATTCTTTAATAGGTTTCCAATGGAAAAGAAGTCGTAGTTCAGTACATTCAGGTCACTGGAATGATACACATAAAAACTACTCCCCTATAAAAACATAAAAAAAAAATAAAAAAAATAAAAAGAGAGAGAAGTCATTTCCATAGCCACATGCATATCAAAATTTCAATTAGATTTGTTAAATCAAAAGTTTTTACTTTACATTGATTGCAAATCTGCTAAAGGAGTTTTACAAAATATTCAAAATATTGCATCTAAATAGATTTTTTCAAAATGACAAACTATTTTGAGTATCTTTGATTTTGATATATAATTTATTAAAGGTTATACAAACTCTCTTCCAGATTTTCTAACTAGAGAATTTTTACAAAGCAGATAAAGATGGTTCAAAAAAAAGAAGATAAAGATAAAGATAAAGTTGATACTTCTATTTCCTCTCCTCTTTCTATTACTAAACCCTTAAAGACATGGTTTGATATAGTAAATCAAGAAGAAACAAATATAGTTGAAAGCAGTCCTAAGAGTTTTTTTATGCAGAGGAAGATTGTTTTGAGTGAAGCAACAGCTACATGACTTTGAAGTATTCTTCTTCAGTCTTGGCTACATCAAGGAGAGCACTAGCATGAAACTTTTGAGCAAGAAAGTTGGATTATGATGAGAATATCCAAAGAAATCATGCCTTTTAAGCCAATCAGGTAGAATAAGATCATTGTGATATCAGTAGTGCCGAGGTCAAAACATATCTTGCATGGGATATTCAAACCTCATATATATATATAATAAAAAATATACTATGGATGGCCTCTCAACCTTATATTTTTAATTATATCCTAAATTTATATATATTAACATCTAAACCATCCGTTTCAAATTTAATAGTTGAAATATTAATATAAATCAGCAAGAATAACTTTATGAGGCCTTAAGCATGAACTATATATACGTTCATTACATATGGAACAGCTAGCAATGTGAATAACTTTTAGCCAAATACTTTTTGCATTTATAAATAGCTGATAAAAAAAAAAAAAAACAGACTTATAGCATTATAGGATAATCAAAACCAACATTGAAGCAATAAAAAGCATCTCTTTATTATCAGGTTACAACAAATGCATGGTGACCAAACAAAATGGAATTAAAGCTGCAAGAGTAAGATTATGATTTAACTGTTGTTGGTCCAGAATTGTTTCTGAAGATAGTCGACCATATTCTTGTCCACGTGGAAAGCCTTGGTGAGAACATCAGGATTCATTGGTGACTTGGATCCAAACACTGCATTTGCAATTGTAATAACTCCTGGATTTTGGCTGCTCAATCCAGCAAAAGCTACTGCATTAGTATTTTCAGTGTTGAACTGGAAGTGGATCAGACCGATTGGGAACACAAAAATATCACCAGGATATAGAGCTTTGGTAATAAGGCGATTCTGGTTGGATGTCACGAAGCCAACATAGAGGGTGCCTTGAACGACCACTAGAATTTCAGTGGCTTGAGGATGAGTGTGAGGTGGATTTAGACCATATGGTGCATAATCAATACGAGCCAAGGATATGCCAAGAGTGTTAAGTCCTGGTATTCTATCAACATTTAAGAGAGTAACATTTGAACCAACTTGATTTGATGTGTTTCCAGGAATATTGCGACCAGAAAATGAGAAATCATTTGCTGTTACAGCCATTGGGTCCATGCAGAATTTTCCGTTGACGAACACTGGATGCAAAACATTTAGACATAGTTTAACATTCCAAAAAAAAAAAAAAGAAAAAAGACCAAATGATTTTAGCCGGAGTTAATAGAATCAGCCCAAAGAAAAGATTGTTCAAACACAAATTAATTAATGAAAAGAAGGTATTATATATATGCACATACCACCATCCTTGGATCTTTAATGGCCACACAGAAGTCTTGAAGAGGACTAGAATCATAGGTGGAGGCAAATGACACAGCTAAAGCCAAAAGAGCTAAAGCTACAAGGGAATGAGCTCCTTTCATATTGTATATAAAAAAAATTAATTACGCACCTAAACTGAACTTTATCTGAGAGAGGTTCAGGGATGAGAAAATTGCATGGAGAAAAGGTGTGTTTATAGATGAAAGTCATCGAACAAGTCTTCTGTTATCTCATGGCACTCTTGAATGCTTCCCCAGGTATGTATTGTTTTTAATTTTATGGATGAAGCATCTTCACAACTGCTATAGGCAAATTTTTCTTCACCTAAATTAATTATAATACAATATTTGAACTGTTGATTTTCTTGTTTCCCTTTTTCCGTATTTTATTTCCTGCTTTGTTTATAGTTAACTTTTCAATCTAAACTAAGAAAGTGAAGACCTCACTGGTTTATGATTTCAACCAATGATTTTCAAGTTTAACTTAGTCTTATTTTTTCACTGTGGAATTAAAGCTCTTCAAATTGCTTCAAGTGCAAGTGCTTGCCATAGTTGTGGTGCTTTTCCATAGATTATTTAGCAGCAAGTTTAACTAATACCACATAACTAATTTATTCCCTGAAAACTAATTATCCTGACCATTGATTATTTCTCTAACTCAAATCTGACCATTCATAACCATACACTAATATAAATTAAGTAAAAGATGTCCAAATTAGTTGCATATATATACAATGTCTACTACTAACTAAAATTATTAGAATAATCATTTTTCAAGCTACTCTTGACTTGACTGCAGCTCTTCCAGAATATGTGGGTACCCGGATATTGACTACTGCAAGGAGTCGTTGATCCTGTTCTGAAATATTCCAAAGCCTTTGTACAATTATAGTTATGAAATCTAAGGCATTAATTTTTAATATTTAATTTTAAATATTCTCATAATATAGTAAAGATTAATTTTGTAAAAAATGCAAGATAAAACATTCAAATCCAATGAATTTTTATATGAATGCAAAGTTTATATATGTTTGAAATTTTAATATTTATCAAAATTGATTTCAAACTATTTAGACTTTTAGCTATGTTAATTATTGATTTTGTATTATAACACCATAGGTTAATTACTATAGTAACACATGTATAGCTATTTCTTAAAAAAAAAAAGTAACACATGTATAGCTGTGATGTTTTTTTTTTTTTCAGAAGCATGATGAGTTATAGACTTTGAATTATACCATTTGTGAAATTAATATCCATCCTTTAATATATATATATATATATAAGGACTATAGTTTCAAGGGAAATTTCATTTATGCAAGTGTAGGAAGTTAAAGAATGGTTCTTTCCTGGAATAAAAAATTAACCATTAAAGACTAAGTAAGCAAGTCTCCATGATTACGAAGTCGACTAGTTCAATGAGTCCTATCTATAAATAGATTGTTTCCCATGCAATATTTCCCACAACTCACTAATAGCTGAAGCAGTAATTTTTGCGAGTTAGAAGACCTAATTAGCCTATAATTTTAACATGAAAGGAGCTCATTTCCTTGTAGCTTTTGCCATTCTGGCTCTGTCCTTTTCTTTGGCCTTGGCTTGTGATCCTAGCTCTCTTCAGGACTTTTATGTTGCTGTCACGACCTAAACCCAAAAGAGGCACATGATTGATACTAAAAAATAAAAATATATAAAGTCTTTGAAACTCATAGTAAGTCTTAACAAAAATTTTAATAAAATAAAAATGATTATAAAATGACATAATTTAAATAAAGATAAAAAGCACAATGAATTAAAATCCAACACAAACTTAGTTCATGTTCTTCCTACATATGACAATTGAAAAATACATCATAATAATTAATCATTCCATTACTATTGCAGTGTTCTAAATTTAAAATACACACATGATAATAATATATTAGATAAACCTGCATAAAACAGCCGGAGAAAAAGAAAACCTGGCGTAAAGTAAGCTGACAAACAAATGACTCCTCAGATCCTGAAAAAAATAATTGAGGGGAGTCAGACCTCACTGAGTAAGTTAATAAAAAAAATATATGTGGTTTGAAAATCTACTTTAAAATATATTTTATACAAATAGAATATTTATATTTTAAAATTTAAATCATTTGATTTATTGAAATACTCTTTTACCAAAATAAACTTTCTAAAATCATAAAACATCATATCAGTATAATAAACTTTTATTAAATCATTTTATAGAAAAACTAGGTAGAACTCTAGTCCACAATTCTAATAACTTTTTGACTCTCTTATAATCTAAAAACTGTCGGTTCCCAAGAGTAAAGCATCAATCGAGTTACCAGCCACAGTCAATCACTTAAACCAATATTTACTGATAGTTCCCAAGAGCAAAGTATCATCGAGCTTCCAGCCCCAATAATTATAAACCACGCTCGAGAACAAAGTATCACTGAGCCTTATACACAATCTCACAAAATCATGCCCGAGAGCAAAGCATCACCGAGCTTTTTTAACCATCAACACTTACTCTCAATTCTACTGGTGTGCACACCGTCTTGATGAAACTCATCAAGTAGCTCATTCTACTATAGTATAATTTAAAATAAATTTATATAAGCAAATAAGAAATATTACAACAAAATAAAATAACAATTAACTAATCATATGAAAATTTTAATAAAAACTTGCTTATTTTATCATGGTAATCAAAAGGAGAATTTCATTCAAGTACAACTATACATATTTTAAATAATAAAATAATTCTTTTACTAAATTCTCCCTTCTTATCGTAAATCAAAGAATTTATATATATTAATATAAAACACCCAACAAGCAATTTAGTTATTAACTTACAGGTGGAATACGCTCCTCTATACAATCGCGCTCAACCCCGATCAGTCGACTCGGCTGGAGGCGTGGCTAAAGAGAATAAATAAACAAAAACGGGATTAAAAATGGAATTTCTACAAATTATAGATTTCTAAGGAAAGACTTGATTAAAAATACAACTCTACTAAAATAGACCAGATGTCACGTTTTGTGAGAAATCTACTGAAAATTCAGTAGAGTTTCCTCTATAAAACGGACATCTCTCTACATGAAGTAGAGCCAACCCTATACAGAAAAAAACTTTAAAATTCACAAATGTTCACCATCTTGGGTTGGGACCCCAAACTACTCAATTCTCAATTGAGGATTATAATTCACAATAAAAGCAATATTTAATAATAATATAATAAAAATTATTAAATTCCATAAATATCAATAAAATACCAAAATAGAATTTATTTAAATAACAAAAACATTAAATATAATTATTTTCACATTAACTAAAGAAAATCTCAAATAAATTATATAACATTAATAAAAATTCAAATTTCAAATATTCGATATAACATAGTAAAATTGACAATTAATTACTCAAATAGGTTACATATATTATAAAAATAGTTAAAAACTTAATTAATGACAAAAATAGTATATAAAATTATTATTTGAATATATTTTCAAAAAATTAGTATTCATTAGTTAAAAATAGTAAATAATTCATAAAAATTATTTTAATACTATTTATTATTCCAAAATTATTTAAAACATATTATTTAACTATAATTTCAATAAAAATACACAATTTACCTATAAATCAAAAATTCACATAATACTAAATATTTTTCAAAAATTACTCAAAATTACTAAAAATTATATTCTCACTTCTAAAATCAA
Source organism: Mallotus nudiflorus (assembly GCA_947683625.1). NCBI lineage: Eukaryota > Viridiplantae > Streptophyta > Magnoliopsida > Malpighiales > Euphorbiaceae > Mallotus > Mallotus nudiflorus. The sequence continues at coordinate 1,893,958 of CANTUR010000418.1, forward strand.
TAATTTAAATTAACTATACTAATTTAACATAATTTTCCATAATAAACATATAAAAAACATAATTAATTACAATTCATTTTTAATTATTAAAAAATTCAATAATTACCCATAATTCAAATAAATTCAAAAAAAATAAACTAAAAATATATTTGAGAAGCTTAAGTTCCATATAACAACATTTCCAGAAGGATTTATCAAGAATCAAATACAATCAAGCTAAAAAAAAAATCTAAATTAGACATAAACTAAATTGAAGAAAACTCACAATTCAGATGTTGTAAAGTTGAAACGACTTGAGAATCGAGAAGTACACGTTTGGAGGAGTCTAAAGAGCCCAAAAATTTCAGCTAAAATCACCAAAAATTTTGTCAGTGCTATAGTAACACCCACTGTAACAAGTGGATTTCGACGTTGACAAAGGGAGGAGAAGGTGGCGAGAAGGTGATGGAGGAAGGTGGCGAGCTTGGGTGGCTTCTGGTGGCTGCAATTGGTACTAATGGAGCTTCGGGTGGCGCTGACAGAGCATCAATGGCATAATAGGGAGAAGAAGAAGAAAGAAAAGAAATGGGGAAGGTAAAAGAAGTTTGACCCAATTTGACATGCTTCTTACTCTTTTTTTTCTTTATATATATATATATACACACGCATATATATATACAACATAATACACATGCACACCATGCACATCAACAATAACAACAACAACAACAACAATGATAATAATAATAACAAATGATAATAATAACAACAACAATAAAAATAATAATACTAGCAATAATAATAATAATAATAATAATAATAATAATAATAATAATAATAATAATAATATCACACATGCATATAAAATAATAACAATAATGATAATAACTTTAATATTTTTAAACAATAAAGATTCCAAATAAATTATTTACATAATAAAAATATTTAACGTAAAATAAATAAATACTAGTCATAAATAATAATAATAATAATAATAATAATAATAATAATAATTATTATTATTATTATTATTATTATTATTATTATTATTATTATTATTATTATTATTATTATTATTATTATTATTATTATTATTATTATTATTAACACTGCTTATTTCAAAATAATTTTATATAATTTAAAATATTGGATCATTACAATTGCTCTCAATGATACTAAAGATGGTGGTGCATGCCTCTATTTCTTTATTATCTCTAATTTTCTAATCTTTTGATAGGTTGTTCATGTTGTATTGTGTATTTGTTCAAGTTAAAGTTTATTTAGTAGCATTAAGCTATATTGGTAGAATGCATGCATTCCTTGTAATATATATCAAAAGATTAGGAATTTAAATTTTGAGAGTTCCATTTTCTTCAGAAACTTCAGAGATAGTTGCTACCCTTCCTACACTAGAATTACACTTTTTAGTTTTTTTTTGTTCTTGATGCTAAGAAAGTTTTTTTTTACATGCAGTATTCGTCAATGGAAAATTCTGCAGAGACCTAATGGTTGTAACAACCAATGATTTCTCATTTTCTGGTCTCAATATTCCTGGAAACACATCAAATCAAGTTGGATCAATTGTCACCCTATTAAACATTGCCAGGACTTAACACTCTTGGCATATCTCTAGCTCATATTGATTATGCACCATATGGACTAAATCCACCTCACACTCATCCTCACGCCACCAAAATCCTAGTAGTCATTGAAAACAACCTCTACGTTGGCTTTGTTACATCAAACTTGAATTGCCTTATTAAAAAGATTTTGTATCCAGGAGATGTCTTTGTGTTCCTAATTGGTTTGATTTACTTCCAATTCAACATTGGAAACACTAATGTAGTTGCTTTTGATGGGTTGAGCAGCCAAAATCCAAGAGTTATTACAATTGCAAATGCAATGTTTGGATCCAAGCCACCAATTAATCATGATGTTCTCACTAAGGCTTTCCAAGTGAACAAGAATGTAGTCAACTGTCTTCAGAATCAGCTATGGACCAATAACAGTAAGATTTTCTATATATATCGTAGCAATGACATTTTCCTTGCTACGATCACAGCTGACTCGAACCACCATTATAATTGTCTGTTTTCTACAAATAGACATAACTACTATCTAAGATTGGAACCATACATTCATCTTATATAAAATATTAAAGTTGATAGATGAAATTATGATCAACGGTCTCATAAAGAATGTGACATTATAGTGTGACATGATAATTTTTATTGAGTTGGACTATAATGTGGTTACTTCAGTATGTCATGTCATCTAAATTAGCTGAAATTATTTTGGATGACTTTATTTATGTAATTAAAATCAATGTTTTATAACTAAAAATATCCAAATTAGAATTATGGAACCAAAATAAAATTTATGTAAACAAAGAAAGGACTTGCTTCTTGAGCAATTAAAAAGGATCAAGCAATTAGTTGTGATAGAATGGAAGGGGAATTAGCTTGAACTTTAACGGAGCGGAAGCCTAGGTTAGGAAAAATGTTGCTTATCGTTGATTCACGCACGAATGGCCATTAAACAACCTTTTATAACCTATTGATTTACTAAGAATGTCAGAAAATAGGCATCAATATTCATTGATTAACACAAAGGAATACCAAAAATTGAAAGAAAATAGAAATTTGATTATCAATTCTAAAAAAATTATCTAAAACACCTCAAAAGAACATATAAATACTATTTGGGAAAAAATCCTAAAAGAAAAGGGGAAAAAGAGCCAACAAACACCTAAAAAAATACAAAACTTTAAACTAAAATTAGAGGCCCTAAACAGTAGATTTTGGGTCTGAAGTACCCATAGCACCCTCACACCCATTACGGAGCTATGAATCAATTTCAGTTTGATATATTATGTGCGTCGTGGTTCGATTGGGCCTAAAAGTTAGAGTGACTTGAAGACTGACTGCACATCTTGAATTTGTTTCCAAATCCAAACTTTCCAAATATATCAGGGTTGTCTAGTCCGCATCAAACTTTCTCTTCCCAAGAGCCATGCCATGAGACTACCTAACCAATACTAATTAGGATCTCCATTCTAGGGACAACAAAATTAACTATCTCGTGGTCTCACCAACCTCATGTTCAACACCATGCTTAGACAATCGATAGCAAACAGTTTATGGCATGTTCATAAGCTTTGGATCTGAGCCTAAAAAAACTTTTTTTCATTTTAGAGATAGAGCTACTTTAGGGGCTTTTTCCAAAAGGCTATCAACATCTACATGTGTAGATAGAGCGAGTTTGATAACCTCTAATATAATTTACCTGACACAAAGCCTATAATGTATCATTTATATATGTGAAATTATAATTGTGTGAATTAAATTGTGTGTGAAATATTTCTACAACTTATCAATAAAAATAATTAGTTCAAAGTTCTATCTGTCATATTATTCAAATTTGTTGTATTGAACTCTTGTTAAATATTGATTCAAATTGCAAGATACATTTATTTATGTACATAGTTTTCAAAACTATTAGTACATAGATCAATGATTTGGCTGTATTGAAAATGGTGACGAATTGTTATATTGATTCAAAAAAAAAAAAAAAAGAATGTGCAATGTGTTGTGGTTGTAGCAAAACCTATGATCGCAACAATATGATAGGAAAGAATGACATTATCCTTACTGTGATTGCAAACCACATTATAACTGTTTGTTTTCTACAAATAGACATGAGTCTTATCAAAGGTTGCAATCACACATTCATCTTATTTAAAATATCAAAGTTAATTTAATGGAAAAATTAACTTTTGATATCATAAAAAATTTTGTAAAATCACCATTAAGAAACATCAAAGTTTCATTATATCCACAAATTGTACACTACAAATATTTCCTTTCAAAAAGTGGAATTTCATAAACGCCTTGAAGCAAATTTTCAGATTCTTTATTTCCAATTATTCTAACAAATACTTGTTTATTGTTTGTTAATAGGCTTATTTAGAATTAAATGAATTTAACCTAAATATTAGTATTAAGTATTAATATTAGATAAATATAATATAATATAAATATATATTAATATTAGTAAACATAATTTAAATTATTAAGTCATGAAATAAAAAATCACATTGTTTCATTATTAAATTATGTAATTTTGGTTTAATATTAATGTTACATTAAGTATTATTACGAAGTAAATGTAATTTTAATTTTATGATAAGTTTAAGTTATATCCAATCTAAGCACAACTATGAGCTTTTGAACATTATTTTATTTTAACCTTTATATTTTGGGAAAGTATTGCCTACACCCAATGGTAGAATTTAAGACATCATTTAGATGTTATTAACTTAATTGATAAAAATAAGATATGTCTTGTATTTTAAATCCTACAATATACACTCAGTACAAGTAAGAATTTCCGTTATATTTTTGTCATAGCTTTTCTTTTTTTCAAATTCAATATATAGTTGGAATATCATTAATCAGCAAGAGAGGATCTCATAACATTGATATAAAGCCTTGAATATGAACTATACATGATAATCAAATGGCAAAGATTTATTTGATGGTATTTAAAGATCATGGATTTGATCTCTGACCGTGGTAAGCGTGAAATTCTCTTTATTTATTAAAAAAAAGAACTACACATACGTTCATTATAAATGAAACATCTTTTATATTTATCAATAGATGATAGAAAGAAATTAAGAACTCAAAAGCAAACTTGTGATATTATAGCATAATCAAAAGCAACATTGAGAGCTATCAAAAGCATCTCTTTATTATCAGGGTACAACCAGTGCTTAGTTACCAAACAAAATGGAACCAACATTGCATGTATAAGATTATGATCTAACTGTTGTTGGTCCAGAATTGCTTCTGAAGATAGTTCACCACGCTCTTGTCCACTTGGAAAGCCTTGGCAAGAACATCAGGATTGATTGGTGGATTGGACCCAAAAACTGCGTTTGCAATTGTAATAACTCCTGGATTTTGGCTGCTCAATCCAGCAAAAGCGACTGCATTAGTGTTTCCTGTGTTGAACTGAAAGTGGATCAGACCAATTGGGAACACAAAAACATCTCCTGGGTATAGAGTTTTTGTTATCAGGCGATTGGGGTTCGATGTCACGAAACCAACGTAGAGGGTGCCTTGAACGACCACTAGAATTTCAGTGGCTCGGGGATGAGTGTGAGGTGGATTTAGACCATATGGTGCATAATCAAGACGAGCCAAAGATATGCCAAGAGTGTTAAGTCCTGCGATTCTGTCAACGTTTAATAGAGTAACATTTGAGCCCACTGGATTTGATGTGTTTCCAGCAATATTGAGACCCGAAAAAGAGAAATCATTTGCTGTTGCAAGCATTGGGTCCATGCAGAATTTTCCATTGACGAATACTGCATGCAAAACATACAAACATAGTTTAACATCCAAAAAAAAAGATATAACTAAAAATAAAAAAAGATGTTGTTCAAACACAAATTAATTAAGGAAAAGAAGGTATATATTTACATACCACCATTCTTAATATCTTTAGCGGCCACACAGAAGTCTTGAAGAGGACTAGGATCATAGGCAGAGGCAAATGGCACAGCTAAAGCTAAGAGAGCTAAAGCTGCAAAGAAATGAGCTCCTTTCATTGTGTATAATTATATATTTATGTAGCTGAACTGAATTTATCTTAAAGAGGGAATGTGGGTTTGGAGATGAGAAAATTGCATGGAGATAATGTGTATTTATAGATGAAAGTCATTGAACAAGTCTTGTGTTTTGTTATCTCTCGGTACTCTTGGATACTTCCCCAGGTAATGATTAGTTTTTTTCTTTTCTTTTGAATGAATGAAACATTCTACACCTACTATATGGCATATGAAAATTTTTCTTTATTTAGATTAGTTATAATACAATTTTTGAACTAATAAAGTCACCACCTCAATGGTTGATGATTTAAACCATTTTAAACTAAATTTCAATTTTGCACTGTCAATTAGCTCTTCAAATTGCTTCTAGTACAACTGCTTGTCATAGCTGTGGTGCCTTTCCATAGATTATTATTATTATAAAGAAACACCATATTAATATTAGCAGCGAGTTTAACTAATAGATTTTTTTTTTTTTCATTTAACTTATTTTCTTTAAAGTATATTTCATGTTTCATTGGCATATTCTTAATTAGCCAAGTAATGCTTTACCAATGTTGAGAGTTCATTTGTCCCTATCATTGATTATTTCTCTAACTTGAACCTTGTCACCGCATACATAATATAAATCAAGTAGTAACATTTTAAAAGTGTCCAAATTAGTTGCATAGATATAAATATATACAAATTAAGTCTGCTATTGACTTTTAAAAGCTACTCTTGATTGCTCTGCAGTCATCCAGAATATGTTGTTACCCAGATGTATACTAGTGCAGGGAGTAGTTGAACCTGTTCTAAAACATTTCAAAGTACATTATATATATATATATATATATATATATTTGTCCTTTTTTGGTTTCAAGTATACATTACATTTAATATTGAATATTCTCATAATACAGTGAAGATTAATTTCGTGAAAAGTGGAAGATAGAAAATTCAAATCCGATGGATTTACATGCAAATGTAAAGTTTATATATGTTGAGATTTTAATATGTACCAAAATTGATATCAAACTATTTAGACTTTTACATAATGTTCAGTTCAATTTCACTAAAAAAAATTCATTTGATTTCTAAATAAATTTCAAATAGAATTCATTAAAAATTTGATAAACTGCACAACGAGATATAACCCTCCTCCTTTAAAATGAGGACAATAAGAATCGAACGCTACACTTCATTATGTCTTTGAAGAGGAGTTATCATTTGATTACTCCCTCACTAGACAAATAAATTTCATATTTTTATTGTTTTGTCTTTGGAATAAATTTAGAATTCAATTTAGTTTTTTATTTCAGTCAAAAAATGCCCTTCAAATAGATAGTTATTTTGAAAATAAAAATAATTAGGAGGCATTTTAGTCATTTAAAAATATAGACTTAAAAGTTGTATAATTCATTTGGAAATTTCAACCATGTTGTTGGAATCCAATGTAGTGACAAACAATTCAACAAATTTATAATTTTAGAATTTTAAATAAATTCTACAATATGTTCATTTAAACCAAATACATATTGTTTGGAATTGTAAATGAATTATACAAAATTTTGTGAAATTCATTTATATCAAATACTCTTAGATTAATTATTGACTTTGCATTATAACACCGCTAGTTAATCACTGTAGTAACACATGTATATATAGCTATCTAGTCTAATAAAATATGCATGATGATTTTCTCAAAAAAAAAAATGCATGATTATAAGTTGTTAGCTAGAAAATATTTTAATAGTCATTCCTTTTTAGGAGTATAATGAGGTTCTTACCTTAATTGATTTATAAAATCAATATTGACTATATATATATATATATATATATATATATATATATATATGATTTGGAAGAAGAAGGCTATATGCAGCAACTGGAGAGATTTGTTGATTTGTTGTTATTAGATAAGAAAAGAATGTGTGTAAACTTGTTAAGTCTATTGTCAAATTAATGGCCCAACCATGTGCAAACTCTTCTACGAGATTATATAAAGGGTGGAGATTTTTGCACTCCATTTTTATTTTTTTTAGAATTGTAAATTACATAACTATTTTCTATTAAAACTTTTTATTCTTTTACTAATTAGCATTACTAAACTTCCATTTTTAATTTTCCTTTCAAATTCATTGTTTGATTTTTAACTTTTTTTTTTTATTTTAAAACTACTTGCAATTAATTTTTTTTTTGTTTTTTTTTTTTTTTTGCATTAATAAAATTAATATAGTCAGTTTTTTTTTTTTTTTGCACTAATGAAATTTAATATAATCAGTTTTTTTTTTTATAAGTACTCTTTAACTTTTAACTTATCTTCATTGTCAAATTTGCACCAATTATAATAAATAACAAATTTTTTATTTTTTATGAAGAGGTTTTTTTAAATATCATGTGCACATAATTTTTCTTCATAATTTTTAAAAAATAATTTAAAAATCAAATTATAAGATTAAAAAATCATTATAATTCAACAATAATTCATCATATAAAAAATATTCATAAATTTAATAAATAGAGCTAAAATCAATTTACATGTAATTTAGATCAAATATATCCTAACATATTACTTTTCTATTTATTAATATGTTATAACACTTATCTTAAAAATTAAAATTATAAAAAAAAAATTATATGACGAGTTTTCATTAAATTTTTATAATATATTTTTTAATTATGTAATCTGATTTTTATATTATTTTTAAAAAATTATGATAAAAAATAAAAATAAAATAATGTGCATATGATATTAAAAAAACTGTTTATAAAATTAAAATTTTAAAAATTATTCACAAAATGTGAAAAAATATTGTTTTTTTTTTTAATAATTGGTGCAAGTTTTATACTTGTCTAAAGAAATTAAAAATTAAAGAGTGCTTACAAAAAAAATAATTGACTATAATGAGTTTTTTAATTAAAAAAAAAAAAAGGAAACTCAAGCACAAGTAGTTTTATAATTTAAAACATTAAACAGTAAATTTAGATTAAAAAAATTAGAAAAACTATAGTTTAAAAAAATAGTAGTTAATGAAAAAACAAATATTCTAAATAAAAGGTAATTATGTAATCTAAAATTCCAAAAAATAAAAGGAGTACAAAATTAATTGACTATATTAAATTTTATTAATGCACAAAAAAAAAAACATCAATTACAAGTAGTTTTAAAATGTTAAATATCAAACAATAAATTTGAAAGGAAAATTAAAAAATGGTAGTTTAGTAGTTTTTTTTTTTTTTTGTGTGTTAATAAAATTTAATATAGTCAATTATTTTAAAATGTTAAATATCAAACAATAAATTTGAAAGGAAAATTAAAAAATAGTAGTTTAGTAATTGTAATTAGTAAAAGAATAAAAAATTTTAATGCAAGATTGTTATGTAATTTACAATTCTAAAAAACCAAAAATGGAGTGTAAAAATCAATGGGTGGAGTGCAAAATTCCCCACCTCTATACAAATGTGCAACTGATAAATTTATATTAAAATTAAATGGGTAAGGTACACTTAAGTACCATCTGCATGATAAATTTTTGAATTTAATATTCTTCTAAAAAAATATCATTTTAAATTATAATTTAATGTAAAAATAATTTAGATATTTAATAATAGTATCATTTATTTATGTGATATATCATTACAATAAACTCACAACAAATAAATCAAGTCTAGATATATTTAATTTTATCATGAATAAAAAATCATTTCAAAACAAATTTATAATATTTTTCACAATAATCAATTAATTAAAATTTTTATAAATTTTATAAAAAAAATATAATCATTAAAAGTTTAATATTGTGTTATATATTTTCATAAAATAATTATGATAGGGTATTAAAAGTTTATTGGATTAATTTTTCTATTTTCACTACAAGAAAATAAGTTTTTGATGACAAAAAATTAATGAGGGCATAAAAAATCCCTCATTAAAAGCATAGTTTTAATAGTTTTAATGAGAGTACAAAAAATACCTAGTTAAAGGGTTAACTAGTAGTGAGGAAATTTGATATTCTTAGTTATTGATTTAGAATTTGATCATTATTGTGTAAAACTTTTTACTCCAACTTCTCCCATCAAAAGAAAGATACTTTTAATTAAAAAAAAGATAATATACAATAAATATCATTTAATTCTGTAAGTCAGTATTATATAATATTAATTTTGTATTAAGCAAAGATAATATTAATTAAATTAATAGTAATTAATATAAAATATTACATATGACATAAATTTAAATCGTCTTTAAAATTAAATTTTAGTGACATTTTATAAACGCCTTTAAACAATCTTTTGCAATAGACTTTTTATTTCAATTTTAAAAGTTGTAAAAATATTATGACTTATTACCATTTATAAAAAAAGAATTCATCTTAAACAAATTTATCGTATTTATTCTAATGTTATATTTCTAATATTTTTAATTAAAAATTTAACTGAATTTATTAAATTAATAATTTTCACTTTTATTTTTTGACGTTTTTAAAAATTATCTCTATAAAATTTTATTTTTCTTCAATTTAAATTTTCTAAAATTAATATTTTTTTTACAATTTATAAAGATTGGCTTAATAAATTTAGCAATAATTTTATATTTTCAATATCCTTTTTGTTTTTGCCCTAGCCGTTGTGCCTTTCTCTTTTTTTTTTTTTTTCTTTCTTTCTTTTTATCTCCTTCCTCTTCTTCTTCGATCCATCACCAAACAGAGGATGATGGATATTGTTGCTTCTCCTTCAATCGCATTGACACTGCCAGAAATTTAGAAATGACTACTTCTATGGAGATCTTTGCTCTAAACCCTACTTCACAAATTGATCAAAACTGTGTCGCCCTGCAATTCTCTCCGCCACCGCCTCCTTCTCATATTCTCTCCCACGACAAGTTTTTTGTTTCAAGTACCTTTTAGCTAGATTGCAACCTCTTTCAAGCTCCTACCTTCATTGTTTGATTGATTTAATTCTTTTCTTTTTGCAGTTGAAGTTTGCTTAAAACCCTCGAGCACAGCTCCTGTTGAAGATGTTTGATCTGATGTTGAAAGGTATGCCTATTTGTTTGATTTCACGCCATTTTTTCTTAAGATTTTCAGTAATGAGCAATTATTAGCTTTTTTTTTTTTTTTTTTTTTGCTTCTCTCTTTAAATGTAAATAGAATGCTTGAAAAAAGGAGTTTAAGCTATATTGATCTCTTTTAGAATTGAGTTAGTTTTGATGTTTGCAGACTTATGATTATGAACCTTATTAGTATATCCAATGAAAAGTCACATAATGTTTCTTTCTCTCTCACCGAAAAAGAAAAAAAAGAAGATGGTTATTTTTGTCATGTTAATGTTGTTGTTTCTTATTATATTTTACCTTATTATTCTCATAGTGTAGTTATTTATGTATTGATCCTGCAACTACTTAATATCATTGTATCAGCTTTATAGGAGTTTTTGTAGATTGTGAGCTTATGTTATGCTTTGTATTGCTGTTGTCTATTGCTTTGCAATTGGCACAGTTTGATAAGAGGAATTCATTCATTATTGAATCTTGTTTACCTTTGTTTTGAGTTCTAATTATTTTGAGTGTTACTGTAGAATTTTGAGCTTCCTAAATATAATAATGTCAAGTGTAAATAGGGGAACGCAACAAAGATAAAGGCTATACTTAAGCTTAACTCTAGGATCCTTCATGTACTGTCCTAGTTTATGGAACTTGCTGGATGAGTATTATCACACTATTATTAGGTATTGACCAAAACTTAAGCTCAACTCTAGCATTGAGATGGATGCCATCTTAATGATGATTAAAAATGAGAAAAGTGTAGCTCAAAAATTGCATTGGCAGCTATCATTACATAGAGAGAATGTGTAGCAATTTCAACAAGCAAGAATCGGGCATCATAGCTCTTTGATTAGTTTTCTATAAAGCTATATCTTGATTTACCTGAGCAGTTTGGCACAATTGTAATATATCGATCCTTATCTTTTGCTACAAATGATAATAAATGAATTTACCTTAGCAGGTATCTGAATTTACCTTAATAGGCTGCTAGTTGATATGTTTATTATTTACGTATCTTAGTGTTGAATTGTAATAAATTTTAAATAAGAAATTAATTAATTTAAGTAATTTTTAGGTTTAATTAGGAGATTTTTATGATTTAGTATTTAATTAAGATTCTTATTATTTATTATATATTTGGGAAGTTTTATTTAAGTTTTAATTAGTTTTTGTGTTTTATATCTAGTGTGGACCCAAAAATATAAAAGTTGTTGGCACATTTTTTATATAGCATGGCATGCCTATGTCGCGTGATGAAGAAACCCAAGAAGAAAAGTCATGCGAGAGCCATGAAGAAGCCAACTACACTTGAGTATCAACATACTAATGTCATGACATGCACATGTCAGGTGAGTGAAGATTTCTGACCCAAAATGATGCATAGCTAATAAGCTTGCCCGTGTTGAAAGCCATGATGTGTGCTGAGTAAATTCACAGATTTATTTGAATAAAGAATGAACGTGCTTCAAAACCGTGTTATGAAGGCAGAAATTTCTTGTTTTGAAAATAAGAAAGAATTAAAAATCAAAGAGGATTATTTTCATACCCTATCACTATATAAGGAATAAACACCTTTTTAAGAGGGAGAGAGGAGTCAAAGAGAAAAGGAAGTTGCTAGACAGAGATCAACAAAGACTAAGATTTTTTTTATTTTCCGTTTCATGTTATTGTCTTTTTTATTATAATTATGGATTTCACCATAACCATGTTTGGCTAAGTTTTCTTTTAAAGTCTTGGTTAGGAGTAGTTATTCCATCACATGATTTGAACACAAGTATTTATAATTGATTTGAATTTTAGTTAATTTTTTATGTTGTTATATTTATCTTATATTCATTCCAAGCCTGTTTGATTGCATGTTTATGGATGAATTCACCAACGAGAGTTAGGGGAATTCATTAGCTTAAGACACTTAGAACTTAGATCACTTGGCCACAAGAGTAGGCGAGCTTTTTGGGGAGTCACTACAGTAGATTACGTTGATAAATTAATTGTTAAAAATCTTAATGAGTTTGGATTAATTTATTAATCACGAGAGTAGGTTAGATTTTAATCCTTGCATGCTTAAATGAACTTATGAGAGTCTTTAAGTATTTTATAGCAATTACCCTTAACCGAATTCAAGATTTTTACTTAATAATGTGTTCATGATTGGATTGGAATAGTGAAACTAAACCTAGGCTCTGTGTTTACAAATATTTGATTTTACTTTTAATTAAGTTTCTATTATTTAATTTTTAAATCTTGCTAAATTATTCAATTTAGTAGCTGAGATCATAGGTAAAAATTATTATTAATCAATATATAGTCCTTAAGGGAACGATATCTTTCTACTGCAACCACAACTGTATGCTTGCAGGTTTAAAACGCAATAAGTTTTTAGTGCCATTGATAGGGACTGGAAATATTGATATTAATTTAATTCTTACTTTTCTTAGACTAGTATTCATTGTTTAGTTTTTAATTTAATTTGTAATTGATTTTCTAGGCAACTTTTGCTAGTTTATGAACACTCAATCTAAAGAGATAAACTTAGAGAAGATCAACCTTGAAATTGAGAAATCGTGCAAGAAAAATCAGAAGGAAAAGCATGAGAAAGACAAGCAAAAGATGGTTGAAGATCAAGCACCACCACCACTGGGTAGGAATCGCGCTCTTCAAGAGCTGTCAATGCCAACACGTTTAAGATTAAACTAGTGATAATCCATATAATCTCATAATTCTAGTTTGGAGGTCTCCCAAGCGAGGATCCTAATGCCCATTTAGCTCAATTTTTGGAGATTTATGATACATTCAAAATGAATGGGGTTAGTCCTAATGCAATAAAGCTTAGGTTATTCCTTTTCTCTTTAAAGGATAAAGCTAAGTTATGGTTGCACTCCTTAGCACCACAGTTAATTACTTTATGGGATACACTGTCAAGGACATTCTTGGGCAAGTACTTCCTACCGGGCAAAACAGCAAAATTCAGACAGGAGATCACGAGCTTCACTCAACATGGTAATGAATCTCTTTATGAGGCTTCAAAATGTTTCAAGGATTTACAGAGACAATGTCCTTACCATGGAGTTCCATAGCGGTTGCTCATTCAAACCTTCTATGAAGGCCTAATAGAGCCAATGAGGATCACTATTGATGCAACTGTCTAAAGCTCACTCATAAGTAAGACGCTTGATAATGCCTACAATCTTCTTAAAACTATGGCATCTAACAACTACCAATGGCATGGCAAGAGAAGTGCATCAAAGAAAGTGGCAAGAATGCATGAAGTGGATAGTTGGAATCTCCTTAATGTGAAGATTGATTTGCTTACCAAGAAATTGGAGGCATCCACTAAACTCTCTAATCCCATGTCTGTCTATTCTTGTGACAATTGTAGAGGAGGACATTCAACCCTAGAGTGTCAGGGAGGATTTTCTTATGATTCCTCTATTAAGCAATTAAATGCACTCAAAAATTTTTAAAGGAATCAAAAGAATCCCTACTCAAGATTCCTCTATTGAGTAGTTAAATGCACTCAAAAATTTTTAAAGGAATCAAGGGAATCCCTACTCTAATACCTACAACCCAGGTTGGTGAAAGCATCCCAACTTTTCATGGTCTAACCAAAGAGGGGTACAAAATATCCATCAATGGTTCAAACAGTTGTATCACAACCCAAACCCGAGGGCACATGACCGGCATTAGGGAATGGGTAGGCATAAGGCCCCCAAAACCCATAGTAAGCCTTAAGAAAAGAAGAATAGAACTTTCAAATTTAAAACTTTATTTTATACCAGAACACATTATCAAACTGATTTTTCTAAAAATAAACATAATCATGTGCATTATAAAATGTTCTTCATCATCAAATATCATAAATCAATCTTTAACATTATATATAAACATGATTCATTAAAACTCCAATACATAAGTATATTTAAGTTATACAAATTTATAGTACACACACTACTGCAGTATGTTAGAGTCATTACTACAGTACAACTCACAATAACCTACATAGTATAGCCGGTGATGAAAAAATCCGGTGTAGAGGCGGTCTGAAGTCGAACTCCCAAGCTCTTGAAAAAAATAGATTGAGGGGAATCAGACCTCACTAAGTAAGTTAATAAAAAAAAAGTTGTACGGTTTGAAAACATTTTTGAATACCATATAGTTATAGTGAAAATAATTTATAACGTATATACATAGCTTTTGAAAAATCTCGGTAGAACCCTAAACCCAAATTTCTAAATAGCCAACTGGGCCCACTTAATCTAACTAGACTGTCGGTCCCCGAGAGCAAAGGAATCAACCGAGGCACCAAGCCACAGTCATCCACTTAATCCAATTACATGGCACTAGTGGTCCTTGAGAGCTAAGGCATCCACCAAGGCACCCATCCCAGTCTATTATTAACTTTCCAATCACTAGCGGTCCCCGAGAGTAGAGGCTTCCACTAAGGCACCCATCCCAGTTTATATCCACAAGTCATACATACATCGGATCCATCTCTCAATCTCTACCATGTGCACATGATCCTGGTGAAACCCAACAGGTAGCCCGTTCTACCAAAATTTCTCAAAACTAATTTTAAATAAATAAAATACACTTAAATCTTAAATAGCAGCATTTAAATTAAATAAATCATATAATAAATTCTAAAAATATGAACACACCTATCTTTAAATAAAACACATGTACATATCAATTTATCAACTTACAAGACGAGCGAGAAAACTGACGACCACGCATCTGCCTCGATCCAAAAGCTTTCGCTCCGGTATTCTCTAGAAAAAATATAGCAAACCTATTTTAAAAACACGTCTATGAAATTAAAACCAAAAATCAATAGAAATAGCAAAATTCTAGACTGACTCGAGGAAGACCAAATAAGACTCGATATATAGGGAAAACCCTAATTAACGCTAGGAAATTACGAAAGATGTCATGCTTTACGAGAAAATCTACCAAAATTTCGGCAGAGTCTCCTCTGTAAAACGGACATCTCTCTACCATAGGTAGAGCCATTCCTACATAGAAAATACACTTCTAGTATTCTCAAACATTCACGCTTGAGTCGAGCGTGGTTGCATTTTGGTGAATGGGAGCCCTTTTTTGGGCATTTATGTTAAAATCCCTAATGTTTTTATCTATCCATAAGTTGTATTCATTGAACTTCATATGTTGATTCATTGATGTTCACTTGTTGGTTCATTTGGCCTTCAACTGCAGATTCATTGGCCTTTTAACCTGCAGATTCAATGATCTTAGTCTTCATATTCATTGATCTTTACATGCATATTCATTGATATTTATCTGTAAATTCATTAATATTTTTTTATTTTTAATAGAATGAAAAAATATATTTGTTAATTATCAAAGAATTATTTTTTCTTTTTATTTTATTAATTAAATTTTTGAATTTAATTTTTTTGTTCATGATTTTAGTCAAAATAAAATTTTTATTCATTAAAAAATTATTTAATTTTTAATTTTTTAATTAT
Source organism: Mallotus nudiflorus (assembly GCA_947683625.1). Taxonomy (NCBI): domain Eukaryota; kingdom Viridiplantae; phylum Streptophyta; class Magnoliopsida; order Malpighiales; family Euphorbiaceae; genus Mallotus; species Mallotus nudiflorus. Next base: position 1,910,063 of record CANTUR010000418.1, read on the forward strand.
AATAAATAGAGTTTTACTTTTATTTCTATTTTAGTTAAATATTTTTAATTCATATTTAAATAATGTAGGTTCATAACATAAAATATGTAGTGGGTTTGCATATCTAATCTCATGGGCTTGAACTAAAAAAATTATTTGATAATGTTTTTACCTATTCATAAATTAAATTCATTAACCTTCACATGTAGGTCTATTGACCTTCACCTGCAGATTCACTCATTGATCTTCGTCTGCATATTCATTAATATTTTCCTTTTATTTTTAATAGAAATGAAAAAAATATTTTTTATTTATCAAAAAATTAATTTTTTCTTTTTATTTTATTAATTATAGTGGTTGAATTTAATTTTAATTCATGATTTTAGCTAAATAAAATTTTTATTCATTAAAAAATTATTTAATTATTTAATATTTAATTATAATAAATAAACTTTTACTTTTTTATTTTAGTTAAATAATATAAGTACATTACTTAAATATTGCAAGTTTATAAGATAAAATATGTAGTTTCATTACTTAAATAATGCAAATTCATTAACTTTCACCTTCATGTTCATTGATCTCCACCTGCAAGTTCTTTGATCTTCACATGTAGATTTATTAGTCAAATACTATAATTTCATTACTTAAACCATAGAGGTCCATTAGTTATCCACTATAGATTTAGCTTTTTTTTTTTGATATACATAACTCATAATTATAATTATTTATTTTAGAAATAACTTTGACTGATTTAGTAAAATATTATTATAATTATCTATAAATAAAAATTATTTATTAAAATATTTAATTTGAAACGTTACATTTTAATATTTTATTTATTTCAAAAATTTATAGTTAATTAATTTTCAGTAATAAATAAATAAATTTCTTAAGAAAATGGGTAACTTTTATTAATGAAAATTCAATTTAGAAAAAAGAAATCAATTTTGATTTCCTAGAAAGAATTTGAAAAATTAAAGGCCAAAAAAATAAAAAGGAAACAATGCATGTTAAAGGAAAAAAAGAAGACGTTAACAAAAAGAAAAAGAAAAGTAATGGCACACGTGTGTAAGGATCTTGATCCATCTTGCAAGATGGATAGGGGTCCATAGTATAAATTGCTGATCATGAATATATAAGGATAGACAAATATCTCCAATGGTGTGAGTGAGGCATTTTGGGATAAAGCTCAAAAGCAAATCTATTAGCGTTTAAGCCCAAAGTGGACAATATCGTACCAATGTAGAGATATGTATTCATTGTTGTGTATAGCTCATATGTAGTAATAAGTGGACAGATGATGAGATGCGGAGTGGAGTGGAGCAACAACATTTGTCCGTTGAGGGGTTTTTTGGTTTAATTGTGGGGTTACGATTAGATGGGTTGTTACTCTCACAGTATGGTATAGGGGTAATTTAGTAATTTATACCGTACCTATCTTGTTATAAATATAATATGTATACTATAACCCTAGTTAACAATTCTAATAAGAAAGACTCCAACCGTATTAGAAAGACTCCAACCGCTCGCTCTTAAGGATATAGATACATTGTCGAACCTCATTAAATATATGTGTCCATTTTTCTTTCTTTTCTATTTTATTTACTGTGTTTGTTGTGTATTTGCAACAATTTAGATTTCAATCAAATCTGTCTGTTGTTTGGTAACTATATGAATTAGTTTGAGTAAAACTGCATTACTTCCAGAAATTGTTCTTATTTTATAATGCATTACCAAAGGCTGCCCTTGTTTATGCAAGTCCTAATGAGTTTGTATTTCCTTCTCTTCTTCTTGAGGATTGTCTATCTACTGATCAATAAAGCTGCTTTGCTCGATTTCAAAAAAAAAAAAAAAAAAAAGTTCTTGTTTTATAATATTAATCTGAAATTCTTAACCTATATTATACACACATACTTGGTAATGGTGACATTAATATAATTTCAAGAACTAGACAAGTTGAACAGAGACTAATTCCAAGGTAAATTGTATTGATGCAAGCACCGAAACTAAACACAGAAAAGTTCATCTACGGAGTTGTTATAGAATGGTTCAGCCAAAGAATAAAAAATAAAAAAAACCACTGACCAAAGACTAATTAAGCAATTATTGAATAATTTCCTACACATGAATAATGAAGACTAGTTCAATGAGTACCATCTATAAATACACTTGCTTTCATACAACATTTCTCACAACTCACCAATAGCTCAACCACACTTTCAAGTGTTAGTCTATCTTAATTAAGATTAGTATTACAAACATGAACAGAGCTCATTTCCTTGTAGCTTTTGCCATTCTGGCTTTATCTTCTTCCTTTGCCTTGGCCTTTGATCCTAGTCCTCTTCAGGACTTCTGTGTTGCCATCAATGACCCTAAGGCTGCTGGTAACGGTACGTTATTTCTTTTAAAACCCTTTAATGTTTTGGATTGTGGGTTCTATTTATTATTATAATAAATAATCGAATCCAATCAAGGTTTGTTCTTCATGTGTTAGCTAACACATTATAGTTATCTTTTGCGTGCAGTGTTCGTCAATGGCAAATTCTGCAAGGATCCAATGGCTGTAACAGCAAATGATTTCTCATTTTCTGGTCTCAATATTCCTAGAGATACAACAAACAAAGTTGGATCAAATGTTACTCTGTTAAATGTTGACAGAATACCAGGACTTAATACTCTTGGCATATCTCTGGCTCGTATTGATTATGCACCTTACGGACTGAATCCACCTCACACTCATCCTCGCGCCACAGAAATCCTGGTTGTCGTTGAAGGCACCCTCAACGTTGGCTTCGTCACATCAAACCCCAATCGCCTTATTACAAAAACTCTATACCCTGGAGATGTCTTTGTGTTTCCAATTGGTCTGATTCACTTTCAGTTCAACACCGGAAACACTAAAGCAGTCGCTTTTGCTGGATTAAGCAGCCAAAATCCAGGAGTCATTACAATTGCAAATGCAGTGTTTGGATCCAATCCACCAATCAATCCTGATGTTCTCACCAAGGCTTTCCAAGTGGACAAGAACGTGGTGAACTATCTTCAGAAGCAATTCTGGACCAACAACCATTAGAGAATAAACATGCATAAAATATTAACTAATGTGATTGATTATGTTCGCTGATTATACATACCATGATGTTGTAAACATAATAAGGAGATGCTGTAATGTCTCCATTTTCACTTCTGGTGCTTTATAATATTCCAGTTTTTAAACCCTCTTCTGCTGCATACTTTTACTTCAAACCTTGCTCGTTCTTTCGACTTTCAAAATGAATTGGGCTAACTAGTCCAGGGTTTGCCTTTGATGGTTTTAATTACTTGGTAATGTATGTGTTGCCCATTTTGGTATTCATGGAAATTTATTACTGTTTTGAACAGAGTTGTTGATGCTCCATCTAATGCTATATAAGGGATACTTTCTATTATTATTATGCCAACACTTTGCAGGTTATAAAGTAGACAGCATGACTGCATTTTAGAGTTCGTCAGTCATTTTTTTCATTTGCCTCACTTCGTTCATTATAGCATCAACTTCAGTCCACATATCACCCTTGCAAAGTGCCTCCAACCTTCGCTTCAAAGCAAAATTTTTAAGCAAAAGCACCTTCCTCTCCACCATCAATTCATTAATAACTTCCTTAGCCCTTTCACCTATTTCACCATCATACCAGACAAAATAATCACAACAATTTTGTTTAATTCCTTCCCTAAAAACACTCATAAATTTCAAATTAACAAAAAACTAACAATGTCTTCAAACTGTACTCCAAATTAAAAACCATTATTTACTTCAACTTACTTTGTATTTAGGGCAAGCATAAAACCTCCTATGAGGGTTTTGATCTGTCATCAAAGTTAATAAAGCACACTGAGCACCACAAAAACATCTTCTGGTCCCTCGTTCTGCATGCCTTATTTGTGCTGAAGAGGATGTTCTTGACATCGATGACATCCTTGTTCTTCTTTGATGTTAAACGTTGCTTAGTTTGCTATATAGGCTGAGTTTTGTTTGGAATAGTTGATTTCAAAGCTCAGAGAATATGAAATTTGGGGAGACGGGGGAAGAGGAACTTAGGGATTTCATGCCCTGATTTGGGGATTTTAATTACTTCCAATGATAATAAGCAATTAACGCTTTTGCTTGCCACATCGACGTCTTCTGCAGCAGCTAGTAGGGTCGGTTCTTCCAACTCAGCACCACATAATGTCTGTTATAGATTATTTAACGCCAAGGTCCTAATTGTTCAAAATTTATCATATTGGAGTTCAATTTGATAAAAAAAAAAAAAAAAAAAAAAAAAAAAAAAAAAAAAAAAAAAAAAACTTTTAGAATCCAATATGCAATTAGAGTAAAACATTGGGTTCCAATTTGAGCATTTGGCCAATGCGTTAACCTTTTATTTTTTTTTTTTGTACAAGTCACTCGAGAGAATCAGGTGAAACTAACAAATTTGAACAACATATATATATATATATATATTTCATGAATTGTGTGCTTTAATTCATGTGCCAACTGCTACGTGTTAAAATAGATAATATCAAAAGTCCCTTAATTTTACACTTAATTTAAATTAGTTTTTTCACATTTACATTCAAGAAAAAAAATGTTTATGATATTTTTAAATTAATTTATCAATACCTATTGCATCATAAATTATTAAAATTTTGATTTACCAAGAAATTTAAAAAAAAAATAATCTAAATAATACCATCCAACATAATAAGTAATTCAATTAAAAAATTTTGGCACAAGATCAATCTCTACTAGAGATTAAAAAAAAATTATATTAAGTCTTTTAAAATTTTAAAATTAGATAATTTAGTTTTTAGGAAGAAGAGAAATTCTTGACCATAGGGTATAAATCAATTTTACTATGACAATTATTAATGAAATATAAATTAAAATTATGCAATCATTTTTAAGGTAAAATAAAAAAAATTAGGTCAAAATTTTATATTTAGATGCGACATATTTGAGAATAAATTGAGATTTCAATTAAATCTGTTTGTTGTTTGGTAACTATATGAATTAGTTTGGGTACAACTACATTACTTCCAAAAATTGTTCTTATTTTATAATATTAATCTGAAATTCTTAACCTATATTATATACACATACAATTTAATTTAATTTAATGTAATGTAATGGTGACATTAATTTAATTTCAAGAACTAGACAAGTTGAACAGAGACTAATTCCAAGGTCTATTGCAATCATGCAAGACCGGAACTAAACACAGAAAAATTAATCTAGCAGTTGTTATAGAATGGTTCGTCCATGGAATAAAAAACCAAAAAGAGAAAAAAAAAAAAAAATGCCCTACTGACTAAAGACTAATTAAGCAATTATTGAATAATTTCCTGTACATGGATAATAAAGACTAGTTCAATGAGATCCATCTATAAATACACTTGCTTTCATGCAACATTTCTCACAACTCAGCAATAGCTCAACCACAGTTTCAAGTGTTAGTCTATCTTAATTAAGATTAGTATTACAAGCATGAACAAAGCTCATTTCCTTGTAGGTTTTGCCATTCTGGCTTTATCTTCTTCCTTAAACTTGGCCTTTGATCCTAGTCCGCTTCAGGACTTTTGTGTTGCCATCAATGACCCTATGGCTACTGGAAATGGTACGTTCTTTCTTTTAATACCCTTTAATGTTTTGGATTGTGGGTTCTATCTGTTATTATAATATATGATCAAATTCTATCAAGGTAAGTGTTTGTTCTTCATGTGTAATCCAACACGTTATAGTTATTTTTTGCATGCAGTGTTCGTCAATGGCAAATTCTGCAAGGATCCAATGGCTGTAACAGCAAATGATTTTTCATTTTCTGGTCTCAATATTCCTAGAGATACAACAAACAAAGTTGGATCAAATGTTACTCTGTTAAATGTTGACAGAATACCAGGACTTAATACTCTTGGCATATCTCTGGCTCGTATTGATTATGCACCTTACGGACTGAATCCACCTCACATTCATCCTCGCGCCACAGAAATCCTGGTTGTCGTTGAAGGCACCCTCAACGTTGGCTTCGTCACATCAAACCCCAATCGCCTTATTACAAAAACTCTATACCCTGGAGATGTCTTTGTGTTCCCAATTGGTCTGATTCACTTTCAGTTCAACACCGGAAACACTAAAGCAGTCGCTTTTGCTGGATTAAGCAGCCAAAATCCAGGAGTCATTACAATTGCAAATGCAGTGTTTGGATCCAATCCACCAATCAATCCTGATGTTCTCACCAAGGCTTTCCAAGTGGACAAGAACGTGGTGAACTATCTTCAGAAGCAATTCTGGACCAACAACCATTAAAGAATAAACTTGCATAAAATAACATTAATTAATGTGATTGACTATGTTCGCTGATTATACATACCATGATGTTGTAAACATAATAAGGAGATGCTGTAATGTTTCCATTTTCACTTCTGGTCCTTTATAATATTCCAATTTTTAAACCCTCTTCTGCTGCATACTTTTACTTCAAACATTGCTCGTTCTTTCGACTTTTAAAATGAATTGGGCTAACTAGTCCAGGGTTTGCCTTTGAGAACCTTTGCTTAATTAATGGCTCAACCATATGCAAATACCCATCATCGATTTTGAGATGGATCTGAGAGACCAAATGAACAACAATAAAAGAAAAACAAAGTTGAAAAAAGAAACTAAAATTTTCCTTGTCTTTCTAACCATTCAACCATCCACTCTTACATTTATATAAGCTAAATTCCTCCAGTTGGATCTCTATTTTTTTTCCCTCCAATTGTTGTTCATCCTGAAACCATGTACTTTCAACTTGTATTTCCAGCACATACTTTTATTGAGTATATGCATATAAAATACAAAATATCTCAGCTTTAAAATATTTTAAAAAGTCTCAATTCCAACAATTTTTAGGTCCTATTGATAAAACTATTGTGTTTTTTTAATTGATGCTTGGCCAAATCTTGATAGTTTAATTTTATGATTTAAAACAAGAATTCTGAAGTCTAAATCCACATTAAGATTCTGAAATAGACTTTCATGTCTTACAGACAACAAATAGGTTTTCATGTTCAAGTGGCATCACTGACTATTTCTTAAACTCAAGTGCATTACCCCATACCTAAATAATCTTTAATACTCAAGTTCAGAATAGATGTGTGAACCTTTTTTTTTTTTTTTTTTTGTCTAAACGACCGGTATCCAAAATTTATTGAATTCTAACTAATTTGATTCGATTTGAACTGTGTGCATTAAAACTAATAGATGTTTGAATTTATTGTACATACAAAGATTAAAAGTTGCAAACAAGCAATTGATTTTGTCTTTTTTGTTGAATAATAACACGCAACCTTTGTTATGAAACATTCAAAAATTCAACAGTCTTATGCTGAATCCTCCTATTTGATCCATTCTGTTAGATCATTTTAGTCTTTTCTTCTTAAACTAGTGTTGACTCTACTTCTTCCGGAAATTGTTGTTGCTGTAAAATATTAGTCTGAAATTTTAACGAACTTTTATTACCTAAAACTCATGTATTATATACATATTATAATTCCAAGAAAGAGACAAGGTGATAAGAGACTAATTCCAAGGCCAGATTGTATTGATGTAAACATGGATATACTTCAAACACAGAACAATTAATCTATGTAGTTGTTGTAGAATGGTTCGTCCATGGAATAAAAAAATCAAAAAAAGGAAAAAAAAAATTAATAACTGATCGAAGACTAATCAAGCAAAGTATTGATAGTTTCCTGTACATAGATAATAAAAACTAGCTCAATGAGTTCCATCTATAAATGCACTTGCTTCCATGCAACATTTCTCACAACTCACCAATAGCTCAACCTCGCTTTCAAGAGTCAAGGAGCTAACTACAAATCAATATTGCAACATGAAAGGAGCTCAATTCCTTACAGCTTTTGCCATTCTGGCTTTATCTTCCATCTTTGCCTTGGCCTTTGATCCGAGTCCTCTTCAGGACTTTTGTGTTGCCATCAATGAGCCTAAGGCTGCTGGTAGTGGTATGTTCTTTCTTTCTTTTAAAACCCTTTAATGTTTTGGATTGTGGATTCTATCTATTATTATAATATCCGATCGAATTCTATCAAGGTAAGTTTTTGTTCTTCATGTGTTAGCTACAACATTATAGTTATCTTTTGCTTGTAGTGTTCGTCAATGGCAAATTCTGCAAGGATCCAATGGTTGTAACAGCAAATGATTTCTCATTTTCTGGTCTCAATATTCCCAGAGATACATCAAATAAAGTTGGATCAAATGTTACTCTATTAAATGTTGACAGAATACCAGGACTTAACACTCTTGGCATATCTCTGGCTCGAATTGATTATGCACTATATGGACAAAATCCACCTCACACTCATCCTCGAGCCACTGAAATCCTAGTAGTTGTTGAAGGCACCCTTTATGTTGGCTTTGTGACATCCAACCCCAATCGCCTCATTACAAAAACTCTATACCCTGGAGATGTCTTTGTGTTCCCAATTGGTCTCATTCACTTTCAATTCAACACTGGAAACACTAAAGCAGTCGCTTTTGCTGGACTGAGCAGCCAAAATCCAGGAGTTGTTACAATTGCAAATGCAGTGTTTGGATCCAATCCACCAATCAATCCTGATGTTCTCACCAAGGCTTTCCAAGTGGATAACGACGTGGTGAACTATCTTCAGAAACAGTTCTAGACCAACAACTATTAGAGTATATTACACATGCTATGACAATATAGTCTACCAACTTGCATGCTGCTTCCATTTTGATAAATTAATCATACTATGATGTCGTAACTTAATAAGGAGAGGTGCAATTGTGCGTCCACGTGCATTTCCGTCTTCTTATGATATTTGAGTTTGTTAAGTGCTCTGTGTGCATGTAGAGAACAATGTGTTTAAATCCTTCAGATAATAGAAAGGGATGAAAGCCAGAGGCTTTACTTTTGGCCTACATATGTCCTGTTCTAATTCAAAAGCCAGAGGTATGGCTGTCAAGTTCAGGCTTCGGTAACCGTTCTGATAGTAGTTTTCAAAGTTCGATTCAGGTTCTATTATATGCTTCCAGGGAAAACCGTTATTTTTGGTAAATGGCAAGGTGCCACTTCTATTTCAAGGTTGAAAAGATCCTGACAGCGAAGTCTTCCTGTGCGTTCAGCTTCTGCTAGAAGCATTCCATGTTGGACAAATGGTAAACTAGATATACACACCAAATAAGTAACAGAGAGTTCTGATCCCAACATAAGAAAACACACAATTTTCTAACTTATGAACAGCTCAGTTATAAGAACTAAACAATAGTATTCCTTAGACACTATTGTTGTTACAAAAGCACATAAGTGAATAAAAAACCATCCAAACGCTCCTGATTATCTCAGTAAGAAATAGAAAACAAAATCTCTGTGACATGAATAATTGTTTTAGGTACATTATAATCTAGTAGAGACATTACTCTGCTGCTGCTGCAACCTCGGCACTAATACCTTGGTTTCCTGTATCTGGCAATGTATCCAAATCCGTACGAGCTTCTTTTTCTTCTCGAGAAACTGAAGATTTAGAAGAGTCAACTGCATCAATCTGGGATGAATTATTCGAGCCACTCTGGCTGTCATCATTGTTACTATTGGTGTTTGAAACAAATTCTTTCTCTTCTTGTGAAGTTGAAGTTGAAGATTCAGATGAACTAGATTGTTCTTGGCTTGAATCTGTTTTGTCACTGGCATTGCTGCTGTCATTTGTGTTGCTTTCTACAGCATTGTTGTTCTCATTCTGTCCAGCATCACCATTTGAATCAACCTGTTCTTTTCGGCTTGCCTCTGTATTGTCATTTGCATTGCCATTGGATGTGTTGCTGTGATCAGCATTCTCACTCTGATTCTGGGAGGCATCACCATTGTTGTCTGTATTTGAGGATGCATCTTTCACTTGGGAATTTGAAGAATCAACATATTCCTTTTCACCAGCATCTTCCTTTTTATTTGCATCTGATGATGTGTTCTGTTGGGAGTTCGAAGAATCAACATTTTCCTTCTTCTCCGCATCTGCATCTCCATTTGTGTTTAAAGATAAAACAGTTTCTTGATTGCCCTCTCCAGAATGACCATCAGACTTTTCTTCCTGAACTGCATCGTTACTTCGGCTGGTAATTTCCCCACCAGACACAACAAACTCAGGGTTGCTAGAATCTTTAGATTGTTGATTGGCTGAATCCATGTTCTCAGTTGTAGTGGAGGGTGATGCGTTTGAATCTGATTGCTGGCTGCTAGCATCTGAATTAGATTTCTCTGTTTGAACTAGTTCAACATCATTCATAGATGTCTCTTCTCCTTTAGACTTTGTGTTCCTTGTGTTGGATGCATCCTGCGGGGTTGAATCTTTATTTTCTGAAGTAACTGGCATGGAGTTCGAATCCACCTGCTGTTGTTCATTTGATTCTTTTGCTTCTGTAGGTTTGTCATGGGAACCCTCTTCTGACTCTTGCTTACTATTTTCACTGCCACTCTCTTCATTCACATTTGTGGCATTGTTCTTTTCCACAGGTTCACTTTCTATCGCATCAGGAAGTTCATTTGGATTGATGTCAGCTACCTCAGTTTTAATGCCAAGGTTGAATTCATTCTTCTCTCTGTTCTCCACCTGTTCTGACTCATTAGTTTTTTCCAAATTACCTTGATTTTCTCCAGCTGTTACATTCTGAGCATCAATATTCTGAGTTTCATGAACAACTGCACTGGAAGCATCATCTCCCATGTAATGCTCCTCCCTTGCCTCCTTACTATGACCATCAGAAACCTGATCTTCAGTTGAGCCTGAATTTTCAAACTTCTCTTCCTTGTCTTCGGTCTCTTTAGTTTCTGTTTTGTCATTTTTTTCCACAACTTCTTTAATTACCCCTCCTCCATTCTCCTCCGCACTTCCTTTCTCTTCTGTGTTTTTTTCTTCGCCTTCTTCATTTGCCTTATCTTGTTTTTCTGTCTCTTTACTTTCCTTATTATCCTTATCCTGACTACCATCCTCCATGGTCTCCTCCGTCTCCTTACTTTCATTTTCCCCTTCTTTGCTTTGTTCATTATCAGTCTCCTTCCTCTCCTTCTCACCATCATTGCCTTTGTTCTCTTCAGTCTGCTGATCTTCACCAACGTTCTCCTTGATCTCTTCAGTCTCAGTGTTCAGATTACCATTATCTGTGCTGTTCTCTCTTTCTTCATTGAGATTCTCCTTGCTTCCTTCACTCTCTTTCTCTCCATCCACAGAATCTCCTCCATGCTCAGCTTCATCTTCTGTTTTACCATGAATCTCTTCATCTCCATCCACATTTCCCAAATTATCATCATCATTCTTGGTTTCCTGTTCTTCCTCCTTCTGCCTCGTATCTCTGACCACCGTTTCCTCAGCTTCAGGGAGACCCTTTCTCCCTACTAGTTTCACAATGTCATTCCCAGCTTTCACACTGTCCCGATAAGCTGCTTTCTTATCATGAGAATGCCTAACTTGGTAAAGCAGCCAGATGCCAACACCAATCAGAAGACATATTTGTAAAGCGTGCTTTACTTTGAAACCTTTGGATCTCTGGTTCCTACGTGGTGATGAGCGCACCATGATTTTAAACCTGCCTGAACCGCAATTAATTGCTTACGCCAGATGGATTAACAAAACAATTAAAACGCAATGCTGAAAGGTTTATTTAAACCTTCCTTTTATAGATCATGATAATTGATTAGTCTCCATGTCATTAACACCTTATATAGGCAGCAAAACTCACATTACAAGCAACAATGAACCAACAGACAATCTGATCTGCAGACAAAACATAACGACTGAAGCAAGAAAACACTAAATTGAGGATGAACACAAAAAGATCTGCACCAGTCCATTGCACAATGGCAACATAAACACACCCTTTTCTCATTCTAAGACCAACCCACTTCACCAATTTAAACATATAATGCACAATAACAGAGAGAGTTTCGCAAGCAAAATTCAGATCCACAATTCACAGAAAGAGATAAGAGATTTAATAAAAATAATGAAACACAATTGCGTAAAATCAACAAATGTCAAAAATAATTGAGAAAAAAGAGAACTAACCCAGAAGGGGGGAAAAAAGAAAGGAAAACAGAGCACACTTGATTCTTGAACACCAGCAGAAAGACTTCTTTATTTGGAGAATCAGAACACCACAATCACAATGTACCAAAAATAAACAACAACTTAATCTTTTTTGTGCGTGTGGTGTATGAAATTGCCTTTCTCTGCTTTAGATTGGATCTGATTTAAAAGGAAAACAAAACTAGAGTAAAAGCTACAACAGTTGCTACGTGTTTCTCATCTGAAAAACTTTCAGTTTCACTCAAAGCCGTACTCCTATTGGAATCGTTCAAAGTCGATCCAACGTCGCCGTGTGGATCAACACGACAACGTTTGTATAATGGTTTCGCAACTACGGCACCGTTTCTTTTTATTTTCATCTTTATCACCTTTCTTGATCATCATTAAACCTCCCTAATTAAATGAAGGAAACATTTCACCTTTAAGGCTAATAACTTGCCACGTGTCCCTTACTGTCCCTACAAGTCGTGACCTTAGATTTGCCCCCTTCACTCACTCCATAAATAGGACTAGCGAACAACAAAAGTACCCTAGCAAAAACAAAATTTACCAAACTGTCCAAAATGGCTTCGAAGCTTCTAGCTTCCGCTTTCCGCCGTAGTTTATCCAAAACCACCACGCGCCACCTCTCCACCGCCGCCGCCGCTGCTGCTGCTGCTGTTGCAGCGCCATCCGCCTATGAAGGTGAAGAAACCATGACAATAAAAGGCGTAAAAGTCTCTGCCCGGCCTTTGTATCTAGATATGCAGGCAACATCGCCTGTGGACCCTAGGGTTTTAGACGCTATGCTTCCCTATTATCTCGGGCGTTTCGGAAATCCTCATTCCCGAACTCACCTCTACGGCTGGGAGTCTGATTCGGCCGTCGAAATCGCCCGCTCCCAGGTGGCGGATTTAATCGGCGCTTCACCTAAAGAAATCGTCTTTACGTCGGGAGCAACCGAGTCGAATAATATATCAATTAAAGGAGTGATGAAATTCTATAAAGAGAAGAAACGGCACGTTATAACGACGCAAACGGAGCACAAGTGCGTGCTGGATTCTTGCCGTCATCTTCAGCAGGAGGGTTTCGAGGTAACTTACTTACCGGTGGGGAATGATGGGATTATTGATTTGGAGAAATTGCGGTCTGCAATTAGGGCAGATACTGGGCTTGTGTCTGTTATGGCGGTGAATAATGAGATTGGTGTGATTCAGCCTATGGAGGAAATTGGGAAAATTTGTAAGGAATTCAATGTGCCCTTTCACACTGATGCGGCGCAAGCCTTAGGGAAGATTCCAGTTGACGTGGATAAATGGAATGTTAGCTTGATGTCATTGAGTGGACATAAAATTTATGGTCCCAAAGGTGTTGGAGCTTTGTATATGCGGAGGAGACCTCGAATTCGAGTTGAGCCACAAATGAATGGAGGTGGACAAGAGAGAGGGATACGGAGTGGGACTGTGCCCACTCCTTTAGTTGTAGGTATGGGCACGGCTTGTGAATTGGCCAAGAAAGAGATGGAATATGATGACAGGAGGATCAGAGGTTTGCAAGAGAGGTTATTGAACGGAATTAGGAATAAACTTGATGGTGTTGTGGTGAATGGGAGTGTTGATAGGCGGTACACTGGGAATTTGAATATTTCATTTGCCTATGTTGAAGGGGAGAGCTTGCTTATGGGGTTGAAGGATGTGGCTGTGTCCAGTGGGAGTGCGTGTACCAGTGCGAGTTTGGAGCCTTCATATGTGTTGAGAGCATTGGGGGTAGATGAGGATATGGCACATACTTCAATTAGGTTTGGGATTGGGAGGTTTACTACTGAGGCAGAGATTGATAGGGCTATTGAGCTTACTGTGCTGCAGGTTGAGAAGTTGAGAGAAATGAGCCCACTTTATGAGATGGTTAAGGAGGGGATTGATATTAAGCAGATCCAATGGGCGCAACACTGACAGCTAGGTAGAGGATGCTGCTGCTATGAATGTAGAGCTGGTGAGAGAGTCTGGAATATGCATTTCATGCCAAACGAAGATATCCCACTGAACTGGAGCAGTTAAGTGTAGACATTCCTACTTTTTGCTGTCATTGAATATGCCTTTCTGTAGTTTCCTAGTTTTTCTAGGATATAATTTTGGTGCTACTTTGGTGCTAGTTATTTCTCTTAAATTATATGAAAGCTGTCTTTCTCTACCATGAGTATACCACAGATTGACAATAGAAATAATAAGGTGTGCGTAGAATGCCGATGTAAAAACCATTTTGTTGTATCTGTACTTTGTTGATTTTGGCTATGTTGTTCTGCAGAAAACTTTGCTGTATTGACTGCGTGCCAAATGATGGGTTATGCTTATGCATTACGCATAATCTCCTTGAATAGTTAAGACAGCTATATATCAATAAAAACAGTATAAAGAGGTATATATTGCAAATGTTATATATTTCTTTCTTTGGAAGCATGTACAAACTACCAATTACCTTCACAATTGACCTTTACTTTCTGTTCTTTTTACCTCCAAAAGAAGACCTGTAATGCCATTAAGCCAAACTAAATTAAGAAGGTGAATTTATCTGTCTAAACATAAAGTAAATTTCCTGAAATTGTTCTCAGAGCTTTTAAAGATAATTCTGATTGTTTCCACTAGTCTTAACTAAAATTAAGTCTCCTTACTATTTAAGGCTTCAGATATTGTGTGATTTATAGTGCCTTTTTTAGGGTAATTCTCACTTGCAATTGATGGATACATGTGTGTAGTCCCTTTTTTGTGTAATTCTTACTTGCAATTGATGCATCCATGTGTAGTCCATAATGCAGTTACCATAGTCATACTGTAAGACACGGTGCATGATGCACGTTGTAGGTAATCTTTCTACTAGTGTAGTGTATATCATCTGAAGAAGCTCTCTGTTTGATTACTGTTAGTTGGTGTTATATTTGGGGAAGGGGCCTTCTGGTAGGGAAGGTCTTTCATGTGACAGTTCTAAGTGTTATACAAAAGCATGGATCTATCTGTTGTTTTGTATGGTTGAATATTGCTATATTGGGACATTAAGAGACATATTCATTGAATAGACTTTGGACATTTTCCTTTAAGGTTTAATTAATTTGTAGGCATAGTATTTGCTATTTTCTATTGCAGTTATGCCCATGGCATGAGCTTTTTTTAATATTTTGTGATGATACTGTATTGTTGATTGGTGCCTCCTTAAGGAATAAGGCTAGTGAAAGTGACTTAGGAACCTATACTGCAATTATCATCTCTTTTGCCCATGGCAGATTGTAATTACTGGAGAAGCAAACTTCTTTTAGCACTTATCATTGCTGTATGTGTTAGTGGAAAGAAGCTATTCGTGGTTTTCAAAATTGGTTTTGATTTAAGTATTTTATGTGGTAGATAATCCAGGAGACAGGTAGAATTATGCATGCACTTGCATTCACTTGCTAAGAGTTACAGGTTGGCATTTAGAATGGGACAGAACCAAGATCCACCTAGGGCTTGCTGAAATGGGAGATACTGTCTCTTTTCTACGTAGTGTAGGTGAGAAAAACTTAGATTAGCTTGGTTTTTACTCTCTCAGTTCTGTTCTTTTAAGCATCATAAAGAAAAGAACCTGGACTAGCATTAAAGAAGAAAATGGTGAGAAGTATTTTCTGCTTGTGTGGAGTTAACTGAAAGTGGTCATTGAACATGCCTTTTCTGTGGTTTCCTAGTTTTTCTAGGATATGATTTTGGGGCTAGTTATTTCTCTTAAATTATATGAAAGCTGTCTTTCTTTAGCATGAGTATACCACAGATTGACAACAGAAATAATAAGGTGTGCGTAGAATGCTGATGCAAAAACCAATTTGTTGTATCTGTACCTTGTTGATTTTGGCCATGGTGTTCTGCGGAAAAATTTTCCGCATTGACTGTGATTCTTGCAAAATAATGGGTTATGCTCATGCATTACGCCTGATCTCCTTGAATAGTTAAGACAACTATATATCAATAAAAGCAGTATAAAGCGGTATGTATTGAAAATGTTCTATATTTCTTTCTTTGGAAACATGTCCAAATTACCAATTACCTTAACAATTGACCTTTACTTCTTTCTGTTCTTTTTACCCCCAAAAGAAAACCTGTAATGCCATTAAGCCAAACTAAATTAAGAAGGTGACTTTATCTGTGTAAACTTAAAGTAAATTTCCTGAAATTGTTCTCAAAGCCTTTCAAGATAACTCTGGTTGTTTCCACTGGTCTTAACTAAAATTAAGTCTCCTGACTATTTAACGCTTCGGACAGTGAAACTGAATTGGCCACATAACTAAAGATGGTTTGAGATTCAAAATTGGACATGTTTCGTTTAATAATTTGGTACAAATTATCTTCTATTCATCCATGTTAAAGGGCACGAAGTAAAAACGAGTGCAAGCCATGGTTATCTTCTATTCATCCGTCTCAACAAGTGTTTTTCTTGCATTCAGTTGCTCCCTTAAATATCCACTATATGGATGCCAGAGCAAGCCATGGTCTTTAGCTGAGACCCCCAAGCATCTTCAAGTTCCTCCTTTGTGAGAAGCCGGGTGGAAGGAACAAATCCTTTATGCGAAGAAGCACCAACTCCCTCCAAGTTTATGGTTTCTAATGAGAAACGGGTTTCAAGAGCTTTCAGGGTTCTCTCTATGAAATCTGATCTTGACAAATATTCCTTCATTCGACAGATAAATTCAGTGTGATTTCTTGCCTGCAGAGTCCAATGGTACTGTAAGCAACATACACTGGCCTAAGTAAATTATTGTGTGCAAAGTGGGAATGTTGGCTGCCATTTGTGCTTTCAGTAGCTGTACTCCAAAATAAATGAAAAGTGAAACAAAAGGGCACATAAAATAAAGTTACTGGCCTCTCATTGCTGCTGTCACACATTTTTAAGGGTTAGTTCAAAGCCAACACCATTGTAGTATGATGTGCCACTAGAATGCAAATATCTTTTTATTTAAATTTGCACTCTATTGTCTGATACCATCAGATCAAGATCTAATTCATCAATGCCATTCCAAAGATTATTAATAAAAGCATTCAGAACTTAATGTAAGGACCTACTGTGACAAGACTTATTGTGAAGATTCACAATGATATATAAAATAATATCACCAAACATCAAAACCCTCCCCCGCCCTTTTGTGGTTCACTGTTTACCAATCCAAAATACCAGTTCTAATGTCATAGGAACCAGCATTAAATGAAAAGGTAACAAGTGGTTCAGCACTATCAGATCACAAGTGGCTCAGAATTATCAAATAACAGTTGTATACAATTCATGAAAAATATTATATCAGCAAGATGTAAGTGGTAGTGATAGAAAAAATTTACAGAACTTACAGATCTATACTTCGGAGCCCGGGCAGGTAGCTTCAAGTAAGCCATATTATTAACTTCATAATCCCATAAGAAGGACGTGTGATGTATCCAACGTTTTTTTATTATAGATTGAGCATTGCCACCAAATTTTTTATCACCAAACACATAATCTGAACAGAAATTGGGAAAGTAGTATTAAGAAATAAATGGAGAAGTTTGAACTGCCTTTAAGACCTGGTGTACAAATAAAAGCAAATTCTGCTTGCAAAGATCAATAAACAGGAAAAGTTAAAATACTGTCTTAAGTGGAAATAACATTAATTTCCACTCAGTCTGTGTACCATTCTCACGAAGTTGGAAATCAACAATCCCTCGAAAGACTTCATCATACAACAAACCACTCCAAGACATGATAGAGCGTGGATATGGTTGCACTCCATGAACATCATCCTTGTTGCATATGAGAGTAACAAAAACAGTCCCACTATCAACAATAACAGTGCCACCACCAGTAAACCTTCTAATAACAGGAACATGGTCTTGCAACACAGGTCCAATTTCAAGTAGTTCTGAAGGCTTCCTATGTAAAACATTCAACTCTATGAATACACAAGACTAAACAAAATGCACTGCAACTAAAGACCAACAAAAATATATCAATAATGCAACCAGGCCACACTTTAAAATTCAGGAACTCATAAACTTTCTTCACAGCATACCATAGTAAATCAATCCCCAACACAAATTAGTTAATCATTGAAATGGAAGGCAACATAGAACAACACAATATGCACATACATCCAATTAGCCCGCAAGTCAAAATTCAAAAGTCACAAGCTTTCTTCAGAACCAAAAATAGTTAACCAATTTCCAATTTTCACAATTTAACTAATTGTTAAAAACACAAAGTTTGGCCAAGCAAGAATTTTTTAGCAAACAACGAACTACAATAATAGCTTACCCAGAAATTCCCATGACTAGAGCAGGGGCATTTGTTCCATCATTTATGATACACCAATTATCTGAAGAAGTACGAAGAAGCTTTTCCTCTAGATGAAGCTGTTCCAAAATGGGCACTCATCTCAAGAGATTCATCAATGGAAGACCCACTTTTGTTGCTTGACATATTATGGTGTCATTGAGCAGGAGAACTGAATTGGGAACTTCAACTTTGTTTCAAAAACCTCACTAATGAGCAAGAAATTCATTAAACTGTAAAATGAAGAAAAGAAAAGGTACCCATAAAGCTTAAAACTTCTGTTATGCTCAGATGTCAAAGAGGTACCAAAAAGTTTTCAATCTTTTCCTCAAAGCAATTCAAAAAATGAAATCTTGTATTATTTGCAAGAATGATTTGGGTACAAATATTTTGTATACACAAAAAGAAGAAGAAGAAGAAGAAGAAGATCTTACCTATCTGATTTCTTTGAGTAGAATCTGGATTGAATTTTGTAGATTCAGTAGCTAAAGAGTTTTGGATTCTCTTTTTTGCCTCCCAAAGCAGGTGATCTATCTAATTGCCATGTCGTTTATACCACTGTGATTTTTAAACGTTCTGTCATTTTATTTACTTCTGCTGTCTTTTTTACCACCATTATCAAGAGTTGAATATACTTTCACTAATTGGGTTCAATTTGGGTAGAACCAAAAGAGCGGCAAAATATTCTAACAATTTATTTAACACAATTATATACACACTGTTTAAACTCAAAATATCACTTAATAGAGAATATTTTCATATCAGCTGATTCCTGTGGTTGTTAATTACTTCTCTAGTTTTTACTTCATGCACTTTAACAAGGATGAAGAGAAGATAATTTGTACCCAATTATTAAACGAAACGACATGTCGTAGAATTTTGAATCTCAAACCATCTTCTAGTTCTGTGGCCAATTCAGTTTAACTGAGATTAATGGCTTGATCTTTGGAATACTGGTATTATAAGAAATGAATATCGGTGAAAAATGCATAATTTTGGATCAGAAAGTAAGCCAAGAATGTATCTATTTTTCTCTTTTACTTGTTAAAATTAGCAGCTTATTATTTTTTTTTTTTTTATTAAAATGATCTTTGGATGGTTTCTTGTTTGGGACCCTTTAACATACTTGATGCTCTCTCTTTAATTTTGTTAACACAATTGTCAATTTCCCTTTAACCATCTTGCACAACTAAATTAAGAATATGTGCACAATATCTTAGATGGAAAAACTCACCTCCACAAACAAGTGTTTTTCTTGCATTCAGTTGCTCCCTCACCTCCACAAACTAAGCTGGTAAATGAGGTTAAAAAAAAAATTCTCTTAAAGAGAGACTGTGGACATTGTTCCAGACCCAAAAAAATGAAATACAAGGGTGCAAGGGCTCATTGCCCAGTCACAAAAACCAGCTAAATAACCCACATAAAGCTAAAAGTATAATTTCCAAATCACATAAAGCTCTTGCAACTTGTATTAGCCTGCTGTGATCACATACTATATCAAGCGCATAGAAGCTTCAATGCATTAAATAACATATAATATCAAGCAAATATATGGTTCAATGCAATAAACATTTAAAAATTCATTTAAAGCAGAATTTTCTCAAATCTTGAGCTCCTAATGGCGCCATTATTGCTCAACAGTGTGGAACAGCACACAGGCACCCATGAGACATTTCCAGACAAAAATTTGCAAAGTATATGAAATCCAAAGGTTGCAATTTGAAACAGCAGTACAATGAGAAAATGTACTGTCATGCCATTAGATACATACAAAAAAACCAATTTTTTTTTAAATCACCATCTGCGATTCAAGAATAGATAATAAATGTAACCAGCTAATGTATATGTCTTTCTATTTGAAAACAGGGAAGGGACTAAAGGCAAAATCCCATTCTTAAAACACATAAAAATATATATATAATAAAAATGGCAGAATAAGAAGAAGAAATAAGTAAATCAACAGCAAAATATACACTTATTTGCATAATAAAAATGGCGGAATTAAGTAAACCACAAGTTCAACTTGTTTGTACCTGCGATGAAGCTCGTCAAACCGGAAGTTCAAGAGCAAACCACCTGCGTTGAAGCTCATCAAGGCGGAAGGTAAACAGAATGGTGAAGCCGGAAGGAAAATTGCCAAAACAGAGCAGAACTGTGTCTGATCATAACAAATCAAAAAAGAGAGAGCTAGTGAAACAAATGAAACATCATTTCACTCATTTTGAAACAAATGAAACAAATCACTCGAGAGCAAACCTAGAAAATAAGAAGAAGGAGAAAACGCGATCCGGTGAAGCAAATAGCAGCTGAAGCAAGTCTGGTGAAGCAAATAGCTGGCAGCTCGCACGAGTAGGGCCAGCAGAAGAAGAAGGAGAGACGAAAAGGAGAAGAAGGAGAAGAAGGACAAAACGAGAAAACGAGAAGAAGATGGAGGGGAGGCTGAGTTTTGGATATCAAAACTCTAAGAAAAATATCACCCGAAATTCTGAATTGAAAGAGAGTAAAATCGTACTGAATCGAACTATATGGAACTTTATAACTGATTGGTTGCGGTACCAAATATTTAAAAAAACCAAAAATTGAATATTAATTAGTATATACTTTTATAAGTATTGTTCATATGTAAAATAATATATGATACAAATTAAAAGTTTTGTTGAGTTTAAAATATAATAAATATTATGAATGTGAATGAATAATATATTGTTTGTGAATGAACAATATATTATTTGTGAGAAAATAGTTCTCAAATAGTGAAAAGAAAATTTCTATATAAAGGGATTGAAATTCATTAATGAGATAATTAAAAAAAAAAGAAAAAAAATAGATTACTCTCTAAATTCTTTCAATATTATTGTTCATCAAATTATCTCAAAACTCTCTCTAAATTCTCTTAATATCATTCTACTATAAAATATTTTTCTTTTAATTAAATACTACTAAATTCAAGTTTAGTTCTATAACAAACTAAGTAATTCAATCTTTATTTCACAATACGTTATCAGCACGAAAAGTTCTTAATCAAAATAATAAGGTATATATTTCTTAATATTTAATATTTATGAATATATTATTTGATTATATATTATCATGGATGGTTATACCTCCTACTAATTTATATATATTTATTTTTATTTTTATTTTTTCAATCAAACTTTATATTAATTGTTATTTTTTTATTTTATTTTACTAACTATATCATTGATGCAAAAATTGCTAGAAATGATTCTAACCTTATGGATGGCTATGCCTCCTACCAATTTATATTTATGCATATTTATATTTTTTTATTATTTATGTTAATGGAAGGTTATACCTCATTTTATATTAATGGACGGTTTTGCCCCATATTTATACATATCATTATGTTAACTCACTTACTATAAATAATCATATCAACATTATTTATTAATTTTACTTTATATAATTTATTTCTCAATATATTATATTAAAAAAATAAAAAAAATTCTAACGGCTATATATTACCAACGGTAATATAACGGTAACAAACGGCTATATTTTTCATTATAAATAGACAAGTTATAAATTTTATTTATTCACACAAATTCATATATATTCTCTTTCTCTCTTTACTCTAAATTGTAAACATGATTTGGTATATTTATATTTGTGTTTTGATCATGACTATTATAATAGTTTTAGGAATCATTCATATGGAAGATGATTTTCTATTTGATATAATTTTAAGTATTATTGTATCATTTTTTGTACCGTTATTATTTCTTGCAATATTCATTCATGATATAATTAATTAGTAAATTCTGATTATGTTTGATTTTTTTTAGTAGTCATCAAATTTATGAATTCTAATTGAGTTATATTTTTTTTATTAGTTATCATAATGACAAATCTAGTAAAGCTTGAGTTCGTTGCTCTTGACATCACGGGAAAAAATTTTATGTCTTGGATTCTAGATGTAGAAATGCATCTTCAATCAATGGGGTTAATTGATACCATAAAAGAAAATAATAACACCTCATTGCAAGATAAGGCCAAGTCTATAATTTTTCTCCATCGTCATCTTGATGAAGGATTAAAATATGAATACTTGACTGTCAAAGATCCAAGTATTCTTTGGAAGGATCTAAAAGACAGATATGATCATCAAAGAGATGTAATACTACCAGTAGTCACTGATGAATGGAGAGCTTTACGCTTTTAAGATTTTAAAAAAGTGAGTGACTATAATTATGCAATGTTCAGAATAATATCACAATTAAAATTCTGTGGACAGACAGTCACAGATGAGGATATGCTGGAGAAAACTTACTCCACATTTCATGCATCAAATGTTAGACTGCAACAACAATACAGGATGCAGAGATTTAAAAAATATTCTGAACTAATTTCATGCCTACTGGTAGCTGAGAAAAATAATGAACTCTTGATGAAAAATCATCAGTCCCGTCCCACTGGCTCAATAGCATTTCCAAAAGCAAATGCTACAAATTATTTCAGATATAAAAATTACAATAGCCATGGACGTGGGAGAGGTAGAGGTCGTGGACATGGAAGAGGTCAATTCTTTGGTCGTGGTCGTGGAAATAAATATAATAATACTCCACAAAAAACTCAAACTCAACCTCAAAAGAAGTTAAAATCAGTCATCAGTGGTGTTCAAGAAAGGCCTCAACATAAGTTTGAAACTGTGTGTTTCAGATGTGGTAGTAAAGGACATTGGTCACGAGTTTGTCGAACACCACCACATCTTTGCCAACTTTATAAGGCATCATTGAAAGGCAAAGAAAAGGAAATAAACTTCAATGAGCATTATACTCATGTTAATGATACAACTCATCTAGATGTTTCTGATTTTATTAATGATTTTACTGACAATGGAAATGAAGACATCTATAATTTTAAGTATATTGTTATTACTTATTTTATTCTAAAGAATATGTTATTGTTATGTATGTTATTTTCAAATTAAATAAAATGTCCTACTTTACAATTATTTTATGTTTTTTACCTTAATTGATTAATTTTGTGTTTATCTATTTTGAAGTTTAATATGGATTATACTCAACATAAAGACAATATTGGAGATCTCTGCATACCAGATAGTGATACTACACATACTATCTTGAAAAATAGAGATTATTTCTCTGAAATAAAGCCCACAAAGGCAATTGTAAAAACAATATCAGGTCTTGTAGATCTGATTAAAGGAATTGACAAAGCTAAATTTATGTTACCAAATGGAACAAAGTTTATAATTGATGAAGCTTTGTTTTCACCAAAATCAATAAGAAATTTATTGAGTTTTGATGACATATATCGAAATGGGTATGATACCCAATCCATTACTATAAATGGTAACAAATATTTAAATATAGTTTCCTATGAATCAGGAAAAATACAAGTATTGGAAAGATTGCCAAAACTCCTTACTGGATTGCATTACATGTATATACTTGTAATTGAATCAAATATGGTAGTAAAAGAAAAATCTTATGATCCTTCAACAATAAATTTATGGCATGACAGATTAGGTCATCCTGGATCAGTAATGATGCAAAGGATAATTGAGAATTCACATGGGCATCCCTTGAAAGGGCAAAGAATTCCTCAATCAAATGAAATGTCATGTACAGCTTGTTCTCTCAAAAAATTAATCTTGAGACCTTCACCATCTAAAATTCAGAATGAATCACCTATGTTTCTTGAAAGAATTCAAGGTGATATATGTGGGCCAATTCACCCACCATGTGGACCATTCAGATATTTTATGGTATTAATTGATGCATCTAGTAGATGGTCACATGTTTGTCTATTGTCAACTCGTAATGTTACATTTGCAAGGTTGCTTGCTAAAATTATTAAATTACGAGCACAATTCCCTGATTATACTATACAATCAAAAGGGTAAGACTTGATAATGCTGGTGAATTTACATCTCAAGCATTCAATGATTATTGTATGTCTACTGGGATCATTGTTGACCATCTTGTTGCCCATGTACATACTCAAAATGGTTTAGTTGAATCATTGATTAAACGTCTTCAGCTTATTGCTAGACCATTAATAATGAGAACAAAGCTTCCCATTTCAGTTTGGGGTCATGCAATCCTATATGCTGCTTCATTAATTCGCATAAGACCTAGTGCATATCATAAATACTCCCCACTACAATTGGCATTTGGTCAAGAGTCAAATATTTCCCATCTCAGAATTTTTGGTTGTGCAGTATATGTACCCATTGCGCCACCTCAGCGCACAAAAATGGGTCCTCAACGAAGATTGGGAATTTATGTTGGTTTGAAACACCCTCGATTATTAGATATCTTGAACTTTTAACTGGTGATGTTTTTACAGCACATTTTGCTGATTACCAATTTAATGAGGTTGTTTTCCCAACATTAGGAAAAGGGGAGAAAGAAAGGAAAAGGGATATTTCATGGAATGAACCATCATTATTGCATCTAGATCCTCACACAAAACAATGTGAAT
Organism: Mallotus nudiflorus; assembly: GCA_947683625.1. Taxonomy (NCBI): domain Eukaryota; kingdom Viridiplantae; phylum Streptophyta; class Magnoliopsida; order Malpighiales; family Euphorbiaceae; genus Mallotus; species Mallotus nudiflorus. The sequence continues at coordinate 1,934,924 of CANTUR010000418.1, forward strand.
TAGAAGTGCAAAATATTGTGCACTTACAAGCAATTACAAATCAATTGCCAGATGCATTTACTGATACAAAAAGAGTGACTAAATCATATATACCAGCAACCAATGCTCTTGCTCGTATTGAAATTCCAGAAATAAAACCTGAGAGTAAAGACACTCATGAGTCTAAAACACGCCAGAAGTGTGGAAGACCAATTGGTTCTAAGGATAAAAATCCTCGAAAGAGAAAGGGAGTAGATAATCATATTGATAGCGAGGAAAATATCCCTGAAGAAATAGAAAATAAAGAAAGTCATGAAACATTTTCATATACTGCTGCATATGAAATCATAAATGACAAAGATGATTCTGAACCAAAATTAGTCATGGAATGTCAAAATAGGCATGATTGGATAAAATGAAAAGATGTTATGCAAGCTGAATTGGACTCACTAAACAAGCGAAATGTTTTTGGGCCAATTATTCCTATGCCTAAAACTGTGAAACCTGTAGGATACAAGTGGGTCTTTGTACGAAAGAGAAATGAGAAAAATGAAATAATAAGGTACAAAGCTAGACTTGTAGATCAAGGTTTTTCACAAAGGCCGGGAATTGATTATGATGAAACGTATTCTCCTGTTATGGATGCAATTACGTTCACATATCTGATTAGCCTAGTAGATTCTAAAAAATTAGAAATGCGTCTTATGGATGTTGTGACTGCTTATTTGTACGGATCACTTGATAGTGACATTTATATGAAAATCCCTGAAGGATTTAAAATTCCTGAAGCATTAAGTACAAAACCCAAAGAAATGTATTTGATCAAGCTCCAGAGATCTTTATATGGGTTAAAAAAGTCTGGGCGCATGTGGTATAATCGTTTAAGCGATTATTTGATTAATAAAGGATATGTGAGTAATATTATCTACCCATGCATTTTTATTAAGAAAATAATATCCGGATTTGTGATTATAGTTGTATATATTGATGATTTAAATATCATTGGAACAGAAAATGAGATCCATGAAGCAACAGTATACTTAAAGGAAGAATTTAAAATGAAAGATCTTGGAAAAACCAAGTATTGGCTTGGTTTACAAATTGAGCAAATGCACAATGGGATATTCGTGCATCAATCAAATTACACAGAAAAGATCTTGAAACGCTTTAATATGGATAAAGCAAATCCTTTAAGTACTCAAATGGTCGTCAGATCATTTAATATTGAGACTGATCCATTTCAACCTTGTGAAGAAAATAAAGAAATTCTTGGTTCTGAATTTCCATATCTCAGTGCCATTGGAGCTCTAATGTATCTTGCTAATTTTACTAGACCTGACATTTATTTTTCAGCCAATTTATTAGCAAGGTTCAGTTCAGCTCCAATAAAAAGGCATTGGAAAGGGGTCAAACATATACTTCGATGAAATGTTGATTTAGGTTTATTTTATTCTAACAATTTAAAATAAAAATTGATTGGTTATGCAGATGCAGGGCATTTATCTGATCCTCATAAAGTGAAATCTCAAACAGGCTATGTGTTCACAAATAATGAAACTGCAATTTCTTAGCATTCCTAGAAACAAACGCTTGTCACTACTTCCTCAAATCATTCTGAAATTATTGCACTACATGAAGCAAGTAGAGAGTGTGTGTGGCTTAGATCAATGACACATCATATTGAAGAATCTTGTGGTTTTTCAGTCAACAAAAGTCCAACAATTTTATATGAAGATAATGCAGCATGCATTGCACAATTAAGGAAAGGATATATCAAAAATGATAGAACCAAACATATACCTCCAAGATTCTTTTCATACACTCAAGAGCTAATAAAAGACAATCATATAGATATCAAGTATATTCAGTCTAGCAAGAATTCAGCTAATCTTTTCACAAAGGCGCTTCCAACTACAATCTTTAGAAAGCATGTTCACGATATTGGAATACGACATCTGCATACTATGTGAAGGAAGATTATACATATCAACTTAAAGGGGAGAAAATCATGCACTGTACTCTTTTTCCTTAAGCTAAAGTTTTTCCCACTGGGTTTTATTTAGCAAGGTTTTAACGAGGCAGTTGCAAAATATTGTTATTCAAGGGGGAGTATTATGAATGTGAATGAACAATATATTGCTTGTGAATGAATAATATATTGCTTGTGAATGAACAATATATTGCTTGTGACAAAATAGTTCTCAAATAGTGAAAAAAAAAATCTCTATATAAAGGGATTGAAATTCATTAATGAGATAGTTAAGAAGAAGAAGAAAAAGAATAGATTACTCTCTAAATTCTTTTAATATTATTGTTCATCAAATTATCTCAAAACTCTCTCTAAATTCTCTTAATATCATTCTACTATAAAATATTTTTCTTCTAATTAAATACTACTAAATTCAAGTTTAGTTCTATAACAAACTAAGCAATTCAATCTTTATTTCACAACAATAAATTATTGATAAAATATTTATATTGATTTTATTATTATTATTAATATTATTATCATTACTATTACTAATAGTCGTCTACTATTACTACTCCTATTATTATTATTCAATTAATAAGTAAAAATGTGAAATGTCTATTACAACCTGAACTTAAAAATAAAAAATTCACATTACATAGTTTTAAATAATTCAATTAATAAATAAGAATGTCAAATATCTATTACAATACATTTTAAATTTAAAATATGAGAAATAAGAATAATTTTATTATTATTATCAACAAGAAGTAAAAATGTTGATAGCACATTATATTTCAATTTAAAATAAAAAATAAAAAATAAAAAATAAAAAATTAACATTATATGATTTTAAATATTATAATTTTTCACTAAAATATGTTGTTATTGCTATATTTGATAACTTTTTAATAAATAATATTATTAGAATTATTATTATTATTATTATTATTATTATTATTATTGCATATTAATACATATAGACATATAATAATCAAAACGGTATATTTTTACTCAAAATTATATCGTTTGATTAGGAGTGTAAACGAGCTAAGGAATATTAAAGTCATCTCCAACCGATACAGCAAATTACTATCCAATGGTGACAACAAAATGCTGTCCAAATTTGTTGTTTTGAACAATATGCAGCAAATTTGCTACATGTTGTTCATCACAACAAATACTATTCACTTTTTTTATATATATAATAGTCCTATAATTTTACATGTCTAATATTTTAAACCAATTTCATCCTAATTATTTTATTTCCTTTTACATGATATTTATTTTGTTAACTTTTTAATTAACAAAATATAAAATTAGTTTAATGTCTTATTATTTATATTTTTATTATTTATATAATAATTTATATTAATTACATATATTATTAATTATATTCACATGAATATATAATAACACTTAACAAATTTTATTAACATTACATAAATATTAAAACCTCACACAATTACTAAAAAATACATAATAAAATATTTTAATAATCTAGTAGTCCATATCCAAATCTAGACCCACCTATATTATCAAAATAATTAGAGGCAAAATATGGTGGTTACTGATGTGCAAATCTTTATTGCATAAGACGTATTTGTTCAGCTGCAATAAATGCACACTTATTTAGGTCCTCTATAGTATTCAAGTTGATTAATATAATTTTATTTTCTTCTCTAAACTTCTAGATTGCTATATGCTTCATAAATGCTCCTAATCTCTTTCCTTCACTCTTCTCAAAAATTTCCCTCAACTTTGCATTTTCTTCTTTCAAAGTGTTAATGACTACTGCAGTCTGGTCATCATTCTTTTCCTTTAATTTTGCCTTTTTAATACCAATAGGGTGGTCGCATGATGAGCCACCAACAATGGTATCATCTAAATTAATAGAAAATGAGGACAAAGTAGGAGAGTCAGGTACAGGAGATTCAATAGTAGGATTATCTGAATCGTTGGATGAAATGTGATTTACATTTTTCTTATGAGATTGTGCTCTTCTAGTGCTAACATGATCATTAAACTTCTCGAGATCTTTCATAATATTCCACATATGATCAAATTTAAAACATTTTTTATAAGTAGCATTTTCCATGATTAACACTCTTGCACGATTTATCTGCAAAGTAATATAAAAAAAACATAAATATTGCATAATAATAATAATAATTATGCACAAAGTAATAAATAAATAAATACTCACAATATCTCTTTCAGAAGCACCACTAGGATTTAAACTTTCAACTTGTCTTACATGTGCGTTGAATTTTCTTACTACTTTCTCGATTGTTTGAACTTGCATTTGGATGGATCTTTTATTACGAAAATCCCAGCTCTAATGCTTTACACTGTTATATTTTTCTTCAACTCGAGTCTGATGTGCACCTGTAATTAGATCTTAAGAAATTTCTATAGACACTTGACATAAGAGAATGTCTTCTTCAACACTATATCCAAAAGCTCTAAAAGTCATTTTGTTGTTTTTGAAGAATGTGTTGAGATGATTTGAGTGTGTTATAAAAATGTAGAATAAGTTTGTATGTATAAAGAAGGATGAGACGTATTTATATACTAAAATGGAGATAAAAATAAAAAACATTAAAAAATATAGGTGAATAAAATAGACCATTGGATGGATTATATCTTTATCTTAACTATTCAATTAATTTTTTATCTTATCTTTATATGAACCATACGATGGATTGTATCCTAATATTATTCGTTGGATGGATTTCATCATTATCTGAACCATATGATGGATTTCATCCTCATCTCCATCGTCATATATACTTTTTTTAACTTATCCTTATATGAACTATATGATGGATTTCATCCTAATCTCCACTGACCGATTAAAATAATTTGACTTATCCTTACCTCAACCATAGGATGTATTTTATCCTAATATTAATCATAGGATGAATTTCATCCTAATATCAATCGTTGGATGAATTTCATCATCATCTCCACCATAGGATTAATTTTTTTTCTTATCCCTATATGAACCGTATGATATATTTTATCCACATAATAACCGTTGGATGGATTTCATCATTATATAAACCATAGGATGGATTTCATCCTAATCTTAACCATTAAAATAAATATTTTTTATTATCCTCATCTCATTCGTAGGACATCTCACTCGTAGGATAGACGTCATCCAAATTTGAACCGTCAGATTAAAATGTAAACAATATCATCTTAACATTAATTTTTATCTATAAATAGCATCTTTTATTATGTAAAAAAAATCATACTATCACCACCAAAACAAAATTTCTTTCTCTCTTTTCGAATTAGCCATACACAAAAAAATTTCAATGAATTTCAATAATCCAGGTCCATCAAATTTTCAATCTTCATTATCAGATGATGAAGAGATTTCGGGGGCCTTCTTCGCCTTCCACCTAAGCTGCGAAGGAAAGGCCCAAAGCCAATCCCAGGGAACAACCGATTGATGGAGGAGTGGGAAGCCTCATACATTATTATTCAGCAAGTAATTAGTAATAATAACACATTAATTATTTATTATCTCAATCAACAAAATAACCAGGTTATCCATGGTAGGTCAGTTCCAAGCCATATTGTCATTAATCGTGATCGTGAAGCTACAAATCAAAATTTGTTCAATTATTATTTTGCAGACAATCCATGCTACAACGATGATCTTTTTCGTCGTCGATATATAATGTCTCAAAATTTATTCCTTTGTATTGTTGATGCAATCAAATGGCATGATAAATTTTGTAAACAATAATGCGATGCGATTGGATGACGTAGATTGTCATTTATACAAAATTAACAGTTGTATTCTGAATGTTGGCATATGGTCTCCCAGTAGATGCCACAGATGAATACGTGAAAATTTGGGAGTCAACAACAATTATTAGTATGAAGAAATTTTATCGTGCTATGGTAGAAATTTTTTTAGAACGATATCTCAGAGCACCTACCACTAATGATGTTGTTAGACTACTTTATATTAGTAAGCAATATGAATTTCCAGGAATGCTAGGGAGTTTAGATTATATGCATTGGAAATGGAAAATTTGTCTAACATGATGGGCTGAACAATATACAAGATGTAGTGGATCACCAACTATTATTCTGGAAGCTGTAGCTGATTATGATCTATGGATACGGCATGTCGCGTACCAATAATGATGTTAATGTGTTAGAGTCATCTCATTTGATGTCCAATATTGCTCAAGGTATAGCTCCTCCTGCTCATTATTTTATTCAAGGCAAAGAATTAAATATGGGTTATTATTTAGTTGATGGTATATATCTAAAATGGCCCACTATTGTGAAAACAATTCATGAGCCACGAGGTCCAAAGAAATAATATTTTATAATGAAGGAAGAGGCTTGTAGGAAAGATGTTGAGCATGCTTTTGGAGTGCTATAATCGCATTTTTCAATTATTGTTGGTCTGGCACATTTTTCAATTATTGCTGGTCTAGCACATTTTTAGAGAAAAAATGTGCTACATGATATAATGTCTACATGCATTATCATGCATAACATGATAATTGAAGATGAACGGGATCTTAATGCCACATTTGAAGAAGCCTCAGAATCACCAGCACCAATAGTTGAAATAGTTAAGAATGAAAACATCCAATTTCAATAATTTCTTGCTCAACATAAACAAATTAAAGACAAAGAAACTCATATTACACTTTGCAATACATTAATAGAACATTTGTGGGAGGAATATAATAATTTACAAAACTGAATGCATTGTAATGTTTATTTTATGTAATTGAAATGTTTTATGTGTTTTAATGAAATAAATTTATTTAAGATACAAAATTTATTTAACTATTAGCTTTAAAAAATTTTAGTTGCACTTATATCATAATTTAAATTAAGATAATTAATTATTAAACTAAATTATGATTAAAATAAATATAATATTTAATTATAGATTATTTATAAATAACTATTAAAAACATTCCATTTGGATGAGTATGTAACAAATAAAAAGTATGGGTGTAATTTTTAAAGATAATAAAATGTAAGAAATTAATAAATAATAAGATATATAAAAAAATATTCAGAGAATATTCATTTTGGTATGAAAATTGATGCTATGGGTTGGAAATAAAATACTATAGATACAACAATTTATAGTAAATTTTGCAACAATTTGTTTTTTTGGGTTGGAGATGGCCTAAGTGAATAAAATTTAAATTACAAAGTGATAACTTGTTTTCGAAACTCTTGAGCTTAAGACCCTGCAATCAACTAACAGAGGGCAAGGTGAGAGGTGGGGAGAGTCCCCACAAACACTCTGATGCCTAAGTCAGAGAACAGAAAGAGAGTTTGTATAGAGAGCAAGGGATAATTAGAATATAAAAGAATAAGATGATCTAGAATGAGAGGTATAAGGTCATATTTATAGTGATGCTTGAACCTGAAAGGAGTAAGATTCCTTATCGGATAGGAATATTAATCCTAGTATGAGAGTATTCCCTTTTTGCTTAGGAATCATCTTCAGGGTAGAGTCCTTTTCATGGACGGATTCTACTACCTTCCCTATCCGGGTAACCTTATTCAGAAAATAAAAACCCTTTAATTAAACATGAATATATATAGGCGGTATCAAGAGTCCCCCTAGGTATATTTGGATATTTATATCTGTCGTATCTGAGTAGAATAGAGCACTTATGGTTCCATTTAGAAAGTAGCTAGGTACTGCACAGTGACATAAAAGGGTGAGCTGAGGTGGCCAGCCTCAGTCACAGGAAGAAAGTAAAGATCGATACCGAGTCTTGAAACCATCGTGTTGTTGAGGTGTCATTTGGACCTTTAGAGCTCACTAAATCTGCGAGATCGAGTGTAATAGATTAACCCGTCCTTGTAAAAATGACCTAACAGAACCAATCATCACTGGATTTTTGATGCTCAGTGCAAGGAAGCGAGGCTTATGTGCTTGGAATCTTAGTACTATAGAAGCGACCTGAGGGTGCCAGCTTCAGTCACTAGACTTAGATGCTCGAGGCTTAGATGCTCAGTGCAAGGATACGAGCCTTACATGCTCGGAACCTCAGTACTATAGAAGTGACTTGAGGGTGTCAGCTTCAGTCACTAGACTTAGATGCTCAAGGCTTAGATGCTCGATGCAAGGATGCAAGGCTTACATGCTCAGAACCTCAGAACCATAAAAGCGACCTGAGGGTGCCAGCTTCAGTCACTGGACTTAGATACTCGGTGCACTAGAGGATTGGCTTGAGTGTCGGATAGTCAAAATGTGACAAAAGCATAACTCGGATGCTTGTTCTGAGTAAATAGAAAAAAAGTTTAGTAAAGATGCAGTCAAGCTGAGGCATGGCTATGTTACTTCAATTCCTAAGGATTTGAAATTTGAATTCCGTGAGCAATGTGTCTTTTCATGTGTCAGTAAATGAGATGTTTTTGCTGCCATCATAATGACCACTTGACTAATGGGTTTCACTTCTCCCAAATTGCCCTTAATAATATAAGGAGAAGCAAAGTAATGATAAGGGCAATTAATGGTGTGTTTTCAAATCCTTCTGTAACTCTATAAATATCTTTGTGCTCGTCAACTGATGTATTTTTCCCTTTTGTTTCGCTATTGTCACATTTATGTTGCTATTGCCGCTTCGTTTTTGTCTACCACAATCTTTGCACTTTATAACCAGGTGATCTTTATCTTTCTCCTTATTTTTCCTATTTCTTTTGTCTTTCTTGTGTTTTTTCTTCTTCATAGAAAACATTATAGCACCGAGAGAATAGGTTAGTTATGAACTATTTGTGTTGAAAATAGATGATGACTACTGGGGTGGTACCGGAGGCGGTTCTATATTCCCATCGATTACACCCTCCACACAGTAGATAAGAAGTTTAGGGCTCACACTCCCACGTTAGGGTTTAGTAGATTAGTGGTATATTTTGACCAGCTAGAGGTAGGTTTAAAGTTTCCATTAGATCCCTTTGTTAAGAGATTCATGAATAAGCCTAACACACCTGGTCAGCTCCATCCAAATAGCTATAGGATTCTGACTGAGTTCATCTAGTTGATGCACGAAGAGAGGAAGGAACCCAATTTAGACGTTTTTAGATATCTATATAGTCTGGCTAGGAAGAAGGGAGAACTAATGTTTTTCCTGTCAGCCGTTAAAACTTCCAGACCTCTATAAAAAGTGGAGGCATAATTTTTTTTTCATCGAGCACCCATTAGACTTTGTGGATGTCTAGTGAATGTGGTCTGATGAGCGCCATAGGGTAAAATGACCTGTGAGACTTCCCAATCATAATGCGGAGATGGTTTTGAGGCTGCATCTCGATGGTATTGCTGAAGCTCGATCGGCTGAGGACATATCCAGGAGATACCTGTGGAGAGTCTGTTTGGACCGTGTTCATTCTGCTGGTACATTTATGTTACTTAAAGGTATCCTTCTGACTTGCTCTATTTTTTCAATTATAGATGGCTGACTTTTTTGATTTTATGGACAGGATTTCCCTTTTACCTAACGAGCCAATAACTCTAGAGGAAGTACAGGCATCCCTTTCTCCGAAACCTGAAGCCCTTGCGGCCCTTAAGGAGACGGTCGTCGATCCTAAAGGCAAAGCTGTAGTCAAATCGTCCCGTGTTGGGAAGGGAGGTCGGCAGAAAAGTCAGTTGATCGAGCTGGACTCTGATGCTGAAGGGCTCAATGAAGAGTTATACATCCAACATCCGAGGCTGTCCAGGTGTCCGGATATGAGGGGATAGATGCTGAATAAAATGAAGCCTTCGAGCATCTCGAATAATTAAGTGAGAGATCAGTATGCCGAGTTGCTGAGGCTACCAGCGGACATGCAGCGCTGGTCTGAGGAAGGTCCAAAGGGGCTGCTTGATTCGATGATCGGCCATTCATTAGAAGTAAGTGAATGTTGTTGCTTGCACTTTTTACTTACACTTTTACTTGTGTTAACATGAACTTCTCTTATCACAGATGACCCAGGACTTGCTACTAGCAAAGGATCAATATTTCTATTTGAAAAGCCAGTACAACCTGAAGGAGACGGAGGTTGGGATAATAACTATTGACTTCGAGAAGAAGCTAGATGGTGCTAAGGCAGAACTAAAGCTCTGCCAGACAAAATATGTGGAGGCAAAATCCGAGGCTGAGGAGGGCCAGAAGAAAATTACAGATCTAGAGCATAGTCAAGGTCAATTGATAAGGAGGATTGAAGAGCAGGATCTTCAGATTACAAATCTTGAGAGGAGGCTATCTGAGGTCGAGAAGTCCCAAGAAAATGACAAAAGATCCTACTAAAACATGGTAGGGGGATTTCTTAAGGCTTACAGGTCTGAATGTAGGAGGATTTTGCTTTCCCAGAATCCTGAGTTAGACTTGGGAGTGCTGGATCGAATAACACCGACAGACCTTACAAAGATTGCTATTGAGGAAAATGCTCATCTAAAGGCAAGTACTTCACGTACGAGGAATAATGTTGAGTCTGCTACTGCTGCTGAGCCTACTGCACCTTCAAATGCCACTGATGTTGTTTCCCCCTCCGTATCTGGGCCTGATGGTCCGGATATACAAGTAGTAGAATATAAACCTTTCTCATTTTTTATTTCTCTCTTCTTCTTTTTTTGTAATCGATTGGTTGTAAAAACATTATTATTTTTATGAATAAATAATTTATTGAATATCATTCTGAGTACAGTTTATTGATAGTATTTTCTGAGGCAATCTAAGTTCCAAAATCGTGGTGGCTCTTTGCCTCCTCTTTCTCTCAGTTTGTATGCTCCCTTGGTTATATGTTCTGAGATTTGATATGGGTCTTCCCAATTTGGACCTAACTTGCCAGTTCTTGAGTTGCCAATATCTGCCCTTCTAAGTACCTAGTCTCCTAGTTTGAACTGTCTTGGGTGACTCCATTGGAGATGGTATCGTGCCACTTGCTGCCAATGTGCTTTAGCTGTAGCTACTGCCCGATCTCGCCTTTCCTCTAACAGGTCCAGATATATCCGGGCATTAATGTTATGATAGAGACTGCAACTGACTCTGTAACTTAGTGAACCAATCTCCATCAGTATTACTGCGTCCATGCCATAAGTTAGTCTAAATGATGTCTCCTCGATGGATGATCTAGGAGTGGTTCTGTAGGCCCAGATTACGTTGTTAAGCTCTTCGACCCAATTTCCCTTTTTCTCATCAAGTCTCTTCTTTAATCCTTATATGATAATTATATTGGTGACTTTCGTTTACCCGTTTGTTTGCGGGTGGGCTACCGAGGTGAAATGAAGCTTTATTCTGAGTTCTGAATAAAAACCTCTAAAATTTTCATTATTAAATTATTTGCCATTGTCTATAATTAAAGTGTAAGGGATGCCGAATCTGTAAACGATCTCTTTCCAGAAGAAATGTTGTATTCGAGCTTCAGTGATGGTTGGAACTGCCTCCACTTCTACCTACTTAGTGAAATGGTCTATAGCCATAATCAAGAACTTTTTTTATAAAGTGGAAGTTAGGAAGGGACCCAGGATGTCCATCCCCTACATGGCGAAGGGCCATGGGCTGCTGATTGGATATAGGGGGTGGGAAGGCCTATGATTGAGTCGAGCAAATTGCTGGCACTTATGGCATGCTTGAATTAGCTTCTAGGCATCATTAGACATGGTAGGCCAGTAGTATCCTTGGAGTAGTGTTTTTCGGGTTAGTGCGTAGTGGGATTCATGCGCTCCATAAATTCCTTCATGGATTTCCCTGAGCATGTAATTCCTTTCCTCTGAAGAGACGCACTTAGACCATGGGTGTGATAGAGATTTTCTATAGAGATCCCCTTGGTGGATAGAATAGTGGGCTACTCTTATTTTTAGCTTTTGAGCTTTCAATTTATCTTCAAGGAGAGTTTTGTGTTCCAGGCATTGGACTATCAAACGCATCCATTCCAAGACTTCCCGTATCTCCAAAACTTCAAGATCTTCTATGCTAGGTTTTGTCAATGCCTCAGTGAATTCCATATCCTTAAATGGTTGATTGTCTTCAACCGTTGATTTGGCCAAGAGGTCGGCCTCAAAGTTCTCCTGTCTAGGTATCTGGATGATCTCCCATTGGCCCCCTTCTTGTTCGATCTGTTTCAACAGTTGCTTGACTTTGTCCACGTACTTGGCAATACTGGTGTCCTTGACCTGGAACGTGCTGTTAACCTGGTTACTACTAACTGGGAGTCTGAGTGTATTGAGAGGTGTTTGACTCTGACTTTGGTAGCTAATTTTAGGCATATGATGAGTGCCTCATATTCTATGGCATTGTTGGTTGCATTGTACTCTATCCGAACTACATACCGGATGTGAACTTTATGTTGTCCTTTGAGAATCACTCCGATGCTGGATTCTTGAGCGGAGGAAGCTCCGTCAATATAAAGTTTCCATTCTGGTGCTTTTGTCATGGTGAGGTCTTCTGGAGCTATTTCTTATACGAAATCTGCTAATGCTTGGGCTTTCACTTATTAGCGGGGTTCATAATCAATGTCGAATTCGCCAAGTAACACCAACCATTGAACCAGCCTGCCCAAGGTCTCCGATCTTTATAAGATTTTTCGTAAAGGGAAATGGAATTGGACAACAATAGAAAGTGCTTGGAAGTAATGTTAGAGCTTCCGGGACGCATGAACCACAGCCATAGCTAGCTTATCCAACATGGGATACCGGACTTCAGATCCTCAAAGCATTTTACTAATGTAATATACTAGGTTTTGTTGGCTTCCTTCTTCTTTTACTAGTATGAAAGTGATGCATTCTTGGCCTACAGAGAGATATAAATACAATATTTCATCTGAGATGGGCTTGCTGAGTAGGGGTGGTGAGGACAAGAACTTCTTGATGTCTTCGAAGGTTGCTTGGAAATTTGTAGTCCAAATAAACTTTTTGGAATTTTTTAGATCTCAGAATAATGGTAGACAACATCTGGCTAAGCATGAAATGAAACACCCTAACATTGTGATTCTACCATTTAACTTTTGTACTTCGTGGATATTTTTTGGGGCTTTCATGTTGAGCATGGCTTCTATTTTCTCTAGGTTGGCCTCAATACCCCTAGGGGATATTATGAATCCCAGGAATCTACCCGCTTTGACTCTGAAGACATATTTTTCTGGATTTAGCTTGATCCTAGACTTGCTCAATAATCGGAGAACTTGATCCAAATCCGCTGGGTTTCGTTCTGCATATTTGCTCTTGATGATGATGTCATCTATATATACTTCCACGTTTATGCCAATCTGGTCCTGGAGCACCTGGTTCATCATTCTTTGATATATTGCTCCAGCGTTCTTTAGTCCGAAGGGCATCACCTTGTAGCAATATAGGCCTTCATGGGTGATGAAGGACATTTTCTCCTGATCTTCTTCCTACATCAGTATCTAGTGATATCCTTATGTCACATCAATGAAACTATATAATCTATGGCCAGCAGTGGAGTCTACAAGCTGGTTGATCGTGGGCAATGGGTAGCTGTCTTTGGGATATACTCGATTAATGTTAGTATAGTCCACGCACATCCTATACTTTCCATTCGCTTTTTTGACAAGTACCACATTGGCTACCCATTCTGGATGAGTAACTTCCATGATGAATTTGACTTCTAACAATTTCTTTGTTTCCTCAGCAATTATCCTTTGTCTCTCATAGGTAAAGTTTTTTTTTTCTGGGCCACTAGCTTTGCTCCCGGTTTGATGTTTAAACTGTGATAAGAAACCTATAGATCCACACTAATGATTTTAGATGCCTAAGAAGCAAAGTCTTTCGAGTGTCTAATGAGGACCTCCTTTATTTCTTCCTTGATGTCATGGTAGTTCATTACTGATGTTTACCACTTTGCCATCCATAATTTATAGGGCTTTCATGTCTTCAACTGGTTATGGACCAGCACCCTGCTTCTCTATTTCCCATATTTCTAGGGGGAAGGATTTTGCCTAAGGCTTTATGACCATCTGGTAACATTGTCTAGCCATATACTGATCTCCCCGGATGGTAAGAGTTTCACTCTCAACTGGAATTTTTATAGTTAAGTGTCAGATACTAGTGATTGCATCCGCTTCATAGAGTGTCGATCGTCCTATGATTCCATTGTATGCCAATGGGAGATCCATCACATTGAATACTGTTCAGATAACTTTCGTTTCTTCGTCGTCTTGATTCCTAAATTCTAGGTTTAACTCCACGATTCCTATTAGCTATGTAGTTCCTCCATAAAAGCTTTTGATGGGGTTCTGGACGGTCTTCAAATTAGTGATAGAGCCTCTCATCACTTTGTATGCATTCCAGGATAATGCATTAATAGCAATTCCGTTGTCCGTAAATAACCTCTTTACTAAGTAATTGTCTATATACGTATTTATCACCAGGGCGTCACAGTAGGGATGGCGAACATACGAACCATCTTTTGAATTGAATACGATATCTCTTTTCTTGAAGACTGGCTTTTCTCCCCTACTCCGTTTTAATTTCTTTTCAGTATTTTTTTTCACCAATGATCATGTTAATAATGCCAATTGGCTCCTTCTGAGCTTTCTTTGCTTTCGACTTGTCATGCACCTGAGTTTCTAGGTTTTTGCTCCTTCTCGATGTGTTTGTGAAATTATTGAGTTTACCATTCTGCACCAGTCTTTCTATGGCATGCTTCAGCTCTCTACAAGCCTCAGTGTCATGCCCATATTCTCAAAGATACTGGTAGTATTGTCCCCTATCTAGTATGGATCTTCAGCTAGGGCTTATCCTCTTATTTAGGGTGATTCTAATGCCATTCTGCCTGATCCATATAAGAATCCTAGATCGAGAGATGTTTAGGGGTGTGTATCTATCCGCTTCCCTATCAATCTCTCTGCCAAGTTTCTAAAATTTATTTTTGGGAAGCTTGCTCATTTGGGTCTTGGTCTTTCATCTTTGGCTGGTGGCTTTTCTTCCTCCCTTCGCATCCTTTTATCTTCATCCATTTTTATCATTCTGACTGCCATCGCCATCGCTTCTGCAAAGGTGTCTAGTTCCTTGGTCATTATCTTATCTTTAAGCTTTCTGAGTCTAGTGCCATTTTTCAACGCTTCTATGGTGACTTCATCAACTAGGCTTTTGATCTGCATAGCTATTTTATTGAACCGATCAAGATAACTTCACAGAGACTCATCAACCTCTTATCGACACATCTGAAGATCATTGATGTTTTTAGCTGGGGGAATATTGGTGACAAACCTGGTACATAACTACTTCGTTAGATCTTCAAAAGAAGTGATAAAATTTTTTAGGAGTCGATAAAACCACTTTTGGGTATTCTTTATGAGTGTGCTTGGAAAGACTCTACACATGATTCCATCATTCACATTCTAGAGCAACATCCTTGTTCTAAATGTCGTTATGTGGCTGACGGGGTCTCCCGTCCTATCAGACTGATCAAGAGGTAAGATTCTGAATTTAGTAGGGATCTCTATCTAAATTTTCCTTCTTATAAACGGAGTTCTACTGTCCATAACGCATTCATCTTCCTTTCTTGGTTTTGTACAAGCTTTGTGTATAACCTTTTCAACTTTTTGAGCTAACTTTGAGTCATCAAGGGCCAAAATTATTGAACTACATTCCCCTTCTGGTGCTTTACCCTTTCCCCTGTTGTCTCTGGTGCCTGTCGAGGTGTCGTGTTATTATCGATTTGAGTTGGTTCAGAGTTCCCACTTTGTATTAAAGCATTTAGTTATTGCTACATTAAGACTATCTGCGCTTGGATATTTTGTATCATAACTTCCTTGTTGGTTTGGTTGAGGTTGAGTGTTTGATTTACAGTGTTTAAGTTTAGTGTGATTATTAATGGTGAGTCTGTTAAACTCGAAAAAGGTATAGAGGGTATTGAATGATGGTGGTGTTATAAAAGAGCATAATGTGGAAAGTTTATACCCGAAGCCAGGCATTTTTGGGTGTTGTCAGGAAGTGAATATGTCTGTCTGGATGAAGTTTCGATATACTAAAAAGTGGTTGGAAGCACTATTGCTGGGAGAGGGTTTGAGAGGTCAATTGAAGGAATATATACAGAAGGATTAGTGTTAGTTTCAGGGGTCAAAGTTGGTGGTGGGCTGGAAGTCATGGTGTGGATGTCTTTAGCTTAGCAGGTATATGAATGGCTTTTCCTAAGAGTTTCCATAGACAGCGCCACTTGATAGCTTATTTTCGGAACTCTTGAGCTTGAGACCCTGCAATCAACGAACAGAGGGTAAGGTGAGAGGTGGGGAGAGTCCCCACAAACACTCTGATGCCTAAGTCAGAGAATAGAAAAAGAGTTTGTATAGAGAGCAAGGGACAATTAGAATATAAGAGAATAAGATAATCTAGAATAAGAGGTATATGGTCCTATTTATAGTGATGCTTGAACCTAAAAGGAGTAAGATTCCTTATAGGATAGGAATCCTAATCCTAGTACGAGAGTATTCCCTCTTTGCTTAGGAATCCTCTTCGGGGTCGAGTCCTTTTCATAAATGGATTCTACTACCTTCCCTGTCTTGGTAGCCCTATTTAGAAAACAAAAACCCTTTAATTAAACATGAATATATATAGGTGGTATCACTAAGCATAGCAAGAAAGTAACATATTCATAATAAAAGACTATATGGTAAATTTGTTATAGTAATAATAAAACTATGTAATTTTAATAACGGTACATAATTTTAATATTAATTAGTATTAATACTGAGTTAAAATAATTTAAATTAACAATATAAATTTATTTATTACATAAATTTCCAAAAACACGTCTTGAACTGTATCATACTAATTCATTTCGATAGAATCGAACTCCTGTACCGAACTATACCTAAAAATGGGATGGTATTAGTATAAAGATTTTTAAATTAGGTACTGGTATTAGAAATTTTAATTTTTAAAATTCTCAAAAAATGGTATGGTTCCGGAGATTTTAAATCTCCGAATTTCCCTGACCCGTGCTCACTTCTACTCAAAACTAAGTAGTTTTGATAAAACAACATAGTTTTGTTTATATGTATATTGGGTTAATGTCAAAACTTAAAACTAAATTAAGTTAATATCATGTTAAAAAAATTAGGTTAATAACTTAATACCATATTTATATTAATATCATATTTATGTTAGTTTTGATAAAACTACGTTAATATTATATTTATATTAATATCATATTAGGTTAATATTATATCAAAACTTACAACTAAATTAGGTTAATATTAAAACTTAAAACTTAAATTTTTATTATAACATCAATACTAATTTAATGAAATCCATATAATTTTATTATAAATATGTGATTTTTACTCTATTTTACAATTTAAAATCTAACTTGATAATAAATTAGGATTATATAGTATATATTTGAGACTAACATTTGATATAAATCTAATTGATGAATACTTAATGTAAATCTAATTATTTAGATTAGAATTAACTACTTAAATTATCAAATAATAACTCACACTAAATTTATGGAATTTATTGTTATTAATATTAGTTGATACTAAATTATATAACTTTAATATTTTTATTATATTTATTTGCTTAACATTAAATTAAATATTATATATCAAAATTATAATAATATTAAGACTATATATATGTCAAAACTATATAATTTTATCATGAATATACAATGCAATTTGCAATAAGGTTGAGCATGGAGATTAAAATATCGGAATTGAACCGAATAATTGGACATAAAATCTCAGAAACCGGATTGGACCATTGACTTTTTGATCTGGACCGAATTGTACCGATAAAAATTTTTTGGCATGTTTTTGGATATTTATAAATATCCAAACCGAGAATTAGACCGAAATAACTGAAATTTATTTATTTATATACTTATAATATACAAGTTATACAAACAAATTTAATTTATAAATAATATAAATATTATTTAACTACTTTTAAATAAATGATGCTAATATTATAATTAATGTATAAATTCTTTTATTAAAAAAATAATAAAATAAAAGAATTAACTAATATTTGTGTAAACTATATTGGATTTCAGTTGTCTAAAACTAAATTTAGATTTGGATTTATTAGTTATGTTGAACTTTATTTGTTGGACATGAGTTATAAAATTATATTAAACTATATATTAAATTGCTACATGTATATTTAATGAAATTTTAAGTATCATGGATGTTTAAAAATTTAAGAAAATAGTGTATATTGTATAATTCTCTGAATCTCTATTATATATTGGATTGAACTGTATTGGATTGAAATATCTTATCTCTGAATTGTATTGTTCTAAAATTTTGGAACAATACCAATTCTCAATATTTTCAAATATCTGATTTTCAATCAAATTTCAAAGATTTCCAAATCCCCGGATTGAACTGGATCATACTCAGCCCTAATTTGCAATGCTGGCAATGGTATAAATGTTTATAAATGATAATAATATACCAAAACTATGTATGAATTTATATCAGCATAATTGACAATACTCTATATACTAAAAATATATTATTTGTAATAATATTAAGATTATATATATGTCAAAATATATATTATTAATACAAAATATATATATATATATATATATATATATATTTGACAATACTAATTTACACTAGATACATAATTTTGTTGTTGATATACAATGTAATTGGCAGTGCTACCAATAGCATAAATGTTTATAAATAATAATGATTCACCAAAACTATATATAAATTTATGTCAACACAATTATAATACTATCTAATACTAAATATATAAATCTATTATATGTAATAATATCAAAATTATATATATGTCAAAATTATATATTATTAATACAATTAATAATACTAGTTTGCACTAAAATGATATAATTTTATTATAAATACATAAAATTTTATTATATTTAATAAATTTAATTTACTAAATATTAAATTAATATATATAATTTTATTATTAATACATAATTTTTTATTATATTTAATTTATTAAATATTAAATTAACATCTTGCCATTGAAGTATTCTTATTATTTATTTATAGCTACTTAATCGTCTAAAACGGCATGGCAGCAATAGCTATCTCTTTACTGCAAACTTGCATTGCTCCAACATTTCTTAGTGCACCAAAAAATAATAATAATATTGCAACACACAAGTTAAAGAGATTTTGCTTTGTGGGTCAGAAAGGAAAGAGGCGGAGGAGGATGGAGATGGCACAATGGATTCGAGTCGTAGTTCTTTTGGCTTGCCTGTTTCCGGCATCCGTTGAGTGCATAGTTAGGCACTACAAGTTTAATGAGAGTACTTAATCATTTCAGTAACTATAGCTTGGATGCATTTCTCTTTCCAAGGTTTCATCTATTATGACATAAAAATCTAGCTAACATCATTATTTTTTTAGTAATTACTTTCAATATTCGGTATCCGATACGTAGATAAAGGTTTTAAAAATTTCAATTGTACATTAAAATATGTAAGAAAACAAATTGGAAAAAAAAACTACGGTAGATTTTAAACATGGCAATCCAGACTAAAGAAACAACCTAACAACCCTAATAACAATAATGGCAATCCAAACTAATTAGTAGATTTTGATCTCACACTCTAACAACAATAAAAAAAAAAAAATCCAAATATATAAGGAACAGCGAAAACATTAATAACAAAATGACACAAATCCAAATTACCTGCTCTAGAAAGAGACAAGCAGTCAAGCAGGTGATTAAAGCTGGAGATGCCAAGTTTAGAGATCCCGTCAGCTATTGGATTCGAGGGTTCACAACTAGAAACAAAGTCTTTAAACAAAACAAAAATTAAGGACAGAGATTAGCCTAAACAAATTCTGATTAAGAACCAAGTGAAGGGAAAGAACTGAACATAACAGACTACTCTTGTTCCTGAAAGAGCACCTGACTGTAGTCAGAACATGTAGGCAACTAATTTTCAACCGAGGCTTCAAATAATAAACAAATTCTTTTTTATTTTATTTTCTCTTTCTTTTTTTCTTTTTCTTTTTCTTATAAATTCTTTTATCTTTTTTTCTTATTTTTCTCTTTTTTATTTTAAATTTTTTCTCCTTCGCATCTTTTATTCTTTTTTAAAATTTTTATTTTTTCTTTATTTCTCTCTTTTTTTTAAAATATTTTTTCTTTAATATTTTTTCTTTTTTTTATTTAGTGAAGCATTAACAAATATATTTTTTAAGATTTTATTTCATAAATTCCTCAAATGGGTTATAAGAATATATAGAATGTAATTGTCAAAACACAAGTAACTCACATACAACAAAATTTCTATACATAATTGATTACAAGTTCTTAATGTGTAAAAGATATAACATTCATTATACTTGAACCAATATGGCTATTTATAAAAAGTGATAATAAAACTTTGGTTAAGGAAAATAAAGTTATAACTTCAATTTCTAATGATTCTAAAATATAATCAATTTTATCAATACATTTCAAGCGCCAAAATATAATATTAGCATTTTTAAGATTTCAAGTAGTGTAATGTGTTTGTAAAATACAAAATAATGTCTTATGACTTCAAATTGAAGAATCAATCCAGAAAGATAAATTCATGAAAAAGAAGTAACTTATCAAATACTAAAAACTACGAGAGTTATGTTTAAATCACTTTAAAAATTTTAAAAATAAAGTCACTCTATTTTCTTTTGTAACAAATACCTTGAAATTATATATATATGTTTTTGTCAATTTAGAATATTTTATGTTTATTTTACGTTTATAATACAATAATTATGTATATATTTTTGTCAGTTTGGAATACTTTCCTTGTATTTATAATAATAATATAGCAGCGATGAGAATTAGGTTAGTTTTGCTTTTCTTAAGATAGATCATAATCTAATTTAATAATGTGTCAGTAAATGAAAGATGAATATGAGTGTAGCTCAAATAGTAGAGCACTTGCTTAGCATGCGAGAGGTACAAGAATCGATACCCCACATCTCCATTCTATTATTAGGTAGCATATATTTAATTTTGTTGCTTTTGGTTTACTTTTAATTTTTAATTTTGTTGTAAATGTGCATATAAAGATGAAGATGCTTTTGGTGCTTCTAGTTTTAGTTTATAAGATGTTAATGATTGTAAAAAAAGGTGCTGAAGATAACGAAAATGAATTTAAATATACTAAAGGTGGAGGGGATGGTGAGAACAAGGGAGCTCATGATTCAAAATTTGTTGAAGCTGTTGGTGGTGGTGATGAGTTAAATGATTTTATTGGGGTATGTCCTGTTTTATTATTTTTGTATCTTTTTAGTTTCTGATACTTTATTTTATGTTTTTGTTTTAAGGGTGATATATTAAAAATTGTCTAATGATATTGGTTTTAATTCTAATATTAAAGATAGTTATGCTAAATATGGTTTTGATGATGATGAATTGTTAAAGGATTCTAATTGTTGTGTTTTTCTTTTGTTATATTAATTTATTATCTTTTTTTTTTTTTTGGTTTCTATTTTCACTTTTGATGTGTTGTTTTATTTTTAGGATAAAGAAGCTATATTTGATAATATTAATCATCTTTTTAGTGTTATTGATTCTGTTATAAAAGTTGCTTGTAGTTTGAGTGGAAATGTATGTTCTTTTTATTTTTTGTATTTTATTTATGGTTGATTTTTTTTTGTTTGAATAGGTTGTTAAAAAGGGTGATTTTGAAATCCTTTCTAACCAATTTGGTGTTATTGGTGAACAAAGTATTTAGTCTGCTATTGTGATTTTTTTTAGTTTTTTATGTGTGATTTATTTTTGTTGTTTTTTTTTTTTTTGTTTATGTTTAGTCTATGATATTGTTTTGTATGGTTGAATATTGTTGTATTGGGACATCAAGAGACATATTCATTGGCTAATGAAGCTTGGATCAAATGGTCCAAATGGAGGTCATGGGTTCAAATTGTAGAGGTGCCTCTTGGCCCTTAATGCACCATTATATATATATATATATATTGGTGGACAAAGTATTAAGTTAGTTGTTGTGATATTTTTTTAGTTTTTTTTATGTGTGATTTATTTCTGTTATTTTTTTTGTTTATGTTTGGTTTATGATATTGTTTTGTATGGTTGAATATTGCTATATTGGGACATTAAGAGACATATTCATTGGCTAATGAAACTTGGATCAAATGGTCCAAGTGGAGGCACTCATGACCTTAGGTTATGGGTTCAAATCCTAAAGGTGCCTCTTGGTCCTTAATGCACCACTATATATATATATATATATATATATATATATATATACACACACACACACACACACTATTGCAGTTATGCCATGGCATGAGCTTTTTTTAATATTTTGTAATGATACA
This sequence comes from Mallotus nudiflorus, assembly GCA_947683625.1. Taxonomy (NCBI): domain Eukaryota; kingdom Viridiplantae; phylum Streptophyta; class Magnoliopsida; order Malpighiales; family Euphorbiaceae; genus Mallotus; species Mallotus nudiflorus. Next base: position 1,957,152 of record CANTUR010000418.1, read on the forward strand.
ATATTGACGATTAGTGCCTCTTAAAGGAATAAGACTAGTGAAAGTGACTTAGGAACCTATACTACAATTATCATCTCTTTTCCCCATGGTAGATTGTAATAACTAGAGAAGCATACTTCTTTGATCACTTATCATTACTACATGTGTTAATGGAAAGAAGCTATTCATGGTTTTCAAGATTGGTTTTGATATAAGTATTTTTTGTGGTAGATAATACAAGAGACAGATAGAATTATGAATGTGTAAGCACTCAATTTCGAGATGCATTAATGCATAGATGCAATAAGAGCTCCTATGATGAAATTTTAATTGAAATTGATCTTTAGATATTGATTTTGGATTTTTAGGACTAAAATTGTGAGTTTTAAGGACTAAATTGCAACATTTTTTTGGTTTAATTGCAAAATTGAATTTCCTTTAGGAACCTTTTTATAATTAAAAGTAAAAAAAAAAAGCTGGTTTAAAAAAAAGAGACGCTGCTGAAAAATATTGTGGAGCTTTTTAAAAAAAGAGAACGTTCGTTCTTTAGTTTTATAAACCTAGTGATATGCAAAATCAACCAAAAGTCAATTTCCAATGATGAATCCTTCTTCTAAGGAACAATTAACAACACTGCATCCATAAATATCATCTTCTACCCTTTTCTTTTTTATTATTTTTATTTGATTTTGATTTTATTCGATTTTACTATATTTTATTATTGATTATTTACTTATTTCAATTTGTTGTTTATTTTTGTGTTTTATGGCTATAATGGGAGCTGTAATTGAATTGATGAGAATTTGAATATCCATGGAATGCCATGAGTTTAATCTTGTTATGATTTTCACATAGATTTCAAGGTTCTTATTTTTATTATTCTGTGTTTTTTATTTTATTTATTTAGTTTATTGGGATATGTATTTAATTAGTTTTTTTATTCTCTGTATTTAGGAATTGTAATAGTCTCAATAGTGAGAATAGTGAATATTTACTTTTTTGTATTAAAATTAATTAGTAATCAGGTTCATTTGGTAAAACCCAAATTAAAATCAATGGTGGTTTTAGTATATTTAGGATACATGAAACCAAATTAGGTTTTTCTAGAAGAAATAATTTTAATTGCTTCTTTGACCTTTTTGTTTGATTATTTTGGATTTTTTTTTCATGTTTTTGGGCTTTTCCTTATTTTTTGTGCATTTGAGGCCCCAAGCTCATATTTAGGATTAACATATTTAAAATAGGCTTTTAATTGAATTTTAGGTTTTAATTAACTTTAAAATCAATTTAGACCCATTAGGATTAACTTAGACTTAAGCTTATTTTAGTTTAATTAAAATTAACTTAGACTTAACTCAGCCCATTTAAAGTATTTTCTTTTTAATAGATTTAAGATCATTTCATTTAATTTAAAATTAATTAGAATTAGGCCCACTAATCTATCCAATTCAATCCAAATCAATTATCCATAAAATCAATAAACTTAAGCCCACTTTTTAGAATTAAAACAAGTAAACTTAGACTCATTAATTAATTTAAAATGTAGGCCCACTTTTAGCTTCATTTCATTTGTAAATAAAACATGTAGACTTAGCTAACTTTAAATAAAATTAATATAGTTTAGACTGACTTAGGGACGTCTCGCTCTATATGAATGCAATTTTTATGTGTTATTTCATAAAGAAAAGAGGACAACATTCTTCCAATTCTTCCACATCAGAACAAATCCTATTAAGTCACGGACATATTGGCTCTTGGCATCATCCGGGAAGTTACAGTAACCGATGTCAAAATAAATAGGAGTCCCTCTGAAAGCAATCCTAGTGATAGCAAAAAAACCCAAAGGGGATATGGTCAATTCAACCACTCGAGTGTGAAATGTATGAGTGGTGTCCATCCACCTCTCAATCAGTGCAAATAATGAGTAATGGTCTAATATACCCTAAGCAGTGGAAAGTGCAGCAATGAAACATCTAAAGCTAGAAGCCTAGATGAATTGTCCAACATTTTCTAACAATCCGTGAAACAGCTCTCGAGCCAAATGAAAACAGCTAGAAAACTTCATTGGTTTCTGAATAAAATTCAAAAGACTAGAAAAAAAAATAAATAATAATAATAATAATAATAAGGAAAAATAAAAATAAACAGTCTATTTTCCTTTAATTTTTTATTATTTTTTGTTAATAATTTGTTTAATTCAATTTAGTTTAAAATTATTTTGGTAAAAAAAAATTCAGAAACTGATCGACAAAACAAATTACCGATCGGTAATCTGGAATTCTGGATTCTTGATTGGAAATCCATAATGTTGATCGGCATTTTAGAAAATTGATCTGAAATCCAGAATTCCAACAGGAATTTCGAGCACCAGATCAGACATGCATGCAATCCTGATTTATTTTTAGTGCCTAATTCAAAATTTTCATGCATATTTCAGTTAATTTCTAGTTTAATTTAGCTAGCATGCATGTTAATTCATATTATAAAATTTATTTTGATTGTTAATTTTGTAAATAAACTTTGCAGAATAAAACAAAAATGGTAGAAATGTTACTTTTTTACTAACATTTGAACACCTATGAAGATGTAATCGAGTAAGAGGAAGGATGCTTGCACCCTCCTGAAGTCCTAAACTATTTTGTGGAAAATATGGAGTTAAGATAATTGGATCAGCTTGAACTTTTGCTCTCCTACAAAGTCTACTTTGTGAATGGGCCATAGGATCAAACGGAATGAAAATCGGATATCAAATAATCAAGTAATTGAGGAAAAGAAAAATCAAAGTTTGAAGTGAAAAATAGAGAAAAAGAAATGAAAAAGGAAGAGAATGATCAGGAATGAGATCTTGGAAAGGGATATATAAAATGGAAAATATCCATTTTAGCCTATTAAATCTACTTGTATTTAAATTCTTGATTTCTTTCTTGCAATTTAGTCCATAATTGCATTTTAATTAGGAATTAATTCCTAAATAAATCAGGAAAATTACACTATCAATTTAATAATTCATAGAATTATTAAATTATTGAATGCACAACCAATCTGTATGATATTATGAATTCTCAATCAATTAAAAAATACGAAATTTAATTGCAAAATTTAATTTCTATATTTACATGCATCATTTTGATTGAAAATTTTCAAATTCACTTTGTTATATGCTACATAATAGCTATAATGCAAATTTCAAACCATTTTATTATGTGTTACATAGTAGCTACAATGTGAATTCTAGTTTTGTGTTGTATGCTACACGATAGTTATGACATAAATTATCAAATTCATAACTTGTTAGACACTCCATAGGATCTATAGCATGTTCTTGAAATCATAGTTTGTTATACACTACACAATAGTTATAGCACTTTTTTCATCACTTCGCTAAACGTTCCAAAGGAAATATAATGAAATTTATTGATTATCTTGCTAAACATCTCATAGGAAATATAGCAAATTTCACAGTTACTAGATGTCCCACAGGGAATATAATGCAGTTGCTAGACACTACACGGTAGTTATGACATTTTTACTAGACATTCCATAGGAACTATAACATGTTTTCAAGTCATAAATCGCTAAATTTTCGATAGAGAATATAGCGAGATTCGTCACACATATTTCACTAGATGTTCTACAAGAAATATAGTGAAATTTGCTAAATGTTACTCCACAACTATACAACATTTTGCTTAATATTATAAAAAAAATTTAAGCATTAGTTAAATTCCGTAATTAGGGTACATGTGCGTATCCTAATTCTTTGTTTTGAAATTATGTGCTTATATTGCTTTGCTGCAATTTTTTAAACAAACAACGATAAAAGGGGCAACTGTAAGCACCCAATTTCGGGATGCATTGACGTATAGATGCAACAAGAGCTCCTATGATGAAAATTTGATTGAAATTTATCTCTAGATATTAATTTTGGATTTCTAGGACTAAAATTATGAGTTTTAAGGACTAAGTTGCAACATTTTTTTTGGAGTTTAATTGCAAAATTGAATTTTTTTCAAGGCCTTTTTATAATTAAAAGTTAAAAAAAAGGTTAGTTTAAAAAAAAAGACGCTGCTGAAAAATACTGCGGAGTTGTTTTAAAAAAAGAGAACGTTCGTTCTTTAGTTTTATAAACCTAGTGATATCCAAAATCAACCAGAAATCAATTTCCAACGGTGAATCCTTCTTTTGAGGAGCAATCAACAACATTACATCCATAAATCATCCTCTTCTACCTTTTTCTTTTTTATTATTTTTATTTTTATTTTTATTTGATTTTATTATATTTTTATTATTGATTATTTACTTATTTCACTTTGTTGTTTATTTTTGTGTTTTATGGCTATGATGGGAGCTGTGATTGAATTTGTGAGAATCTAAAAATCTATGAAATGCCATGAGTTTAATCTTATTATGATTTTCACATAGATTTTAGGGTTCTTATTTTTATTATTTTGTGTTTTTTTATTTTATTTATTTGGTTTATTAGGCTATGTATTTAATTCATTTTTTTATTCTCTGTGCGTATGAATTGTAATAGTCCTAATAGTACGAATAGTGAATATTTACTTTTCTGTATTAAAATTTATTAGTAATTAGGTTCATTTGGTAAAATCTAAATTAAAATCAATGGTGGCTTTGGTTAATTTAGGTTGCATGAAATCAAATTAAGTTTTTTAGAATAAATAATTTTAATTGCTTGTTTAATCTTTTTGTTTGATTATTTTGGTTTTTTTTAATGTTTTTGGATTTTTCCTTATTTTTTTGTGCATTTTGGGTCTCAACCCCACGTTTAGGATTAACCCATTTAAAATAGGCTTTTAATTGGATTTTAGGTTTTAATTAACTTTAAAATCAATTTAGATCCATTAGGATTAACTTAGATTTAAGCCTATTTTAGTTTAATTAAAATTAACGTAGACTTAGCTTAACCCATTTAAAGTATTTTATTTTTAATAGATTTAAGATCATTTAATTTAATTTAAAATTAATTAGAACTAGGCCCATTAATCCATCCAATTCAATCCAAGTCAATTTTTCATAAAATTAATAAACTTATGCCCACTTTTTAGAATTAAAATAAGTAAACTTAGGCTCATTAATTAATTTAAAATGTAGATCCACTTTTAGCTTCATTTCACTTGTAAATAAAACATGTAGACTTAGCTAACTTTAAATAAAATTAATATAATTTAGACTGACTTAGGGACGTCTCGCCCTATATGAACGCAATTTTTATATGCTATTTCATGATTAGTTGCATTGGAGTTAGATGAATGATAATTAGGGTTTAAAATGAAATTACATGTAATTAGAAAATAAGATCGCAATTCATAAACTAATTTTAAAAACACGAGACTGAAAGAAGTTAATATTCCGTATCCAGAATCTCCCAGTTGTGGTACTAACTCTCTTTTAGAGAATTGAGTCACCACCACCTTCGAATTATCCTAATTATTAACATGGGTGGCGAATTCTCATCTCCATGCTATGTCTTTGTGATATAGTATTGTGTTGTCTAGAACCTTGAGCTCAAATAATGCTACGGTTGCTAAAATCTTGGACACGCACTAAACCCCATCGTCTATAGTATACACTAGCTACAAGTTGGCATATAGAATGGGACAAATCCAAGATCCACCCAGGGCTTGCTGAAATGGGATTTATGTAGCCTCTTTTCCACATTGTGTAGGTTAGAAAAACTCAAATTAGCTTCATTTTCACTTCGATTTCAATCTCTCAGTTCTGTTCATTTAAGCAACATAAAGAAAATAACTTAGACCAACATTAAAGAAGAAATTAATGAGAAGTATTTTTCATTTATGCAGAGTTAATAAAAAGTTGTGCTCTTAGGTATCTCTTTTGAGTTCTCATTCACAACACATATTTTCCATAAACTCTTGTGCAGTTAGAGCATTTTGGAGGTTTAGAAGTGAACCATACCTTCACTGCTAGTTATGCTCATTTTATTTTCCATGCTTTTGAAATGAACTCATCCTTTCCTTGAGCTTCTCTCACATGGTGTCCTATAGTTAATTTAGAGCTTCAGGGCAATTTGCGCATACGTAGTACCTCCTGAGAATCATATTGTCTTGATGACAAGTTAAAATTACATGGTATAGTTTTAAGACCCTGAGGGAAGTCTCTAAACTTTAAGGAATTATATTACACTTTATTTTTTATAAATTGAGAGGTCATATGATCTTAACATCGATGGACTACATAACAGGGGCATTCCTCCTTTTTAAATCAACAACAGGTAGGAAGCGAACCCTACTCCTCATGACGTCTTTAAAGAGGATTTACACCTGATTATTCCCTCATTGGCTTATTTTGCACTTTAAGGAGATGAATTTATATATTTGTGCATGACGATTTTGGTCGTGCGCCCAAGTGTTGGTGACCACGGTATTGTGTGAGCTCGAGGCTCACTAGGAAATACATATTGGGCTTGGGCCCCAAAATGGAGATGGAGTCACCACCCGGATGAAAGCCAAGACATACTATATAACAACTAGATTCCATTGAGATTCCCAAAAGTCGTCATCATAGATTGGGTTCAGAAACTAGGTATGGGCTTTTGGAATGCCCACCCAACCTTATGGTTGGCTTCCGTGTGTGTTTTGTATTTTATTACCTTTGATTATTAATTTATTTCCTTATTGACATGCAAATCGCAATTAGTTTTCAATTTTATATTTTATTCTAAATTTGCACATTAGTGTCATTTTATGCTTAAATCCCCAACATTCTATCATAAATAAATAAATAAAAATAATTTACAACCACTCATTCCAAATAAAAGGGAAGAGGGATTAAGGATTACAACTTTTGGTGTAAATAAATATAAAAATACTAAAAATAAACCATACATAAACCAAAAATAAACTAATTAATTATACAAATTAATACTGTAAAAATGATAAATAAAGCAAACATCTAGTGATTAAAAATTCACTAAATAATTCCTATAACATATACAAGTTAATTCCATACAACAACAACAATAATATTTACAAATCATCAACACATAGTATGCACAAAAATAAATGATAATAAACTCATAAAATAGTCCACTAAATATTATAAAAAAGGGAAATAACATGGGAACAGTATCAATCAACATAGGAATCATGCATAATCTCAAAAAAAATCACAAATTAAACATGAAAATTATGCCAAACATGCAAAATATGGACAAAAAATTGAATCATAATCAGATAGCACTTTGTCAAAGAGGCGACACCTCTTCTGACCAAGAGGCAATGTCTCCATCACCTCATCATGAAGGGGCGACACCTCCTTAAAGAGACATCGCCTCTTCAATAGAGGCAGGAACACTCTATATTTCTTACATCCTAAGAAACACAACGATCTTACAAATAAACAAGAAATAATAATGAATATACAAATATTAACAATCAATATCTAATATCTCATGCAATAATGCTCCTCTATAAGCTTAAAATAAGTAATATAACAAAAAACACAAAATAACAACAAATTAAAGCTTTTAATGAAGATAAAAACTCAAAGCTTAAAAATAGAGAAACTCAGTCACTTAGATGTGCTTGATGCTCCTAACTAAGCCCTCAGAGCTTGGTTAATAGAGGAGTGGCCTTGAATGCAAGGAAGGTTCTCTCTTCCAATCATGGCTCAATCTTTACTCATTAGAGATAGAAGAGAAATATAGTCGTGATCCTCGGGTTAAGAAAACTCGATCAGCTGCTCATTATAAATTTAGCGTGATTCTTAAGTTTTCCTAGCTCAAGAAGTCACTTAGTAGAAAAGATGAAGTATAACCGTGTTCCTCAGATTTTCCTGGCCTGATTAGTTACTCATTATAGTTTGGCATGAATCTTGAGCATAGCCCAGTTTTCACTCAGTAAAAAGAGATGAAATATAACCGTGTTCCTTAGGTTTTCCTAGCCTGATAAGTTACTCATTATAGTTTGGCATGAATCTTGAGCATGGCCCAATCTTCACTTAGTAAAAAAAGATGAAACATAACTGTGTTCCTCGGGTTTTTCTGGCTCGATCAGTTACTCATTATAGTTTAGTGTAAAACCTAGGATTTCTTGGCCCGTGAATTACTTAGTAAAAGAATAATGCACTTCAAGGATCCAAACCTGACTAGACAACTCCTGAAATGCACACTTCGGGGATTCAAACTCGACCAAATGCTTATTCTTTTGCGTAATTCGGGGATTTAAACCTGACCAGATGTTTATTCTTTTACGCACTTTGAGGATTTAAACTATACTGAATGCTTGTTCATTTTGATGCTTTAATTGGATCATTCTTATCCAAAGATCAATTTTGGGGTACACTCAAGCAGTGATTCAAAAATTCTTATTTTCATTTTTTTATGGGCCCTGGGCCATTCGATGTTTTATTTCATCAAGTGGACCTCACCCTCTTCTCCACATCTTCCTTTCTCTCAATTTTCCTCTCTCACCTAACCATATAATTTTCACTTTTCTTCTCCAAGGGCCACTTTTACCTTTTTAATTCTCTCTTTTGTCTTTTTTCCTCCCTTTTCTCTTTCTCTCTTATTGTCTAGATTCTCTGACATGGACGCCGAACAGACCCCAGATTTGCCCATGTGGGACCCAATGACACCTAAAGTGCACCCTTCTTGGAGTTTCAGGCTCAGTATCGGAGACGAGATCCCCCTATTTGCAAACGTGCGATCCCATATCTATGGCTTGGCCTTCAAATAGGTTAGTACCAATTTCTTTAATTTTTCCTACAAATATTATCAAATACTATCAGGTTACTGTTCATATACATATATTTATGAATTTAACTAAAAGCGCCTCTTCGATAGAGGCGTCGCCTCAATGACAGGATCAAGAAAAAATATTGAATTTTTACTACTTAAAATGATGATTTTACTCCCTTAGCTCGATTCCCACACCCTTAAGGTTTCTAGGAACTTTAGCGATGAACAGATATGGTATGATGAGCTTCCTGAGGCCATACAGACTCAGATTCATGACACTGGGTTCTCTGATTTTATCCTGGCACTCCCAGCACAGCAGGGGGTATAAATTACCAACTCTTACATGCACTGATGGAGAGGTGGTCTGATACTACCCACACCTTTCATCTTCTTTTTGGGGATTTCACCCTGGATCCAGTGGCCTTCGCTACAGTTATCAGCATTGCTTGTGCTGGAGATTCTATTCCCCTTGATGTCAGCCTTCATCAGTTATCTCCCGACCATCTCGCTTTCGTCGAGCGTCTGCTTGGGATGGTTCTATATATGAAAGGGACCCACACAGTGAATCTCGAGTCAATCAGGAGCTTCTATACTCGTACTAGAGTTAAGGTGGCCATTACACCCCTACAGATTGATCAGGTGGTGCGCGCTTTCCTTATTTATCTATTAAGAACTACTCTCTTTGCAAATACAACCAACTCTATGGACTTGAGCTTCCTGATGCCACTGAGGGACCTAGACTTGGTGGTGACCTACGATTGGGGCAGTTGCACCTTAGCTTACCTTTACAGGAGAATGGATAAACTGGTGCGCAGAGCTAAACGACTCTGTGATTTTTGGCACACCATACTAGTATTTTATTTTCTCTTTTCTCCCTTCATTTCCATTCCTATTATCGTTGTTCGATCTTACTAACAATCCTTTATTTCTTTTACAGGACTAGGCTTTAGAGTTGGAGCTGATAGTGGGGATCACTAAGGTCATTGACACTCCCTTCCCTGCGATGGTAAGGTGGGGTCCCAACCGAGCTTGGAGGAGGCCTATGGCTGATGATCACATCCACTGTGAGCGGCTGAACGTGCTCACTTATAACGAGGTATGTACCTACAAATGTAACTAAAATTAGCAATAAACTCATTATTCAAATTCACCTGCTTACTTGTTTATTCTTGCAGCTATACCCAAACTTAGGGGGCTCTTAGGCTAGGTGGACACAGGCCATAGTTTGATCCATCCCTCTGTCCAGGAAAAGGGTTCTGCTCAGAGGCCCTGATTATAGAGTGTGATTCCTTGGGGAGAGGATACATCAATGGCAGTCAGGTGTGCAAGTGAGGCATCCACCTCTTGCTACTCCCCGGCACATCTTTTGGGTGCATGAATTGGAGGGAGATGAGATTGATCATGCCCTGCAGGGAGAGGATGCTGCAAACTATTATGAGCGGAGGAAGTTATGCTATGTGGACTTTACATGAGCTCATCTTTTGCAGTGAGTGCCCTTCCTGAGCCTACACTTCAGGTAAGCATGCAACATTTTATTTTATTTATTATTTTATATTTACTTACAGATGTTGTTCTCTAATTTATTTTTCATTTTTTAGGCAGTTACTAGAGCACTTGCTCCTTACCCTAGGCACTCTGTATAGGAGAGGCCTCATCAGCACCCACACATCATTCCCAGTGGTGAGGGTTCTTCTTCTGGGATGCCATCCTTAATAGACCCCTCCAGCTCTTGATCCCAAGTAGTTGCCGACAGACTCACTACCACTCCTGATCTGTTGACTCATTGTTGGATGCCTTCTAGTGAGCTTTCTCATCAATTTCTGATGTTGGATATGACTCTGGAGCCAGAATTCTTCCTAGAGGCTACTACCCATAAGTTTCCTTCTCTGACAACTGTGTTCTCAAGTCTTATAAGACATGGTTAATTCTAACATTATTAATGGAACAGATACCTCGAGCTCAGGGAGAGTACATGTACCGGGTGGTTGAGGCCTATAGGGACTTCCTGATGCAGGTGACGCAATAATGGAAGGTACACATCGAATATGCTCTATTTCTATATGTATACATGCTTTCATGATTTTTTACCTTTTATTATGCTTTAATAGGATTAAGATGAGGCCAGCCAGGCTAGGATCATTGCCTTGGAGCACTAACTCACTACTCTTAAGGTCGAGGATGATGAAAAGGAGGGGACAACTAAAGAGGAGTCCGAGGATAGCAGTGAGGATAATGGGACTGATCCCACTGATGCTTCTGTGGATGTGCCAGCCGATGAGCCTGTGGATGAGCCAGCTGATGAGGAGGCTGACGAGTCTGACAACGATGAGTAGAGAGGACCCTCTATAGATTTTTGTTAGAATAGGGGCATCCTTGTCTAGAAACATTGAAAGGCTTTACATTGTTGCCCTTTCTCTGATTGAATTGGTTTTTATTTTATTGACCTTTTTTTATGCCTTTATATTTTGCACTGATAATTTTTGGAGGAATTTTGAATGAATAAAGGCCTTTTTATCCATGAAATGCCCTGCTCTAACTCTATATATACAACGTAGAGAATTCCCAATAATATAAAGACCTGTTCTGCCTGTTGTAAAGGTGTCTCCTCTTTAAAGGGTGTGGCCTCTATGTGAAGAGGTGATAGATCATTCACCTCTTCACATAAAGGCGTCGCTTGAATGTAGAGGTGAATGCCTCTACACGCCTGCCCTGCAGTTATAAAAACCCCCAAATCTTCTTTAAAATCCCTAATCTCTTCATCTCGCCGTTTCCCCTTGTTCTTCTTTCCCAGATAGCATTCTGACCCCTAATTATGACTAAGAGAAGCTTGAAATAACTACAACCAATTCTAAAAAGTCTAGACGGCGGGTCATGGGCTAGAATGGAGCCATTTCACCTATTCACCTTATGATCCTTGCATGCTAGGAAGATCAACTTCTCATTTCTTCATGTTCTTGATCAATTTTGGGATCCTCAAAAACGTGTTTTTCAGTTCAACACAGTGGAGATCTACCCACTTCCAGAGGAATTTGAAGCTATCTTAGGCTTTTTAATGGATTCTGCTCGACAGATTATTATTCCTCTAGTCGCAACCCTGGATTTGCACACCATCCAGTACCAAATGGCAAGATCACTCAATATATCATCTCAATCCTCTCTTTATCACATTTTTGGCAATGAAATCCCATTTAGCCCTTTTATAGAGATGGTAGCAGCTGTAGAAAACAGTGAAGTTCCCTGGCCTCGAATGATGGCACTTTGCTTATATGCTCAGTTCTTGTTGGTCTCCCCTTCTAGTAACTGTGACCGAAAGATCCTACATGTTCTAGACTAAGTGGAGAGTGGACTGAACCCTTTCCTCCTCATTCTCGCTGAGACCATTATTGGACTTGATAACTTTTTTGAGACCAGTAGATTCTCTAGGAGTCCATTTCTACTAGAGGTGAATCTTTTCTTTCTTTTACCATGTTCTACTTTCCATCATTCTTACCTATTTATCAATTTTACAGGCTTGGTTGCAAGAGAAATTGAGATTGCTTAAACCACCTAGAGACATTGCTCACTACAAGGCCAAACACTATCTCACTAGGAGACTTCATCCTGTCCCAGAGGATATCCACAACTAGTTATCTATATTCCCTGATATTCTGATTCAGTGGATGTGCCCATAGTGGAGATTACAGCACATGACCCTCTGGTCCTATACCTACTGTGTTCCCTTAATCGGCCTTTATTTTGCCACCTTCTATAATCCAACTTAGCTTTTTAGATAATATGGATAGAAATAGCAGATTGTGGAGCTTGTACATGAGTTTGAACCAGGGCCTTTTTCTTAGAATTTTCTGGACAACCTGGTTGCTACTTGGTCTCGGAGGATCATTCAGAGGTTCATTGACTACAATGGAGATCAGTCTGTCAATGACCAGTACAAGGCATGGGTTCAACTACCACAAGTAGAAAAGGATGAATTTATAAGAAATAGAAGGACAATGGCATTATAGGCATTGAGCACCCAGGGGAGTCATAAGAGAAGCAGACAATATTATATCAGTTTATGAAACTTAGTCTTTTTATGTACTTTTTTTGTCAAATGAGATTTCCTTTTGAGTTAGACATATGTGTAATAAGCATTTAATGTAATGTTTACAATAATAAAAATAATACATTCCATTTAATTTAAGCATAATGTGACTATACAATTTTGGTCTTACATATCTCTTGTCGTTAATTGGCTCGCCCTTATAAGTTTTTCCAACTAACTAATTTCTCTTTTTTCTCTCTCTCCTTTTACATGTTCTTTACTTTTTCTTGGACTGCCTTTTCAGGTTTTCAATCCAGCAGGACTTTTTACTTTTTCCCCTTTTTTTCTGTCTCTAACTTTTTCCTAGGTAGCCTCTCTTGAGGTTTTCTTCCTAGCGAAACTTTACAAAAAGTATTTCTTGAACTTTTCCATATTGATGGGCTCTCTGAATTCATTTTCCTCCAAATCAGACGAAATAACAGCCCTTTTTGAAAATAGCTTCTTCACTTGATAGGGACCTTCCTATTTCGGCTTGAACTTCCCCTGTGGATCAGTCATGATTGGCCTAGTGAGCTTTAAAACCAAGTCACCCTCTTTGATCCTGCCTGGCTTAATCTTGTTGTTATAAGCTCGGGCTATCCTTTTCTGGTACAATTGAGAGTGACACATAGCCTTCAATCTCTTTTCATCCAACAAAGTTAGTTGTGTCAATCAGCTTTCTACCCATTGGTACTCAAGGATTTTAGACTCTAAGAGAACCTTTAGGGACTGAATTTCGACCTCAACTGGCAATACAACTTCACATCCATATACCAGAGAATACGAAGTGGCTCCTGTTGATGTTCTGGCAGTGGTTCTATATCCCCATAATGCATACTATAAATAACTTGCCTAATCTTTATAATTTTCCAATATCTTGGCCAATATTCTTTTCATATTCTTGTTTGCTACTTCTATGGCTCCATTCATATGTGGTCTATAAGGGGATGATCTATGATGCTCAATCTTATATTCTTTCAATAGGGTGGTTGTTTCTGCCCTAAACTAAATACTATTATCAATGATGACCTAATGAGGCAACCCATACCAGTAAATTAAGTTCTTCTTTATGAACTTGGCCATTTATTTTGCCCCTACATTGGTGAATGATTCCACTTCTACCCATTTAAAGAAATAGTAGATTGCCACTATGATATAACAATGTCTGTTGGATGCTTTCGGCCTTATATCTCCAATAATGTCAATTCCCCATAGTACAAATGGCCAAGGAAAGGTTAATCCCTAAAGTTCCATAGAAGGCAGATGGCTCACATTGCCATATACTTGGCAATTGTGGCATCTCTTTATATACTTCATGTAATCCGCCTCCATGGTTAACCAGAAATACCCTTGATGGGTTATCTTTTTAACGAGGACTGTTCTATTCATATGCAGCCCACATACACCCTCATGAACTACTTCCATTATCTTTTGTTCCTCACCCTTATTAATGCACCTTAAGTGTACTCCAGCTGGCATCCTTTTATACAATATCCCATTATGGCTAATAAACTACCGTGATAACATCCTCAGCGACATCCTTTCTTTTTTATCAGTTTCCTTAGGGAATTGCCCTATCTCAAGATATCATTATAGATCATAAAACTAAGGCTTCTTTGCTAGGTTGATTGGCATTATTTTAATCTCCTCATAATAAGGAATTTGGGCCCGTACTAAGATAAGAGGCTTCATTTCTACTCATCTTCCTCCTTCCCATATCGAAGCCAGGGTAGCCAATGCATCTACCATCTAATTCTCCTCCCAGGGCAAGTGTATGAATCTGTATTTTGTGAAGGACAATAGGATCGTGGCTGAATAATCCTGATGTGGCTTTAGTTTATCTTCCCTCACTTCCTATTCCTTGGCGATCTGCTTCACTACCAGCATTGAATCCCCATACACTGTCACCTCTTCTGTCCTCAGAACCTGAGTGCTTTTAGATAAAAAATGCAGGCTTCATATTCAGCTTGGTTGTTAATGACCTTAAATTCCAGCCTTTTTGCCATCGCGATTACTTCTCCTTCTGGCAAGACCAAAATCGCGCCAATGCCTGCCCCTCTACTGTTCACTACTCCATCAAAGTACATATTCTAGGTTTGGATTTCTATTGCCCTCAGGTGTTCATTCTAAATTTCTATCTCCCATTTTTGTCCATCATTTACTAGATTTTGGGCCAAGAAGTCTGCCATAACTCTTCCTTTGATCACCTTTTTAGTAACATGGTCTATGTCAAATTTAGTAAGTAGGACTAACCATCTGGCTAATTTCCCTATCAGTGACAGAGTCTGTTTGAGATATTTAAGGGGATCATGCTTAAAAATCGCTTAAATCCTATAGGATTGGAAGTAATGTCGTAGCTTCTTTGTCATCCAAATTACAGCCAAACATGTTCTTTCTATTAGACTATAATTGGTTTCATAAGGCAGAAGCTTCTTACTCAGATAATATACAGCATGCTCAACTCTCCCTTCTCCTTTTTAAGCTAACATTGCACCAATCGCATCTTTTTCTATAGCCAAGTAGAGAATTAAGGGTTTCCTCGATCTTAGCAACTGCAAAACTGGACGATTCATTAAATACCACTTAATAGTTTCAAAGCCTTACTGACACTTGTCATCCCAGATAATCAACTGATTCTTTTTTAAGAGTTTGAAGATCGACTCACAAATAGTAGTCAATTTGACTATGAATCTGCTAATGTATTGTAGCCTTCTTATAAACCCTCTGACTTCTTTCTCATTCTTTAGTGCATGCATTTCTCTAATTGCTCTGACTTTGTCTAGATCCACCTTTATGCCTTTCTGACTAATAATGTATCCCAATAGTTTTCCAGATGTCACCCCGAAAATACATTTCCTCGGATTCAGTCTGAGGTTATACTTTTCAGCTCTTGCCAAGAACTTGTCTAAGGCTTCAAAATGCCTTTCTCTGGTTAAAGACTTCACCATCATGTCATTTACATACACATCTATCTCTTTGTGGATTAGGTCGTGTAATAGTATAGTAGCCATTCTTTGGTAAGTAGCCCCTGCATTTTTCAATCCAAATGGTATAACTGTGTAACAATAGATGCCCCGCTCAGTAATGAAAGAAGTCTTGAACTTTTCAATCACTGCCATCATGATTTGATTATATCTTGAGAAGCCGTCCATAAAGGAGTACATGGCGATGGAAGTTGCACTGTCGACCAAGGTGTTAATATGCGGTAAGGGAAAATCATCCTTAGGACAAGCCTTGTTCAATTCCCTATAGTCCACACACATCTTGACTTTACCATCTTTCTTAGGAACTAGGACTATGTTAGCTAGCCACTAGGTGTCATCTACCACTTCTAGGAACTTCACTTTCAACTAATTTTCTACTTTTTCTTTGACTAAGAGGCCCTTTATTATCTTAATCTTCTCTTCTTCTGCTTTATCGGAGCGATGTGAGAATACATGGGAATCTTGTGCTCTACAATCTCACTATCAATCCCAGGCATATCCTTATAGCCCCAAGCAAATACTTTCTGTCTTCTTTTAAGAGTTTCTTTCATTTTTTCTCTTTCATCAGGAGTTAAGTCAAAAGCAATAAGTATATTTTTAGGGTTATCACTTTTTGCCTAGATTAAATAATTTAGTTTGCACTGAATTAATGTCAAATATATGCATGAAATGATCATCACACACAACATAACCATTAGGAAACACATTGCATAAGTAAGCATAATTAGACTTCATCACATTAACTTTAGAAAGACAAATGTCATCAATCTTAAACAAATTAAAAACAAAAAGGTCAATGTCATCATAAAAAACATCCATAATAGAAATAAGGACAAAGGCTTCGAAGTTAAATTCTTCTTCATGGTCAGCAGCATCCTTCAACTCCATTGCAGGAATGTCCGCTTCTGATTCTAAAGTCAATGCTAGTTGTTCTACCATGGGCTCTTCAACAATAGGCTTTTGGTTCCCATCCATATATTCAGCGAAGATTTCAAATCCAGGGACCAATTTCTTAGCGATCATCAGAGGCTTAAGAGCTCCTTGGTAGGGGTAATTAGCACCTTCCTTTGTAAATGTTTTCCAGAGCATTTTTTTCTTTAACTCAACCATAATTCTGCTTTTCCTAGACTTGCCCTTAGTTTCTTCCCTTTCATTAGACTCATCCTCCCTTGAATATCCTAACCCGTGCTTTAATAAATCCCACTAGGCCCTACTGATTCTTTTCGAGTCCCATCCTAGGGACAAACTGTATATTCTTCATCATACTGAGAATCTTTAGGTTTAGCTCATCTTTATAAATCATGCAGACTTTGAAACTCAGGTTGTTCGAGATCTCAGTAGGAGCTAGTTTTAATACAGCAACTACAACCTCTGTTTTAGCCATTATAGTAACCACCCTCCCCTCATGTGGAAATTTGATCTTTTAATGAATGGTGGATGGCACTCCCCTTAAAGGATGGGACCATGTTCTTCCCAGAAGAATAGCAAAGGTGACTGGGATGTCTATTACATAAAGGTTAACCCAAACTTCAATAGGTCCAGTCTTGACTAAAGCTCGGAAAGTTCCCTAAACTAGCCTTTTCGTATCATCATAAGCTTTTATAACTACATCAGAGGTTTTAAATCAACTACCATCAAGCCCAGCTTTGGTAGGATCTTCAGAGGACACACATTGATGGCTAACCAATTATTGACCATGACACAACATGTCAACTTGCCTTTCACTTCGGCCTTAATGAACAAGGCTTTGTTGTAATCCCTTCCTTCTAAAGGTAAGTCATCATTTGTGAACATAATTTCCCCTTGAGAACTTTCCGTTAGCAAACTCACCATTTGCTCTAGAGTGTGTATTAAAAGTATCTTCTTATAATCGAGAGCAAAAACTAGTGCTTCCTAATGGGCCCGAGAGTTTATAAGCAGCTCCCAAATACTGGCAAGATTTTTCTCATCACTTTTAGCCTCAATAATCTCCTCAACTTTTCATTTTTCTTTAATCCCACTTTTGAACTACTTCCTTCTTTCTCTGCCTCAGCCTTCTTCACTTCATCCTCCCCCTCCTCTGATTTCTCATTGGACTGTATTGTTCTCCTCTCATTGTTCTTCCATAGATGAATTATTTCTCCCTTTTTATCGTTAGAACTCTAAATATCCAGCACATTTACACGAGACTCAATGTCCTGCTGCCTCAAATTCAGGTTTTTTGGTTGTGGTTTTGGTGGGGTAGATATGACATCAATAAAGGAATTAATAACTTATTCCTCTATTAAGCCTGTGTTGATCATCAAGATATGGGGATTTAGTGGTGGTACATTTTAGGAGTTGGGTAAAGGGTTATTTTGGGTATTTAGTTTTTTGGTTTCTGGGTCGATTATTTTGCCTGAATCAATCAAATCTTGAATCTCGTGCTTCAGGCAAATGTAGCTTTTTGTATTATGCCCAATGTTCTGGTGGTACTTACAATATAGTTTTGGGTCGGCATTTGGGAAAGGAGGTCGTTTAGGTAAGGGTTGTATAAGGTTATTCTCAATAAGCTTTTCTAGAACTTTTAAGAGGGGTCTTTCCAAATTAGAAAACCTTCAGGATTACCTAACTGTATTGATCTATACATTACTACTCAACCCGACTCTACCGCCAGACCCAAACCCTTCTCTATTCACAGATCTTCTACTAAAGAACTTCTTTTCTTATGTGAGGTCTGATTCTTTCTATACTCCAAACCTGTACAACTCCTTAAAGTTTTGAATCCCTAAATCCCTCAGTTTCTTGGAAATAGGGAGTACACACCCTTCTATAGCTATTACCGGTTGATCAGATTCTGCAGGTCGTTGCTTTATTTGTACTAACTTGGCTCTCCACCTGATCAAATTATTCGTAAAAGATTAATTGAATTTCTACTTCAGGTTCTACAAGTCTCTCAAAGAAGCCTCTATCTGAATATTGAGACTATATTGCTTGATGAATGCAATGCATAGTTCCTCCCAATCAATTTGAACACAGGATTCTAGCATATAATACCATCTGCTGGGTGCTCCTTCTAAGGATAGAGGGAACTGGTTCACAATCTATGCTTTAGTCAATTCAGTCATCTTTATGTGGGTCACATATTGCTTTAAATGAAGGTGGGGGTCTTCTGTGCTGATGAACTTCTTTTTGTCAAGAAACTTGAACTTCCATGGTAAGGGATCATTATCCTTATCCAGGCTCAGCTCGGAATAGCTCATTAGGGCATCGATCCCTTTTTCCTTCATCATTAACTGCATTTGAGCCATAAACTTGACAACATCTTTAGCCTAATCTAGCTTCTCTATATTTCCTGGGGCATCCTCTCTCTACTAGATAATAGGTTTTGCCAATACAGTCTGCTGATAATCTTTTACCTCTTGCCTTTTAGGAGCCTCGACATCCAAATCAAAAGGTCGAGGTTGAGGTGTTGGTGGTTGGGGCATTAGTGGTTGTGGTACTTGCGGTTCCCCGTAATTGTACCCATCATTTCCCCTATAATTTCTCTCATGATTGCCCTAGATTGTTTCAGCCATTTTAGCTTTCAAATGTTCCTTGAAGGCTTTAATGTCAAATTTTGCCATCTTGATCCCTTTACAAATTCTAACCAGACAACCTGTGTTAGATTATTTCCAACTGGCAAACTATTGTGATTTTATATCTGCAACCATAGGGGGTCAGAACTATGTATGGCATGTATGCATGAAATGAAAACCTATTGGCAAAAATAAGAAAAAAGAAACATATATGCACGTATCAGAGGACAAAAATAAAAAGCTCTCTAACGGTATCTCCACCCTTATTTCTCTCGCACACGTGTTTAATGGAGAGTTCCTTATCCTAAGATTTTATTTTGGGTTTGATTATTAACGGGGGATAATAAAATTGATGGATGCAAGATAACTCTTAAGACGGTACAAACAAGTGGCAATTCCTCTAAATAATTCCAAGGTCCATTTTAAACGAGCCAAGAACAATATCGAAAGCTCACCTTGTTAAAATCCCTTTAGAATGGGCTAATAATAGGTATGAGAGGCCCATCTTTGTCAAGGTTTATTTGAAATGGGCTTAGGCCTTTATTTAAAGGATTACCATATGGTATAAAACACATGCATTTGGAAAAAAAACCTAATGGAAATTGCTAGGTCATTTATATGAGTTGAGTCTTGGGTAATAAGCTTCGACTCCCACAGCTATATACATCCATTATGTCTCCTCACTTAAGGGTCCGTACGATGTGGATAGGTAGGTACATGTCATGAGTGACAATAATTAAATACCTCACCACTAAGTTTGAATGAAACACAACCAGCAAAGCAAAAATTATTATCGGTTTATTTGGGACTTGGAGTGCATTGTGTGAAAATGTATAATGAATGCAAAATTTGCAAAAGAAATAAAGAAATAATCAAAGATGATAAATTACAAAACACTTGGAATCAGTTTCTCTATCCCCAGTGGAGTCGCCATTATAGGTTACAGTTTTTGTCGCATTCCCAAGTGTTGGCGACCATGGCACTGTGTGAGCTCGAGGCTCAATAGGAAATACATAGTGGGTTTGGGGCTCAAAATGGAGATGGAGTCACCACCTGGATGAAAGTCGAGACATACTATACAACAATTGGATTCCACGGAGGTTCCCAAAAGCCATCATCAGATATCGGGTTCAGAAACTAGGTATGGGCTTTTGGAATGCCTCCCAACCTTACGATTAGCCTCCATGTATGTTTTATATTTTATTACCTTTGATTATTAATTTATTTTCTTATTGACATGCAAATCGCAATTGGTTTTCAATTTTATATTTCATTCCAAATTTGCACATTAGTCTCATTTTATGCTTAAATCCCCAACATTCAATCATAAATAAATAAATAAAATAAATGAAAATAATTTACAACCATTCATTCCAAATAAAAGGGGAGAGGGATTAAAGATTACAACTTTTGGTGTAAATAAATATAAAAATACTAAAAATAAACCATACATAAACCAAAAATAAACTAATTAATTATGCAAATTATTACTTTAAAAACAATAAATAAAGCAAACATCTAGTGATTAAAAATCACCAAATAATTTCTGCAACATATACAAGTTAATTCCATACAATAACAATAATAATATTTACAAATCATTAATACATAGTATGCACAAAAATAAATGATAATAAACTCATAAACTAGTCCACTAAATATTATAAAAAAGGGAAATAACATGGGAAGAGTATCAATCAACGTAGGAATCATGCATAATCTAAAAAAAATCATAAATTAAACACGAAAATTATATCAAACATGCAAAATACGAACGAAAAATCAAAGCATGATCAAACAAGACTCTATCAAAGAGGCGATGTCTTTTCAAAGAGGCGTCGCCTCCTGACCAAGAGGCGATGCCCCTGTCGCCTTATTATGAAAGGGGTGACACCTCTATAAAAAGACATCACCTTTTCAACAGAGGCAGGAACACTCTACATTTCTTACATCCTAAGAAACACGACGATCATATAGATAAACAAGAAATAAATGCGAATATACAAATATTAATAATCAATATCCAATATCTCATGCAACCATACTCCTCTATAAGGTTAAAATAAGTAATATAACAAAAAACACAAAATAACAACAAATTAAATCTTTTAATGAAGATAAAAACTCAAAGCTTAAAAATAGAGAAACTCACTGACTTGGACGTGGCTGATGCTCCTAACTAAGCCCTCAGAGCTTGGTTGATAGAGGAGTGGCCTTGAATGCAAGGAAGGTTCTCTCTTCTTCTCAAGAATCAAGTCCTTTAAGCTTCAAAGCCCCTTCCTCTTCTTCTTCCTCCTTTCTTCCTTTCTTTTTTTCTTTTCCTTTATCTTTTCTCTCTATTTTTTTTCCAGGAGTTTTTTTTAAAACAACTAGCCAACCTCTTCTCTTTTTTTTACACATTCCCTTTTAAAGCCTCTCTTATTTTCTCATTTTTCAAATTCCCAAAAACCCATTCTCACCCTCTCTCATTGCCCTTTTTTCATTCCTTAGGCTTTTTCTGCCTTTTTTCCTTTTCTTTTACGTCCAAAAATGACCAAATCTCAGCATGTGAACTTCTAACCACTGCAATTAATGACATTTAATATTGCAGAAAGTGGGTGTGATGAGGCGGTGCCTTTTTGATGAGGCGTCGCCTCACTGATGCCTCACTGATGCTTAAAGTGAAGAGGCGATCGCCTCTTTCACCTGGGCCAAGTCAAGGCCCATGGGTCAAGAGGCGATGAACTTGGGCTTTGGTTTAGTGTTTGGGCTTTTAGAGTTAATTTTAGTAGAGTCTTGGGCTCCTCTTGCATTCAAAATTCGAACTTTCTCATCATTAGACTTTCGTTGCAGGCCAATTAAATTGACAGCGTCCACAATATTATGTCATCCATAAGGAAATAAAATCCTTCAATCACCTCATTTAGAAAAAAGAAAAAAAAAATAGTGCATAATTTAGAATTTAGGGCTATCATTTGAGACAAATAAATATATTATAGGAAAAACAAATTTTCTTATGTTAATCATTGAGAAAAGAATGCAATATCATTTACAAGGAAGAAATTTTGGATCTATTAGTGATTGAAAGAAAATTGGAAGCCTTTTACAGAAATGTGTCTTTACCATAGGTAACTCTTGATACAATATCTACTTCCATTTTTTTTTTTTTTTTTTTTTTTTTTGTCTTTGAAAGAATTGTGGCACCTGCACCATTTGTAAATGACCTAGGTCTGTTCCCCTGTCTCTTCATGGTACGCTCCCCTTTTTGGGCGAGGTCTGGGCCACGGCAGCAACTTTTGATGTTTTCTGCGTTTAAAACCATATCTTAAAGCTGGTTACCTGCTCCAAGCGATCTTCCAGCCCATGTCTCCTGTTCAAAGAGACCTCCTCCGCCTTCTCTTTATATCCGCCTTCTCTTTATATCCACTTTGGAGCAATTTTTTGTCATTTTAATTTATATTGGTTGTTTCAGGAATTCCTTGGCAGTGTATCATTCAGGGCTCCCCTTTTCATTTTTGCTCTTGATGGAATCTGACCCACTAGATTTGGGGCTTCCCTTTTCGTCTTTTGATCTTCTCTCTTATAGGCACAGTTTAAGATGGGCATTGTGTTTTGTTTCTTCCAATTCCATGGAAAATATCTTTGCAGGTAAAAAATGGTAACGAGTATAGAATTCGCTTGGGTGGTTAAATATTATCAACTGAGATTTGGGTCAAATGCATGTGCAATTCGCATGCAACCGTTTTGAAAATGCAGAGTGCCACTGCGATTCTTTCCTTGTGTTGCATGCTGCCAGTTGGTCAGTCTTGTGAGAGATAGTATCCAAGCATATATTTCTATTCTTGTTTTTTTTTTCTACTTGTTTCTTTCTTGTCTTTGATCCTATTACAGTATCAAGTGATTCCTTGTAGAAGAATCGCCATTTTAAGCATATTACTACCGAGCAGTCGGCAATTTTTTTGCCATCAACTGAGGCATTATCTAAAACTCTCTGAGCTTATCCGTTGTGTAAATCTCTACACCATGACAAGCTTTATAACTGTCAAAATCACTACGTCAATATAATCAAGTAGCGGGTGCAAGGGTGGCACCTCAATTATATGCAAAACTCATAGTTTCTTTTGTTGATACCTGTTATATGTTTCAAATCATTTTCCAATTTCCATTACAAATCTTGTAAAGAAAATCATATTGAATTGACATCTTTCTTCTCCAGAGCACTATAAATCTTCTGGTGACTGATATTCACATCATTGGATTAGCTTAGTAGGCGAAAAAGAATACCTGACAAGTCAATTCAAAACTAATCAAACAGAAACAGCAGAAGACATTAACACATTGCTCACTAATTTAAATTGGCAGATAGAAATCATGAAAACATGTTAGTTTCGGCCCTTAATTATCTTATTATGTTATTGTTGTCTGCCTTAAAATGACTAATCTTGGGCCATAGCACGTGGATGGGTCAACGATCAGGATCTTCTAGCTTGCAGGGGAGGATATATAAACAGAGATGAAAAGTCTTCTCATCTTTTATCTAAGAATTTGTTCTGCTAATCAAAAAAACACATCTGAAAATAATGCGTTGTCCTTTTTCTTAGATGACTTTTCTTTAGATTGCATCAGAAGATCAAAGACGTCGATACAGGCATAGAAGCAAAATCATCTGGCTTGTAGTACTGCAGGAACTCTCCTGGTAGGTGTGTGTTGTTCCACATCAAGCCTAATTTTTTCAAGAATCTGACCATCTTATCCTCTTTAAAAGGCAAAATGGCCCACGAAAATGTCGTATCATAAAAAGCTCACTAATTTTGCTTCGCAACAAAAAGGAAAAAAAAATATATATATATATAGGTAGCGTATGGTAACTTTGTCGCTTGCATTGTTTTTGAAGTACTTATCAGGGATAGTATATTTTGTGGGTAATTTACTAACACCTTCTTAATATTTGTTCTAATTTATTAGTTTATTACTGTAGTTTTAAAAGTTAATTAAATACACTCACATTTAATTTTATTATCCATTTTTCCCTTTCTTTAACTTTATTTCTAGATTTACAATAAAAATATTAAATCTAAGAGGTATTTAGTACGAAAAAAATTAATTAAATTGAACTTAAAATGATTATTAATTGAATTTTAAAAATATAATTACGGATTTAGCTAATTAACCCATATTTTGTCCATGAGTTGGCTTATGTTTCTTGGAATACAGCACGGTGAACATTGCCAAAAAGATATTGGGAATCAGTATCCGTTTTGCATTTTGCTGGAAGACTTCAGCTTTTTTCAGTAGCCTCTGCACCAACATTCTTATTTTTTCAAAAAAAAAAAAATTCAGGTTTTGAGTTATTTTCGCAATGGGCACACGTGACTGTTCCATTTGAATCTCCAGCTTTTCTTTTCTTTTATGTTCTCTTTTTAGTCCTTTCCCCATGGGCAATAATTTATGGTCTCAAAGTTTGATGGAGGCCGGTGATGGGGTACCTTACCTCGAATCAGGATCATCATCAGTTTGTTAAAAGATGAGCTTTTACTTATATGCTCATTAACATGTCCTTTTAATTCTGATCACATTATATATATTGCCTTATTGGTGAATAATTCTGATCTTGATGCTGCGTTTATTGTTGTTGAGATCAGTGTTGTAAGATAAATTAAACAGAACAATAAAAATGAATGAGTAGCCACAAAGGCTAGAGATGATCCTGTGTTTAACAATGTTGATAGAAAAAGGTGGTATCGTGGTTGTAATGATTATATCATCATGGATATATACCTATGGGGCTATTACTAGTGATAATTTAACTTAGGCCTAATACATTATAACTTCTTGACAGTTTATATCAATTTATCAGCTGAATTTACAAATTTTTTAAAAATAAAAATTTATCAAACGTTGAATACAAAGATTGCCAGTGTATTGAAATATAAATTAAATTTAATAAATATTAGCATTGTTGGCATCACGATCTCACCTAGGATTGAGTCTTCCACTGTCTTTCTCAAAATTGTAAATGGTAGTAAAAACATTAATTTTTTTTAACAATTGTTATAAATATAAAAAGATGAGAATTCAAATTTTACTCTCTTCAATTAAATATTTATACATTTTATCATTTTGACTACTCATAATAACATATTTAAAGAATATAAATATAATATTGAGAAATATATTTTTCTTTTTTAACATCGATAATTTTCTAAGTATATACATAAGTTTGATTTGAAGGGCGGTCACAAAGATGATAAGTTGAATTGAGAGTAAGAGAGAACTCACGTCACATGCAAGAAAAATTTCAAGCCATAAAAAAAGTTGTCACGCTCGATCGTACTCATTTTATGTGGTGCAAAATGTTCATCATTTATTGTTATACATGCACAGCCGACTTTTGGTTTTAGACCTCTAGACTAGTGAACTGTTTTGCTGTTTTGATTCATGTGGTCTGTTAGTTTTGCCGATGTCCTGTGAATGGAGAGTGATCATTCAGAAAAGGGTACTATGCTTTTTTCACTATTTCTTGCTTTGATTGATTTGGGTTACTTGGTTGCTTCTGTTAAGTCATGTCTGCAAGCAATTAAAAGACCAGAAATAAAGATCAAAGATGGACCCAAAAGATCATATTTATCATTATTTTGGTAGCGTTAGAACAATTGCTAGAGACGTAGACATGCCTATCCTTCTCAACACTTTGATTCTTTGCTCTTTGATCTATCCCTTCACTTCCCTGTTAGCCATTTAAAGAGGATTCCCCACTGCATTGATTGAGCATTTGTTGGCACAGAAAGGCTGGCATGATCTTTTCTCTGTACACCTACAAGTACATACTAGTGGGTTTTTTCTCAATTTTACTAACCGACAGGTCTTATTATCTCATTACGATCACATCTTTTGTTCTATTAACAGAAGAAAATTCATTATATATAATGGAGAGCATCCAAACCCCAATATGTTTAATATATCAATATTTACCCATTATTAGAACTTTTTTTTTTTTTTGAATTTATACAATTTGTGGTGCTCCGAAATTAAATCTATATTTTTCTTCACTGCTGATATTAAAAGTACATTAAACTATAACAGTCCTATTTAACTTGGATAACACAACCTATAATCTTTTAAGATAATAAAATGAGTCATATTCAGTAATATATCAGAATTTAAGAGTCCTGATATGCATGCTTTAGAACTCAAATCCATTACCAAGAAATTACAAGTGCCCCACCCTAACTGTTTGTGCTAAGGCTCATTATTAGTTTTTCTCACTTCATTATTCAACTTTCCTGCAAATTACCACAAAGTTCTTTTAAGATTTTACTTACTAGAATATTAAAACTGATAATTTGTTCAATAGTAAGTAGAATTTATATTGGTAGCCATGGAAACCCAATACAGCTCAGCTAGTCCCATTTAGAGGAAGTTTGAGAAACTGATAATTTGTGATTTCTTACACGTCAAGAAAATAATGAGAATTCATAGCCAAAAAGGGGCAATTGGACAAGGGTCGGATCCTACCTGCAGTGAATCGGGCCAACAGTCTGACCATAATTTTTGGTATTTAGTATATATATTTTTTTCATTTTTCTTTAATGAACTGCTTGGGTTGGGTTCATCTAAGTGGGATATACACGCCTAATTCTGGTGGCTGGCTGCTTTTACAATACCTTTGCATTACTTTACTCAACCTATATATTAAAGAATCTCTTTACACATTTATCTTAACAGCATAAAAGATCAAGTAAATAACTACTCAAAAAATTCAAACCCTTCCTCTTATAAATGCATTTGTATACGAAGACAAAAAGTGTATTAATCCGTTTGCAACATGAGGTAAGATAGATATTTGCACCATAATAATTTTTTTTCTCATCTAAAGAGACCACTATTCCATATTCATAATGGCTCAAACTAATTTGAATTTCAAGCAGTATAAACTCACAAATAAGTAAAAAAATTTCAGTATCTATTCTTTTTATTAATATCACTGAAACCTGAAATAAATTTCTTTCCACTTAAATCAATAGATATTGATTACATCATAATTAATTTGACAATAAAACATATTTTTAATTGAAGCTCAAGCTCACAAAATTCACAGAAGAAGAAAAAAGAATATCACAATAAGTAATAAAATGCTCTCATTAAAGAAGAAAATATAAGAAAACTCTTGATAATGTCATTAATATATCCATTCTTTTTACCAAAAAAAATTTGGTAGGCATCTAAAAAAACCTTAATCAACACAAATTAATAATATTAATAAAGAAATACAGTCAAGGATTAAAGATTAAATTTCCACATTTGCATTTCCAACTCATTGGCTTGTAGTTGGAAGCACCATCTCCCCTTGCATAGGCAATGTTGGAGAAAGTAGTGGTTGAGTAGTTCCTGTTGCCATGATTAACTTGAGGATTTGTAGGCACCTGAATAGCCTCACAATGCCCACATGTGCTGCACCTTCTCTCACATCTTGGCGGTCTTGAACCTATCTGAGATCTCGTTAACATCTTTTCTTCATTTACTGTCTAACCATAATTAATTAAGCACAAAATCAATTTTCATCACTTGCCAAAAATTATTATCCGAGTTAAAATAATGAAGAATATAGAAAAGAAGAAAAAATGCCTTACGTGTTTACCTGTGAAAAAGTAGTAGATTTTGGAGTAGCTCTACCTGCAACAGTACCATAAACAAAAAGAAAGATTAATTTTTCACTTAAAGATAGCAAAAAATAAAAAAATTCAAGAGAAACCCTTTTACCTTCTGCCTTGAATCTAACTTGGGTTGAGCTTGAAATCAAGAGAAAGAGGAACGAAATAGTAAAAAAGCCAAGTCTTTGACACAAAACAAGATTGTAACTACAATGCCCCATTCTTAAAAATATAATTGGCAAAACTTTGTAGAGAAAGGAGGTTCAGAAATCAGAGTTGAAGAAGAGAATGGGAAGTGAAATTATGTGTATACATATATATATATATACAAGAATAGAATGATCATGAACATATAAGAACCTGAAAAGTGTGTTGTAACAGAAGAAGAAAATCAGTGATTGAATGACACATTATACACGTACGTATATATTAGTAAGCTGCCTTTCTTCTCAAACTATGAATCATGAGGTGATGGAACGAGGGAGGACAAAACAGAAGTGCAGGGACAGGCTAAAAAAGCAACCAAGAAACAATAAAGCTCGAAACCCCCAACAAGGGAAAGAAGCTAAAATCTTGGTTTTTGAGCCCTCAAAAGCAAGAGCAATTCTACCTCTCTACTCTATTATTTTTTTTTGGAAATGACCTCTCTACTCTATTTGAAACAAAGAAAAATGTTCAACTTAATTAATACATACTTATACGTGGAGAAAGATAAAAAAAAAATTCCAAAAATCAGATAAGCAAATACTGATAGATCATATAGTAATGTAAGGATATTCATTTTTGTCGCCACCCGCGATGATGAACATTCGCCATAATTTTTAATTTCAACTATATATATATTATTTGATTAGCTTTGTATTTAGAGGGCAGACATATAATTTTAAAAAAAAAATCATGCTAACGACCCACTACACGCATAATTTTTCATAATAATAATATATAATAATAGAAGAAAGAGATTGAGGGTAATAGTAGTGGAGTGTTTGTTAGCACTTAGCATAGTGGATGAAAGAAGAAAAGAAAATAAAGGACAACAAGACCCAAAACAGAGAAAAGAAAAACCATAAAATTCCATAACAGATACTGAGATATCATAAGTTTCTCACAAACTGACATTTCATTACAGCTGTGATTATTTTGGGTTATCGCTTTCATTCATTCACAAAATTAATGTTATATTTACGTACTACTGCCTTACTTTTTTTCTTTTGGGGTTTCTTGTAAAGGTTTCGGACTTAGTTTTTGCCAACTTATCACGCCACATATATATATATATATATATATATATGCACACACATATGAAGAGGAAATATGTAAAATTATAAATTAGATGTGTGTTCGCATTTTAAGCAGGAAATTACAATATTTACTTGTATTGAAATAAAAATATAAATTATATTAACGCAATTTAAGAATTTTTTAGAGTGTAAAAAATATATATGGGAGACTTATCTATATGAATAAATATTTGAATATAAAATTTGTTAGAGGATAAAAAAAATTAATATGTAATTTCTTGTATTTGATAGAAATTTGGTATTTATAAAATTGAATAATTGATAAAAATTTAAATTTGAAAAGGAATAAAAAGCTGAATATAAATTTTTTTTCTAAAATATATTAGTCAATAAAAAACAAAAGATGCCATTTTTTATAAACGTTTTTCTAAAGTATATGACTGTTGAAAAAATTAAAATAAAAGACACCACATTTTGTAAATGTTAATATGCATGACTTCCAATAAATAATAGATTAGTGGATATCTGGAAAAAAAAAATAGTGTTATGTCTCAATTCTTAGTTAATTTCTTCTATGTGCTTCTCCTTTTAATATATACTAATTAATAGCCCGCGCATAACATGAATTTTTTTTAAAAATAATTGTAATACATATAATATTTGGTTGTTATATTCCATAAAAGAAAATTTGTAAAAATCTTTAAGGCATAGCTTTGAAATTGGATATAATTGAAGCATATGTATATATATTTTTTTATTCTAGTAGTTTCTTCTAAAATTTCTATAAATGGTATCCAATCTACTATTATAATTGATTTTCAACCATTTTAAATTGCATATAAAAATGAAAATGACATGTGGATATCCAGCTAATTTTTTTATTGATATGTGTTGTTGATAATATGAAAAGAAAACAATATTATATTTTCTCCTAAATTATTTGAATCGATATTATTCTATAAATTTTTCTTCATAATTCCTTGATATATGTGTACAGCAAGTTGAACAATTTAAATTTACAAATAAATAAATATTGATTATCTTTTAATAGATATTAAAGAGAAATGAATGTAAATAAATACATATTTGTATATAGAAAATGTGTATTTGAACAAATGCATATACATAAAATGAGAAAGTAAGTGACTGCTTGCAAATTAAATGCATAGATATGATAATTTTCAAATAAAAAAAGAAATGACAAATATGTTATTACAATTTATTATATTATAAGTTTTTTTAATTAAGAAAGGCTAAGTATATAAATCTATGTAACTTACATGAATTTACTAAATAGAAGGACAGAAAACTTGCAGAAAATATGAGTGTAAAGATTTTTGGAGTAAATAAATTGGTTTAAAAAGATAACAAACGGATTTTTTTTTTTTTTTTTTTAATGAATAGACACTTTTTCATTAAGTTATCTGTGGAAAAAATGGAGGAAATAAGAAGAAAATGATTTAAAGATAACGAAAGAAAGGTTTTTATGAATTGACACCTTTCCATTAAATTGTCTATGAAAAAAGGGAAGAAATAATTTATTGTCAAGTGCCATAATATGGTGTGAAAATGTATTATGTTTCTCCTTTTAATATATATATAGAGATTAGTAAGCAAGTGAACAAAAAAAATTTAAACTCCTAATAGTAAATAAATTACTAAACATGTACTTTTTTTTTTTTATTATTATTAATAAATAAAGTACAAAATAATAGATATTTATTTATATAATAATTTGATATTAAATAAATATAGTTATAATCCATTGAAATTTTGATAAATCTTTTATTTAAATAATTATATGATACTCCTTCAACATTTTTTATAAATAAATTTTTTCTCAATTATAAAACCAAATTTATAGAAAATATGTTGTGTAATTATAAAATAATAAAAAATTATTAGTTATTTTTTATAAAAAAATTTAAAAATAATAAAAATTTATATTTTTATTTAACAATTTATTATTACAATCTCATTAAATTTATAATTAATTATAACTTTAATAAAAAAAATTCATCTAAATATAACACTTTATTGCTTTAATATTTTTTTCATATTACTACTTTCATTCACTCAAAAATTAATTTAATATAGTTTTAATTTCAAATAATAAATAATTGATAAAGATTAATTAATTGAATTTTAACTTTTTTATTAAATTTTATAAAAATATTTGAAAATGATATTTATACCACTTTTTTTTATATAGAAATACAATAAAAAAAATTATATGCTCTATTTTTTAAAATATGATTATAGATACAAGATAAATAAAAAAATTTAATTAATTTAATTTTAATTATTTATTCAATAAAATTTAATTTAATAACTTTTTAAAAATAGTAAGAGTATTATTTTATTTATATGTCAATTTAATTTTTCAATCTTGATAGTATTACATTATAATACAATGATTTACTAAATGTTAACAAATTTTATGTTAAAATAACTATATAATACCCTTTCAATATTTTTATCTTAATAATAATCTAATTTTACAAACTTGATAGAATTATAAAATAGTAATTTATTATATTCTTTACGAATTTTCTCTTTAAACACAACAATCTCTCAACATTTTTTATGTTAATATATATATTTTCATAATTAATTATTTTATAAAAATTATGAATTTTAATTTTAATTATTTACTTATTAAATTTAATTTGTAAAACTTATAAAATTATATTATTTAATTTAATTTATAGTCGAAAATATAAAAGTATACCTATTTAAAATAGAAAAAATATATATTTTTAACAAAAGTACTACTAAAATTTTAATGAATTTAATTTTTATTAAAAATAAAATAGAAGTTAACCTAATTAAAATAGGAACATATTTTCAATTAAATTATAACTACATTTTAATTGATATAATTTGAGTAGAAATAAAATAGAAATTAACCTTATTAGAATAGAAAATATACTTTCAATAAAATTAAAATTACATTTTAATTAATTTAATTTAGTTTTTATTAGTAAATGACTAAATTGTCTATTTTGTATAATATTGAGTGAAGACTCTTTTATAATTTTATCTATACCCCTCCCCATCTTCTTTATATATATATATATATATATTGGATAATTTAGTTATTTATTAATAAAAATTAATTAAAGCTTAATTTTAATTTAATTGAAAATACATTTCTTACTCTAATTAAGTCAACTTCTATTTTATTCTAATAAAAATTAAATTATTTAAAATATAATTATAATTTAATTGAAAGTATGTTTCGTACTTTTTACGATTAGTTCAAGTGGTAAAATATTTTATGTAGAGCAAGAATTGAATCCCCTCTCCCTCCCCCTCATGGTGTTGAGAATTAAACACATCATCTATTTGTTCCAAAAAATATATTTACTATTTTAATTAGATTAATTTTTATTTTATCTCTAATAAAAATTAAGTTAATTAATATTTGAATAGTAATTTTGTTATATATTTACTTATATTTATCTAATATAAATTAAAATTAAATAATATAATTGTATATGCCTTATTAAATTAAAATTTAATAAGTAAATTATTAAAATCAAATAGTATTATATAATTGTTCAAATAAAAAATTTATTAAAATTACAATAAGTTACTAGATTATAATAAAATAATTAAAAATTAAAATGAAATATAATTAAAATGTTATAATTCATTTTATCATTAAAATGTTTTATAAATAAATAACATTTTTATTATTTTTAATTTTTTTTACTATTTACTATTATAAGTTTAAAAATTATATTTTTACATATGATTGTTCTAGCAGTGTGTCTACATATGTCATTTAATTTTAAATATATAATCCCTTCATATATGCTAAATTTAACTAACATATGACACAATAATTCAACAAACTCGCATATAAATTAGAGAAGAATTTAAAAACTAAGTTAAGAATACATTATAAAATTCCGAAGATTAGGTGAAAATATAAAATTAATATAGAAATTCGGTTAATTTTACATATGTAATCTAACATGGGATTAATTATTGCAATTACTGTTACTTTTATTCCCAATGTGAGTGGAGGTTTTGAATCGGAGACCTCCTGCTCAGTGTCTACACAGCTCAATCCACCTCAAATGGGATTTAATATTATTATACTTTTATTAATAAAATATATATATTTTTTATTAAATTAAATGTACTATTCTGAAAATTGATAAAAGTTATAACATATTATATATGATCTATAAAGTGTCATGTACGTAGTATGTATTTGGGTTCAGGAAATTGGGTGTCACTGAAGACAAGAGAAGAAAAGAAAATAAAGGATGTAAATGGTGCTCAGCTCAGAACCTGCAGGTTGGTATTCCATACAGATATGCATATATATATTCTTCTCCTCGTATCTCTCTTCAATCATGTCACTGTTATCACATGTGATACGCCCATCTCACTCGATCCCCTCATAATGCAATGCAGTGCGCCCACTACTACTGCTGCAAAGTTTTTGTCTTTCATATAAAGTCTTTTTCAATTTTAGTTAAATGGGTAATTTCTATGTCTGCAACCTCTATTCCATTTAAAGGGTGTGCATTAGTCAGCTTGATTTGATTATATTACTAATATATTTAATATGGTTCAGCTATATCATTTGATTTGATTTTATCATATTATTAATATATTCAATATGGTTCAGTTACATACAGTTCCATTTTGGTTCAATTTTATCAATTTAGATTTTGGAATTTTGAACTTATTGGTTTTTATAATTTTACACTATTTTTATAATATTTAGGAGATTTATTATTTTTAATATTTTATACTTAATTTATTTATTAATTTTTTAGAAAAACAACCAAGCCAATTATTGAAATTGAAATTAAAGAACTTTGATTTGAATTTTTTGAATTATATAATTTGGTTATGTCTAATTTTTTAGAAAACTAAAATTATTGGTCTAATTTGAAATATAAGTGCTAAATCAATCAAATCCAACCATGGATATTCATTAAATTAATAATATTTTTGGTTGTTCGGTTTAATTATATTTATAACCTTTAAAATTGAATCGGATTGAAAATATGTTAGTTTCACAAAATTAAAACTGAATAAAATTATTATATATTAAACCTAATTCCACTATATTCTGCTACATTCAAAGCTTGAATATTTTTTTATCCTTCTAGTTTGTTGAATTAGATTAAATTAAATTTTTTTCAAATATTTATTATTTGAAATAATAAGGAGCTTAAATTATCAAGTCAACTCTCAAGTTCGAGCTTATATGTGAAAAATAAGTATTGAAAGAATTTTTTTTTCTCTTATAAACCCACCTAACTCGATTTATAAAATAAAGCAGGATATAATTACGGAATATTGAGACATTAAATAAATAAATAAAATTATTTCTGTTGGTTTTTAATGGAAGGGATTGCTAGGCTGAGCCAGGTGAAGTCCAATATATTGAGTCCTGCTCGGCTTGTCATTAGGTCCATATGTAATAACCAATCAAAACTCAGGCCTAGTCCATGATTTATGGAACATTTCCAAAGATACTCCCATTTTAAATGTTGTTACTAAATTTTTATTTTTTATAAATTTACTCTATCATAATTATAAGAGTAATTTTTATATTTTAAAAAATATACCAATGTTTTTTTTTTCTCTACCTTTTTTTAATAATTTCTTAGCAGTTTTTATTTATTTATTTATTTTTCTCTTATTTTTTACTTTTTTTTTATAAATTTTTTTATCATTTTTTCTTATATTTTTCTCTTTTTTTTTATCTTACTCTTCTTTTTTCTATTAATTTTTTATTTTTATTTTTTCTCTCTTTTATTTTTAATTTGTGTACTTCCCTTCTTTTTTATTTTTTATTTTTATTTTTTTTATTTTTTTATTTATCTCTTTTGTTTCTCTTTATTTTTTAAATTATTTTGCTTAATTTTTCTTTTTTTTTTTATTAGTGAAGCATTAGCTAATATTTTTTTGAGAATTTTATTTCACAAATTCTTCAAGTGGGTTATAAGAATATACAAAATATTATGGCGAAAATATAAGCAGCTCACATGCATCAAATTTTCTGTACATAATTGATTATTTAAGTTCTTAATTTGTAAAAGATGTAACATTCATTATAATTGAACTAACATAACTATTTCTAAAAAGTGACGATAGAACTTTAGATAAGGAAAATAAAGTTATAATTCAAATTTCTAATGATTTTAAAATAGAATCAATTTTATCAATATATTTCAAGCACAAAAAATATAATTTTAACATTTTTAAGATTTGAAGTAGTCTAATGTGTTGTAAAATACAAATAATGTCTTATAACTTCAAATTAA
The DNA here is from genome assembly GCA_947683625.1 of Mallotus nudiflorus. Taxonomy (NCBI): domain Eukaryota; kingdom Viridiplantae; phylum Streptophyta; class Magnoliopsida; order Malpighiales; family Euphorbiaceae; genus Mallotus; species Mallotus nudiflorus. The sequence goes on from CANTUR010000418.1 coordinate 1,992,600, forward strand.
AGAACCAATCCCGAAATAAATTATAACATAATTTAATAATGTGTCAATAAATGAAAAATGAAGATGGGTGTAGTTCAAATGGTAGAGCACCTGCTTAATATGCGAGAGGTATAAGAATCGGTACCGCACATCTTCATTCTTTTATTAGGTAGCATGTATTTAATTTTTTTTATTTTTTGGTTTACTTTTAGTTTCTGATCTTGTTTTAAAATTAAAAGGAAAGGTGGAAGTATTTTTTGTGCTTCTAGTTCTGATTTAGAAGATGTTGCTGGTTGTGAAAAGGGTGATTATAATTCATAGTTTGTTGAAACTGTTGGTGGTGATGATGAGCTAAAGGATTTTGTTGGGCTATGTTTTGTTTTATTATTTTTGTATCGTTTTGGTTTCTGTTTGGTTTTTAATACTTTATTTTGTGTTTTTTTAAAGGTGATAAGAAATTGTCTGAGGATGCTGGTTTTAATTCCAATATTAAAGATAGTTCTATTAAAGATGGTGTTGATGGTGATGAAGTGTTGAAAGATTCTAATTTAGTGTGTTCTTTTTATTTTATTTTATTTTATTAATTTATGTTGGTTTTGTTTTTATTTTTTAATTTTTGGCTTCCAATTCATTTTTTGTATCCTTTTGGTTTATTTTTGGTTTCTGATTCATTTTTTTGGTATCATTTTGGTTAACTTTTGGTTTCTGATTCATTTTTTCTGATTTTAGTTTTTTTCTTTGGTTTTCAAGAATGTATATGAAAATTTTGGTTATGTCGTATAATATTATCTATTCAGTACATAATATATAAGAGATGATTTGGTCAAATCCACACATGAATTGATCAAGTTAAAATAAATAGACAACAATTATAAATTAGTTATGAGTGAAAGTGTAGCCCAATGAATCAATCAATTACAATCATCAGAAGAAACCTCTTTTCGATGTGAGTAATTGAGATTGGAAGCCTCAATGAATCAATCAATTACAATTATAGAGGCAGACGAATTCAAAGCAAAGCAACCAAAGTATTATATTGGTATTTGAATTCCGGTGACTTAGAAATTTTAGAAACTAAAGCTATTGGTCCATTCGCTATTATAACGAATGAAAATAAGCAGTTGCTGCATTTCCTGCAAGTTAAATATGTATCAGCAACTAAAAGTAAACCAAACGTATTCTAAAATGAACTTGAAATAGATGCCTTTGAATTGTTTCATAAACCAAATGTAAACTAAAAGGATTCTAAAATGAAGAAGGCATATACATTAGTTTTTGATTTTCTAGAGAACTTTAAACAGATGTAATTAAATTGTTTCAAAAACTAAACGTAAACTGAAAGGATTCTAAAATGCAGTAGACATATACATTATTTCTTGATTTTTCAAAGAACTTTAAACAGATGTTATTGAATTGTTTCAAAAACCAAACATAAATTGAAAGGATTCAAAATGTGCTTATACTACATATTCTTATTAATCATCAAGGTATATTGATAGCAAAGAAAAGATGTTAAACCTCTTTTATAAATAAGAAGTAAGGATTTCAAGGACCATGCTTAGAGTGAATATCAAAACAAAGATGAACCTAGATAATAAGTAGATTAAAGCATAATCAAGGCTAAATGAGCATAACAAAATCTTAATAAATTACAAACTAACAAGGGATGGAAAATCCACAAATGCATGCAAAAGTCATAAAGATCAATGGACTTTTGTTAAGTGATATAATCCACTTTGATTTTTCATAAAAAATGAAAAAGCCCAGATGATATTAATCACTTAAGAAAGACATACCCATATGAGCAATCTTCCCAAAACTCATTTAAAAAAAAAAAAAAAAAAACTCCAACAAAGCCATACCAACATTGCATAAAATAATGATCAAAGAATCAAAATTTCAAATAAGATAAACATTTAAAAAAAAAAAAGCTTTAATTAGAGAATAAATAAATAAAAAAAAACCTCACTTGGGTTTCCTTTCCTTTATCTTTTTCCATTGAAAATTAAACCAAAGATTGATGCTTTTAAAAGTGAAGAAAAAAAAAAAAACAAATGCAACAAAGAGAAAAGAAAAGAAAAGATGGGTTATTTTTTCAATGAATTGATTTAAGAAAATATCTGGTTTGCATTCATTAAATGATTTAAGAAAATTATGAATCTGAATAAGAAAACTTACCTTTGATTTGTGATTGCTATTGATTTTTTTTTCTAAGTTGTTGAAATTAGTGAAAAAATGCCATTTATGCAAACCAGAAATCAAGCAAATGAAAAAGAAAAATAAAAACAGTTAAAATTGAAAATCAGCTTTGACTATCATTGGGGAAATCAACTTTGATATGATGTAAAGTGATTCAATTTAGTTTTTTTGAAGAAGAAATCAGTTTTGATGTGATAGAGTGATTATAAGTGAGGGAGAAGGGTGAGGAAAGTGTTTTTGAGCTTAAATATCTGTTGTGGAGTTGAAGAATGTGTTTTTGAGCTGAAGGAGAAAAAGAGGTAGGCTCGTAAATAAAATTGAGAAAGGGGGCATTCACATAAATTTAAAAAACTTAGGATATTTTTGTTGTTTTACTTTTATTTTGGGGTATTTATGAAAAAAAGCCCTTTATTTATTGTTCTATAACTATTACTATCTTTCTTTTAGTTTTTATTTTGGGAAATTATCACAATTAACTAAAAAAAACTAAAAAATATATAAAAATGGCGTTGATTTTTTATTATTTCAAAACTAACTTTTCTAAATAAATATTTTTTCAATTCTCAATTTTATCATTTTTTCAACTAAAAAAAAGCATTCTAAGCATAATCTAGTTCAACAAAATCTTTTTAAACAAAATTTACATTCTTCTTCTCTTATCAATCAAAATCTCTTCTTCAATTGATCAAAATGTCTCAAGTTCAACCTCAACTTTTTTCATCTAGAACAAACAACAACTAGATCTATATCAAATTTCTTCAAGGAACCATAGAGATCAACATTTACAACAACATTTGTAGCAATATCGAATATCAAACTCAGAAATCACACAAATGTCAAGTATGTAACTCATACATATATCATATTTGCCTCCTTCTATTAACAACATAAAACAAAAAATAACATGAAACAAAACTTACAAATAGAAAACAACAAACAAATGGCTTAAGTTATATACCAATTATTTATTATGTAGCATTTATAAAATAAAAATCTGTTAAACATGCCTAACATATTTCTTTGATTTCTTTCCTAATAGGTACAATGGAAATCATACTAGTTATGATCTATCACAAAAGGAAAATGGAATGAAGTAATAGATTATGTTAACTTCTCTTTTACTGAATTTAACCTTCTCCCCAGCACTAGTCGAAGAAGAAGGAGAAACATTCTTCTTAAAAACTCCTATTTTGACAAGAAACACTTTTTGTATAACCACTTTTTCTATAATCTTTAATCATTTCTACTTCTTTCAATATCATAATAAACATAGAAATGCAATGAATTTCAAAAACTAGAATAGAATAACAAAAAAATAATAAAATAGAGAACGAGAAATAAAAAAAACCAAATAAAAGAAGACAAAGTTGAAATGCAAGTTCAAATGAGAAAAATTCACAGATATAAAACCTAAACAAATGAGAAAAACTATAAGAGAAAGTTGAAATGCAAATAAAAAAACAACCATCGAAAAATAGCAAGAGGTATTGAGACAATTAATCATATATCTGCAAATAATCTTCTAGAGTTAAAAATATAGAGTGATCAGGTAGGAATATCTTGGAGCAATAAGGATGCAACCACTCAAGAAATATCTTCTAAATTAGGCAAAGGTGATTATGTTGATGGTAATGATGATCCTAGTGGATTTCAATCACTACAAAGTGATAAGTCTAATCCAACAAATCAGGAGCATTCTACTGCAACAAATATAGAATTATCATAAAAAAGGAAAATAAATATTGTAAATCTTTTGTTAGGCATAATCTTGCAAGTCTTGTAAATATTTCTTCCTTGTAAGCATTACTATAAATATCTTTTGTACAAAGGATTCTTAACTCACGTTGAAGAGAATTAAAGAAAACATATATTGCTCTCTTTTTTTTTTTTTGGGAGGAAGTTGAAATGTAATAAAAAAAACCATCGAAAAATCACAAGAGAAAGTTGTAGAGCTAAGGCCACAAAAGGCAAAAAATGGAAACCAGATAATTATAAAAATTTAAAATAAAAAAATCAGATCAAAGATTAAAAAAATGGATTAAAGGGGTCATCTAATGACAAATTATATTATATACCCTTATCCATATAGCAATGTGGTATATCACACATGCGTAGAGAGAAATGCAGTTAACGTTTTTTTGTTTTTGAAAAGTTAAAGTTGTTAACTTTGTTTTAGTGTGAATCTCTCAAAGATTTTCTCCATTTTTTGTCTTATTCCTTGATTCTTTGTTTGATTCAAAGTTTTTTTTTTGTCTGTTTTCTCCATTCAATTATGTTCTTCTTCTCTATTCAAAGTTTGGTTCTTTATTTTGCGTTTGAACCTTTTTTTTTTTTATCGTGCGATTTTTGTATGCTTTTTTTGTTTTTATTGATTCTGAGATTACTGATGGTTGCTTTTATTGTTTGAATCTTTAGCTATCAGTTAATATGTGTTTTTTTTTTTTATGTTTTTTTTATGTTTGATTTGTTTTTTCTTAGATTTTGTGTGTTTGTTTAGTTATAAATAATAGGTTTATTTAAATAAAACATATAGATTTATTATTTAAATAATACAATTTTACTATGAATGCATTGTAAGTTCATTAGTATTTGTCTATAGGTTCATTAGTATTTGCCTATAGATTCATTAGTAATTGCCTATAAATTCATTAATATTTACCCATATATTAATCAATTTAATAATAAGGTTTATTACTTAATAGTATTATTAATTAATATTATTAATTTAATATATTAACATTAAGTAAAAAATTAAAAATAAATTTATAAAAATTAATAGGTTAATTGGTCAAATAATATACGTTCATTGATTAAATCATGAAGTTTCATTAGTTATCAATTATAAGTTCATAATTTTTTATACTCTATTTCGTTATTTTATATAGATTCATCAATTAAAAAAACTATAAATTTATTAAACACAACATATAAGTTCATTAATTAATTATACACTTCAGGTTTATAATGAGTTCTTTTTTTTCTTTAATCATTTTCTTTGTTTATATATATATATATATATATATATATATAAACAAAGAAAATGGTTAAAGAAAAAAAAAAAGAAAACCGCATAACATGTGATGAAATGAAAATAGTATGAAAATGGATTGACTAGTGAACATAACCAAGCATTTGAAGAATCCTTTACTGAAATCTAAGATGCAAATAGCTTGTAGAAGCAGTGGTATGTTCCAGAACTATATTGGTTGCTTTGTTAAAATATTTTTATTATTATTAACAATAGTGTAAACACAATAATACAAATACTAAAGAAAATGGAATTTAGCATGATGATTTTTCTCAAATGCAGTTTTGGGCAACCTTGACTACAGGGGTAATGCAGAAGCACAATTTAGCCTTCATCAAAAGAAAATTGATAGCAGATGGCTTTGTTTAAGGTCTTCCATTGTTGATGCTAGTTGAAAGACCACATAAAGAGTGGGGCTGTCAAGGATCATGTTCCAAGAAAGTGCTGCCACAGGTAAACTAAAAACCAAATAAGTAAAAAAAAAGCACAATTTTCAGATCACACACGTAATGAATTTCTGATCCATATTATAATATAAACAAAAATTCATGATATAAAAATTCCTAATGAAATTCCGCTTTTATTTTCTCCATTCTATTAATTGCCCAACATGCTTGGATTTTTTTTTTTGCCTATTTCATGTTCGTATATATGATATATATTTATTAGTATTTGTAGACAGTGGGGTTTAGTAAGCGCCCAAGTGTTTGGCGACTACGACATTGTGTGGGCTTGAGCCCCACTAAGAAATACGAAATAGGTCTTAAAGCCTACTTGGAGATAGAGTCACTATCCGGATGAAAACTGTGACACACTATTTAGCAACTAGATCCCATAGAGATTCCCAAAAGCCGTTATTAGAAATTGGATTTAAAAACTGGCTATAAGCATTTGAATGTCCACCCAACCTTGCGGTTGGCCTCCGTTTACGTTTTGTAATTTATTCCCTTAATTATGCAATGATTTCTTTGTTATCACATGGATTGCAAAGTCCTTCAAAAATTATTGCATTTTATAATTAGACTTGGATTTGCACATTAATTAAATTCATGCAACTTGTCCCAACATTCACCACAAATAAAATAAAAATTATAATTTACAACCATACATTTCAAATCAAGTGGGGAAGGGATTAAGAATTACAACGCTTGTGTGAAAAATAAAAATATAATAAATTGAAAATAAACTGAAAATAAAATGCTTGATTTAAGTAAAAACCTCTCAACAACTAATTAATGGGATAAATAATTGATGATTGAAAATCACCGATAAATCCTTACAACAGACAAGATGTTAGTTCTTTAGAATACATAAAGATCTTACATAAAAATTCACAAAAATCAACTCAAGAAACTAGTGAATAAACAAAGATTCAAAGCCCCAAAAAGTGATTGTTAAACTTTTAATTTGAATAGTATTGTGGGGATCATACAAAATAGACTTGAGTGGTTAAGGCCTATACATGCATGGGAATGCTATAATATACATACAAAATGAAACAAAGTCATATGAGACTCTATTAGAGTGACGATCGCCTCTATGAAAAAGCGATTGCCACATGGCAGTGAGGCGATATGACTAGGCCAAATAATGAACTCATGTAGATCTGCTGAAGTGGAAAGGTGATCACCCTATGGCAATGAGGCAATTTGAGAGGTGATCGCCTAATGAATAGTCTCGGATGACTTTCAAACCGAAAAATCTTTGGTTTCAAGTAAGGATCTACTATTAAAAGCAAGCTAAATGCACAACTACACATAAAACTTAAGGAATCACGGTAACAACATGTAATAACCTGAGTTTTTAAATTATTTTATATTAAAATAGGATATGCAGTGTTAATAATTTTAAAATAATAATTGATTATTTCATTATCTTGAAAAAATTATTATTGTTATTATTTTACGTTTAATTAATATTTATTACATAAATAATTAATATTTATTACGTAAATACATGTCTTTAAGTTATTATTTCGGGAAATAGTATTTTATTAATCTTTAATTTGGTGCCTTAGCATTTTAAATATTAATATTTTAATAAATTATATCATTTAAATGTAATTTCATGAATATATATATATATATATATATATATATAATAATAATAATAATAATAATAATAATAATAATAATAATAATAATAATAATAATTAGGGTTTAATATTTATTTAAATGTGTTTAGTGTTAATATTAGTGTGTAAAATATATCTATACATGTGTATATATATATATATATATATATATATATATATATATATATATATATATATATATATATATATTATTATTATTATTATTATTATTATTATGCATGTGTATATTTTATATGTGGTGTGTGAATTTTGTTGAATAATATATTATATAGTTTATTATATTTTATTATAAAGTTTTATTAATATATATATATATATATATATATATATATATATATACAAAAATCACAAAAACTCTCCCTCACTCCCCTATTCTCCCCGATCACCCCCTTTCCTCACCCTCACCGTCTGTTTCTTCCATTCACCGACCGGCAGAGTGCCTCCTCCACCTGCTCACATCGTCGTTGTCATCAACCTTCCATCTCTGGCGTCATTTGAAGCTTGGGAAGCCAAAAACCCGCAAATCGTTCCCTCCTCCATTCAAGGCATTTTCAGCCACCAAATTAGGTGATTCTGGTGCCGTTGGACTCCTGGAACTTCATACAGGAGGATTCCAAGCTTCTTGTAGCTTGAAAACGCAATTTAGTAGGACTTTGAACTCATTTTCATTTTCGGCCATTTTAGGGTTTTTGATTTTTTTTGATAATTTTTGCTTGATTCATGAGAAGTGACTTAACAAATGTTGTTCCCCTTAGCTTAATCTACATCCCAGAATTTTTTTGTAATTTTTGGGAATTATTTTGATTTTTTGTCAATTTTTGATTATTTTATAATTTTAGTAAATTAATTAAATAAATTATGAAATTGTGATTTTTGGTGTTTTTGGTGCTTAATATTAATTTTAGAATTTAATTTATAATTTTTGTGAATTTTGTGTAATTTTTCCAATTATTTTTAGTTTATGTCAATTTTGAAAATATTGGTTAAATATATAATTAATTAGAAATAATTGGATAATTAGGTGTATTTGTTGATTTTAATGAATAATATATTGAGAAAATAATTTTTGGGTATTTATATATTTTTTATTGAATTTTTGAATATTATAAGTATTTTATGTGTATTTTTATATATTAGGGGTATTTTAGTAATTTGGTGATGATTTTAGTTAAATATTAAGTTTAATTAGTTTTAATATTATTTGAGGTATAAAAATGATTTTTACAAACTATTTACTAATTTTAACTAATTAATGCTATTTTTTAAAAATTATTTTCAAATTATATATAATATACTATGTTTGTAAATAAATGGATTTTTAGTAACTTTTAATATGTTTTTGGATTAATTAAGTAATTTGGATTTATAAAATCAATTTTTATTAATATTTGTGAAATTATCAAGAAATATCAATTTTTATTTTTATTATATTATTATTAGGGTTTTTAAGTAATTATCGGTAAAATAATTGCTTTTGGTGTTTTAATATTTAAATTGCTATATTTTGGTACTTAAAGGGTATTTTTGGTATTTATTGAATTTTAATATATCTTATTGTATTTTGTTGTGAATTGTGGACCTCGGTCAGGGGAAATTATAATTTGGGATCCCGACCAAGGAGTTGTGTGAATTTTGCTTTGAAGTGTACTTTTTTTGCATGACCGGCTCTATTTTTTAAGTAGAGAAATGTCTGTTTTAAAGAGAAGGTTTTGCCGAATTTTTAGTAGAATTCTCGTAAAATGTGACATCGGGTCTAATTTTTATTCTCTATCTGTGTTAGTAATCCTAAATCGAGTCTTTAGAAGTTAAATTAGAATTATTTTGATTTTCGTGTTATTATTTTATTGTTAATTGCGCTGAGACCGAAACCTAGTGGACCAGGCCCATCGCACCCGTCTCGAGGAGCGCACAACTTTGAGTTGTTATTTTATATATGCGTGCATTTAGGTTGCATGTTTTAGAAATATATGTTTTAATTGTATGATTTATGCATAAATGGCTTAATAAATGCTTAAGTATATTCTAGGTATATTTTTCAGTAGATTTTCGGTATATTATGTAATAAATGCATGTTTTTCTTTTTAATTAAATCTAGATTACTCTCAAATATATTATTGGTTTAATTTAATACATTCCATGATTTATTTGAATTGATTTTACGTATATGTACTTGAAATATACTTAATTTATTTTAGGTATATTTCTAGTATATATATGGTTTATAGTGTTATTTATAATGATATCATGCATTATTATTTTATGAATGAAATGAGTTATTTTTAATGAAGGATATCAATAGGACGTGCTTCATAATAGGCATGACTAGAACCGAGTACGTACCGGTACGACTGTAGATTGTAAGTTAAATTACTAACCTATTTGTGGATCATGAATTGATTGATTTGATTGTTGTGTGAGGTGAATGAGAGTGTGATTGCTGGAGCTCAGTTGACCTAGTGTCTCGGGGCCAATTACATTGACAGTCAGACTGCTGGAGCTCGGTCGACTTAGTGTCTCGGGGCTAGTCTACTGTTAATAAGGATTAAGTGAATTTATTTAGAAACAAGTGAGCCTGTATGGCTAGAGTGTGTCTGTTGTTATTTGAGGTTGCAAAAATATAGGGTTCTATTTGATCCTTCATAACTAATGATTTTCAATGTTATTATAAAATAATTTTCTTTGCATCTGTGTGTACTTGTTTGTATATATATACTTATTATATATAATTTTTGAGTGTCTGCATTTGACATTTAGTAATGCGTGTATATATATTATAACAATTCACTCAGTGAGGTATGACTGCCCTCCATTGATGTTTTTACAGGAGAGTCCTTTTCTTCAGACCTCAACAGTAGACCTATTCGTCGGATTTCTTTCGCTCTGGCCCTATTATGAAAATCACTTACTTGAGTTCTATTTTGTACTCTAGATGTTGCAGTAGTAGTTGTATTTGATTCTATTGAAACTTGTATTTCTATTTATATATGTATGAGATTTTAATTCAGAGTGTTTCTCTGAAGATTGTATTAAAGATTTTATTTATGATATATGATGTGTTATCGTTTTATTAAAGAAAGTTGAGGAATTTATTTTATTATTTGAGATTTAATTTCCGTTGCATAAATATTTTATTTATTTTATTTTATTGCATGCTTTTCTTTAAGGCTTGCTACAGGTTCCAGATTCGAAAGAATTCCCGTTCCCTAGTTCCCGTCATGGCCCCCAATTTGGATCATGACACAGCAAGACACATTACGAATAATACACAAGAAAGTGAATATACAAAACTTGTAAATGAATAAACTAGAGATTGTGCAATCAAGTAAAAGGATCATGCAAATCTATAAGTCAAGATTGAAAAGAATTGAGATAATTACTAAAGAATGAGCCTTCAAAATGTTGGCCCTCAGAAATGAATGGAGATGTTAATCTTCTCCTTGAATGCAAGCTTTTTCCCTTTTCTTTCTCAAACAAATCTACCTTTAAACTTTTCCTCTAAAAAAACATTATTTTTTTCTTTTTCACAACTCCCTCTTCTCTAAAAAATTTCTCTTTTTTGCTAAGTCTTTCTTATGAAAAAAATGCCAAAAGTCCCATTTCTCTCTCTTTTTCCTTCATTTTATTCATACCCCTAGCCAATACCCCTACTACTACCCCATCATTGCATTTTCTAGGCCCTTTCTTCTCCTAAGGATTTCTTTTTCAGACCAGAGGCAGGGTTGTAGAGGATATGGGCCCATCAAGTTGGCTATCATGATCATCTATGCATTTAATGCATAAGCAAATGGCTGCTGTAAAGGTGGCACCTCTACAATGAGGCGAACGCCTCTTCAGCAGCTACCATAGAGGCCATCGCCTCTTTACAGAGGTGTTCGCCTCTTTAGCCTACCTTACACTAGGCTTGATGGGCCTAGGTAGTTTAGACTAGTTTTGAAGAGTTTTGGGTTTGTCTATAGGTTTCTAGCCCTTAAGCTCATTTTTTAAAAGATTTAGGGTTTCTTCCTTGTATTCAAGTTTTTTACATTTCTCGTCATCGGACTTTACTGCGAGCTGATTAAACTGAGCATCCACAACTTGCCCCCAATCATAGGCCAATCAAACTGGGTGTCTATAATTTGCCTTTTAATTTTTTGAAAAATCCAATGCATGCAATGATAATTTTTTAAAAAGTCACATGCATAACACAAGAAAACAATAAACAATATACCTGACTCCCAAGCTTCATTTAGGAGATGGATTCTTCAATATTGAAATGTGATTGTGATCCTTAGGTTTTCCTGGTCTGATAAACCACTCATTAATATTTAGTAATTTTTTTGAAAATAATAACCCTCATGTTTTCCTGGCCTAATACACCACTTAATTGAAATACATACTGTCGGGTTTTTCTAGCCCAATAGCAAATCAACCAAAATGTGATTCTTAGTTTTTCCTATCCTGATCCTCACTCAACTGAAATAAAGACTCTTAGGTTTTCCTGGCCCGATCCTCACTCAACTGAAATAAAGACTCTTAGGTTTTTCTGGCCCAATTGTCACTCAACCAAAATGAAGACTCTTGGGTTTTCTTGGCCAGATTGTCACTCAACCAAAATAAAGACTCTTGGGTTTTCCTGGTCCGATCGTCACTTAACTGAAATGAAGACTCTTGAGTTTTCTTGGCCTGATCGTCACTTAATTGAAATGCAGACTCTTGAGTTTTCTTGGCCCGATCATCACTCAACTGAAATGAAGTCTATTGCATTTTCCTAGCCCGATTGTTGCTTAATTGAAATGAAGACTCTTGGGTTTTCCTAGCCCGATCACCACTCAATTAAAATAAAGACTCTCGAATTTTCTTGTCCCGATCATCAGTTAACTGAAACACAAACTCTTGGGTTTTCCTAGCCTGGTCGTCATTCAACTAAAATGCAGACTGTAAACGGTGGGGTTTAGCTCGCATCCAAGATCTTAACAACACAACACTATTTGATATCAAGGCTCTAGAGAACACACTAACCACTGTCACAAAGACATGGCGTGGAGATGAGGAGTCGCCACCCAGGGTAATAATTGGGACAAATCGAAAAGGTGATACTCGATTCCCTAAAAGAAAGCTAGCACTACAATTAGGAGATTCTGAATATAGAATACCAACTTCTTTCAGTCTTGTATTCATTTAAAATTACTTTATGAATTACTATATTATTCTCTATTTACATGCAATTTTATATAAACCCTTAAAAAAAATCAACTCCAAGTCAAACTAGTCATGCAAAATACAAGTAATAATGCATTCAATAGAACATATAATCCCTAAGTTAGTCTAATATACATGAATTTTAATTAAATGGGCTAAATTTACATATTTTAATTTATAAGTGAACCTAAAGACTAATGGGCTTAATTCCTTTTAATTTTAATTAGATGAACCTAAGTCTATTTATTTTAATTCTAAAAAAATGGGCTTAAATCTACAAATAATGAAGTATTTAAATTAGTGGGTCTAATTCTACATGTTTGAATTCTAAGGTGATTTTAAATTTACATGTTATGAAAAATGCTTAAATAAAGTAGACTAAGTCTAATTAATTAAATTAAATTAGATGAGCCTATGTCTAATTTACTAAATGGACTTAAGTTATCTCTAACCTAAAAATCTAATTAATTATGGACCTAAAATGCATTTTAATTAATTAAACCTAAAAAACCTAAATTTATTTAAGTGAATTAGAATCTAATATGACCTTAAGACCCAAAACACATAAAAATAAATAAACTAGCCCAAAAAACAAATAAAACATATCAAAACAATTAAATAAAATATCAAACAACTAATTAAATTAATTCCTTCTAAAACCCTAATTTTCATCAATATGCAACCTAAATTAATCTACTGCCACCATTGATTTTAATTAATTACCTAATTGAAATCCTAATTTTACTAACCAATTAATCAGCATAAACATGCAACCACACACAATTTTAGCATTCCCACTATTGGGGCAATTACAATAATCTATTGAAAATAATAATAAAAATAATTAATGTAACCCCCAAAAATATAAATAAAAAAATTAAATAAAAATAATAAAACCTAAAAACTAAATTTAGCTACAAGGTTTTGTCCATGACATTCCATGGACTTCTTATGGATTCAATCCTCTAAATATGATTATCTTGTATTTTCCTCCATAATCACCATGAAAAAAGAAACAAAATTATGATTAGTGAATAAATTATAACAATAATTTAAATAAAACTAAAACTCAATAAAATAAAATAAAAAGAAAGAAATAAATCAAGTAAAATAGAATAAGGAGAAGATGATGCTTATGGATGATTTTAATTGAGTGCTCCTCAGATTTTGTAAAATCACTATTCTTGATAGGTTTTCGAATCTTGTTTTTCAAAAATCCTCCAAAAATCTTCAATTAATCAATTAAACAAAAGGGAATTTTGTAGAGAATGTTTTTTTTTTCTTAAAAAAATTAACAAAAGAAAAGAATCCAGAATGCTCTCTCTCTAAGAAAAATCAACCAAAAACAATTTGGGGTTGAGAAAAATCTTAATTAATAAAAACTCTGAGTAAAATATACTGCTATGCTACCCCTCAAAAGTCACCCCCCCTGTAGGATCTAAATCGTCATTTTCATAGCAAAACCACACAAAAAAAAGCCTAGTTTCCATGTCTGTAGGATTTTACTCCTAAAAGGATTATATTTCTTTAAAAATTAGATAAATAAGAAAGAAATTTTTTTGGACCAATCAAAATACAGAAAAAAGCCTTTTATATTTTCTGAAAAAATTCAAAAAATAGACAAAATTACACAATTTCGGTCTGAATTAATGTAATTCAGATTGGAATTATAGAATGCCAACCAATTTTTTTACTTTTAATTAAAAAAAGGTCCCTAAAAGAATTTAAGTTTTGCAATTAGGTCCTTAAAAAAGCATTTGCAATTTAGTCTATGAAAACATTAAATTCTTTCTTTGAAAAATGCAATCAAACCTCTGAAGTTTCAAAGTTCAAGTATTGAAGACCCATTCATGACATTTTCATCATTGGAGTCCTTTATCGCATCTATAACTCATTATCCTGAAATTGGGTGTCTACACAGACTCTTAGGTTTTTCAATCATGATCATCACTCACCTAAAATACAGACTTTAGGGATACAACCCTTCTCTTATAACGAGCTTCGGGATACAACCCTTCACAATTACGAGCTTCTGGGATATAACCCGAACAACCCTTCTCAATTATGAACTTCGAATATACAACCCGAGCAACCTTTCTCAACTACAAGCTTCGGGGATACAACCTAAACAACCCTTGCAATCCTTATGTTCTTCTAACCTAATACATTATTCAATTTAAAAAATAAATTGACTAGAGTACTTTCATCTAACAACCTCAATCTCGAGATGCACACGAGGAAGTTCCTTCCATCATTATCACCATTTTTTTTAGAAAAGACCTAACCTAGGCCTCCTTTACACTATAGAAATACACTTTTCTTTTGTTTCCTTTCTTTTTCTTTTTCTTCTCCTCTTTTCCTTCTCTTCTCTTTTTTTCTTTTCCCTTTTCCTTCCTGCGCACCTACTATTTCAAAAGGGATGATGAGAGGACACTATATATGCCTAAATGGGACCAGATTCCCCAGTATGTGAACAATCCATGCAGCTTCAGATTTTCAAAGGGAGATACAATCCCTCTCCTAGTGGACTTAAAAATCCATATCTATTCATCATCACCTAGAGAGGTTAGCTTCCGAATTCTTTTCATTATTCTACAAATTGCATTGGGTTAGACTATATTTGTATCCATTTATCATTTATGGTTGAAAATAAAAATGATTTATTATGCATTTGTGATTTTGGGTGAAAAAATAGAAAAACCATTTGCTCTTCTTTGCTGAGTAGAAAAAAAAGGCAATCACCTTATTGATGAGGCAATCGCTTCATTATAAGGGACGATTGCCTCTATTCCAGTATGCAGGGGATCACCTTTATTCCAGCATGCAGATCACCTCATGCGCAAAGGCTATTACCTCATCTTCTATGAGGAGTTGTGCCTCTATAAAAGGGGTGAACGAGCCTGTCTGCGATCACTTGGTCATTTTACTTCGAAAAATAATAAAATTGAGCAATATTTATTCAACTTCCTTAGTTCTCATTCCTTTTCTTTTGCAGGATGATGAACATACATTCAAAGGCATCGAAAACTTCCATGGGGCTCAATTTTTCTATGATGACTTGACCAACGACCAAAAGGACCGGATCCAGGACACCATATTCAAGGACTTCATACTATTTCTCCCTTTGAAGTAGGGTTAGATAGACTATCAGCCGCTCCATGCTCTGATGGAGAGGTGATTTGACACGATACACACCTTCCACCTTCCATTCGGGGAGCTTACTTTGGATCCTGTCTCTTTCGCTGCCAACACTGGGATCGCTTGTGTTAGAGATCCTATTCCCTTTGATGTGAGCCTTCACCAACTGACCCTAGACAAGGTTGCCTACATCAAGCGCCTTCTAGGTATGGTCCCGGACATAAAAGGGACCCATACCCTCAGGTTTGATTCGATTAAGTGCTTTTATACCCAGGATAGAGCTACAACAATGGTCACTCTGTGTGAGATAAATCAGGTGGCATAAGCTTTTCTAATTTACCTTCTTGGTACCACCTTCTTTATTGACACCGCCAACTCAATAGATTTGATGTTCCTATTGCCTCTCCATGACTTAGATCAGGTGTCTTCATTTGATTGGGGTATCTGTGCCTTAGCCTACTTGTACAAGAGTATAGATAAGGTGGTCCGCAAGGCTAAGAGATTCTGTGGCTTCTGGCATGTTGTAATGGTAAGTCCTGCCTTCCTCTCTCTTTGAGTTATTTCAATATCTACTCACTAACATCTGTTATCCCTTTTTCTTTTATAGGTTTAGGCCCTGAAGCTGGAACTGTTCATCATTGTATTACGAGTAGGGGATGATTTCCCTACCATTAGCAGATGCAAAGGTAGTCATGTTCTAAAAAGACATTTGGCCAGAGTACACATTCACTAAGAGTATATGAACTCTCTAAAATAGGATATGGTACCTACAATGCTCATATTACATGGTAGTAATTTTGAAAATTTTACATGCTTACCTTTTGATACTTCCATTGCATATTTAGAATGATTTGTGGGGGTCCTAATGGCAGATGGAATGTGGAGATGACTCATTCTAGACTATTATCTCAGAGGAGGGTCCTCTTTTATGGGCTAGGCTATTGAGTCTAGTACTTTGGAGAGTAGATCTTGAACTAGAACTATGGAGCTGGTGTGAGGCATGTGCCTAAATTCCCTCTAAGGAGTATCCTATAAACTCACGAGTTAGAGGTGACTGAGTTAGATTAGGCTATTACTGGAGTGCCAGCCATGGACCATACCATCCGGATCGAGAGCCGGTACATGGAGTTTGTCCGAACTCACCTCTTGCAAACAGTTCCCTTGGTTACTGCCTCCACCTCTTAGGTAATCATTTGACACTCCCTTTTTATCCAAAATTATCATGTCTTGACATAATTTTCTCTTATTTTCAGGCCGCAGCGACCAAACTTGCACCCCATACTAGACCTCAAGTGCGAGAGAGAGAGAGCTTTTGAGACACCATCTAGATCCGAGTAGAGAGGGCACTTCGAATGTATCTGAGGAGATGAGACCCCAACCACCTCTAACTCCCAATTTATAGTTGGTAGTTTCATTCACACCCCTAATTCTTTGGATCATTACTGGGTTCCTCTCGAGGAGTTATGTCATTAGTTCCTGACCTTAGGCGAGGAGCTTACACCTGCATGTGCTCTTAAGGATGCCACTCACATAAGTTTGCTTTTAACCTGTCTCCTGAATCATTCTCAGCACATTCGTCAATTCTAACATTCTTTAAATAACATAGATTCCTTTAGAGCAAGGCTTATACATGTATCGGATGATCAAGGCTCAGAGAGATTATATGTTGGAAATCACCCAGGAGTGGAGGGTAATAATCTTTCCTGTACTTATATGTATGTATGCTTGTATGATCTACTAACCTATAATATGTTTGAGCAGGATTGTGATAAGGCCATCCAGGTGAGGATTGCCACCCTTGAGCAATAGATTGAAGTCCTCTAAATCAACAAGGATGATGATGATGATGAGGATGGTGGCGATGGTGACACTGAAAAAGGGATGACCCTGAGGGCACTGAGTCAAATTCTTGATAGACTAGGATCTATGAATTATTCCATTTTTTTACTACTATTACTATTCCTCTATTTATTTGTTGACATTTGCACATTTTATATTTGTTAATTAGATGCTTACAAAATTTAATTTTTACCTCAATGAATTTTTATTTTTACATACAATTTTGGCATCAATAATTGCATAGATGTTGAACCATTATTTTACTATCGTACTTTGATTTGTAAGATTAAATTGGTTATAATTCGACAGAAGCTTGCCGATTATCGTCAAAGAGGCGATGGCTTTTCTCTGAAGAGGCAATCACCTCATGACCTTCTGTTAAAGAGGCAATTGCCTCTTTGTACTGAGGTGGTGCCTCTTCGATGAGGTGATTGCCTCATCACCAAGTTAGTTTCTCCTTTTTTAGCTCCAAGTCCCTTACCTCCAGCCCCAATTTCAAATATCTTCATTCTAAACCTCCATTCTCTCTCATTGGATGCCCCTAAAAGCTTGAATTATGATCGAGAGAAGCCTTAAACTGCTGTAATCGATACTGAAGAGCTTGGATAACACATCATAGGCTAAATTAAAGCTATTTCACTTATTTGTCTTCAAATTGCTTCATGCTAAAAGAATCAATTTCCCATTTCTCCATGCAGTAACTCAATTCTAAAATCCTTAAAAACATGTTTTTTAGTTCAATACAGTTGAGCTATACCCCTTACCAAAAGAGTTTGAAGCCCTTATAAGTTGTCAAATGGATTCTTCATGCCAACTTACAATCCTTACGCTTGGAATCTGAGACTCTCATTCTGTTCAATATCAGATGGCCCGGTTGTTCAATCTTCCACCCCAATCCTCATCTCACTACCTTCTTAGCTCAGAGGTTGCATTAGAACCCTTCCTTAAAGATGTCTCAGATGTAGATAGGGGAGAAGCCTACTGGCCCCAGATGATGGCCCTCTGTTTGTATGCCCAATTCCTACTTATCTTGCCATATGGAAATTGTGATTCAAAACTCCTATATATTATAAAGCAGGTGGAAGTGGGACTCAATCCATTCTCCCTCATTTTAGTGGAAACTATAGTTGGACTGGACAACTTCGTGGAGTTTAAGTGATTTTTTGAAAGTCCATTCTTATTGGAGGTAAGCTTCTTATTTCCTGACTTCTATTTTTTTATTTGCTAGCATTTTAACTTACCCATCACTTCTACAGATGTGGTTTTATAAAAAGCTAAGACTAATTGAACCTCCCTAAGACATAGCATGGTGTAGAGCCAAGCATTACCGAACTAAAAAACTGTATCCCATACCAGAGAACATTCAAAGCTAGCTATCCACATTGCCCGATACCCTGATTCGGTGGATGTGCCCATGGTGGAGGTTGCAATACATGACCATTCAATCTTACACCTATTGCATTCTCGTTGTTGGCCTTCATTTTTCCACCTTTTACAATCTTGTTTGTCTATGCCACTAGTATGGACAAAAGTAACTAATAGTGAAGTTATTGTATGAGTTTGAGCCAATAAAACTTCCTAGATAACCTAGTGGCTACTGGCCTCGGAGAATCATCTAGAGGAATATAGACTACAATGAGGATCCGACCACCAATGATCATTACAAGGCGTGGATTTAATTGCAATAGGCTAAAAGAGATGAGTTTATTAGAAATACAAGAATAAGAGAATTACAAGCATTAAGTACTCAGGATGCTCAACAAAGAGGAGAAAACAAAATTAGTTCATGAATTCAGTTGTCATTTCTCTTTTGTTAGATAGAGTTTTTTTTTCAATTAAAAATTTTATAATAGAAACTTAACGCAATATTTACCAGTAATTAAAGCAATCTGTTACAATTAACTTAAGCATAATATGATATACATTTTATTTCTAACAAAATTCAATTTGTTAGTTGGCTTGCCTTTATAAATTTTCCAACTAACCATTTTCATCTCTCTCTCTCCTTTTATATGTCTTCAACTTTTACCTAAACCGCCTCTTTCAAGGTTTTCAATCCACCAATACTCTTTTTATTTTTTTCATTTTTTTCTCTAACTTTTGCTTAGACAGCCTCTTTTTGAGGTTTTCTCCCTAGCGAGGCTTTTACAGAAAGTACTTCTTAAGCTTGTTTAGGTTGATAGGCTCCTAAAATTAATTCCCTTCAATGTCATCTAGGATAGTTGTACCCTTAGAGAGTAACTTTTTCACCACATATGGACCTTCCTAATTTGGCTTAAATGTCCCTCGTGGATCAGTCATAATCTAGCTTCATCACTAAGTCTCCTTTAGTGATCTTTCCTAGCTTGATCTTCTTATTATAAGCTCAGGCTATCCTCTTTTCATCCTCTTTTCATCTAACAATGTCAGTTATGCCAATCGACTTTCCACCCATTGGTATTCAAGGATCTTGGATTCTAAGAGAACCCTTAGTGACCGAACCTCAACCTTTATTGGCAACACAGCTTCGCACTCGTACACTAAGGAATATGAAGTGGCCCCGTTGAAGTTCTAGCAGTGGTTTGGTACCCCTATAATGAAAACTATAAGTAATTCATCCAATCCTAATAATTCTCCATCATTTTAGCTAAGATCCTCTTTATATTCTTATTTGCAGTTTCCATGACCCTATTTGCCTGTGGCCTATATAGAGATGAGATGTGGCGTTCGATCTTGTAGTCTCTTAACAGTGTAGCCGTCTCTGCTGGAAATTAAACACCATTATTAGTAATAAGGTGATGCGAAAACCTATATCTATATATTATATTCTTCTTAATAAACTTTGACATTTGTTTCGAGCCGACCGTAGTATAAGACTCAGCCTTGACCCATTTGGAGAAATAATCAATTACCATGACAATGTATCAATGACCATTTGATGCCCTCGACCTTATTTCACCTATGATATCAATTCCCCACACTGTAAATAGCTAAGGAGAAGTCATGCCTTGAAGCTCCATGGATGGTAAATGGCTCACATCCCTATAAGCTTGACATTTATTATCACGACCCAAAATAGGGGCCGATGACCAACGTTAGGGAACGAGAATTCTTTTGAATTCAGAACTCGTAGCAAGCCTTAAAATAAAATAAAACATGCCATAATAATAATAATAACATAATTAAAATATTTTGCAATGGAAACGAAATCATAAATAAGAAATAAAACAATAATCCACCAATAAAATTAAATGAACATCCTCATCTCATATATACATAAATAATCCTTAATACAAATTTCAGTTCAAATCTTTAAAATACATAACTCACACAAATATAATACATAAACCCCATAATTGTTTACAACTACTGCAGTGTCTAGATTATAAAATAAAGCTCAGATAAGCAGTTTACATAGCGAAGCCAGGGCAAAAGAAATCCGGCATATGGGTCTGCTACTGAGGTCTGAAGATGATGGCTCTCCTGAAAAATAGTCAACGGAGGGGAGTCAGACCTCACTGAGTGAATTGTTATAATATATATACATGCATAGCTAAATGACAATGCACACATTCAATAGTATATATAATAAATATATACAAGCAAATACACACAGATGCAGCAAAATCATTTTATATATTTTACTGAAAATAATATCCATTTATGAAGGATCAAATAGAACCCTACAAAATCGCAACCTCAAATAGTGTTAGACAACACTTTAGTCATACAGGCTCACTTATTCCAAATAAATTCACTTGTTCCATTTGGATAGTAGACTGGCCCCGAGACACTAAGTCAATCGAGCTCCATCAATCTGATTGTCAGTGTGATTGGCCCCGAGACACTTGGTCAATCGAGCTCCAGCAATCAAACTTCCAAATCATATCACACATCAAATCAAATCAAATCAATCCGATCAATATCCACAAATAGGTTAGTAATGAAGCCTAAATGCTATCAGCGTACCCGTACGTACTCGTTCCTAGTGCTGCCCACTAGGTAGCACGTTATATTTATATCCTTCATTAATTTATAAAACATACATTATTAAAACAAATGATGCATAATATTAAATAAAATATCAACATAAACCATATATATACTAGAAATATACCGAAAATAAACCAAGTATATTTCGAGTATATATACGTCAAATAAATTCAATTTAATTACAAAATGAACTAGAAATATATTTAAAAATATTTTAAGTATAAATCATTAATAAAACATGCATATAGTTTAAAATATACCAAAATATACAGAAAATATACCAAAAATAAACCTAAGTAATACTTAAATCATTTATGCATACTTTACTAAAATAAATCATACATTTCTAAAACATGCACCCTAAAACATATATATATAAAATAACAACTCACTGTTATTGCGCTCCTTGAGATGGGTCCGATGGGCCTGGTCCACTAGGTCTCAATCTTAGCGCAACTAAACAAACAAACGATAACAGGAAATTAGAATAATTCTAGCGAAAATTCTAAAGACTCGATCTATAATACTAGACACAGAATTAGAATAGGAAATTCGATCGGATATCACGTTTTACGAGAATTTTACAGAAAATCCGACAGAACCTCCCCTGTAAAACGGACATCTCTCTACTCAAAGAGTAGAGCCGGTCCTGCAAAGAAATACACTTCGAATAAAAAAAATTTACAATCCCTCGATCGAAAACCAAACTACAATTCACCGATCGAGGTTCATAATTCGCAGAATAATTACAGAAATACTGAAAAATATCAAAAATACCATAATGCCCTTCAATACTAAAAATACATTTTATAAATCCAAATTATGTAATTAACCCTAAAACTTACTAAAAATCGATAAAAACTCATTTATTTAAAAAAATCGTATATTATATATAATTTGAAAATAATTTACGAAAAATAGTTTTAATTAGTTAAAAGTACTAAATAATTTGTAGAAATCATTTTTATACCTTAAATAACTAGTAAAATCAATTTAATTACATTTTTAATTGATTTAGTATCAAATTACCAAATACCCCTAGTTACGTAAATTCCCTAAAATTAATAAAAAATTCACCAAAAATAGTATAATTACTCAAAATTAATTTTCTCAACATATAACTCAATAATATCAATAAATATACTCAATTAACTAATTAATTTCACTAAAACACATAATTAACATAATTTTTCAAAAATTACATAAACTAAATAAATTCAAATAAATATATAAAATTCACCAAAAATTATAAATAAATTTCTAAAATTCCTTTCAATGCCTATAATCACCATAAAACACAATTTCATAATTTAATTAATTAATTTTTGAATATTAGAAAATATTAATAAAATAATAAAAAATTCACAAAAATCAAAATAATTCCCAAAAATTCCATAAAAATTCACAGAGGTAGATTAAGCTACAAGGATCAATGGTTGTGAAGGGATTTTGCTTTATTCATTCAAATCAAAGCTCAAAAAAATTCAAAAACCCTAAGAGGCCGAAAATGGAAAATCAAAACCTAGGAAAATCTAGACCGTTTTAAGTGAAACAAAGCTTGGAATCACACTCATCGGAGCTCAAGAAGAAGATAGAGACTAGCCGAAAATGGCTTGATTGATGGTGAGATGAATTTTGGCTTCTCAAGGATTTTCCGGCCAAAACACGCCAGAAATGGAGGCTTCAGGCGTCAGGAAAGGCTGGAGGTGGTGGTGGCAAGCCAAGAGGCACACCGAAGGTGAAGGAATGGTGTGACAGACAGCGAAATGGTGAGGAGGATGATCGGGAAGAAGAAGATGCAGAAAATGGCAATTCTGTAAATATGTTGAACTTTTGTTTTTTGATAAATAAATATGTATATATATGTATCTATATAACTATACTATATATTATAATATTATATAATATCACACACAATAAATACTCACCACACACATATTTTAATAATATATACACATATATACACATATATAATTAACTAATTTATATTAAAACTAAATAATAAAAATTAATTTAATTAATTAAACCCTAATTTAATTTAAATAAATGTACATATATGCATTTCATTTAACACTTTAAAATTATATATGAGTTTCCTGCAAATTCGTAAAACTATTTAAAATAATTAATATTAAATTATTTACGTTTTAATTTTCCTAAAAATAAAATTTTCAGAAAAATTTTACTTAAATCTCTTAAAATAATATAAAATAATTAAAATTAGCTTTAATAAATAACAAACTCATAAAAATATCATAAATAAGTATAAAAATTATTAACATTGTATATCCCGATGCAGTTTAAAATTATTTAAAAACTTGGGATATTATAGTCTTCCCCCCTTACACGAATTCATCCCCGAATTCCAGAAAAAGAAAATTACAAGATCAAGAAGGGAAGAGATTTGGGTAAGAAGCTCGCATCTCAGCTTTAGTCTCCCACATATGCTCCTCAACTCTGTTACTACGCCACAGAACCTTGACCATCAAAATCTGCTTCGAATGCAACTGTCGAACTTGATAATCAATGATCGCCACAGGGTCTTCCACAAATGTCAGGTCTTCATTCATTTCTACACTGTCGGGCTACAACACGTGTGAAGGGTCTGAGATATACTTCCTTAGCATTGAGATATGAAACACCGGATGCACCTGTGACATACTCGGGGGCAAAGCCAACCAATATGCAACAG
The DNA here is from genome assembly GCA_947683625.1 of Mallotus nudiflorus. NCBI lineage: Eukaryota > Viridiplantae > Streptophyta > Magnoliopsida > Malpighiales > Euphorbiaceae > Mallotus > Mallotus nudiflorus. Next base: position 2,016,720 of record CANTUR010000418.1, read on the forward strand.
TGCCAACTCTCTCCAGAATCTCAAACGGTCCAATATATCTCGGTATTAACTTCCCCTTTCTGCCAAATCTCATCACACCCTTTATCGGAGACACCTTCAGAAAAAAAAAGTCTCCAACCTGAAACTTCATATCTCTGCGCCTAGGATCCGCATAGCTCTTCTGCCTGCTAACTGCGGTCTCTAATCTATACTTAATCACGACGACTTTCTCTGCAGCATCCTGAACCATCTCAGGTCTAGTCAAAGCTCTCTCACCAATCTCATTCCAACTCAGAGGGGATCTACACTTCCTCCCATACAGCGCCTCATATGGTGCCATGCCAATACTGTTATGGTAGCTGTTATTATACGCAAACTCGATGAGTAATAAATGATCATCCCAACTACCTCCCAAATCCAAGACACATCTTAATATATCTTCTAGTGTCTGGATCATCCTCTCAGATTGACCATCTGTTTGAGGATGAAAAGCAGTACTGAAATCTAACCTAGTGCCCATCGCTTCTTGTAACTTCTGCTAAAAATGAGAGGTAAACACTAAACCTCTATCTGACACAATGGACACAGGTACTCCATGAAGGTACACAATATGCTTCACATACAGCTGTGCTAATCTAGCTATATAATAGGTGGCTTTCATAGGTAAGAAATGTGCAGACTTGGTCAACCTATCTACAATCACCCAGATGGAGTCGTATCCATCCTTAGAATGAGGTAAACTAACCACAAAATCCATAGCTATCCTTTCCCACTTCCACTCGGGAATAGGAAGAGGCTGAAGCTTCCCAGAAGGCTTCTGATGCTTAGCTTTCACTTACTGACACGTCAAACACTTAGCAACATAATCAGCGACATCCTTCTTCAATTCGTCCTGCCCGTATAAATCTCTGTTACTGTGGTACATTTTAGTGACACCCGAATGTACGCTATAGGCTATAGAATGTGCTTCCTCTAGGATCTCTTCTCTCAAATCATCCACATCAGGAACACACAATCTACCACTGATCCACAACACACCATCATCATCGAGTGTGAAATCAGTGAACTTCCCTGCTTGAACATTCTTTATAATCTCTTCTAGAATAGGATCTCGGCTCTGAGCTGCCTTAATCCTATCTCTTAGTACAGATCGCACCTTAAACTGAGCTAGCAGTCCACCTAATATACTAATCTTCATCATCAGACCTTGGTCCACCAACAGATGAAACTCCTGGATCAACGATCTCCTCTCTACACTGATATGAGCAAGACTGCTTGAGGACTTTCTACCCAAGGCATCTGCTACTACAGTAGCCTTGCCCGGATGATATAAAATATCATAGTCATAATCTTTCAATAGTTCCAACCATCTCCTTTGCCTTAGATTCAGATCTCTCTGCTGGAAAATGTACTTAAGGCTCTTGTGATCAGTAAAAATCTCACAAGTCACCCCGTACAAATAGTGTCTCCAGATCTTGAGAGCAAAGATCACTACAGCCATCTCTAGGTCATATGTAGGATAGTTCTGCTCATGCTTCTTTAACTGCCTTGAAGTATAGGCTATCACCCTACCATTCTATATCAACACACAACCAAGGCTAACTCTAGAGGCATCACAATAAACTGTGAACTTGTCTACACTATTAGTTAAAGCTAGCACTAGAGCTGTGGTCAATTTCTCCTTCAACAACTGGAAACTATTCTCACAAGCTTCTGACCACTCAAATCTAACATTCTTCTGAGTCAAGTGAGTCATAGGGGTTGCAATTCTGGAAAAATCCTACACAAACTGCCTATAATGCCCAGCTAAACCCAAAAAACTCTAAATCTCAGTAACATAAGTCAGTCTAGGCCATTCAGACACTGCTTCAATCTCCTATGGATCAACCTGGATACCTTTTTTAGACACCATGTGTCCAAGAAAGGAAACACTCTCCATATACAAATCACACTTCGAGAATTTAGCATAAAGCTGATGTTCTCTCAATGTTTGTAGTATTGTCCTCAAGTGATATACATGCTCCTCCATACTCCTCAAATATATCAGTATATCATTGATGAAGACTACCATAAACTGATCCACATATGATCTGAATACCCTGTTCATCAGGTTCATAAAAGCTGCTGGTGCATTAGTCAAACCAAAGGACATCATGAAAAACTCATAATGGCCATACCGAGTGCGGAATGCCATTTTAGGAACATGAGCTTCATTGATCCACAGCTGATGATAACCCGACCCCAGATCAATCTTAGAAAAGAACTGTGCACCCTGTAGCTGATCAAATAAATCATCTATCCTCGGGAGAGGATACTTGTTCTTCACTGTCACCTTGTTCAGCTCTTTGTAGTCAATGCATAGTCTCAGGGTACCATCCTTCTTCTTCACGAATAGGATTGGTGCACCCCAAGGAGAAACGCTGGGTCTGATGAAACCCTTATCCAACAACTCTTGTAACTGCTCCTTTAACTTTTTCAACTCTGCAGGAGGCATTGTGTAGGGTCGCATAGATATAGGAGTAGTACCTAGAACCACATCTATATAGAACTCAATCTCTCTGTGAGGTGGTAAGCCTAACAACTCCTCAGGAAAAACATCAGGAAACTCATAGGCAATAGGAACATCTATGAGTGACAACTTCTCCATTGAAGTATCCTAGACTAATGCCAAATATCCCTGACAACCTTTTCTCAGTAACTTCCTAGCCATAATAGCAAAAATGAGATTCTGAGGTGCTGAACTCCTATCACCCATAAACTTAAATTCTTCTTCATCAGGAATTTTGAAAGTCACCTCTTTATTCTGACAATCCACCACGGCATAGTGTTGAGATAACCAATCCATACCCAGAATAACATCAAACTCCATCACATCCAATAGAATCAAATCAGCGGATAATTCTCTATCTCTCACGAGAACTGGACAACCAGAAAGAACAATATCGGTGTCCAAGGAATCACTTTGAGGAGTGGCAATAGAAAAAGGAAAAGCCATCCTCGAAGCTTGCCAACAAAACTTGGAAGCAAAAATAGGAGAAACGAATGAATGCGTGGCACTCGGATCAAAAAGAACCCATGCAGCCAGGTAACAGACAGAAACAATACCTGCCATGATTGCATTAGATGCTTGAGCATCCTGCTGAGTGAGATGGAAAACTTTGGCATGTCCTCGACCTCCCTGCTGGCTGGTAGAAGCCTGGCCAACACCTTTAGCACCTCTACCAAGACCCTATTGTGGAACAATTTGAATGGAACTCTGATACTGGGCTGGAGGCAACTGAAATGGAACGGTTGCAGCACTAGCAATCGACTACTGTGGAAATCACAGAATCTGCGACTGCTGATACCTGGAATAAGGACACGATCTGGCATAATGTCTTGTCTGCCCGCATCTGAAGCATGTCAGCGGTGTCATGTAACACGATCCTTGATGGACTCTAACGTAGGTCTAGCAAACACTGGCAGCTGACCTAGAACTACGTCCACTGCTGCTACTTGAAGCACCTGACCCAAGTCTGAACGGTCTACTCTGACCTCCATGGCCATGTCTACCGCTCCGATGCACTCGCTGCTGCTGTCTCTGACTCTACTGAGTCGGACCTCTCTGCTGACTACTAGAACCAACATGAAAACTCGAATATGGAGTAGTCTGTAATCCACTTGACTGAACACCCAGCTGGTAATAATCAGGCATAGCTCCCTGCTTAACTAGCCTCAGCTCAATCTCCTTGGCCAACTCAATCACAGACTCTAAAGTAAGGCCCGCTGTAGGCATACCAGCAAATGCAAAACCTAAACCAGTGATGTAGGTAGTGACTGCGAAATACTGGTCTCGCATCAAATCCTCTGCATATCTACCCAGCCAGAGGAACTCTTGGGTGTACTCCTCTACAGATCGAACACCACGCGATATACTAGTCAATCTAAGACGATAACTCATGTGGAGTGGCTTTGGACAGAATCTCCTCATAAATCGCTCTCTGAACTGAGCCCAGGTCATTGTCATCATGTATAGCTGGATCATCTGAATGAACCAGTCTAAGGATGGTCCCTCAACAGAAAGCTCAACGATCATGATCTGCTGGTACTCGGTGTGAGCAGTTCGAGTCCTAGTCTTAATCGCATACAGAAAATCTAACGGATAAGAATTCCTATCGAAAGTAATCCTGCCAACTCTGGCATAGAATAGAGTTGCCTCAAGGTCAAACATACCTTGCTGATAGGCAAGCTGAACAGGCTGAACGACTGGAGGTACAGGAATATCCTCATACTCAGGCTCTACAGGCTCCTTATCCTGTATCTCTCTCTGCCTACGGTGACCTGCTGCTCCTCGAGGTCTACCTCTGCCACGACCTCTACATCTAATTAGCGGCTCAGGTGGTAAAACCTCATCCTGAAAGGACTCATCATCCTCAGCCTCAATAACCGGTGGAGTGACACGAGGCAGAAGAAATCCGACGTATGGGTCTGTTACTGAGGTATGAAGACGATGACTCTCCTGAAAAAATAGTCAACGGAGGGGAGTCAAACCTCACTGAGTGAATTGTTATAATATATATACATGCATAGCTAAATGACAATGCACACATTCAATAGTATATATAATAAATATATACAAGCAAATACACACAGATGCAGCAAAATCATTTTATATATTTTACTGAAAATAATATCCATTTATGAAGGATCAAATAGAACCCTAGAAAATCGCAACCTCAAACAGTGTTAGACAACACTTTAGCCATACAGGCTCACTTATTCCAAATAAATTCACTTGTTCCATTTGGACAGTAGACTGGCCCCGAGACACTAAGTCAACCGAGCTCCAGCAGTCTGACTGTCAGTGTGATTGGCCCCGAGACACTTGGTTAACCGAGCTTTAACAATCACACTTCTAAATCATATCACATATCAAATCAAATCAATTCGATCAATATCCATAAATAGGTTAGTAATGAAGCCTAAATGTTATCAGCGTACCGGTACGTACTCGGTCCTAGTGCTGCCCACTTGGTAGCACGTTCTATTGATATCCTTCATTAATATATAAAACATGCATTATTAAAACAAATGCTGCATGATATTAAATAAAATAGCAACGTAAACCATATATATACTAGAAATATACTGAAAATAAACCAGGTATATTCCGAGTATATATACATCAAATAAATTCAATTTAATTAAAAAATGAACTAGAAATATACTTAAAAACATTTTAAGTATAAATCATTAATAAAACATGCATATAGTTTAAAATATACCGAAAATATACCAAAAATAAACCTAAGTAATACTTAAATCATTTATGCATACTTTGCTAAAATAAATCATACATTTCTAAAACATGTACCCTAAAACATATATATAAAAAATAATAACTCACTGTTATTGCGCTCCTTAAAATGGGTCAGACGAGCCTGGTCCACTAGGTCTCGGTCTCGGCGCAACTAAACAAACAAACGATAACAGAAAATCAGAATAATTTTAGCGAAAATTCCAAAGACTCGATCTAAAATACTAGACACAGAATTAGAATAGGAAATTCGACCGGACATCACATTTTATAAGAATTCTACCTAAAATCCGGCAGAACCTCCCCTGTAAAACGGACATCTCTCTACTCAAAGAGTAGAGCCAGTCCTGCAAAGAAATACACTTCGAATAAACACAATTCACAATCCTTCAGTTGAACACCAAACTACAATTCACCGACCGAGGTTCACAATTCACAGAATAATTACAGAAATATCGAAAAATACCAAAAATACCATAATGCTCTTCAATACTAAAAATACATTTTATAAATCCAAATTACGTAATTAACCCTAAAACTTACTAAAAATCGATAAAAACTCATTTATTTAAAAAAAATCGTATATTATATATAATTTGAAAATAATTTACGAAAAATAGTTTTAATTAGTTAAAAATACTAAATAAGATTTTTATACCTTAAATAACTAGTAAAATCAATTTAATTACATTTTTAACTGATTTAGTGTTAAATTACCAAAATACCCCTAGTTACGTAAATTCCCTAAAATTAATCAAAAATTCACCAAAAATAGTATAATTACTCAAAATTAATTTTCTCAACATATAACTCAATAATATCAATAAATATACTCAATTAACTAATTAATTTCACTAAAACACATAATTAACCTAATTTTTCAAAAATTACATAAACTAAATAAATTCAAAATAAATATATAAAATTCACCAAAAATTACAAATAAATTTCTAAAATTACTTTCAACACCTATAATCACCATAAAACACAATTTCATAATTTAATTAATTAATTTTCGAATATTAGAAAATATTAATAAAATAATAAAAAATTCACAAAAATCAAAATAATTCCCAAAAATTCCACAAAAATTAACAGAGGTAGATTAAGCTACAAGGATCAATGTTTGTGAAGGGATTTTGCTTTAATCATTCAAATCAAAGCTCAAAAAAATTAAAAAACTCTAATTGGCCGAAAATGGAAAATTAAAACCTAGGAAAATCTAGACCGTTTTAAGTGAAACAAAGCTTGGAATCACACTCACCGGAGCTCAAGGAGAAGATAGAGACCGGTGGCATCGAGTTTGGTGGCTGAAAACGGCTTGATCAATAGTGAGATGAATTTTGGCTTCTCAAGTATTTTCCTACCAAAGCACGCCGGAAATGGAGGCTTCAGGCATCAAGAAAGGCTGGAGGTAGTGGTGGCAAGCCAAGAGGCACATCGACGGTGAAGGAACGGTGTGACAGACGGCGGAACGGTGAGGAGGACGATCGAGAAGAAGAAGATGCAAAAAATGGCAATTCTGTAAATATGTTGAACTTTTATTTTTTGATAAATAAATATGTATATATATGTATGTATATAACTATACTATATATTATAACATTATATAATATCACACACAATAAATATTCACCACACACAGATTTTAATAATATATACACATATATACATATATATAATTAATTAATTAATATTAAAACTAAATAATAAAAATTAATTTAATTAATTAAACCCTAATTTAATTTAAATAAATGTACATATATGCATTTCATTTAACACTTTAAAATTATATATGAGTTCATGCAAATTCGTAAAACTATTTAAAATAATTAATATTAAATTATTTACGTTTTAATTTCCTTGAAAATAAAATTTTTGGAAAATTTTTACGTAAATCTCTTAAAATAATATAAAATAATTAAAATTAGCTTTAATAAATAACAAACTCATAAAAATATCATAAATAAGTATAAAAATTATTAACACTGCATATCCCGATGCAGTTTAAAATTATTTAAAAATTCGGGATATTACATTTGTAGCATCTTTTTACAAACTTAACTACTGTTTCCATGGTAATCCATAAAGAACCTTGGCAAGCTATCTTCCTCGTGAGGATGGTACTATTCATATATGGCTGACATATCCCTTCATGAATTGCTTCCATATGTTTCTAGGCTTCCTCTTCATCGACACATCTCAAATGGACACCCGTAGACATACTTTTGTACAACATTCCACTGTGGTTAATAAACTATTGGGATAACATTTGTAGAGACATCATTTCTTTCTTATCGGTATCCTTAGGGAACTATCCTATCTCTAAGTATCGTTGTAAATCATAAAACCAAAGCTTCTCAGCGATATCCACAACATCACCCTTATTTTTTTATAGTAAGGGGTTTGAGACTTTGTTAATATTAGGGACCTGACCTCTATTTGTTTTCCACTTTCCCACATAGAAGTCAGAGTAGCTGGGGCATCAGCTATCTAGTTCTCTTCTCTTGGTAGATGAATTGTAATAACTTGATATTTTAAATAATATAAATATATTTTAGGATATGCAGTGTTAATAAAATTTTAAATTTTATTTATATATTATCGTTATTGTATATATTCTTCATGTATTTTATTTTAAAAGTTTTATTTACGTAAAATAATTTATTTGAGAGTTGTATTATTTAAAAATATTAAAGTTATTAATAATACTATTGTCATTTTTATTATTACTATTATTATTTTCATTATTATTAGCATGCATGTGTATCATGCATGTGCATTATTTATTATTGTTATTATTATTATTATTATTAATTAATATTATTTTTATTATTAATGCATGTGTGATATTTATATATATATACATGTGAATGTGTCCTTGATATGTAGTATATATATATATATATATATATATATATATATATAAAGTGTGTAAGTATAGTAAAAAACGGGTCAAACCTTCCCTTACCATTTTTTTTCTTTCTTCTTCTTCTTCTTCTACCTCCCCTGCCTTTTGCCGTTGCAGCACCATTAGGCTTCATCAGCCACCACCAACACCACTTGAGCTTGTCATCTTCATCCTCTCACCATCCTGATGTCGTCTAAAGCCTCGGAGTTGCCAAAAATCATATGAGATCGAGAAGAGTTATTGTAGCATTGAAAATTTATTACTAGTTTTAGTTCGAGTTCTTGGGCTTGTTAGACTCCTTTCGATGTGTACATTTCAACTCTCAAGTCGGTTTAAGTTTACGACGTCCAGATTGTAAGTTTTTTTTCAAATTTAGTTTATATCATTTAGAGTTTTTATGTTTTTTAGGCTTGAGTTTGATTGATTCATGAATCATTTGGAAATATTGATGTGTGATTCTTAGGCTACCTAAATATATTTTTTGTATATTTTTTTGAATTATGGGTATTTTTTATTATTTTGATATTAAAATATTGAATTTTTGATAATTATGCTAATTAATTATGTTGGATGGAAATTTGGCTAGTGTTATTAATTTAAGATATTAATTTTAGAATTTATAAAATAATTTTTGGTGAATTTATATAATTTTTGAGAAATTATTAATATTATGTGATTTTTGGATATATAGGTCAATTGTGTGTTTTTATTGAAAATATAGTTAAATAATATGTTTTAAATGATTTTAGAATTTTATATGGTATTAAAATAATTTTTACAAATTATTTACTATTTTTAACTAATTAACACTAATTTTCAAAAATTATATTCAAATAATAAATTATTTACTATTTTGGTGATTAAATGGATTTTTAATTACTCTTATTATGTATTTAAACTATTTGAGTATATAAAAGTGAATTTTACTATTTTATGTTGAATTATTAAAAATTTGGATTTTAATTAATATTATATTAATATTTGAGATTTTTATTTAATTATTATGAAAATAATGATATTTAGTGTTTTGGTGTTTAAATAAATTATATTGTGATTTATTATTGATTTTATGGAATTTTAATGATTTTAATATATTATTTAATATTTATTTTTATCATGAATTGTGAACTTCTGTTGGGAATTATGTAGTTTAGGGTTCCAACTCGAGGTGTTGTGCAATCTGTGTTTTAGTAGTGTGTTGTACTAGTTTAAGATTTTTGTATTCAGAATACTGTATGAATATTTTATTTATGAAATGACATTTGAATATTTATTTTTATATCGATTTAAGTTTTAATTTTGGTGTATTTTTATTTATTTATTGCATGTGTTTTTATTTTTAAGGCTTGCTACGAGTTCCTGTTCCTTAGCGTTGGTCATGACTCCCGGTTTGGGTCATGATAAAGTTAGTATCAGAGCTCTATGTTATTAGTGATGTGGACCTAGGTTTTTAGAGTTGTGTTTTCTTTGAAACTACTGCAGTGAATTAGGTTCGATCATGTCTTTAATAAGTTTTCCTTGATTTTGAGATTCTGGGTAATCATTAGGGAGTTTGTTAGTTGTCTATTTACTATTTGTGATTATCTATTTTTCTTTTGTTCTTTTCCGTTTGTGGCGAGCGTGAGTCACTCCATCGGTCAATGAGACCGATAATGGAGAGTCTTTTAAGGTTGAGGTTCTACCCCCTTATGTAGTCAACTTGGCATACGGGTAGAGGTAGATCTAAAAGGCTAGATGATCACCATAGCAACGGGAATAATAGAATGAGGAGCTTGTGGCTCAGGGTTTTTGATGATACTGCCCATGCACCAGGAGTTTCGCAAGGTGTAGTGCCAATACCTTTGATTATATAGTAGATGCAACCTCTATTTCTATAAAGAGCTCAGGATATGTCAATTCTGTGTATATTCCATGTTTCAAATCTTATTGATTTCCACGTCGTTTCAAGTGAGGTGAATGTGAACTGGTTCTACCACAAAGATAATATTTATTGCTAAGCAATCTTTTCAAGTTGAAGTTGTGATTCTAGTTTCAGCCCCTACTATACCTATCTAGTATAGGGATAGGTCAGAGGCAGCTGTAACTCAAAGGCCAAGCAGTTATTATAAGAGATACAGGCAGTTTTTGAACTTAAACTTACAACAATTGTGGCTAGTTTAGCCAAGGTTAATGAGGACCTGGTAGCACTTAACTAAGCATAACAATTATTTTGAATATGCTTTGATGAAGGAATAAGAATATGTTTAATGCGGATGCAACATTTTTGTACTCATTAATGGTGAAGTTATCAATTTTGACTGTAGTGTAAGATTGGTGCATGCAGTCAAAATAGTTTTATATGACTTCTGTGTCATGATGGGAGTTTAAGGAGTGATTTCTAAGATACTTCCATCCACCTTCAATGAGGGATAATTACACGTGGCAGTATTGCATAGAGTAAAAGAAGAGCAGTTAATTAAGAAGAATACCCGTGAACTCTTTAATCTGTCATGTCATGCAGTAGACATAATACTGTATAAGAGGAGACTGGTAGAACTATATGTTGTAGGATTAAGTTTAGTATATTAGCATCCAAGTTGAGAACTGATATTTAGAGAGTTATTCGTAGATTCATTCCTTCTGGGTGTAATTGATTTTGAGGATGAATTTTATTATGATCCTTGGTATGGATTGATTGTCTCAACACTATGCCTTTGTGGATTATCAAAGTAAAGAGGTGATTTTCAGAATTCAAGATGAAGAAGAGTTTAAGTTTGTGGGTGATAAGAGTTCTGCACCTTAGAATCTCATCTCCGCTATCATGGCTAGAAAGATGCTGAGGAAGGGTTGTCAGGGATATTTAGCAGTGGTCAGGGACACTACAGTGGAGAAGACTTCTATCTGAGATGTCCTTATAGCTTGTGAGTTATCAGGTTTACCACCTCACAAAAAGATTAAGTTTTGTATAGATGTGGTTACAGGCACCACTCCTATTTTGATGTCGCCTTATAGAATGGCTCTTGCAAAGTTGAAAGAGCAGTTGTAGAATTTGCTACATAAGGGTTTCATCAGACCCAATATTTCTTCTTAGGGTGCACTAATCTTGTTTGTGAGGAAGAAGGATGGTACCCTAAGACTCTGTATTGATTATAGAGAGCTAAATAAGTTGACAGTGAAGAACAAGTATCCTCTCTTGAGGATAGATGATCTGTTTGATAAGCTTCAAGGTGCATAGTTCTTTTCTAAGATTGACTTGAGCTCGAGTTATCATCAATTGCGGATCAGTGAGCCTGATGTTCCTAAAATGGCATTTCGCACTCGATATGGCCACTATAAGCTTCTGGTGATATCATTTGGGTTAACTAATGCACTAGCTGCTTTCATATATCTGATGAACAGGGTATTTAGACCATATGTGGATCAATTTATGGTAGTCTTCATTGATGATATACTTGTGTATTCAAAGAGTATGGAAGAGCAAGTATATCACTTGAGGACAGTACTGCAGACATTAAGAGAACATCAACTTTATACTAAATTCTTAAAGTGTGATTTTTAGTTGGAAGGTGTTACATTCCTTGGACATATAGTGTCTAAAGATGGTATATAGGTTGATCCATAAAAGATTGAAGCAATGTTTGAGTGGCCCAGATCGACGACAGTCATAGAGATTCATAGTTTTCTAGGTTTAACTGGATAATATAGGAGATTTATGCAGGATTTTTCTAAAATTATAGCTCCTATGACTGACTTGATTCAGAAGGATGTGAATTTTGTATGGTTAGATGCTTGTTAGAACATTTTTCAGTTATTAAATAAGAAGTTTACCACAGCTCTAATTCTAACCTTGCCTAATGGAGAAGATAAGTTCAATGTGTATTTTAATGCCTCCAGAGTTGGCCTAGGTTGTGTGTTGATGTAGAATGGTAGGGTAGTAGCTTATGCTTCAAGGCAGTTGAAGAAGCATGAACAAAATTATCCTACTCATAACCTAGAGATGGTTGCAGTGATCTTTGCTTTTAAGATTTGGAGACATTATCTATATGGGGTGACTTATGAGATTTTCACAGATCACAAAAGCCTTAAGTACATTTTCTAGTAGAGAGATATGAACTTGAGGCAGAGAAGATGGTTAGAACTTCTGAAAGATTATGATTATGATATTCTTTATCATCTAGGCAAGGCTAATGTGGTAACAGATGCCTTGAGTAGGAAGTCCTCAGGTAGTCTTGCTCATATTAGTGTGGAGAGGAGACCTTTGATCCAAGAGTTGCATGAGTTAGTGGATCAAGGTCTGATGATGAAGATTAGTAGATCAAGTGGACTATTAGCTCAATTTAAGGTTCAATCAATGCTGAGAGATAGGATTAAGGCAGCTCAGGGCTGAGATCCTATTCTAGTTGGGCTTGTAGAGAATGTTCATGCAGGGAAGTTCATTGATTTCACACTTGATGATGATGGTGTTTTATGGATCAGTGGTAAGTTCTGCATTCCTTATATGGATATTTTGACAGAAGAGATCCTTAAGGAAGCACATTCTATAGCCTACAATATACATCCAGGTGTCACTAAAATGTACCATAATATCAGAGACTTGTATTAGTGGGATGGACTGAAGAAGAATGTAGCTGATTTTATTTCAAGGTGCTTGACTTGTCAACAGGTGAAAGCTGAACATTAGAAGCCTTTTGGGGAGCTTCAACCACTTTCTATTCCTGAGTGGAAATAGGAGAGAATTGTTATGGATTTTGTGGTTGGGTTACCTTGTTCTAAGGATGGATACGATTCCATTTGGGTGATTGTGGATAGGTTGACCAAGTCTACTCATTTCTTGCCTGTTAAACCCACTTATTCTATAACTAAGTTGGAAAAAATATATGTTAAGCATATTGTGTGCCTTCATGGAGTACTTGTGTCCATTGTTTTTTATAGAGGTTTAGTGTTTACCTCTTAATTTTGGCAAAAGTTGCAAGAAGCAATGAACACCAGGCTTGATTTCAGTACTGTTTTTCACCCTCAGATAGATGGTCAGTCTGAGAGGACAATCCAGAAATTTAAAGATATGTTAAGTATGTGTGTGTTGGATCTGGGTGGTAGCTGGGATGATCATTTATCGCTTATGGAATTTGCATATAATAACAGCTACCATAGCAGTATTGGATGACATCGTATGAGGCTTTGCACGAAAAAAAGTGTAGATCCCCTCTGAGTTGGAATGAGATTGGGGAGAGAACAGTGACTGGGCCTGAGATGATTTAGGATGCCGCTGAGAAGGTTGATGTGATTAAAAGGAGATTCGAGACCGTAGTTAGCAGACAGAAGAGCTATGTGGATCTGAAGCGTAAGGATCTGGAGTTTGAGGTTGGAGATTATGTGTTTCTGAAGGTATCTCTGATGAAGGGTGTAATGAGATTTAGCAATAAGTGGAAGTTAACACTAAAATATATTGGACCGTTTAAGATTCTGGAGAGAGTGGGCATGGTTGCATGTCGGTTGGCTTCGCCTCTGATTTTGTCTCAAGTGCATCTAGTGTTCCATATCTCAATACTGAGAAAGTATATTTCGGACCCTTTTCACATGTTACAGCCTGATAGTGTGGAAGTGAAAGGTATAAGGAGGAGCCAGTCGCGATAGTAGACTATCAAGTTCGTCAATTGCGTTTGAAGCAAATTCTGATGGTCAAGGTGTTGTGGCGAAGGAACAACGTGGAGGAGCACACTTGGGAGACAGAAGCTGAAATGCGAGCTGATTACCCTAATCTTTTTCCTCGATTAATTCTTGTATCTATTCTTTTCCTTGAATTCGAGGATGAATTCTTATAAGAAGGGAAGACTATAATGACCCGATATTTTAAATAATATGAATATATTTTGGGATATGCAGTGTGAATAAAATTTTAAATTTTATTTATATATTATCATTATTGTATATATTCTTCATTTATTTTATTTTAAAATTTTGTTTACGTAAAGTAATTTATTTGGGAGTTCTATTATTTAAAAATATTAAAGTTATTAATAATACTATTGTCATTTTTATTATTATTATTATTATTATTTTCATTATTATTAGCATGCATGTGTATCATGCATGTGCATTATTTTTTTATTGTTATTATTATTATTGTTGTTGTTATTATTAATTATTATTATTAGTATTATTATTAATTGATATTATTTTTATTATTAATGCATGTGTTGTATGCGATATGTATATATATATACATGTGGATGTGTACTTGATAAGTAGTATATATATATATATATATATATATATAAGTGTGTAAGTATAGTAAAAAACGGGTCAAACCTTCCTCCACCATTTTTTTTTTCTTCTTCTACCTCTCCTGCCTTCTGCCATTGCAGCACCACCAAGCTTCATCAGTCACCACCTGAGCCACTACCAACACCACCTAAGCTTTCCATCTTCCTCCGCTCACCTTCCTGATGTCGTTTGAAGTCTCGGAGTTGCCGGTAATCATATAGGACCGAGAAGAGTTACCATAGCACGAAAATTTTTTTGGTGGTTTTAGCTCAAGTTCTTGGGCTCGTTAGACTCCTCTCGACGTGTACATCTCGATTCTCAAGTCGGTTTAAGTTTACGACGTCCGGATTGTAAGTTTTTTTTAAATTTAGTTTATGTCATTCAAAGTTTTTATTTTTTTTTAGGCTTGAGTTTGATTGATTCATGAATATTCATTTTGGAAATATTGATGTGTGAATCTTAGGCTAACTCAATATATTTTTTGTATGTTTTTTTCTAATTAATTTGAATTATGGGTATTTTTTATTATTTTAATATTAAAATATTGAATTTTTGATAATTATGTTAATTAATTATTTTGGACGGAAATTTGGTTAAATTAGTGTTATTAATTTAAGATATTAATTTTAGAATTTATAAAATAATTTTTGGTGAATTTATATAATTTTTGAGAAATTATTAATATTATGTGATTTTTGGATATATAGGTTAATTGTGTGTTTTTACTGAAAATATAGTTAAATAATATGTTTTAAATGATTTTAGAATTTTATATGGCATTAAAATAATTTTTACAAACTATTTACTATTTTTAACTAATTAATACTAATTTTCAAAAATTATATTCAAATAATAAATTATTTACTATTTTGGTGATTAAATTGATTTTTAATTACTTTTATTATGTATTTAAACTATTTGAGTATATAAAATTAAATTTTACTATTTTATGTTGAATTATTGAAATATTGAATTTTTATTAATATTATATTATTATTTGAGATTTTTATTTAATTATTGTGAAAATAATGATATTTAGTGTTTTGGTGTTTAAATAAATTATATTGTGATTTATTATTGATTTTATGGATTTTTAATGATTTTAATATATTATTATTTAATATGTATTTTTATCATGAATTGTGAACCTCGGTTGGGAATTGTATTGTTTGAGATCTCAACATGAGGTGTTGTGCAATCTGTGTTTTAGTAGTGTGTTGTATAGGTTTGAGATTTATGTATTTAGAATACTGTCTGAATATTTTATTTATGAAATGACATTTGAATATTTATTTTTATATCGATTTAAGTTTTAATTTTGGTGTATTTTTATTTATTTATTGCATGTGTTTTTATTTTTAAGGCTTGCTGCGGGTTTCAGATTTAAAAGAATTCTCGTTCCCTAGCGTCAGTCATGACTCTCGGTTTGGGTTGTGTCATGAATAAATTCACATTAAGTAAAAGACAGCCAAATAATCCTTATATAGATGTAGTCTCTCTTCCTTTACTTCCCACTTATTAGAAGCCTATTTTACTACCAGCATTGAATCTTCGTACACGGTAACATCCTCTACCCCAACACTACATAATGCTTCTAAACAAAAAATACAAGCCTCGTACTCTGCTTGATTGTTCGTTACTTTAAATTCAAGCCTTTTGGCGATCAAGATCATTTCCCCTTCTAGCGTGATTATGATTATACCAATACTCACCCCTTTGTTGTTGACGGCCCCATCAAAATACATTTTCCATCCTTGTACCTTTATGGCTCCCAAGTGTTTATCAGGAAATTCTAACTCCTATTCTTGCTCATTGACTATTGGATTCTGAGCCAAAAATTTGCTACCGCCCTCCCCTTTACTACCTTCTTCGCCACATAATCAATATTAAATTTAGTAAGCAACACTAACCATATAGCTAGCTTCCCTATGAGTGAGGGAGTTTGTTAAAGGTACCTAAGGGGATCATGTCTAGAAATCGCCTATACTCCATGGGATTGAAAGTAATGTCGGAGCTTCTTCGTCACCTAAATTACATCCAAACACCTTTTCTTTACTAGGCTGTAGTTAGCTTTATACGAGAGGAGCTTCTTACTCAAGTAATACACCATATGTTCAATCCTCTTTTCATTTTCTTGAGTTAGCTTTAACCCTACTACATCCTTTCAATCCCAGATATAGGATTAAATGCTTACCCGACTTCGGTGACTGTAGACTGGGGGATTTATTAAATAAGTCTTAATGGCTTCAAAAGCTTGTTGACATTTGTCGTTCCATATCATAGGATGATTTTTCTTTAAAAGTTTGAAGATTAGTTTACAAATAGTAATCAACTTTGTTTATAAATATTAGTCAAATTAGCTATAAACCTGCTAATATACTGCAATCATCCCATGAACCCTCTAACTTCTTTTTCATTCTTTAGAGTGGGCATTTCCCTAATTGCCTTAACCTTATTTGGGTCCACTTTTATTCCCTTTTAACTGACAATGTGTCCCAGTAGCTTGCCAAACGTTACCCTAAAAATGCACTTCTTCATATTCAGTTTGAGATTGTACTTTTTTTCCCTTGCCAGGAACTTGTCTAAAGCCTTAATATGCCCCACTCTGGTTGCAAATTTCACCATTATATCATCCACATACACTTCTATCTCTTTATAAATCATGTCATGCAACAGAACAGTCACCATCCTCTGATAAGTAGCTCCTGCATTTTTTAATCCGAATGGCAACACCCGATAACAATAAATACCCTACTCGGTGATGAATGATGTCTTTAGCTTATCTATTACTACCATCATGATTTGGTTATACCCTAAGAACCCATCCGTAAAAGAGTGCATTGCACTGAAAGTTGCTATATCGACCAATGTGTCAATGTGTGGCAGTGGTAAATCATCCTTCGGGCAACCCTTATTCAGATCTCTGTAGTCCACACACATTCTAACCCTCCCATCTTTCTTGGGGACTGGAACTATATTGGCAAACCATTGGGTGTGTAATAACCCTAGTTTTTAAATTTTTTTATTTTAAAACAGAATATGCAGTGTTAATAAAATATAAAATTATAATTGATTATTTTATTATGTTGTGGTTAATATTCATTATTTCATGTTTAATCAAAATTTTCTACGTAAATAATTATTTTAAAACTTATTATTTTAAAATTTTATTTACGTTATATTTATTACTTTGAGAATTATTTTAATAATCTTATTTAAGTACTACGGTTATTTTATTTTTTTAAAATGATGTTCATCTTCATTATTATTATTATTATTATTAAAATGCATTATTGCATGATTATATTATGTGTTAACATATATATATATAAATATATATATATACACACACACACACATATATTAGGGTTAGTATTGTTATTTTATTTGTGTGTGAATATATATATATATATATATATATATATATGTGTACGTGTATATATATATATATTAAAATATATATGTGTGGTTTATATTTAAGTTATATATTATTATTAAATAAAGTTTATTAACTATATAATATAATATTATATATATATATATATATATATATATATATATATATAATATATATACATATAATACATTAAACATAAAAATCAACAACACATACTTATTCTCCTTTTTCTTCCCCGAAACCATCCACCACCATCCCCTCCCGTTGTTGTCATGCCGTTCCCCCATCGTCAGTGTACCGTCCAGCCTTCCAGCTCCACCAGCAGCTTCATCATCCTCCCCTGTCTTACCCGACGCCGGTAATGGCAGCAACTACCATTTTTGGCCGAAACACAAGCTCACCGGCGTTCTAAGCTTTTTCGGCCACCATTTCCTTCGATTTTGGTCTTGTTTTCTTCCTCTCTTACCGGTGAGTGTGAATCCAAGCTCCTTTTAGCTTGAAAACTCGATTTGGTGAGGTTTTTTTTCATGTTTTTGAATTTGGTCATCTAGGGTTTTTGATTTTTTTTTTGGGTGTTAATGGTTGATTCATGAAAAATTCCTTCAGAAATATTAATCCTACTAGCTTAATCTACTCTCATGAATTTTTATGTGATTTTTGGAATTTATTTTGATTTTTGTGAATTTTTGAATATTTTATTATTATTTTATTAATTTTCGTAAATTAATTATATAAATTATGAAATTGTGAGTTTTGGTATTATTAGTAGTTATTATTAATTTTAGAGTTGTTTATAATTTTTGTGATTTTTGTGTAATTTTTATAATTATTTTAGGTTTATGTCAATTTTGAAAAATTAGGTTAAATTTATATTCTGTTAGAAATAATTGGTTAATTATATGTTTTTGTTGATATTATTGAGATATATGTTGAGGAAATAATTTTTGTGTATTTGTATAATTTTTTTTGAATTTTTTAGTACTATTAGTATATTATGTGAATTTTTGAATATTGGGGGTTAATTGTGTAATTTGGTGATAATTTTAGTTAAACACTATGTTTAATTAGTTTTAATATTATTTGAGGTATAAAAATGATTTTTACAAATTATTTACTATTTTTAACTAATTAATACTAATTTTCAAAAACTATTTTCAAATAATATATAATATACTATTTTTGTAATAAAGTGGATTTTTAGTAATTTTTAATATGTATTTGGACTAATTAAGTTATTTGGATTTATAAAATGAATTTTTATTAATATTTGTGTAATTATTGGGAAAAGGGATTTTTAATAATGTTATATTATTTTTTTGGACTTTTAAGTAATTATTAGGAAAATAATTATTTTGATGTTTTTATGATAAATATACTATATTTTGATGTTTTGAGGGTATTATAGTAATTGTTGATTTTGAATATATTTTATTATATTATGTGAATTTTTGGTGAATTGTGGACCTCGGTTGGGGGAAGTTGGTAGTTCGGGATCTCAACCGAGGATTGTGAAAATTTTTATATTGGAAGTGTATTTTCTTGTAGGACCGGCTCTACTTTTTAGTAGAGAGATGTCCATTTTACAGAGGAGGTTCTGCTGAATTTTCGATAGAATTCTTGTAAAATGTGACATCGGGTCTAATTCTTATTATGTGTCTATTTGTATTTTGTAATTTTAGATCGAGTCTCTAGAAGTCTAAGTTAGATTTATTATGATTTCATGATTGTTTTTTTTTTATTGTTTAATTGTGCCGAAACTGAGGCCTAGCGGACCAGGCTTGTCGGACCAATCTTGCGGGCGCATCTCTGTGAGTTGTTATTATATATATACATTGCTTTAGGTTGCATGTTTTAGAATTATATATTTTAAATGTAAAATTTAGCATAATTGTTTTATTAAATACTTGAGTATATTTTCGGTATATTTTTAGTTTATTATGGGTATATTTCCGGTATATATATATGGTTTATTTGACTATTATGAATGACTTTATACATTATTTATTACTTGAATGTATGTTTTATTATAAATGAAGGATATCGATAGAACGTGCTTCCTAGTTGACAGCACTAGGACCGAGTACGTACCAATGCGATAAATTTTAGGTTAAATTACTAACTTATTTGTGAAAATTATGACTTGATTGATTTGATTGATGTGTGATGTGATTAATGGTGTGATTGCTGGAGCTCGGTTGACCAAATGTCTCGGGGCCAATCACACTGACAATCAGACTACTAGAGCTCAGTCTACTTAGTGTCTCGGGGCCAGTTTACTATCTAGTTGGATTAAGTGAATTTACTTGGAATTAAGTGAGCCAGTATGGGTAGAGTGTTTTCTATTGATAATTGAGGTTGCGATCACTTAGGATTCTATTTGATCCTTCATAAACTGATGTTTTTTAGTATTATATATATAAATGATTTTTAGCATCTGTGTGTACATGCCTGTATATATATTTATTATATACATATGATTGTTTGCATTTGTCATTTAGTAATGCGTGTCTATATATTATAACAATTCACTCAGTGAGGTTTAACTCTCCTCCATTGATATTTTTTCAGGAGAGTCTTCTTCATCAAACCTGAGCAGTAGACCTATCCGTCGAATTTCTTCTACCCCGGCTTTATTATGTAAATTATCTACTTAATTATTTATTATTTTATTCTAGAAAACTGCAGTAGTTGTATTTATATTAGTCAGAAGTTGTACTCCATATTTATGTATATTGATTTTAATTCAGAGAAGCCTGTCTCTAAATGTTGTACTAAAATATTTTATTTTATATATGAGGAGATTATTTAGTACATAATTATTGAGATTTAAATTCTGATGTATTTTTATTTATTTTATTTTATTTATTATTTGTTTTTATTATTTTAAGGTTTGCTACGGGTTCCGGATTAGAAAGATTTCCCATTTCCTAGCGCCAATCATGGTCCCCGGTTTGGCTCGTGACAGGGTGTCCTTTACCATATCTAGGAACTTCGCCTTTAGCTACTTTTTGACCTTCTTTTTTACCAGAAGCACTCATTCTGGCCTTAGCCTCCTCTTCTTCTATTTTACTAGTAATATGTGAGGATATATAGGGATTTTATCTTTAAAGATTTCCTTGTCGATCCCAAGTATGTCTTCATAGCCCCCAGCAAATACTTTCTATCTTTTTTAATATTTCTTTCATTTTTTCACTCTCATTATGAGTTAGCTCAAAAGAAAGTAATATATTTTTAAGATTGTCATTTGTGCCTAAATTAAATGATTCAGTTTACATGAAATTAATATAAAACATATGCATGAAATGATCATCACAAACAGAATAACCATTAGGAAATACATCACATAAATAAGCAAACTTAGACTTCATTGCATTCACTTTTCAAAAGAATAAATCATCAGTTTCAAGCAAAGAAGTAAGAGAAACATCAAAATCATCATAAAAGACATCCATGATGCAGTTGAGGACATAGGCTTCGAAATCCAGCTCCTTGTTCTGATCATCATCGTCCTTCACCTCTGAAGCGGCTATGTCCTCCTTAGATTCTTCCTCAGTTGGTACCAGCTCTTCCATAAGGACTTCCTCAACAATAGCTTTCTTTATTCCATTCATAAATTCAAGAAAGATTTCAAACCCTAGAATGAATTCCCTAGCCATCAAAAGAGGTTTTGGAGTCCTATCATACGGAGTCCCATTGCCTTCTTTCATAAAATTTTCCCACAAGTTCTTTCTCTTAACCATAATCTTATCCTCTTCTTTCTAAGGCTAATCTCATATATAAATTTCTTTATTAGAACCATCAATCCCTTCAAACCCCACCCCATGCTTCAAAATGGGTACTTTGCGTTCAATAAATCTTGAAGGTCTACTTTAGACCTTTCCCAATGCCATACCGGGCATAACTTTCATGCTATGCATTATGCTAAGAACCTTCTTATCTATCGCATCTTCATAAATTATACAGACCTTAAAACTTAGGCTTATAGGGATCTTTTTAAGTACTAGCTTTAGGGCAGCCACATCAACTTCAGTCTCAGTGGAGATGGTGACAACCTTGCCCTTATACGAAAACTTAATTTTTTGATGAATAATGAAGGGCACGCCACCCAAGGAATGAAACCATAGTCTTCTTAATAGAATAGAAAAGGTCACAGGAATATAAATTATGTGTAAGCTGACCCAAGTCTCGAGAAGTCCTATCTTAAGTAATGCTCTAAAAATCCCCTCAACATGCCTCTTCGTATCATTATAGGCCTTGATGACTACCTCAGAAGGTTTTAAATCTGCCACATTCAACTCTATCTTCGGTAGAATCTTCAATGGACACACATTCATGGCAGAACCATTGTCTACCATAACATAACAAGTCATCTTCCCCTTAACTTCAACCTTGATGAATAAGGCTTTGCGGTGATCTCTCCCTTCCAAAGGTAAATCATTATCAGAAAATATTATGGTGCCTTGGGGGGTTTCTGTTAAGGAACTGACCATCTACTTAGGAGTATAGTTTGTGGAGATCTTTTTCTAATATAGTGCCAGAACTAGTGCTTCCCAATGATCCCTGGAATGCATAAGTAACTCCTAAATATTGCCGATGGTTCCCTAGTCTTTCATTACTTCTTTCCCTTTCCCTATCTTCTCTATCTCTTTTGATTTAGGATCAATAGTCTCAACTTCTTGCCTTTTCTCCTTGACTTTTTTCACAGATTGGACTGATTTACTTTACTCATCATCCCATAAATCAACCTTCACTTCATCTTCATCATTGGAGCTCTAAATATCCAATACATGCACACTAAACTTGATAGATCAAGGAAGGTGTTAACAAAAAAGCTCAAGACTTTCTCTTTTGTTAGGCCGGTGTTAATCATTAAAATGGGTGGGGTTAGGTGGTGGTATGTTTCAGTAATTGAGCAGAGAGTTATTTTGGTTATTTGGTTTTTTCTCTTGGGGTCAGTGATTTTACCCGCATCGATCAAGTCTTGGATTTCATGCTTCAACCGGGCACAACTACTTATGTCATGCCCAATGGTTTGGTGGAATTTTTAAAAAAATTTTGGATTGGCACTTAGTAATTATTATTGTGAAGGGTTGTAATAAGTTTTTCTTAATAAACTTCTTGAGGACTTTGGATAAGGGCCGCCCCAAATTGGAGAATCTTCGAGGTTATCTAACAGTGTTAATCTATGGACGGAACACACTCTTTGAGGTTATTGATTGCCTGATGGTATTAATCTGGACATTGCCACTTAAACTGGTGCCATTTTTACCCCCATATCTCCCTTCAAAGAATCTTTTTTTCTTGGGCCAAGTATGATTCTTTCTGAACCCCAAATCTATATAACTCTTCAAAATTTTAGATTCCCAAATCCTTTAGCTTCTTAGATAATGACGGAACACACTCTTCTACTACCATTACTAATTAGTCTGACTCAATAGGCCTATGAATCATTTGGGATAGTTTTCCTCTCCAACGAATTAGATAATTAGTGAAGGACTCATTAAACCTTTGCTTGGTGTTTTGCAAATCCCTGAAAGATACCTCTAATTGAACATTGACGTCGTATTATTTCATAAATGCATAATATAGTTCTTTCCAATCAGATTGAATGTGGGGTTCCAAAGCATAGTACCAACGAATTAGTGTACCCTCTAATGATATGGGGAACTGCTTGATTATTTGAGCCTTAGTCAGTTTAGTGGCTTTAATGTAAGTCACATATTGCTTCAGATGTAAATAGGGATCCTCAGTTCCATAATACTTTTTCATATTGGGGAATTTGAATTTCTAAGGTAGTGGATCACCCTCCTTATCCATATTTAAATTAGTGTAATCTAATGGAGCATCCATGCCCTTCATCATCATCATCATCATCTGCATTTGACTCATAGCCTTGGTTATATTCTTAGCCCACTTAGTCTGTTCCATGTCCTTAGTCGGGTTCACATTTCTTTGGTTTGGTGGATCATCCAATATTGTCACATCATCCCCTTCCTTTTCTCTTATCAGGATTTCATTATTAAGATTAATCAGATTGGTTGGTTGTACCGACTGATTTTCTCTGATTAACTTAGTTATCTCTCCTATAATCTCCCTCATTGTGGATGGGGTTTCAATGAATACCTCCTCTTTCAAGTATGCCTTAAAAGCCTTGAGATCAAAACCTCCTGCCATTTCTATTTCTAAACTTCTGACTAAACAACCAGAATTGGACTGGACCCACTTGGATGAGTTTGAAGGATCTATATTGCTGTAAGACCACATGTTAGAATTATGCATGAAGTGTATACATGATATACAAGTTCGTTTTATTATTGAAGGAAAATAAAAAAAATAAGTAAGCACATTTAATACATACACAACACAAAGTAAAATGCAAAGCTTCAAAAATGATGGCCTCTGCCCTTATTTCTCCTATACACGTGTTCAATGGTGAGTATCTTGTCCTAGAATTTTTGGCCTGGGTTTTAATTATCAATAGGAGATAATAAAACTGACATATGCAAGATAACTCTCAGAATGGCGTAAACAACTAACAGATCCTCTAAATAAATCCAAAATCCACCTTTGATGGGCCAAGAATGACATCAAGGCTTTACCTTGTTAAGATCCATTTCAATAGGCCAACATGGGCATAATAAGCCTATTTTGACAATGCTTACTTTAAAATGGGCTTATCTTGACAAGGTCCATTTGCAATTGGCTTGAGTTTTATTTTAAGGGTCCATTAAAGGGCATAAAACACAAGCAATTGAGAAATTCCTATGGAAAATTGCTAGGCCACTACATGAGCTTAAGTCTTAAGTAGTAAGCTTAGGTTCCCTCAATAATATACATCCATGTACGTCTCCCCACCCAAGGGTCCATACGACGTGGATAGTACATGTCATAAGTGACAACAATCAAATATTCCACCACTAGATTTGAATGAAACGTAGGTAGGAAAATTATGACTATTATCAGGTTAAAATAGGATTAAAGTGCTCATTATGTGCGATGAGTGTAGTGAATGCAATAGAAATACAAAAGAAACCAAAGGATAATTAAGGATGATAAATTACATAACACTTGGAAGTAGTTTTTTTATCCCCAATAGAGTTGCCACTGTAAGCGACGGGGTTTAACGCATGCCTAAGTGTTTGGCGACCATGACACTGTATGGGCTTAAGGCCTACTAGAAAATACGAAATAGGTCATAAAGCCTATTCGGAGATGGAGTCGCCACCCGAATGAAAGCCGAGACACACTATACAATAACTAGATCCCACGAAGGTTCCCAGAAGCCATCATCAGATATTGGGTTCAAAAACTGGGTATGGACGTTTGAGTACCTACCCAACCTTACAATTGGCCTCCGTTTACATTTTGTAATTTATTACCTTTAATTATTCAATGATTTCTTTGTTATCACATGGATTACAAAAGTCCTTTAAACAATTGTTGTATTTTATAATTAGGCCTAAATTTGCACATTAATTAAATGCATATGACTGGTCCTAATATTCACCACAAATAAAATAAAAATTATATTTTACAACCATACATTCAAAATCAAGGGGGGAAGGGATTAAGGATTACAATGCTTGTGCAAAAATAAAAGTATAATAAACAAAAAAAAACTGCTTGATTTAAGTAAAACCTCTCAAGAACTACTTAATGGGATAAATAATTAATGATTGAAAATCACCGATGAATCCTTATAATAAACATGATGTTAGTTCATCAGAATACAAAAAGATCATACATAAAAATCAACTCAAGAAACTATTGAATAAACAAAGATTCAAAGCCCCAAAAGGTGATTGTTAAACTTTTAATTTGAACGGTGTTATGGGGATCATACAAAATAAACTTGAGTGGTTAAGGCCTATACATGCATGGGAATGCTACAATATACATAAAAAATGAGAAAAAGTCGAATGAGACTCTGTTAGAGTGGCGATTGCCTTTATGAACAAGTGACCTCCTCATGGCAATAAGGCGATATGACTAGGCCAAATAATGAACTCATGTAGATCTACTAAAGTGGCGATCGCCTCAAGGCAGTGAGGTGATCTGAGAGGTGATTGCCTAATGAGTAGTCTTATATGACTTTTAAACTAGCAAATCTTTCATTTCAAGTAAGGATCTACTATTAAAAGCAACCTAAATGCACAACTACACCTAAAACTTAAGGAATCATAGTAACAACAAGACACATTACGAATAATACATAAGTGAATATACAAATTAGTAAACGACTAAACTAGAGATTATGCAATCAAGTAAGAGGATCATGCAAATATATAAATTAAGCTTGAAAAGAATTGAGATAATTACTGAAGAATGAGCTTTCAAAATGTTGGACCTCAGAAATGAATAAAGATGTTGATTTTCTCCTTAAATACAAGCTTCTTCCCTTCTCTTTCTCAAGCAAATCAACCTCTAGGCTTTTCCTTTTAAAAAACCTTCTTTTTTTCTTTTTCACAACTCCCTCTTCTCTGAAAAACTCTCTTTTTTGCTAAGTCTTTCTTATGAAAAAAAATGCCAAAAGTCCTTTTTCTCTCTCTTTTTCCCTCCTTTTATTCACATCCTTAGCTTATACCCCTACTACTACCCTCCATCATTGCATTTTCTAGCCCCCTTTTGTCACGACCCAAAATAGGGGGCCACGACCGGCGCTAGGGAAAGGGAATTCTTTCAAATTCGGAACCCGTAGCAAGCCTTAAAAAAAATATAAAAGCATGCAATAATAATAAAATAAATAAAATATCTTGCAGTAGAAATTGAAATCTCATAAGAAATAATATAACTCATCCACTGATTTAATAACATAAATCCATCTCATATATATAAAATATTTCAATACAAATTCTCGGTTTCAACTTTTGAAATTTAAATCTGATACATATATAATACATACAGCTCACTAAAACAACTATTGTAGTGTCTAGAATACAATCTCATACATATATAATACATACAGCTCACTAAAACAACTACTGCAGTGTCTAGAATACAAAATAAAACTCAGGTAAACAAATTACATAATAAGGCAGGGGTGAAAGAAATCTGGCATAAGGGTCTGCTACTGAGGTCTGAGGACGAAGACTCTCCTGAAAAATAATCAACGGAGGGAGTCAGACCTCACTGAGTGAATTGTTATAATATATATACATGCATAACTAAATCATCAATGCAAACACTCAATAGTATATATAATAAATATATATACAGGCAAATACATATAGATGCGGCAAAATAATTTTATATAACTTTGAAAATAATAACTATTTATGAAGGATCAAATAAAACCATAGATGATCGTAACCTCAAATAGTATTAGACAACACTCTAGCCATACAGGCTCACTTATTCCAATAAATTCACTTGTTCCATTTGGACAGTAGACTGACCCCGAGACACTAAGTCAACCGAGCTCCAGTAGTCTGACTGTTAGTGTGATTGGCCCCGAGACACTTGGTCAACTGAGCTCCAGCAATCACACTCTCAAATCACATCTCACATCAAATAAATCAATCCGATCAATATCCATAAATAGGTTAGTAATTTAACCTAAATTCTATCGTCGTACTGGTACGTACTCAATCCTAGTGCTGCCCACTAGGTAGCACGTCCTATTAATATCCTTCATTCAAAATAAATCCATTCATTCATGAAATAAATGATGCATGACTTTAATTAAAATAACAAAATAAACCATATATATACTAGAAATATACCAAAAATAAACCAAGTATATTTCGAGTATATATACGTCAAATAAATTCAATTTAATTATAAATAAACCAAAAATAAACTATACATATACTTAAAAACATTTTAAGTATAATTCAATAATAAAACACGCATTTAATTTAAAATATACCAAAAATATACTAATATATACCTAAAATATACCTAAACAATTATTAAACCATTTATGCATATTTCATTAAATTTAAACATACATTTCTAAAACATGCAATCCTAAAACACGTATATATAAAATAACAACTTACAGTTGTGTGCTTCTTGAGACAGGTTCGACAGGCCTGGTTCACTAGATCTCGATCTCGGCTCAATTAAACAAACAAACGACAACATGAAATTAGAATAAATCTAATGAAATTCTAGAGACTCGACCTAAAACACTTGACACAGAATAGGAATAGAGATTTGACCGGATGTCATGTTTTACAAGAATTCTGTCAAAAATTCGGCAGAATCTCTCATGTAAAACAGACATCTCTCTACTCAGAAAGTAGAGCCGGTCCTGCAAGAAAACACACTTCGAATAAACACAGTCCATAACCCCTCAATCGGATCCCCAAACTACGATTTTGCCGATCGAGGTTCACAATTCACGAGATATGCACAACATACATGAAAAATTCAATAATACCGAAAATACCCTTCATAAATCAAAATATAGCAAATTAGATATTTAAAACATTGAAAATAATTATTTTACCAATAATTACAATAAAAATCCTAATTTTAATAAAATATTATTAAAAATCCATAATTCCCGATAAATTCATAAATATTAACAAAAATTCATTTGATAAATCCAAATTACATAATTAGCCCAAAAACATATTAAAAATCAATAAAAACTCAATTATTTACAAAAATAATATATTATATATAATTTGAAAATATTTTTTGAAAAATAGTTTTAATTAGTTAAAAATACTAAATATTTTGTAAAAATCATTTTTATACCTCAAATAATTATTAAAACCAATTTAACTTAATTTTCAACCAATTTATTATCAAATTACCAAAATACCCCTAGTTATATATAAATTCACATAATATACAATAATTATTCAAAAATTCACTAAAAATTATACAATTGCTCAAAAATTAGTTTCTCAACATATAATTCAATAAAATCAATAATTATACTCAATTAACCTATTAATTTTAACAAAATACTCATTTAACCTAATTTTCCAAAATTCACCTAAACTAAATAAATTCATAATAATTACAAAAAAAATCACAAAAATTACAAATTAATTTCTAAAATTCATTTTAACCCCAAAAAAAACCATAAATCGCACTTTCACAAATTATTTAATTAATTTACGAAAATTAGAAAATATTAATAAAATAATCAAAAATTCACAAAAATCAAAATAATTTTCAAAAATTCTACAAAAATTACAGGATGTATATTGAGCTACTAGGAACAATTTTTGTGAAGTAAGTAAGCTTGAATAATTATAATCAAAGTTCAAAAAATTAAAGAACTCAAAATGGCCGAAAATGAAAATTGATCACCAAAGAAAATCTAGACCAAATCAAGTGAAACCAAGCTTAGAAATTCACTCATCAGAGCTCAAGGAAGAGATAGATACTAGCGGCGTCCAATTTGGTGGCCGGAATCACGGTGAACGGAGATGAGTTCAAGTTTCGGCTTCTCGGGTTAAAAACGGTCAAAACTCACAAAAAATGGAAGCAACAGGCGGCGGAGCGAGTTAGAGAGGGTGGTGGCACACTGGAAGGCACACCGATGGTGAGGGAAGGAGTTGGCAGCGGTGGAAATGGAGGTGGGGGGCGTTGAGAAGAAGAAAAAGAGGGGATGGCACAAAACGTAAATAAGGCAAACTTTATATATATATATATATATATATATATAACTTTATTAACTTATATTATAATATAATATTATATTCACAAAATTCCTACACCACATGTCTAAAAATAACAATATCTATATACATATACATATATATATATATATATATATATATATATATATATATATATATATATATATATATATATATATATATATATATATATATATATATATATATAACACATATTAATTAAATAAAACTATATATATACATACATAATTAAAAATAAACCCTAAAATGCTAAATATGTATGTATATGCATGTATATATATATATATATATATATATATATATATATATATATATATATATATAAATAAAATCATGCAATTACGTAAAACATATTAACATAATTAATAAATATTTATTTAGGTTTTAATTTTCTTAAAAATAAAATTCTCAGAAAAATTTTACGTAAGAAATTTAAAATAGTTAAAAATAACTTTAAATAATTAACAACTAATCAAATAATCAAATATATTTATCAAAATTATTAACACTGCATATCCCGATGCAGTTTAAAATTATTTAAAATCTCGGAATATTACACCTTCTTCTCCCAAGAATTTCTATTTCAGACTAGAGGTTGGGTTGCAGAAGAGATAGACTCACCAAATTGACTACCATGACCATCTCTATATTTAATGTAGAAACAAGTAACTGTTGTAGAGGCAACGCCTCTATGATGAGGCGATTGCCTTGTTAGCAACTACCATAGAGACAATCGTCTCTTTGGCCTGCCCTGTATTGGGTTTAATGGACCTAGACAGTTTGAACTAATTTTGGACTTGTCTATGGATTTCTAGCCCTTAGGCTAATTTTCGAGAAGATTTAGTGTTTTTTTTTTACATTCAAGTTTTTTACATTTCTCATCCTCGGATTAGACTGCGAGCCAACTAAACTGAACATTCATAATTCACCCCTGATCATGGACCGATCAAACTGGGTATCTACAATATTATATAATTAAAATAGAAAAAAAAAATTTACTTATTTTGAATATGTTATATTCTACTATTAGATTTATCATACAAAAATACGCATGCTCCGTTTTTACGGTCACATGCAAAACACTATAAAAATTCAATCGTGTAGGAATTTTCTATTAAACTATCTTTTATTTTTTTTTTTTGAAAATATGTATTAATAGTCCAATTTTTAATAATAATAATAATTATTATTATTATTATTATTGTATTCCACATATATTTAATGCATTACATACAATTAAAATAGGAAAAATTACCGTATTTGATTATATCTTTTTTTTAATATGAGAATGATTACGGGATGATTACTATTACAAGACGATCATTAAATATTCTGACTAATTTATATTTGAAAACAGAATAAATGATGTATATTTTAAATAATAGTAAATATATATTTACCGTTTATTTATATAGTACGTTATCAACTCAGAATGGATTAGATATGAATTTTATTTTTTTTTAATTTAATATGAATCTTAGTATCATAAAAATAGAAAAAAAAATAATAATTAGTATTTAAATACATTTTTATGAGTCACGAGCATAATTTGATATGATGTAGACGAAAAAATTAATTGAATCCAAAACATCTTGTTCTAAGAGTAGAGACATCACATGCGTAGATGTGAAATCCAGTCATGTGTTGTACTACTATTATATTGGAATCTTGACAAACACTAAAGATTTTCAAAAGAAGTGATAAATAAACACCTGCTTTAAGGGAAAGCTACTTTTGCAGACGAATTAATTGCAATTAAATTGTACTACATATTAAAGTGTTCCAAATTCATAGCTGTTTGAAGAATCAATTGCAGGCAAAAATAAAGATTAATAGGCAAAGAAAGTTCAAAATGTACTATAATTATTGGAATCAATTGATATTAAATTGTGTTCAATTAAATTAAATTATATATTTAAATTATAATTTGTATATTCATAATAAATTAATTATTAAATTTTTTTTATTTTTTTATAATTTTACTTAAATTAAACTATATTAATTACAATTTAATAATGGTTGATATTAAAAACAAATCCTAGTGCCATGACAAAAATCTAGTTATGCAATAAATAGTCCGGTGGCTAGACTCAAAATATATGTCTATGCATATGGACCACATCTATTGGCACCCACAAGGAGGCAAAGGAGAAAAGAAGAGAAAGAAAAATGTTGAAGCATTTAGAAGAGAGTTCCATTGAAAAGAAAATAGAGAAAATAGTAACTTTATAATTTAAGAGTTGGAGACACCATTTTAGTGGAAGACTCTATTCAAGGGAAAAAAAAATAATAAAATCATATTTTTTGAAGAAGTCCAAATCTAGCATCCCATCCCATCTGACCCGATCCGCTCTAGATTTCTACCAAAAAAAAAAAAAAAAACAATGATCAATCCAAGAATAGAACCTTGAAGTTGGTCCTCTTTTATTGTCCAAACTCGAAAGGGGAAAAAAATAGAAACAAAATGCCTTTTTTTAGACCACAGACAAGAAATTAAGACATGTAGCACACCCTCATAGGATATATCTCACCACGTACCACCTGGTATCCGTAAATTCAATTCTCGCAGGCGTCCACTGAACCACTCATCTCTCGGTGCACACTCACCTACTCCATTAATAATCAACAAAAATCAGAAAAATCTTCGGAATAAAACAGATATGGCAGTGATGAACAAACCCATATCCAACAACAAGTAATTAAATGTTTTGAGTTATTTTAGCAGCATTTGAATTTTCATGTTATTGGTTTCAAGTGAAAAAGAAAATTTTTATGGTTCAACCACTGTTACAACCTTGTATTTGATACTTGAGCTCTCAGTAACCATATTTTTTTAATCTATATCTCGATTTTTGGATTAAAATTTTAATTATTTTAAAGTTTAGATCGAATAAATTTATAAAAGTAAAACCTTTTCAACATTTATTTTTTTTATATATAAAATTCAAATCCAATATCTTACTTAAAAAATTCTAAACTTTTTACTACTTAAATTAAGAAATTACTTATAGTAAACCATATATTTTAATTATATAACATGTTATAATTTATTTCAGTGACTTGAAATTTGCGGTTTTGTAATATAATTTTTCAGTATTACTGCACCAATGATTTGGGTGACATTTGCTCTACAACAATCAGTAACATATGGTTAGCCTCCAAGATTTTTACTACCCTCCTCCCACCAGTCCCTCAAGTCTGAGTCTTGTTATGCACACGTGCATGACCTCTTGTGGGTTAGCAATTTGATCATTGTGCATTAAATGAGCGCTTTTCTTTTTCTTTTTTTTTTATTAGGAAAAAATTCCCTTTTTTTTTTTTCTGATATAAATAATTAAATGGGTGGCTAAAATACGAAGAGAAAGGCAATTAGTCAAGAGACAATATCATGTTCTTCTAACCATGATATAATGACTTTACTCTATTTGCTGTGATGTCGATATCCATATACATATATATATATATATATCCACTTCACTTTTGGTGTGTGGTCGAGGTCTCATTGGGCATGAAAAAAATTGTTAAAATCATGAATTTATATATTAAGAACATGACTTATAAATCTTGCTATTATATATTGAGCTTTAAAATTTGAAAAGTATTTATTCATAATTACTTTATTTCTAAAAATTTATATATTAAATTATTAAAATTTACAATATTTTTTTATTAAAAAAAATTATATTCTCCTCCTACAAAATTCCATTTTAAATCATAATACAATCCATTCCCTACTAAAATTTAAATTCTTAATTAATATTTATTTGATAAATTATCTTAAAATCTCCAAAAATATCCAATTAAATTGAAATTGATTTTACATGCATGACTATTTATTTATTTATTTATGCTAATAAATATATTTATATCACCTACTTTAACTCTTGAGTTTTTACTAGGTTATTTGTGATGATGTGATGTAATTTTTTTCCCTTTTCCTATATATTTACATATGTTTAAACTTGAAAAGCCAACTAATTAAGTGTTTTTCATCATTCATTATTGATTTTCCGATGTTAGGAGTTATGTGTCCTTTAGATGTTATCAAGATTAGGTTTCAAGTTCATAAATAGCCTGCCAAAATTAGAGGTATGTTCACTCATTGTTGATTTAAAATTTTATTTGATCAAATATCAAATTGAAACTCGATAATAAAAGTATTAGAGGTATGCTCATTTCATTGTTGACTTATAATTTATTTGACTAGATATCAAATTGAAATTTCGATTTACTAGTTTCTAGTTAGGTCTATATGCTGCTGCTTATGAACTTTTTTTAAGGATTGGTGTATAGAATTAATGAATCACTTTTATTCACTTGCCAAGAAGTCTTATAGTTGGTAGTTTGGAACAAATATTATATTAAAATATATTGGAAGTCTTATAGTTGGTTGTTTAGAATGTAAAGTTTGTAAAGAATAAAGTGTTTTTGGAATGTATATGTTGTATTAGAGTATAAGTGAAGGTATTTATACAATGATAAGTTACAAAGAGATAAACAATGTATAACAAACTATTAACAAACTAATTACTATTTACTGCTTCAATACCCCTGACAAAATGATGAAGAGTAAAGAAAGAGTCATAGTTTGGTGTAGAAATATTGAAAAGGATGAACTTTGAAAGGCTTGGTGAGGATGTTGTCGATCTAGTCCTTCGAAGACAAATAACCAATTTGAACTCGGCCATGAATAACCAATTCTTTAACAAAGTGAAAATCTAGGGCGATATGCTTTGTGCAAGCATGAAATATAGGATTAGAGGACATGTAAATTGCACCAATATTGTCACACTATAAGATTGGCTTTATAGAACAAATGAAGCAAAGTTTAGTCAAGAGGGATTGAATCCAAAGAAGCTCAGCAGTAGTGTTAGCAAGGGCTTTGCACTTACTTTCTAAAGATAATCAAGCAATAGTGACTTGCTTCTTTGCACTCTAGGAGATGAGAGAGTTACCAAGGTAGATGTCATACTCGCTAGTTGACTAACGGGTATCTGGAAAACTACCCCAATCACTATCATAATAGCATTAGAGCTTCAGTGTGTTGCTAGTGGCAAAGTGAAGAGAATATTGGAGTGTATGTTTAATATACCGTAATAGACATTTAACAGGTACCCAATGAACGTCAATTGGAGAGTACAAGAATTGACAAAGTCGATTAATAGAGAAAACAATGTCCAAATAAGTAAAAGTAGCAAACTATAGTGCACCAACGACGTGTCTGTTTATCTGAGGCTGATCAAAGAGTTTGCCTTGTTTTTTTTATAATGGAGAAGTTATAGCCATAGGAGTAAGATAGCCCTTTGCATCGTGTAGGCCAATTTTGTGTAGCAAATCTTTTAAGTACTTTTATTGATTAATAGAGATACCGTCATAGGATTAAGCAACCTAAATGCCAAGAAAATACTGTAATGGTTACATCTCTTTAATGGGAAAGTCATTTTGTAACTAAAAGAGAACCTGTTGAATCAACAAAGTAGATAAGTCTATAACAATAATGTCATCAATATAAATTAATAAAATAACCAACTCAGTCCCATGTATGAGAAAGAACATTAATGAATCGGCTTTGGATGGTAAGAAACCATTTTGAATAAGAAAGCCATTGAGTTTAAAGAACCAAGCATGTGGTGCTTGCTTTAAACCAAAAAGGGACCGTTTGAGGAGACAAATATAGTCTAGGTATTCAGGATTAATGAATCCATAAGGCTACTCTATATAGATTGTTTCACTAAGAGTGCCATGTAGAAAAGCATTAGAAATATCTAGTTGTTTCAAAGCCCATTGATTCATAATAGCCAGAGATAATATTGTGCGAATGGTGGTTGATTTAACAATAGGAATAAATGTTTGATTATAGTCAATGCCACTTTGTTGATTGTATCCTTTTACTACAAGCCTTGCTTTATAGTAAGAGATTTTATTGTAGGATTGTGCTTAATTCAGAAGACCCATTTATTGCCAATAATGTTGTGATTTAATGGTCGAGGAACAAGATACCATGTATCATTTTGAAAAAGGGTTGTATATGTTAGTATAAATATGCCCTAGTGCCATTCTAGTAATATGTAATGACATTATAAATTATTCCAAATGACAATATAATATTCATTTAAATAAAGTGTTTATTTAGTTAAGTATTTACCTTTTAGCATTATATTAAATAAATTTATTATCAAAAGTTGATAATATGAGTTACAAACTTATGTAGCATTATGCTACTTAATATGAGATATTAAAATAGACATGTGGATACTCATGTGATGAGTGGATTGAACAGTGACGCTAGATATGTGATTTCATGGATATTCACTAATTGTCAACAATCATAATTTAGGTTATAATGGTGTATATAATCCTTTGACCTGAGTTGCATGGTCATCCCATTTAAGTGGTTAGAGTTTATTACCACTTACATATTTGTGTTATTCACACATAGGTATATGGTGTGTGGTGGCTCTAATCAGTTAAATGTAGGGATCAGTGTTCGACCAAGATGATATTCATTATCTAGAGTGAATCGAGATAAAATCTTATGTTATCTAAGTTTTTGTTACTGAAAGAGTTACTGGCTAGGACAAACATAATAGTCTGAGAGAGTTTTAGTGCTAGAAAGAGTTTTTAGTATTTGTTGAGTTTTATCAAGAGATAGAACTTGAGATGAGGTAATATGATATAACTATTAGAGTTAGACTTATCCTTGACTCTAGGCTATATTAGGATCTTTTAATGAAGCAATTTTAGTGCATGGTAATTTTGACTAAAGGGTTTATGTGAATTAATGAATACACTCATATCTAATTGGGTAATTGTGATATCGATGCTAAGGGTCACTCACAACTTATGAGAACTAAATGTGAATAATTAGGATTTTCACATTTAGACTTGAAAGGAGTTTCAAATAATATTAAGTGTTGGTATTATCATCTCATTGCCAATTAGAGATAGACCTAGTAAGTCACACCTCAAAGGTTTTTATAAAATCTCTATTTATATCAATCTAGTTATTGATTAAAGAGTTTAATCAATTAAGTAAGATTAATGAAATTGGATTTTTACTTAAAGCAATTATTCTAGCATATCATGAAATCTAATTTCAATGAAAGGTTTTATTATTAATTTATCCTTAATTAATATAAGATATTCATTGAGATATTAAGTTAATAATGGGTATATATTGTTTCTTATTTACTTAGATTAATGCCCCAAGTGTTATGGAATTAAGCTCATAAGAGTTTAGAACTAAAGATTAAACCAAGTAATAGAAAAAACCCATTTACCTTATTTAAGTCCACTTGTTTGATGAAATGGGTTCTGGGTCAAGAGTTGGCCCAATGGTTAAGCCCAACTCCATTAAGAGATATGTATAATTTTATTAAATCATATATATATATATATATATATATATATATATATATATATATATATAGACATGTGTAAGTCAATAGTGATGTAGATAATTTACATAAGTTATAATCTCTACATCCTCCATATTTGGACATTAGTGACTTATTTAGTTGTTAATTAATCATGAAAAGTGGAAAATGGGTGATGTTATCAATCTCTACTTTAATCTCTAACCCAGTATATCTAAAAGTAAAAAAAGTAGATATTAATAGAAAGTTGGTAGGAAAAAAACGTGGGGAGACTCACAAGAAAAGAAAAGGAAACAAAATATATACAAAAACTAGAGCTTCTAAACTAATTCCTTTCTTTTTCTCTCAAACTTCTAAATTTGAATTTTCATAATTTTAGCTCCTAAGTAATTATTTTTCATCTAAATTATATTTGAAATTATATAGTGATGGTGTGAAAATAATTTTATAGCTTTTGAATTATGTTTTAGAGCAGAATTTTTACACCCCTATTTTCATAGCCATATAATAAGGATTAGGAGAAATACAAAATATGAAACTTGTAAATTTATGTCTTATCTACATGTTTATAAAGTTATATTATGAGATTTTGGTGTGTGTGTGACAAGAAACGCTACTTTTGATTGGGACTGGTTTAGATTGTATTTGCTGCATGTAGCTTTCTTTTGCCTAATAAATATAAGACCCTTTGAGGCTAAATTAGAAAAATTGTTAAACATGAGTTTTGTTCCTTTATATGTTATCTAATACCCTGTGATGTAGTTTAATGAAATAATATGTATGGAATGAGAAATCATCCTTAGAGTGGGGCTAATTCTTTGCTATGTCTACAGGCAGTCCGATCTTTCTTAGATAATATAAAGGCCTTAAAGGCCAAAGTAAATGAAGTATAAAACATGAAAGTTATTCTATTATGTGTTAGTAGAGATTTTAAAATAGGGTTTGCAATTGGGTTTGTATAACTTAAGAAATTCTAAAATGAAAGTGACATGCTCGAGCTGTTTTTGTACAAAACATAAGTCTTGATTCAAAATTTCACCATTAATTGTACAAAGCCTATACTATGGTAATTTTTGGATATGTTATAGCCCTATATATCTAGTTTTATAGAAAAAAATCCAGTAATTTGAAATTGTATGGTGAGAGTTATTCACTCTCATGTCTAGCAAGGCCAAACTGTAAAAAAATAAAATACATAAATGTTAGGCTTACATATATATAGAACATATCCTAATTACATACTAAGCATAAACACTCATTATATATATATTCTCTTTCAAATATATGTCATATTTTAAAATCTCAAAACATTGGTAAAGTTTGAGAAAGTGATACAAGTTGTCCACAAAGTGATTAACAACTAAAAGGTGAGTATAAGTATCGATTAAATTCTTAGGTGAAATTGTGTGATCGAGATGGGTATGAACATGCGATGGATGAGATATAGTTTGATTTACAATGTATATATTTTGTGAGATTTTGAGATGAATTGCTTTTTGATTTCGGTTACTGCTGCTTTTCATTTGATTAAAAAGGGGTGTGAAGCTTATTTAGCTAATATGGTGGATGTATCTAAAGTTAGTCTAGGAGTAATGTATGTTCCAATAGTGAAGGAATTTGCAAATGTATTTATAAAAGATCTACCGGGTTTACCTCCATATCGAGAGACTAATTTTAAGATAGAAACTATACAAAGGGTAGCATCAATGTTAGTTGCATCATATTAAATGGCACCCTTATATCAGAGCTTAGGTTTGATTAATTTTAAGGTATTTATAGAATGATGATGAAAGAACGCTACAAAGATTGGTTATCTTAAAGAATTCGATAATAAGAATATGAGATCTTAATAGAATTATGGTTTAAAATCTGGGATTGATAATGAGTCTATAAAGTAATGTGCATGTTAAAAATGAAATTTATATTTAATACAGTTGAATTTGACTTATTCCATCTCACATACATGGTTGATCTATAATGAAGGTTTAAATGTACGTAGGAATAATTTATAGAAATATAATTTAGGAAATAAGAAAAAAATATTAAAAATAGAATAATATTTGAGAATTTGATGATCTGAGGATTTGAAATCAAAATATGATTATAGTTGATAAATTTTGTGAGTGGTAATGGAAATATAAAAATTTTCTGCTTGTGGTGAGTTAAATTTTTATTTAATAAAGTAACATATTAATTTATGTCATCTAAGGATATAAGAGTTAAGCTATGATAAAGAATTTTGTCAAACCAGAAGTTGTTTATTTAAATGTCATTTGTGGGAATTATATATATATATATATATAAAGACATTGTGTATTTTATCAAGAGAAAATGGATGTATGAAAGGTTAGATAAGAAATGAAGCACACTAGGATGCTTGAACTTATCACATGGTGTAATCAAATGCAAAAAAAAGAAGAAGTTAATGTTACTTGTTGGTACCAAATAGTAAAAAGAATTGTTATGCAGTAGTAAGTATAAAATTTATAAATTATACGAGATATATGCATAATAAAATAGTATATGCACAGACAAGCATGTTCAATAGGGAATAAAGTTTGAGATTCAAATTTATAGTTAAAGTTGTTTAGCTCAAGGAAACTAAAGGTATAGTCTTAAAAAGTTGAATGGAGAATTTAACTGAATGATCTTATGGAATAATAACATAGTTTAAAAAATGCTAGTCATACTAAAGGTGGAATTATTGTTAAGAAAAAAAATTTATTATGAAAGAAGTATATAAGAAAATTTGATGAATTTCA
The DNA here is from genome assembly GCA_947683625.1 of Mallotus nudiflorus. Classification (NCBI taxonomy): domain Eukaryota; kingdom Viridiplantae; phylum Streptophyta; class Magnoliopsida; order Malpighiales; family Euphorbiaceae; genus Mallotus; species Mallotus nudiflorus. The sequence continues at coordinate 2,056,308 of CANTUR010000418.1, forward strand.
TAGAAAGATAAAATTTGAGGAAAGCAAAAAAGAAATGACTGAAATTTTTATTTAATGGTGTAACATTTGATTTATAACATTTTGAGATACATGAATGAATTGTGATGAAAAATAAGGTGTTGATAGAAAAAAAATTTTTACTGTGAAAGAAGTATATAAGAAAATTTGATGAATTTCATAGAAAGATAAAATTTGAGGAAAGAAAAAGAGAAATGAGTGGAATTTTTATTGTGCAACCTTTGATTTATTACATTTTGAAATACATGAATGAATTGTGATAAAAGATAAGGTGTTAATAGAAATGATTTATAAGAATATTTAAAGATTGATTATTCTTGGAGACCTTATGATTTAGAATTTAAGGCTAGTTAAGAATATAGTTGAAAGATATTGAAGACAATACTAAGTCTACTTGAAACTTCACATATATTGTGGATGAAATTATATATATTTAATGGTATAGTAAAATTTTCTTTTATAATATAGGACTTGAAACATGGTAAAAAAAATGAGATCTAGCTAAAAGTGATATTCTAAAATGTCATTTTGAAAGTCTATATGATATTTCGAGGGTATTCCACTTTAAAGGAAATAGAAAGTTATAATGCTAAAATATTAAAATCATCAAAAAAATTTTCACAGATATTAAAAAGAAGAAATGCTCGATTATGAACAATAGTTGATGTTTAATATTATATCCGCTGAGAATATTGATATATTACATAATCAATGTTCTTGGACATATCATCGAATGGTTTAGAGTTAAAATTTAACTTATTTTAAGGTAAGGATCAACAAAGCTAAGATTAGTTTATTGGTAAAGTTCATGGTGGCAACCATGGTAAAAACTTCAGAATTGCAAATGTTGTCAAACCTCACAATAAATAATTTTTGGAAGTTATTCTTATACATGCAATAATAATTGTTTATATCACTTTAGAGAGTTTTATAGCATGTAGCATTTAAGAATGTGTATAAGGATTACATAGTTAGAGATAATAATGTATTTTGTAATAAAATGATTTACATAGTTAAAGTGGTTTAGAAGAATCGGCATAAGAAAGGAAAATATGAGATGATAATATTTAATATTGATGATTTTCATTATAGACTAATTATGGTGAGACTCCACAAAATTTTTACGTTTCTATGTTAAGAAGATATATATATAATCCTAGCCATGTAGTATAAGATTCAGAATACAGTTGACAGAATATTTAAATTATAAAAAAAATAGTTGAAAATCTTGATAGGCAGATAAAAAAAATTGTGCAACAAAAATATTACAATAGTAAATGTAAAGTGGAGTCGACATTCACCAAAAGAAGATACATAGGAGGTGGAAAAAGGACATGAGAGTTCAATACTCTTATCTATTTCCTGAGTTTGGTGAGTCACATTTAATTTTGGGGATAAAATTTCCTAAGGTGGGGAGAAATGTAACGCCCACCTAATGCATTGCATTTATTTTCATAACATGCATAACATATAAACATGAGAAATGCATGAGATATATGTGATAATAATTCCAATGTTAAATAGGAGAAGAATATAAATGTTACAATTAAATTCATAACAAGAATTATTAAGTTAAGGGTTTAAATTGATTATTGGAAATATATATATATGTGTGTATGTATAGGACTTAAATTGGTTAAGCTGATTTAAAAAAATAAATAAAATATATATACATATATGTATATATATACAAAGATTTTCCTAGAATTTGATTATGTGGTAAAGGAAAAAAATAATAAATAGAAATAAAATAGAAATAAATAAACAATATGTGATAAGAAATAGAAGATGCTAGAATTGGGTTAGGTGGCAGCCATCAAATAAAAAAAATAGAAAACTTACACATAGAAAAGAAGTGGTAAGAAAGGAGGGAAAAAAAAAAGGAGAGGAGTTTGAAGTTCAAATCAAGTATGAACAGTGATATTATTTAATCTATAACTTGAGTTTTGTAATTCCAAATTAGGCTCTGTTTGTGTCTAAACAAAATTTAAGATGTATACTACAAAACTTACAAAAATAGTGGAAATATAATTATGTTTTTTCAATGGTTATTTTTAGCAAAATATTTTATTACTCAGTTTCCATCGTGGTTTGAGTATGGTAGATTATTTTTTAGGGGTGTTCCTCTATACATCTCCAATTGAAACAAAATTAATTTTAAATTACTTTAGAAACATAGTTCTAGTGATCCGGAAAGTTTTATTTTAAGATTCATTGTATAGAATTTTTGAAAAATTTTTAAATTTAGCCTATTAAATCTATTATAGTTGGCAGTCTTACATGGTTAAGTAATTTAATGATATTATAATGCTAGATGAGATTCTATTATTATTAAGTTGTTAAGAAAAGTAAATTATGTTATATTTCAGCTAAAAAAATTGGAAAAGTGGCTATCACATAAGAAAATTCAAGCAAAAACAAGGAAATAATAAAGGTAAGTGAATAATTTAATGTTCTATGTAAATATAACACTTAAAATAAGTAATTATAAATTTATTTGTTAAGATGATTGGATAAGAGAAATATATGTGTTCTGATTGATAAATGCTAATTTTTTATTATTACGTTAATGATTGATTGTACTTGAGATTAGACTTTACATATAACTAAGATTGTATATATAAATAATGGTTGCTGAATTCAGGAGTCTTGTTTGGGTGAGAACATAATACTTATTGAAGCTATATCTAGAGTTTTATAACTCCAAATGGGGTGTCGTTTATTCATATGAAAATTTTAAGATGTTACCTACAAAATTGATAGAAATAGAGGAAATTTAATTTTTCTGTTTTGATTGCCAATTTTTGGCAATACTTTATATAGCGTAGTCTTTAATGACAGATTGACCATAATGGAGTGTTTTTTATGTTTCTCCTTCTATATATGTCCAATTGATATAAAATCAGTTGCAAATTAATCTAAACTTACAATAATATTAATATGGAGAATATGGCTTTGATATTCGTAACGTAGAATTTTTTGTGTATTTTTGAATTTGCACTATCAATTCTGCTATGTTGAAATATAGTATGTTAGTGGTATACTATTATTTTCTTATATATTATGGGGGAGTTATTAATTGGCTTTATGGAGTGATATGTGATGTATTTAATTGATTATGAGTTAAATAAAGTGTTGTGACAATGTGATGAACTCTTGATGTATATGTAAATATAAGAAATATGAATGGATGAATATGAGGACGCAATGCTACTTGTGAACGAGGCAGGACTATGTGCAATATAGAATCCCTTTTATATGTTGTAAAATGGCTAATGAAAAAATATACAATTGGCAAAAGATTATGGCAGGGCTATGTGCATATGTGGATCTATGAATAAAAAAAATTGAATTACACATAATTCATAAGTACATTGATGTCCAGAAGAAAATACTATGCTATTATGATTTTTGTACATACAATAAGTTCATTATTGTCCAAAATAAAACACTATGATTATGGCAATGTTGTGTGCTTTATGAATTCCTTTGATAAGCCATATAAAGACTAAAAAAATATGTTGTACATACTATGCTATTATGACTATATACATACTATAAATTATAGTTAAACATTAAATGGATTGATAATTAATAATACTACATGTTTGAATGTGTTATTTTTCATAGAATATTATGTTATTCATTTGCTGAGTTGCAGGCTCACTCCTCTGTATTATTTTTTAGGATTATAAGAACTATAGTATGTCTTGAAGAAATATTTGCATCAATTGCACAAGCATGGTGTTAGGTGGGTCAGTAGGAGATCGTCTTCAGTTTTATAGAATATAACATGCTTAGTAAATTTTCATATTTTGTATTAAGGCCAATGTATTGTATATAAATAACATAAGGAAAAATGTGAACTATTTGACGTTGTGAGCCTTTGTGGTATGTGTTATGTGCTATTCATATAAATAGTCTTGTATATATATTGACTCATGAACTAAAATTTGATTTTAATGGATATATTATTTATTAGTCACATGCATATAATGTATGTCTGACATCCTTAACAGGTGTCATAAAGTATCTATGTAGTACTCTCATGATTGGTCAATCTAGTACATTATTTATCAAATAAATACCTATGAGTTGACTTAATATTTCATATTCATGATTAGTAAAATATAATCATCAGTTAACATCATACTAGCCTTAATACATTATTATGACTAGGAATAATTTGAATAGAACTCATATTTAATCTAAGGGTTACTATCAAGTCACATACTTGATGACCTTAAGAAAAATTAACTATTCAAGTAATTATCATAATAGAAATTGATAATGAAAATGCATCTTTATTAATAAAATAATAAAGTTAAAACATGGTCATACATGATTGACCTAGTGCATAACACTAACATTTTGCTCATGTGTATATGGGTAGGTGATGCGATGGATTATGCCATTTGATTTTAAATTTTTTTTACTCTTTAAAACTTGCCACCCCAATATGAGTGGAATGCTTGTATTTTAGTATGAAATTACATTTGAAAAAATTGATAAAAGTTAACAAAGGCATCAAATACTTCATTTTTATTGTTGAGAAAGATAATCCATGTAAATCTAGTAAAATCATCAATAAAATGAACAAAGTAGTAAAAACCAACATTAGACAAAATTGTGGAAGTGTTGTGTTCAAAACCCACAAGCGCATAGATTGTGAATTGTAATACAAAAGATATCATTTCCACAAGAATTGAATATTGAATACTAATATTTCTACTTATGTTCCTAGCTAGCAAATCAATAAAGTAATTAAGAAATTCTAAAAAATTGAAAATAAAAGAAAATCAAATGATAAAAACATAGAGCTTAAGTTTAGTTTCACTATTCTAATTAGATCATGAACACTTAATTATTAAACACCTTGATTTTAGTTAAGGGTAATTGTTCTAAAATACCTAAAGACTCTCTCAAGTTTAATTAAGTATGTTTAAATTAAAGTTTAACCTACTCTTGTGGTTAAGAAGTTAATCAAAACTCATTAAGTTCCTTCGTAAACCTTACCTACTATTATAGTTCTCTAAAGAGCTTGCCTACTCTCATGGTTGAATAGTCTAAGTCCTATGAGTCTTAAGTTGATAAATTTTCTTAACTCTTGTTGGTTAATTTACCCATAAAGATGCAATCAGATAGGCCTAAACCCTATAATTAATTGAAAATCAAATTAATAAAATTATGTTCAATCACATTATAGAATAGCTACTCCTAACCTAAAACTTAAAAGAGTTTAGCTAAATAAGGCTTTAAAAAGAATTACAAACATAAAATAAATAACAAGAGAATAAAAAAGAATAAAAATAGATAAAATTCAATTGAGGGTGCTTCAATCTTCAAACCCTTGTTCGCCTTCTTAAGCTCTTGTCTATGGCTTTTTGTGTCTCCTCCCTTCAATGGCTCTTTTTAACCTAGAGCCAAAATTCTCTATTTATAGAGAAAAATACCCAAAATTCATCCAAGGACCAAAACAATAATTTTTCACCTTCAAAACCTCCTCCAATTAGGAAAATAACTTCATAAAATAGCTCCTTAATTATTGGCTTGAATCCTGAACTCTTTAGGGAAACAAAATTCCTATAAAAAAATGCAAAAATTGACTAGAAAACTAAAAAGGAAATAAAACTAATCTAATAAACTAAACTCCTAATAAAACACTAATTATAAATAATAAAATATTAAAAAATACTAATAAATCCTAAGAAAATTAAATAAAAAACCTATACAATAATTGACACTAACAGGAAGGACTTTAGACATCTGAATGTATAATTTGAAAAGATGTACATATTTTGTGATCAATTGATGTAAAAGGTAACTTATAAAATTTTCCTAAAAGACATGACTTGCAAGGTAAATGGGTAGCTTCACTAATAGGAATTTGGTGTAGTTTGGAAATTCTATTGATAACTTGATGATGTGGATGAATGCCAGAGCTTATATGAATTATTGGTTAGAAAAGCCTCCTTAAAAGTGGATGGGAATTGGTACAAATGCTTATTGTCTCCCTTCAGCAGTATTCGATTGTTTTCCTGATCCTTAATAAGAAAAAAAAATAGGGCCAAAATTCAAATAGCAATTATTATCAATAAAAAACTTATGAACCGAGATTAATGTTTTATAGATCATAGGAATATGAAGTGTGTTAAATAAAAGAAAAGAATGAGAAAGTGTATTAAAATGAGAAGTACTAGTGTGAGCAATATCTACCATCTCTAATGTAAATTTTTTCAAATCATTGAACTGGTAAGGGAGAATCAATGAGTTGAGGTCTAGTGTGATATGCACAAAGGCGCCTGTATCAGCTACCCTTGGCTAAAAAGAAGGATAAAGATTCAGAGCTTTTTGGGAAGATGGTAGCCAAGATATGCTTATAGAGAAAGAGAGAATGAAGATTGATTAAGAGAAGAGCATTAATACTAGTGGTGACATGCTAAAACTGTATGGTTGTGTAAGCTATAAATTTGATAAGTAAAGCCCTTATAATTTCTTGGCTGCCATGATGGGTGAAAGGTAGAGGTTGGAAAGTGAGAGGTAGTTTGTGGGTGATGAGAAGAAGATGAAAGGGGAGTGGAAGGTGTGGGCAGTAATGGAGGTTTATGTGTAAGATGAGCAAAGTAGGAATCAGAATGACTCTTGAGTAGAATTTTATATGAGACAAACTAACTATGGAGTTCATTGAAGGTACTAGCTCAGCTCACATGTTCAAAGAGGAAATAATACCTTACTATTCAAGATCAAAATTTCTGAAGATGATGGCATTAAACTTTGTTGCGGATATGCTTCTACCGACTACTGCTAACACGTGGACAATTTATTTGTCTTTGTGGAGATAATCTATGATGGAAAAATAATGCTTTTTGAATTCCTGTAACTCAATATAAAGTTGGAGCTGTCTGTTCTATGAGATGGCTCTAAACGTGTTAGCAAGAGCAAGCCAAGTTTGGTGAGAAGATACGATTCCCACAATTTAAGGAAAGATGTCTTCAGTGAGAGAGGAGAAAATCTACGATAATAACATTTAATCCTTTTTGAACTAGTTCTGAAATTCTAGATTTTGAGTGGGAAAAGGTGGAGTGGCTGTGTTCATTATAGTTTTAAGTGGAGGTGGTTTAAAACCATCTATATACCCCATGAGATCTTGACAATTTAGAAGAGGTACAAGTTGAGTTTTCCAGGCTAGATAATTTCTTGGTGTGAGTTTTATAGAAGAATTAATTTGAGTAAAGATTGAAGATGATGGTGATGAAGAAACATGGACAATTGATTGGGTTTCAGTGTTTGATGCCATATGATATGATACCATGTAAAGTTTGTAAAGAAGAAAGTGTTTTAAGAATTATATATGTTATATTAGAGTATAAGTGAAGGTATTTATACAATGATAAGTTACAGAGAGATAAACAATGTATAACAAACTATTAACAAACTAATTATTATTTACTGCTTCAATATAAAATAAATAATATATCAAAATATATATTATATTAAAATATATTGGAGTTTCAATGACCATTTGATATGTTAGAAATTTGAAGAAATTAGGTAAAAAATACACCAATTAGACCTTTTATCCAAATTAAAAACTTAAGCTATTAAATAGAAATATCCAATTATTATATAAGCTCACTTAATCTAATTTATGGAACTAATATGGGATTAATTGTTTTTTGATAACTTGTTTCCGAAAATCCTAAGCTGGCAACCCTACAAGTGATCAACGAAGGGCAAAGTGAGAGGTGGGGAAGATCCCCACAAACCCTCTGATGCCTAAATTAGAGCATATATAAAGAGAGAGTTTTAGAGAGATAAAGAGAGCAATGAATATGAGAAGAATAGAATGAATGAGAATGAGGGATATGAGGTCTTATTTATAGGGTTAATAATACTCAAACCTAAGAGGAATAGGATTCCTCTTTAATGAAAGTCCTATGCATACTAGGAGAGTATTTCTTTCTATCCGAGAGTCTCCTTAATTGGGAACCTTTTCCTAATTCTTTTAGGTGTCCTTCCTCTGCAAGCCACCCTGTTTAGGAAAATTAAAACCTTAGTTAAATAGGAGTATGTATATAGGGTATCAAGAGTCCTCCCCCCCCCCCCCCCCGAACAGATATTTATGTTTGATGTATCTGAATCTATAAGGTGATGGCAATGTCATTCTTCTATCTAGATAGAGACTACCTAAATTATTGCATCTGATATGAAAGCGTGAGCTGAGATGGCCAGCCTCAGTCACAGAAAAATATAAAGTTTGGTACTAAGTCTTAAAATCATCATATAAGAACATCGTCGAAGTGCTAACTGGACTTGAATGCATAGATCCTATAATAAAAATGCTTGGTATAAAGGATTAACTAGCCAAAATGGAGTCAAGTTGGTTGAACTAACCATCACTGGAGTTTTGATGTTTGGTGCATTAATAGCAAAGCCCGAGTGTCGTATAGTCTCAGTATTATCGAAGCGACCAAAGTGTGCCAACTTCAATCACTAGATTTAGATGCTCAATGCTATGACATGAGCCTTACATGCTTGAAACCTCAGTACTATTTATAGCATGTCTTTTTATTTCCTTTGAATTTTGAATTATGTAACCATCACGTCTATTCTTGTGTCAAAACATGAGACATTTTAGTTGCCATAATAATAATTGCTCGATTAGTGGACTTTTCTCTTGCCCGAAATTACCCTCATTGCTATGAAACAAACGAAAATGTTCATGAGGGCAATGATAGTCATTCTGAAACCTTCCATTGTGCTATAAATAAATAAGCTCCATTTGTTTGTTTGCACTTTTTGCTAAGCTTGCTATCTTCTTTTCTTACTAAGTTATCTCTTGCATGTTCTAGAGCCTTCCTCAGTAAACTTGCATCCTTCTTCTCCAGGTGAAACTTCTTCTCTCCTCCATATTCTTCTTTTTCTTATTTATTGAATAGGATCCATGGCTCCACGAGAGCAAGTTAGTTCTAACTTATTTGTCTCTAGGATAGATGAGGAAATGCTAGAATGGTATTGGAGATGTTTTAGAATTCCAACAGACTTCATTTTTCATATTTTAGATAAGAAATTTAAAGCCCATACCCCCATATTGGATTTTGATAGAATAATAGTATACTTCAATCAATTAGAAGGGGGATTAAAATTCCCTTTTAATTGCTTTGTTAGGAGTTTCTTGAATAGGTACAATATAGGTCTTGGGAAACTTCATCCCAATAGCTACCGAATCTTGACCGATTTTATAGAATTGATACATAAGGAGGGTAAAGAGACAAATTTAGATGTCCTTCGATATCTCTACAGCTTGAATAGGAAAAAGGGCGAGTTGATGTTCTCTCTATCAGCTATTTCAAACCATAGCCTTTTTATAAAGCTTTTGGATCTCCATAAGAAGTGGAGACATAGGTTTTTTATTATTGAACATCTGTCGAACTTCATCTATATTCAGTGGATGTGGTCTGACGACTGCACAAGTTGAAGCATCCTCTAAGACTATCCAATAAGGATACAGAGATGGTCATGAGGCTTCATCTTCATGGCATAACTGATGCAAGATCCGCCGAAATTTTATCTATAAGATACCTTCGAAGAGTTTATCGTAACCACATACAACTCAGTGGTAAGTTCTAAGATTTGGAAGGTATCACTTAGACTTTTGTTTTTTCTTTTTTATTTGTGGATGGCTAACTTTTTTGCCTTTTGCAGATGAGATTTAACTTGTAGATGATGAGCTGGAGACTTAAGAAGATGTGCATATCTCTTCTCTTACATCTAAGCCTCCTGCTCTAGAGGTTTCCTCTAATGTTGTGACCTACCAGAAGGGAAAATTGATGGCTAAATCTTCTTAGCTGGAGAAATCTAAGGTTCAGAGTAAATAACCCTTGAATAAGGACTCGGATGCTGCGGTTATGCGAAGAGGTCTTCGTCAAGCGCCCGAAGCTGTCTAGGTGTCCAAACATAAGGTCTTGGATCCTAAAAAAGATAAAGCCTCCAAGCATCCTTAATGCTCAAGTGAGGGATCAGTGTGCCGAGTCTTTATGGTTTTTTTATGACATTCAGCATTGGATGGATGTAAATAAAGAAGAGTTATACAACTCCATGATCTGACACTCATTAGAGGTAATCATCTTTCACTCTATTTAATTTATGTTTATGAGTATCTAAGTTGATGATGCTCGTCTCTTCTTTCAGATGACTCAGGCTTTACTATTGGTGAAGGATAATTATTACTATCTTAAGAGTTAGTATAGTCTGAAGGAGATGAAGGTTAGCATTATAGCCATTGACTTTGAGAAGAAACTGGAGAAGGTAAAGGTAGCACTAGAACTTTTCCAAACCAAACACGCTGAGCAAGATCTGAAGCAGGAGTGAGCTAGAAGAGGGTGGAGGAGTTAGAGCATATTCAGGCTCAACTTATAATAAAAATTAAAGGGTAAGATTCCCAGATTGTAGATTTGGAGAAGAAACTTACTGATGCTGAGAAATTCTGTAAGGATGATAAGAGAGGTACTAAAACATAGTCACAGGGTTTCTCAAAGCTTATAAATCTAAATGTTAGAGAGTCTTACTCACCTAACATCTGAATTTGGACTTCACAGACTTGGATAAAATAACTCCCACTGATCTAGCTCAGATTGCTGCTAAAGAAGATGCTCAGAGCAAAGCTTCCTCTAAGTAGTCAAATAATCCTAAGAAAACAACAAAGTCTACTACTGATAAGTCCTCCTCTTAGTAACCAAAGGATTCAAGGCCTGCTAGGGAAGTTTCTACTAGTGCTTTCTTCACTGGATCTGATCCAGCCTCTATGTTTTAGTCTCATGATATGAGTCTCCCATCTTCTAAGTTTCCTAGTACCTAATTGTAAATTACTATAGTTGATAATTTTCTCTGTATTTTGGAATATACTCTATAGTACAACTTTTCTCTTGATAAATGAAGTATTTATTTTAATAAATTCTGAGTACATTTATTGATAATATCTTCAGAAACTATCCGAGTTCCAATATTGGGGTAATTCTTTCCCTTATTTATCTTTGATCTTGGATGCCCCTTTGGTCATTTTCTCGATGATTTGATAAGGACCCTCCCAATCAGGTCCAAGTTTCCTTGTGTTAGAGTTACCTTTGCTAATGTCAGCTCTTCTAAGTACCTAGTCTCTAACTTTAAAGTGTCTTAATTGGATTTACTGATTGTGATATTTCACGACCCTCTGCCTCTTGGCTTTTACTACTATAGAGGCCCACTCTCTCCTCTCTTCAAGTATATCTATACATATTCGGGTATTAATGTTATTGACTTCCTAATCCAGATTCTCATTGACCTAGTAACTAATTGATCCAATTTCCACTAGGATTACTGCATCCATCCCATAAGTGACTCTGAAGGGTATTTCACTAGTGGAAGTTCTAGGTGTGGTTCTATAGGCCCAGACGATGTTTTTGAGTTCATTAACCCAGTTCCCTTTCTTTTCATATAGTCTTTTCTTTAGCCCTTGCATGATGATCTTATTGGTGACCTTTGTCTCGCCATTTGTTCATGGATGGGCTACCGAGGTAAACCAGAGCTTTATTCTGAGGTATGAACATAACTTGTTAAATTTCTTATTATCGAGCTGCTTCCCATTGTCTTTTATGAAGGTGTGTGGTATTTCAAATCTACAAATGATCTATTTATAAAAAAAGTGATAGATCCGGGCTTCAGTGATGGTTGGTACAACTTCAACTTCTATCCATTTAGTGAAGTGGTCTATAGCCATAATTAGGAATTTCTTTTGGTAGATTGAGGTAGGAAATGGAACCAAGATGTCCATCCCCTATACTACAAAAGGCCAGGGACTCCTAATCGAATGTAGAAGATTAAAAGGCTTATGGGTGAGGCAGGAAAATTATTAACATTTATAGTATTCTTGAGTTAGTTTTTAAGCATCTTGGGATATGGTAGGCCAATAGTATCTTTATAGCAATGCCTTTCTAATTAATGAATGATGAGATTCATGTACTTCATAAATTCCTTCGTGGGTTTCCCTAAGCATGTAATTTCCTTCTTTTGGTGATACACATTTAGACCATTCGTACGAGAGAGAGCTTTTATAGAGTTCTCCATGGTGGATGGAGTAATGCACAACCTTTATCTTCAACTTCCAAGCTTTTAACTTGTCTTGTAGAAGTACCCTATGTTCAAGATACTAAATGATCGGTTTCATCCATTCTGCTACTTCCTATATGTGTATGATCTTTGTGTCCTCAGTGCTTGGCTTTATTAGTGCTTTAATGAGCTCAAGTTATTTAAATGTCTCACTATCTTTAGCCACTGATTTGGCTAGTAAATTAGCTTCAGAATTTCACTTCTGGGGATTTTGATTATTTCTCATTGTCCCCATCCTGCTTGAGCTTCTTTACGAGTTTTCTGACTGTCTTGATGTACTTGGTGATGTGAAGTCCTTAATCTGGAATGTCCCTTTAACTTAGTTCACCACTAGTTATGAGTCAAAGTATATCTTAAAATGCTTGGCTTTGACCTCCGTAGCCAACTTTAATCTCCTGATGAGTGCTTCATACTCGACTGCATTATTAGTGGCATTGTACTTTATTTGGACTACGTATCTGATAGTGACTTTGTGTGGCCCTTTGAGAATGATTTCGGCATCAAATCCTTAGATGGATGAAGCTCCATCAATATAGAGATTCCATTCTGAACATTTGAAAGGAGCAAAATCTTCTATTGTCATCTCTTGTACGAAGTCTATCAGGGCCTGAGCCTTTATTTGCTATCAAGGTTCATAAATGATGTCGAATTCTCTGAGCAATATTAACCATTGAACTAGTCTACCAAATGTTTAAAGTCTTTGTAAGATTTCTATAAGAGGGAAATTAGATCTTACAATGATTGAATGAGTCTGAAAATAGTGTTGGAGTTTCCAAGATGTATGGACGATGGCTATAGCTAACTTATCCAGTTTGGGATACTAAATTTTTGAACCTCTAAGTATTTTGCTGATATAGTATATTGAATTTTACTAACTTCCTTCTTCTTTCACTAGTACAGAGGTAATTGACTCCTGGCCAATAGAAAGGTACAAGTATAGTGTTTCTCCTAGAATCAACCTACTGAGTAGAGGTGGCCAGGACAAGAACTTTTTAATGTCTTTAAAAGTTGTCTAGCACTCTTTATTCCATATCAAATTTTTGGAATTTTTTAACACTCAAAATAGTGGTAGACATCGCTCGGCTAAGCAAGAGATGAAATGCCTTAAGGTTGTTATTCTACCATTTAGCTTTTGCAGCTTGTTAATTGATGTCAGAGCTTTCATATTAAGAATGGCCTCCATCTTCTCTGGGTTAGCTTTAATTCCTCTATAGGATATTATGAATCATAGTAATTTACCTTGTTTTACTCTAAAATGCACTTCTCTGGATTTAGCTTGATTTGGTACTAGTTCAGTATTCAAAGGATTTGGTCAAGGTCAGTAGAATGCTACTCTGCATGTTAGCTTTTTGACAATGGTGTTATCCACATATACCTCCACATTCTTTCTAATTTAATCTTGGAACATATGATTCATCAACCTTTAATAAATTGCTCTAGCATTCTTCAGCCTAAAAGGCATAACTTTATAGAAATAAAGACCTTCGTGGGTGATGAATAATGTCTTTTCCTGATCTTCCTTCTTCATTGGTATTTAATGGTACCCTTGTGTAGTATCCATAAAGTTGTACAAACAATGACCGGTAATGGAGTCCACTAGTTTATTTATTATTAGTAACAAATAGCTATCTTTAGGGTATGCTCTTTTAAAGTCAGTATAATCCACACACATATTGTATTTGCCACTGGAATTTTTTACTAGTACTATATTAGCCACCCATTTTGGGTGTGTTACTTTTTTAATAAATTCAGCTTCTAACAGCTTCTTTGTTTATTCAGCAATTATCTTCTGTTTTTCGTACGTGAAGGTCCTCTTTTTTTAAATAACTGGCTTTACTCCTGGTTTGATTTTCATACTATATGAGGCAATCCAAGGATCTACTCCAGTGATTTCAGATGCTTGAGAGGCAAAGCTGCCTGAATGTTTAATGAGGACCTCACTTATTCCATGCTTAACCTCGTTGTTGAGCTCATTGCTAATCCTTACCATCTTTTGACTGACAATCTATAATGTCTGAACCTAGTCAACTAGCTCAAGGTTGGCTTTTTAATTCTCTATTTCTTAAGATTCTAGAGGGAATGCCTCAATTTGAGGTTTGACTGCCATCTGACAGCATTGTTTGGCCATGTACTGATCCTCATGAATTGTTAGGATTTGGCCTTCAATAGGAATCTTCATGGTTAGACGCCAGATACTCATGACTGTATCAATCTTGTAAAGCATTGGTCAGCCTATGATGTCATTGTATGCTAGTGGGAGATCACCACATTGAACTGAGCCTTAACTGCTTTCACTTCTCCAGTATCTCAGTCTTTAAATTCTAAAATCAGCTTTATTAATCCCATTGGTTGTGTGGTTCCTCCATAAAAGCTTATAATGAGATTCTGAATAGCTTTTAAATCAGTAACAGAACCTCTCATTACTTTGTAGGAATTCCAAGAGAGTGTGTTAACAATGCTCCCATCATCAATCAATAATCTTTTCACTAGGTAATTATTGATGAAAGCACTTACTACAAGTGCATCATTATGAGGGTGCTAAACATGTTCCCATCTTTCAGACCAAACATAATAGTCTATGTTTTCTTATGGGCAAACCCTTCTTCTCTGCGGAATCTCTTGGGCCTTTTCTCCGTGACTTCTCCTCCTACAATTATGTTAATAACGCCGGCTGGTTCATTTCAAACTTTCTTTGGTTCTAACTTATCCATGTTTTGACCATCCAAATTTCTACTCCCTCTAGATGTATAAGTGAAGTTGCTGAGTTTACCATTTTGTATTAATCTTTTTATGGCATTCTTTAATTCTTGATATGCCTTAGTTTCGTGCCCCTAATCCCTGTGGTATTGGCAATAGTACCTCCTATCTTACATGGGTCTCCTGGTTGGGCTTTGTCTTTTAGCTGGGGTTATGCCTACACCATTTTGTCTTACCCATATAAGGATGCTAGATCTGGAGGTATTTAGTGGTGTATACCTCTCAGCTTCTCTTTCAAATCCTTCTACAGAGTTTCTAAAGTTGAATCACTGGAAGCTTGGCCTTCCAGTTCTTGACCTTTCATCTTTCCCGACCGGTGCTTTTTCATCGTCCTAGCGCATCCTCCTATCTTCGTCCATCTTTATAATCTTTATTGCCATAGTCATTACCTCAGTGAAGGTGATAGGTTCCTTTATCATTATCTTGTCCTTGAGCTTCCCTAGTTAGGTCTTATTCTTCAAAGCCTCCATTGCTACCTCATCAACCAAACTCTCAATTTACATGGCTATCTTATTAAATCGATCTGAATAGCTTCTCAATGACTTAGTGACCTCCTATCGACACATTCGAAGATCATTGATATTTTTAGCTAAAGGGACATTGGTGATGAATTGAGTCTAGAATTTCTCGACTAACTCTTCAAAGGAGGAGATAGAATTCTCAAGGAGTCAGTGGAACCACTTCTGAGCATTCTTAGTAAGTGTACTTGGAAAAAATCTACACATGATTTTGTCATTCATATTATAGAGTAACATTCTTGTTCTAAATGAGGATATATGGTTAATTGGATCTTCAGTTCCATCAAACTGATCTAACTGCAGCATTTTGAATTTGGTTAAAATCTCTGTCTGGATTATTCTACTTACGAAGGGTGTCTTCCCTTCCATAACACATTCATCTTCTTTCCTCGGCCTAGTACGAGCTTTATGCATGACCTCTTCTACCTTTTGGGCTATCTTTAAATTATCGAGGACCGGGATTGTCGAGCTGGATTCTCCTTCTGAAACTTTGTGTTTTTCCTTATTTCCTCCAAATACCTTTAGAGCTACTACTAGTGGCATCATATTATTTCTTGTGTGAGTTGTTCTGAGATTTCCACTTTGAATCAAGGCATTCAACTGTTGTTGCATTAGGGCATCTGGGTTTGAATATTTTTAATCATCGCTTCTTTGGTCATTGGAGATAGGTTGAGTGTATGGGCTACTATGTTTAGGTTAGGTGCTTTCATGGTATATGTTTCTGATAGGCTCAAAAATGGTACAAAAGGTATGGGTCCATTATGATGTTGAAGAGGAGCATAGTAAGGGAGGTCAGTACCAAGAGCTGGCCACCCTTGAGTATTACCAAGTGGAATGTATGTACCAGTCAAAGCCTGAGATAAAGGTCTGACATGTTGAAAGGGGGCTGATGGAATTATCATCTGAGTAAGTGTTAACAAGTTGATTGGAGGAATGGGAGCAGATGGGTTGATATGTGTATTAGGAGTTAAGATTAGTAGTGGACTAAAAGTCATGATGCCAAGGTCTCAGTTGGTAGATGCTTAAATGGCTTTTAACTCAAGGTTTTCCTACAGATGACGTCACTTGATAACTTATTTCCAAAACTCCTGAGCTGGCAACCTTACAAGTGATTAACAAAAGATAAGGTGAGAGATTGAGAGAATCCCCACAAACCTTCCGATGTCTAAGTCAGATAATATATAGAGAGAGAGTTTTAGAGAGATAAAGAGAACAATGAACATGAGAAGAATAGAATGAATGAGAATGAGGGATATGGGGTCCTATTTATAGGGATAATGATACTTAAACCTGAAAAGAATAGGATTACTCTTTGATGAAAGTCGTATGCATATTAGGAGAGTGTTTTTTCTATCCGGAAGTCTCCTTAATTAGGAACTTTTTCCTATTTGTTTTAGGTGTTCTTTCTCTACAAGCCACCCTGTTCAAGAAAATAAAAACCTTAATTAAATAGAATTAAATATATGGGATATCATTTTTAATATTATAATTTAAAATAGATAAATTAAAAAAATATATCAAATTTAAAGAGCTGCACTATTAGTCTAAACTTTTGTCTATTTCTTTCAATCAAACATATTCAAAAGAATGTGAGTCAATTCATTGTTTAAATTGGCTACTAAATAGAGCATCACACTTACTATTGAACTATAATTAATATTTCTCCATCAACATAATTGAAACATGTTATTATCATTTGAAATTTTTTATCATCGTACCTGCTAATTATAGTTAATTATAATTGAATTGTTCTATTAAAATGTATTTTTTATATCAATAATGAAGAATTATGATGATTATTCTAAGAAAAATGAAGTAAACATGGTTGTTGATATACTTGGTGGATTCTAGTTATTAGCTATTTGAATTTCAATAATTAATTCCACCTATTTGATAATTTTAAAAAGTAAGCAAAATTCGATATTGTATCTTAATTAGTACAATAGTGATGAAAGTTGATCCATGTGCTTACTCATTCATCCTCAAATCTCCAAACAGACCAGACTAGAACATAAAAGACAGTGATATATCTACTAACAAGAATCAAAAGCATGTGCAGATGCATTTGTATATGCTTTAGGTTACTATCTATAATTTATGTTCTCTAAACTAATACCGCTACAATTTGAACATCAACATTATTTTATTGATAACCCACAAATTGTTGGATGATTAGTTAAGTGGTAGCTCTCCAATGATTTTTTAAGGTGTAAAGTTCGATTTCTGTCATTATCGATTTAAAAGAAAAGATTGTTTTATGTTGTATAGTTCATCAAAATTTAAGTCATAATATTCTTATTAATAAAAAAAAATATTAATAATAAGACAGGTGGTTATCATATGCACATCATATATATGCATACTGACATGCGATTAAATACACAATAAATTCATAGCTACTCTCATTAATTTGTAATGCATTCATCTCTTAGCAATCGGATTATATATATGATTTTATATTTGTTAGTAGTTGAAATCAAACTATATAAAAAAAATTGAAAAATTATATTTACATAGCTTTGAAACCCCACAGCAATTAATTCATTTTATGTGGGTTCTGCGTGTTGTAGAAGTTTGAAAGATGAGAATAGAGAAGGAAACAAACTCTTTTCCAAATTCAATCAATGAGATAACAATACAAATTTGTATTGATGAACCATGGCCATATAAATCTATTAACTACAAATTTGTATATTTATATATATATGTCTACATCCATGCATTTAGCACCATTCAGAATAAACCCACATAGACGCTGACACCATAACAGATATTAGATTTATCAATACACGTAGATTTGTTTGATATATGTATATTATCAAAGAAAAAACAGTTCAGTTGGGAAAAATAAAGAAGAGTTTGAATTTTTTTTATGGAAGAAAAACAACATTAAAAGAGTTTTGTCTTTTTATAGAAATTCATTCGGATTAATTGAGATTTTTTGTGATTATTAAACATCAAAAACAATTATATTAAAAAATAAAAATAATTAACTATATGCATGTATGTATTATATATTGTTCGTGTATATATACATTGTTCCCGAGGGGAAATTCAACATTAGTAGATCTGCACCAGAAAATATTGTATCTAAATTTTCTGTATGATAAGTAATGGCCATAGAAGTATAATGAATCCCATTTATATGCCTCATTTAATATTTTGATATAACAATACTTTCCATTATGAACTCATAAAATCTTCAAGATTTCTTTTAGTATAAACTAAAAGTTAGATGATATTTGAGTCAGTATTATATATCTGCATCTTGACTTATTATCTCTTTTAACGAGTCTAAAATGTTAATGAATTTGATTTTAAATTGTAAATGGATTTTTTTTATATATTCCAAATTCACTGAATTCTAATAATTTAATTAGACCTGAATAGAATTATAAAGTCAGTAAAGATCGTTAAACAACTAATTTAATACAATTATATATATTATAATTTAAACTTAAAATATCGTATATGAACTTTTTTTAGAATGGTTGAAATATGGGTTCTATCCATTATTGTTTAACATATATGTTCAATGAAAGGAAAAGGTTTGGATTGGACATAAACCTGAAATTTGTATATAATTATTTGAATTGAAGTACTCCAAACTACAACTTTTACAGTATTCGTTGTTGTTATCATTATCTTTATCGATAGATATACATGAAGATTATCAGAAACAAATTAATATTAATTAATTGGGAGTTTTTGTTAATTAGTGGTGTTATTGTTAGACAGTCAAATCTAGCCACCCAACTTAAGGGCAAGAAATGAACTATCTATATCAAGTATGTTTTCTACAAATGGTGGTGAACAGTGATTATAAAAAATATATCTTAATTTAAACCATCTAAACTTAATTGATAAAATTGTACGAGTTAAATCTAATATTACCAGAAAATTACTATATTTCGATAGGCTTTAATATTGCCTTGTTTATATGAACATGTCAGTATAGGTAATCTCTTCTATTTTCTTGTGTTCAGCTCGGCTGATCCTAACTTTTCATAATAACAAAAGTTGTCGAGAGCATGGATGTGCTTCGAATTCGTGAGAAGAATCTGCCTTTGAAATCCTATAAATGATATATATTAATTTTTCAAATGCAACTGATGCTAATTAATAATATGGGATGACTATCTTCATATCAATGGATATTAAACTCATATCGATATTAATAAATAATGATGAACATAATTTAAAATCTTCATAATTTTATTAAGTAAAAATACTAATTAAACCAGCATTATATATTTTTTTTTTCTGCAATTGGGGTAACAATTTCACGTATAAATCTAATCTATATCTTATATATAATAATAACAACAAAAAAATATAGAAAAATAGTAATCTAATCTATCCTATCCCCTCAATATGGGATAGGATAGAATGAAATATCATTGTAAGTTTGCAATCTACATCACTTTCAAAGTAAATTAATTAGAATCGTTTCGCTGTGCAAAACAAAATATAAAAAATTTATTCTCTCTAAAGGCTTTCTAAAATGTAGAGTTTAATTTCTATTGTTATTGATGTAATAGGAGAGTATTGATTCATGTTGTACAGTCTATTAAAATTTAGATTATATGACTTTTCCATTAAAAAAACAGAAAAAAAGTATGAGCTCTATGAGAGTATTGTCCAACTAACTAATATCTTAAATAAATATTTCTATATATAAATGAAGATATTATATTATACCCAGTTCTTTACGTTCATAAACTTAAGATAAGAGGTCAAGATCATAAGAATGCGAGATTCTGAAAATTACATTATTGGTTATAAGCGTCATTTCAACTAAATACAAAATCCAAATTGGTTGAAAACCAATTTCTTTTTTGATAGGCATTGATATAAAATTGGTCTAAGAATATATGATGGAAACAAAAAGAAAATAAAAGACTTTTTAATGTATGATATGCATTATTTGTATCATTATCACATCAGGTTAAGAAAATAATGACAGCAAGAGAAGTCGCAAACAATAACACTAATTCATATTGAGAAGGAAAGGCCAACAACTCTACTAGGATCACCAGCCTAAAGCCTAATCTTTGTGTTATCTAGCCCTACGGATGGTGCTCTTCCAAGCCCTCCTTAATGTTTTCCAAGTCAAAGTTTATTATTCTCAAATAATTATTCAGATGAGATTCTAAAAATAATTAATTTTATTTATGGGAAAGTGTCTTACTAGCATTATTTTCAAAGATATCATAAAATGTAAGGTCTAAATTTTTCTACCACCGCTCAATGTTTATGTTGGAACATATTTTCTTATATCATTAAAGTATAATGATTATATAGTATATATACACAACTAGAGTGTAGAAAATATAATATAAGAAAATAATAATACATGATAAATACAACAGCTTAGTAAACTGAAGTTGTTAGCAGTAGTTATCTTCAATACCCCACTTCAAGTTGATGCTGGAAGCTTGTGTAAGCGAAGCTTGCTGAAAATGGAATAGAATGGCTACTTGGAAAGTGCCTTGGTTAGGATGTCTTTGAGTTGATCGCAAGAAGAAAGACACCGAACTACAACTTGTTTTGACCACACCATAACATGAACAAAGTGGAAATTGCATTCCACATGTCTGGTTTATGCACTGAAGACTAAATTGCAGGAAAGCAATATCGCCCCAAGGTTATCGCACCAAATGGTTAGAATGTTGGAGGAGTGGACACCAAGATCATAGAGCAAAACCTGTAACCATTTAATATCAGTAGTAGCATTAGTAATTGCTCCAAATTCAAACTCTGTTGATAATCGTGCTACAGTATTCTATTTTTTGGAGCTCCACTTAATAAGATTACAACCAAGAAAAATAAGAGAACCACCATTAGATCTTCGATCATTTAAGTTTCCAACACAATCAGCGTCAGTAAATATAGACAAGTCGTAAGAAGATGTTTTGGACATAAGCAAACCATATGTAATGGTGCCATGGAGGTAGCGAAGAAGTCATTTCAAAACTTAAAGATGAATTATGGTTGGATAAACTGAGTTAATCGATTGACAATAAATATAATATTGGGTCTCGTCATTGTGGCATATTGCAGTGAACAATAACATTGGTAGAATTTTGTTGCTTCTATTGCCGAGAGTAAAATGCCATCACCCTTCTTTAAAACAACATCAAATTACATGGGTGTAGAGAGAGGGCAATAATTTTCCATTCTTATATTTTTTAAAACTGACTGAATATAAGACTACTGGTGGAGTATCAAGCCTTTTGAATGAGTAATAGCCTCAATGCCAAGAAAATATTTCAACTTGCCCAAATCATATAGAGAGAAAGCATCTATTAGGCAATGATAGAATGCACAAAGTTGGAATCATTTCCTATGAGAATTATATCATCTACATACACTAACAAAAAATTGAAATGCGAATAATTAGTGTAAATAAATAATGATAAGTCTGCACTGGAGCCTTAAAATCCAATGGATAAAGAAAAGAGCTCAATTTATGAAACCATAATCTTGGGGCTTACTTTAACCCATAAAGAGATTTGCAAAGTTGGCAAACATAATTTGGGTATTTTTTGTCAACAAACCCTTGTGGTTGTTTCATAAACACCACCTCCTTTAAATCACTATGTAAAAAGGTGTTGCTAACATCCAATTGCCTAATCATCCAACCCCTTAAAATTGCAATAGATAGGGTTATGTGAATTGTTAATAGTTTGATTACAGGACTAAAAGTCTCGATGTAATTAAGACTATATTCTTGGGTATACCCTTTAGCAACTAAACAAGCCTTGTATCATTCAATAGTACTATTAGCATGCCGTTTGATTTTATAAACCCAGCGGTTGCTAGCAATGTTAGCATGTGGTAGAGGATGTACTAAATCCCATGTATGTGTTTTGTAAAGGGCATTCATCTCTACATTCGTGGCTTCATATCATTGTGGTAAGAGCATGACTTTGGTGAAGGTTGTGGGTTCGATTTTAATGGTGGGTGAAGATGAGGTGGATATATGGCCATGTTTGGTAGTTATGGCAATGGTGGTAGGATGAAGTTGTAAAGGATGAATTCTTTATTGTAAAGGTTGGTTGGTGGAAAAGTCATGGGATAAAGGGAGATCAATATATAAATTCAATCCATCTTGATTGAATACATTGATATGTTGGGAATAAGTGGGTTTAAATGGGATAAGAGTTTTGGATGGTGAAGAATTGGTTTAAGATAAGGATAGAGGTAATGGAGAAGGAGTAAAAGTGTTAGATGATAATATAGTTGGAGATAAGGGAGAGTTGTTACCTGATCTTAGTGGATAAGGAAACTGTGATATAGGATAAGACAATTGCAGCCAAGGAGTGGATGATGTCACAGTAGATAAAGGCACCATAACCAAATTAACATGCTGAAAAGGGAATTTTGATTCATCAAAGGTGACATGTCTAGCAAACATATTTTTTCTAGTATCTGTATTTAGACATTTATAACCTAAGTAATGAGGAGAGTAACCTAGAAAAACACATTTTTTACTATGATAGGAAAATTTATTTTTATTAAAAGGTCATAGCCAAGGATAGACAACACATCCAAAATTTTTATAAAAAGAATAATCTGGTTGTTGATTAAATAAAAGGTGGAAAGGAATGGCATTTGACAAGGATTTGGTAGGAATTCGATTTATAATGAAAATTGTTGTTTCAAAGGCATAATGTCAATACCAAAAAGGAGCACTACAATGACCAAGTAACGACAGACTAATGTCCACAATATGTCTTATTTTTCTTTTTGCTATTCCATTTTATTCATGTGTGTGTGGACATGTAATGCGATAATGAATACAAATTTTTTTAAAAATGATTATGTAAAGAACGATACTCACCACCCCAGTCTAAATTAAAGGCCTTAATAGTGGTATTAAATTATCTTTCAACAAGAGATTGAAATTGTTGAAATAAAGCAAAAAACTTCACTTTTGGCTTTAAAAGGAAAGAACCAAGTAAACAAAGAGTAGTCATCAATAAAAATGAAAAAATATTTATAACCATTAAAGGAACTTATAGGAGTTGGCCCTCATACATCAAAGTGAATTAAATCTAGGGGAGCTCAGCTTCTATGGTTAGTCATAGGCAAGGACAAGCGATGTTGTTTACCTAGACAATAAGCCTTACATTTATTAGAAGATGAAAAGAAACTTTAGAATAAGGTAATTGAATTTTTTGAACAAGTTGATTAATAGCAGGAAAATTAAAGTGTCCTAAATGAGCATGCCAATCTTAAAGAGTAGCAAGATACGCTTGAATGGATGGTGAACTCAAAGACTACAGCTTGTACATGATCACTGATTCGTCAAAGTTGGATTTTCTTAGTGGCTTTGTCCTTTACAAAACAAGATTCATCATCAAACTAAAAAAAAAAAACATTTTTTGTCTTTGCAAAATTTTTTAACATAAAGTAATGACTTACTTATAGAAGGAACATGGACAATTGTCATTTAAAACAAATGAATGAGTGTGATTTGATATTTTACTCTTACTATCATAAGGAATTGGAAGACCTTGCCCATCTTCAATGATGTTTAAGGAGGCAAGATTAGGCAGCTTATCATTACCTGTATAATCTTCAATGATGTTTAAGGAGGCAAGATTAGGGTAACATAATGACTAGCACCAGTGTCAGGATGCCAATCAAAGGAAGAAGATGATGATGATGGCATAAACCGATCCACATGACCAAGATTAGCTTAAGGAGAAGTTAATAAAGGACAATTCAGCTTGAAAGATGACTAATTAGAGGCATTACACGAAAAACTTATGAATTTGGCATCAAATTGACGCTTACAATTAAAGGCAACATGATTAGTATATACGTAGATTTGACATTGAACAACATTAGAGCATTGTTGATTAGGTCGTTTATTCTTATTGTAGTTGGCATAAAACTTACAATTTACATTTGTGTTAGAAGAAGAAGGGGATTGTTGCACTATATTGGCTACAGGCGAGGCTGTTTATTGAGCTTTTAAGTGCAATTCATAAGAAACTAATTGCCCATGAAGATCATGAAAAGATGGAGCATTCATTCGTTGTTGTAAACCTTTAATGACTCCATTAAAATTAGGTCCAAGGTTGTGAAATACAATGGCCTTGAACTCAGCCGTTGAAATTGGTTGTCCAACTAATGCCAAGCTATTTATAATATTTTTGACTTTAAAGAGATATTCAAAAACTGTCATGTCATCTTTGGAAAGGTTGTGGAGCTCAATGTAGAGTTGAGTCCTTTAAGCATTGTTAACCATCCCATAAGCGGTATATAGAGCTTGCCAAACTGCATTAGCAGAATTTAAACCAATTAATTGGGGATATACCTCCTCAGAAATAGAGGAGAGAAGCTAAGAAAATAGAATTTGATATTTGTTGAACCAAGAATTATATGCTGGATTTAACTCATGTTCTTGTGTAGTTTCATTGACAATGATTTTTGAAGGAGGTGTTTCGGTTCCATATAAAATACCATGTAAATTATAAAAATTTAACAATGGTTAGAATTGTAGCTTCCAAGGTATGTAATTCTTGGAATTGAGTTGGATGTAGAAAGTTTGTTGTATGTTGATGGGAGTAGAAGAAGAAAAAATTGCTGGCAATGAAGGAATGGAAAAATTGTCTTCTGCAGCCGAAGAGGAAGATAAGGTAGTGGAAGAGGTTGCTGAGGAGTTTGTTTGGGTAAACATATTGTTATGCTCTGATACGAACTAAGTGTTTGTGTTGAAATAGATTTTCTCATATCATTAAAGTATAATTGATTACACAATACATATACACAACTAGAATGTAGAAAAGATAACATAAGAAAACAATAATACATGAGAAATACAATAGCTTAGTAAACTGAAGTTGTTAGAACTAGTTTTTTCAATACCATTGATTAATAAATTTATTTCCATTTGATTTAAAAAAAAAAGAAAGCTATCCTTAATATACAGTCATATCATTATTTAGGTTATATCACTTTCCTATTAAAAAATTGATTGATTTTCAGTAACTTCTAATAAAATTTGCACATATATATTTAATTTATTTTGTACTTTAATGTTTAATTAATAAAATTGAGATGGTCAATGTCTCAATGGATGGTCAATGTCTCAATGATTAAACTTAATCTTTCGACTGTGAACATTTTTTATGTTATATTAAAAAAAGTTATTTAATTTAAAATTTAAAAATATTAGGTTAATTTTTTTTATTATATTCAAGGATTATGATGACAACTACGACGTTGGTGATGATGATATTATTATTATTTAAAAGACTAATTAAGGTCACATCTTATATTTTGAAAAAAAATAAATAAATAACAGTTTGTTGTTTTTATTAAATATATATAAAATTACATTTTTTTTATAAATTTTTAGTTAAATGTTTCGGTTTAAATTAAAAAACATGTTGTGTCTTAAATTATGTTACATATAAAATTACTTAATACAAATGCAATCCTTTGAACTTGTTATATTTTGTCATTTTGCCTCCTCAACTTACAAATTGACTTTTAAACCTCAACATGCTAAAAATAACTTACATACACTTTTCAACTAATTTTGATGTTTAAACAGTTTTATTTTAACTTATAAAAATACCAGTTAGACACATCAATAGTACTAAAAAGTGTTAATAAATGTTATTTTTATTAAGTTAAAGTGTTTAAATAGTTAATTTATAGATTGTGAGATCAAACTGATAAGTTCAAAAATACAGATATATTAAGCTCATATAAAATATATATATTATTGTTCAAAAATAGAGATGTTGTGGCATCTCGGAATACTGTTCCTTCTGCATTACTATTTCAACTAAATCTAGGATAATTTTGATCTTATTATTTTGGAAAGGATTATATATATATATATATATATATATATATATATATATATATATATATATATTTGAACATGAGTAAAAATAAGTGGGAAAGAAATTGGTAAAAAGAGAAGAGCTTAATACATTCACCACAACTCCAACTGTTTTTTATTAATTTTTTTAACTTATAAAATAACAATAAATACTTTAATTGTCTAATTAAAAATAAACTTCATAATCACTTCTAAATGTTATTTAAAAAAGTGATTAAATGACTTTCTTAAGTTAAAATAAAAACACTAAATATCTTAACCAATTAAAAAGTGCTCGTATGTTTTATTTTTAATAATAGTTTTTTTAATTAAGAAAAGAAATTGAAGAAAAGTTCCAAGTTAGCCAAATTAAGCAAAAAAAAAAAAAAAAAAACAGCCAATTTAGCTTCCAAAATCGATGCACTAGAATTTCAAATGGCTACGAAATTCAAAAAGTAAATGTTTCATCATAAATGGAGAGTACAAAAAATGCAAGCAAAGGATTCTGGCATGTAATTTGTTACTTTGTGCCCTTTTCAACACCTACTTGTTGAAAAAATTTTCAATCTCTTCTAAATAAATAATTGCACCCAAAGCATTATTATTGAAATTTAATTTACATTGGCTCAAAATAATTGAATTAATGATATGATATTGACATGGGCATTGCTTAGTAGTTACGTCATATTAATCACCCATGCCACGCCAGTCCATATCTACACATATATATTGATCTGAGAACGACTATTTAGTGTCATTGCCCCTCTTCAACACTACTGCTTTTCCATTAATATATATAAATATACAGCTGTCCAATATAAATACTTAAATTAAATTTATGTTAAATTTTCCATAATTTAATTTTTTCTTAAAAAAATATTTTTTCTTAAAAAAAATCAGATTTAAAATTTTAAATATACTAAAGAAAGTCCAACTTATTTTTTGAAATAATGAGGTTAAACACAATATTTTTCTAATAAAATTTATTCGTATAAACTTTATAAATTTAAATAATGAATATTTATCTCGGTAAAACAATAGTTAATCTCTCAATAATAGAATTCCCTCATTTTTATAAGATTTTGCATATGTAAAAATATGAATTGTAGAAATATTTGATCCTGGCTCAGCAACATGGTATTATTTTTTTTAACAATTAGTAGAGATCGATAGTTAATTCTTAATATTGTATAAGAGGAGAGAAGAATATAAAGAATTTAAATTATATTCTTTTAATAAAATATTTATATTTTTTACTATTTAAACTACTCGTAAGGACATATCTAATTTTATGTATAATCAACTTGTTAATTACAAGTGATGTGTCTGACTGTATTCAATGCTCATTAACTTTTATATTCATAAAAGGTCTGAAATTATTTTGTATTAGTTCCCACCATAAAGGGTGTTTTTAGTTTTTTAGTGTGAATATTTTCAAGAATTGTTTATATTAATTTTAGCAACGTAAAATTTCAATGAAGCAAAGCTATTTTTTATAATAATTTTTTAGTATTTTATCAATACCTATTATTAAAGAATATTGAAGGCATTTCTTTATGTTTTAATAACAAGAATTTTCTTTTTATATTTCTTGACCATACTCATATTTATAATTTTTATGATGCTTTAAGGTGTATAATTGATGTTTTATAAGTGAAAGATTTATTTTTTTTATCAAATAGATATAAGAAAAAAAATATTTTTTAGCAGTTTCTTTATTTGACTCAATATAGGTGAATAAAATTTAAAATTATTAAATTTACTTTTTAATTATAATAGTTAATTAATCGATATATACCTACATCTATAATATATATTAATAACTATAAATAAATAAAATTTTATGGAATAATTTAATTTTAAATAATATATATCATCGTGCTGACAAATGCGTCAAATCGTGGTCCTACAATTGACTCGGACATTGGCATTATTCCCTTGCCAAAGCTTACTCTTTCACTTTGATACCAACTAATTTGCGCCACGTGGACAAGAAATATGACCTGGCTCTGCTGTTAGGGCACTGAAATCCGAGGAAAACGTGGGCAAGTTCTCTCATGACCACGTGTCAATTTATGATTGGCCACACAAAGGATTCTACTATTTCAATTATTGTAATATTAAAAAAGATCTCTTTGTCTTTTAGCCTTATCACCAATCAATTATCCATGTGCGGTCCTATCTCATGTACTCCATGTTTCCTTTCGAAAATTTTGTTGGTGATAGTAAAATTTGATCCTTGACTCCATTCGAATTTTGAATTTTAATGTCTATTGTGATATTAAATTTATTATTAAAATATTTTTATAATTTTATTTAAGTTAAATTGAATTAATTAAAATTTAATAAATTTTAAATATCTATAATTTAAATAAAAAATTATTCAGTTTTTTATTTTTTTATGAAATAAAAAATAAGTTTTACTAATTCTTAAAAGATAAATATATTATTAGACTATTCAATTTTGATAATAAATAACCACTTAACTCTTAGGGTATGTTTGAATAGGAGTAAAGAAAGTTAAATATTACTCTTATAATACATTAACTTTCTTTATTTTTATTTAGTAAACTTTAAAAGCTAATGGTTAATATTTAATCTCATAATGATTAAACTCATTTATACGTATTTTTGTTAATCTAGTTGAGGTTAGATTAAGTACTTGTAATAAAAAAAAAAACTTTTAAAAGAGTACTTTTTATTATTTTTTTATTTTTCTACTTTTATCATATTACTTCAATTTTTTTTCTTATATCAATAAATTACTAATTAAATCTATAAAAAATGTACGAATCAATTTAAATTTTTATTATAATATTTATGTTACTTTTTAAAATGCATATAAATATATTATTTAAATAATTATATAAATATTCAAAATTTTAAATAATTATTTATTCATTTTTATTATTTTTAAATATTTAATACTAAATTTAATCTACTATCTAATTTTTTTTTCTTAAAAAATTTCACATTACAATTTTTAGTTACCATTAATTTGCTAAATAAGGTTAACAACTTAATTATTATTTTCTTAACAATTACATCCTGTTTTTTTAACTCCGATCCAAATGCAACCTTAATCTAATTATCACTTAATTAAAATTCAAATTTTAAAATATTTTAAATCAAATAGAAGAGTATTAAATTTTTTAAAAATATATATATATATCATTTTCTTGTCAATCAAGATTCAATTTTTCGATGAATATTTTAAAATTTTATTATCTGAATATGTCATAATGATGTAGAGAAAATGCACCTTAATTAAAGTATTTAAAAAATTATTTCAGTTAATGTATAAGTTGATCCAATAATACTGAAAATTAAACACCTTCAATTGATGCAATGTGTGAAAATTGAGACCAAAATTAATAGTGATTGTATGTTTGCTTTTTCTTACCCAACTAAACCCACAAGTTAGATAATGCAAGTTACAGACAGAGAACAATATCTACTATAAAGAACTTATCACTAATTCGAGTTAATAAAGATTAAAGACATCAAAATTCACAATTTTATTGAAAGCATATTAAACATAAATACCAATTAGGGTTGGCCTAATTGGCACTCTAATTTGTAAAAATTGTGAAGATATTGAATTTAAGTCACGGCCACCCATCAATATTTAATCAAATTATCACTTTTATAGTGAGTATTAAAAAAAAAGGACTACTTTTTATGTAGCCCACGGCCAATTGGACCTCTATTGGAATTTTTAAAAAAATACTAGACAGGAATTCGAGTTTACAATTCAAAATTCATAAAAAAAAAAAAAAAAACAATTTTCTAATTGCTTTTGAAGAATTTTATGACAATATTATTTTTTATAAAATAAATGTTTATTTGTATATAACTATCATTTAATGATGTGAAAGTTTATATAAAAATGAAAAAAAAAAAACACTATGAAAAACTTAAGAAAAGGCATTATCTCCAAGTACAATACAAACTCTGCAAGTATTTTCGATTGGTGAGAAATCCAAGACATATATAAAATAAATTTAGAAAGACAATAATTATAGAAATTTTTTTATGTATTGTTATGCATTACATTTAACTGCTAAATTTGTAATATATGATATATATATATGGTCATTTTAACTATAGAAATTAGAAAATATTCATCACATTTAATTTTAAAATATAATATATAATTTTAAAATATTTATAACCTTTTTTATTACTAGTAAAAAAATTTCAGAATTTTTTGATTCTAGTGCATAAGTAATGCTAATTAGAAGTGATTGGTAACGAAGTTGAAGTGATGGACCCAAAAAGGTCCAAACATGACCTAAACGGGCCCTATATTTGTGGGTCCCGTAGTGGAAAGTGGCTGTCAATCGGGCCGTCCGATATCAATCGCCATCTCTCGGCTGTCCACAGACTATATGCTATGGCTGTGCTTTTGTATCATATTTCAAAAACGGCATGCCACTTCTTTTTCTTTTTTTTTTTCTTTTTTTCGAAATTTATATTATTAATTAAAAATTTTAATTCTATAATTTTAAATTTTTGCAATATAAAATTTTCAGAATTGATTAACCAAAAAATTTTCTGAGACAGACAGAAAAATGATTTTTGAAATTTTGAGATTTTTTATAAAAAATAAATTTCAATTGTACAAATTAAATATTATATAATTTTAATTTTTTTGGCCATGACTAAAAAAAATCAAATATTATTTTCTATAAATATAATACAATATTAAATTTTGAAAAATTTTTACACTATAATACAAACGAATTATTAAAAATCTATATTTACATACAAAATAATTATTATAAAATCTATATTTACTTATATGTAAATATATATCTTTAAAAGAATTAAGGTAAATTTGGATCACTCAGAGTTCTTATAAAAAAGAATATATGGGGTTAAAATTTAAAAAGATTTGAGTTTTTATTTTTAAAGATTGTTTAATCAAATATATTTAAATTATTTTATTATTTTTAAAGTAATTAAATAAAATATATATTAATTTGCACACGAAAATTTACAACTAGTTCTGATTCTGATTGAATCCACTATATTTCTTTATTCACTTTCTTTTAATTAATTTCAATTGGTGGTAGCTATTCCAACAAGTATCAATTAAATAGATTTATTTGGAGGCTACCCACTGAAGGACTAATGGCATTTCCTCTCTAATGAAATCCCAACCATACTCTACTCAAATAAGACATAAAATCTATCAACATAAATTTTCTTAATGAAGCTTTGATCTTAACATATGCTTACTTAGCAGCTCTCTCTTCTCAACTAAATGAGAAAAGTAAGTGTAGATCAATATGATGAGTGCTAAAAACATATGATTTATCAATAATGTATATACAATGTGACAAAACATTTATTTGGATAATAAGGCCAAATTGTTCTTGAAAATCTTTAGTGATATAACTTACATTATTTTAGATTAAAATCTAATATGCATACAAAATTGAGCTCAATAATTGAAGGGGACTACTATTCGTTTTATTGAGCTACATAGGTACAATGGTAGATTGAGTTATACACAAAAAAGGGTATAAAGATCTTATGCAAATATGCAACTTCTAACTATCATGAAATAACAAACAAAATGAAATGCAATATCAAGAAAATTCTGAGTATGGAGGGTAACAAAAATTAACATAACACAGTAGGATTGAGTGTAGGGCCTAATGACGGCCTGCCATTAGCTGGATTGGAAAGCAAAACCTTCCATTGTCGTTGCTTTCTATTTGGATGTATAGCAGTCAACGTCTTCTCTCTTTTATCACTTATCTTTTAAATCTTCCACACCTATATATATATATATATATATGTGTGTGTGTATACACGTTGCCCTATAACTCGTCTAAACCATATCCTTAATACTAATAGTAACAATCTTCTTTTTGTTACTTGCATTTTCTTGAAGTACTTTGAAGCTTTAATTAGCTAGCTCTACCCATGTATCCTTCTTTTCATCGTCTCTTCTTGCTTTGCCTCTACGTTCTTGCATTTTGTTTCTCAGTCTCTGCTAGACCAGCAACTTTTTTTCAGGATTTTAAGGTCACATGGGCTGATTCCCATATCAGGCAAATCGATGGAGGAAAGGCTATCCAGCTCATCCTAGACCAAAATTCAGGTTCAAATTTTTAGTGGGGTCAAATAGCTTTCTTTTTTATTCTCTCCTGGGGTCTTATTATTGGTAGAACATGATCAAACAGAAATCTAGCTTTATTAACGTTTTTGTTGCATTTCAGGATGTGGGTTTGCCTCAAAGATGCAGTACTTGTTTGGCCGTGTCAGCATGAGGATCAAGCTTGTCCCTGGAGATTCTGCTGGAACTGTCACTGCCTTTTATGTATGTTTGTTAATGTTGTAAAGAAAAAATAAATAAAACCCATTACTTGTGTGGTTATGGAATCTTGGAATATGATTGATCTTCGTTGCTTGAATTTTGCTGTAGATGAATTCGAACACCGACAATGTACGAGATGAACTAGACTTTGAATTCTTGGGGAATAGGTCAGGGCAGCCATACACAGTTCAAACAAATATCTATGCTCATGGAAAGGGTGATAGAGAACAAAGAGTTAACCTATGGTTTGATCCTTCTGCAGATTTCCATCTTTACACTATTCTCTGGAACCATCACCATATTGTGTAAGTTAAAAGACAAGGAGATTTTTTAATGTTAAACATTTTTTATTAATGGGTTACTAATTAAATCATGTTCAAATTCTACCACTAATCTAAAGCTTAGTATTTGAACCACCATTGGTATTGAATTTGCATGAATAAGGTCAAAATCAATTAACTGGGGAGGCTATAGGTATTAAGTATATAGTGACTGAGAGTTGGACAGTATTAAGCAATAATCTTTATTGATGTTTACAGCTTGTGGGGTTTGATTCTTTTCTTTTTTTTTTTTTTTTTTTGGTTGCAGGTTTTATGTAGATGATGTGCCTATAAGGGTGTACAAGAACAATGAAGGAAGGGGAATTCCATTTCCGAAATTCCAGCCAATGGGTGTATATTCAACATTATGGGAAGCTGATGATTGGGCAACAAGAGGTGGACTTGAAAAAATTGATTGGAGCAAAGCACCTTTCTATGCATATTACAAGGACTTTGACATTGAAGGATGTCCAGTACCAGGACCAAGAAACTGTGCCTCAAACCCAGCAAATTGGTGGGAAGGTGCTAATTATCAAGCTCTAAATGCCATGGAGGCTAGAAAATACAGATGGGTTCGTTTGAACCACATGATCTATGATTACTGTACCGACAAGCACCGATACCCTGTCACTCCACCAGAGTGCATGGCCGGAATATAAGATTAAATTAAGCCTACATGGGAAGAACAAGAACAACTCATGAAGCAATTTGATACATAGACATGGATAAGATCATATCATACCTTAAAGTATAAATTTCACGTACGTACCCTAGTTCATTGCTAGTGCTACAAAAGCCATGCAAGATAGGGTGGGGATAAGTGGTTGGACTGAATAAAAATTTAGCTTGTGTGCATATGTGGACCATTGTACTCTTAATTCCCTAGAGTTGGATAAAAATGTCAAAATATTTACTTGCAAGTTGTAAGTATACCTGTTTGTATATGGTGCACATTATTTTGTGCGAAATTTAATAAAAACGATGATGCATGGTTGTGAAGAAATTCATAATTTTATATAATAAACTGTTATTTTGCTGTTAAATTTAATATTTTTTTATTGACATTTTTCTATTATCGACTTACAAGAAAAAGGATTTTAGTACTAATTTAAAAGATAAGGCTCTCCTGTCAAATATAAAGGTACTTGTGAGCTGTGATTGTTGAAGTTGAATCAAAGAAAATGGTTGGTCATTTAAGTGGTCCATTATGATATATATGTAAAATGTCAAACCAACAGAGAAGGTAGAGGGCTCAAGTTCAGAAGTACTAATATTGAACTTTTACCATGGCAAGCTGAGTTTTCATATTGGTCCCCTTTCTTCCACGATATTTTCTTTTGTTTAATGGCTTGTAAGCAAGAATATGATTGCTAGATCCATGGTCCATGAACTTCATTTGGAATATGTGCAGCATACATGGTCCCCCCAAGTCAAGGGTGGTCCACGCCATGATTCATTACTTGCAAGCATGAGGCCTAAAATGAATCTTCACACGACTAGTTTGCTGTTGTACTTGTACATGGTTGAAAAATTCATTCACAAGTGTCGTGCAAGATTATTGCATTTGTATGAAACTTGTCAAGGGTCTGATCAATTTCGTACCAAGAGCTAAATCATTGTATTCAAGAAAAAAAAAAAAAAAGGATTTAAAGCTTGAAGTATATAGAGATAAAGAATATTCAAATCCTTCCATACCCATGACTTATTATACTAATACTTCACTGTTTTGAGCATTTGTGTGATATAATACAAGATGCTTGAATTCAATATCATACTATCTGTCCACTTCTTCAGAGGAATATGCAAACACCTTAAAAAATATGCCCTACCATTTCGCATCCAATGAGTTCAACCACCCAAATGAAACGAACATTACTTAGATGACTGACAAAGCCGATAACCATAATCAACAAATTGAGCAGAGTAAATAATAATACCAATCATAATTCCTGCCTTTCTCATCTAGCTTTGTCCAGTTACTAACAGTACTACTTAAATGCGCATCAAATAAAAACACATATAAGAGGACCCTCAAACCATTGCCGCGATTACCAGTAGTGGCTGAACTCAGCTGATGAAAGTAGGGGACCATACTTTCAAAACTACTGCCAAATTCAATAAACCACAAAGCATAAACTGAATGAAATTAGCTATTTCTGCCTGTTTAATGAGCAAAAAACGTGGTCTTGTTCAAGCCATGATGGTTCAACCAAGATATCATCCTACCTGTCAATGTCAATGGAACGCTGCAATAAGTGTACATGCATGCACATCCAAGAATACATAAGATCAATCAGCAACATCCAACACATATTTTGGAAATGGTAAGGTGAGATAAACTATGTATCTTTGGCATGTTCCAATCAAGCATATGAAAAAGGTAAAATCAAGCCATCAACAAACCAACTGATAATATTAGCTCAAAAAGAAAAAAAGTAATGAATTGAAAGTTGCTTATCATTGCTGGATTTCTCATCACAGTTAATGAAACAGAAAAAAAAAAAAGAAATAGCAGAAAGATGGCAGTTTATGTTAGTAATCCCCCCATGGAGCCAGCCATCATTAATTACCAATGTGAAATAAAAAAAAAAATGGTGCGGTAGAAAAAGCTTTTCTAATTTGGTTAGCAAATTAAGTGACTTATAAATATTGACAATAGCTGCATGTTTTTTCTACTTGGTGAAAATTTTCTAATAAACTCTCATAGACATTTCTAAAGTCTGTATTCTTTAATTAGCTTTTTGCATTGGATAAAGAACTGTTGAGTTTAGGTCAGTAAAAGATAAACTAGAATGTTACTGGTTCATGTTGAAGAATTCATAACCACTTGCTCCAAGAATGCACCTAAGAAATGGTATCATATAGAGATACTGACAAGAGCAGTGAAATCCTTTTCTTACTTCTTTGCATAGTTGATTTTAATTGCAGCTGGCTCTGAACAGTAGGGACAATTCCCAAATAGTACATTATATGATCTGCAGAATAAGAAATCATAAAAGCCAATAATCAAATGATTATACCTATGAAAAAAGAATAAAAATCAAGGCAACCATGCCATGTGCTACTATGTCTGTGTATGTGTTAGTGGCAAACAACATAGAATATCTAATAGCATCTATGAAAATGCATTCGATTGAGGTGATTCAGCTTTCCCAGCAATCATTTGGGATGTATATGCATACAAATAGTAACCTTTTTTCTTGAGTGTCGGCAGCAAAATTATGTTGTGTTCAATACATTTAATGTTTACTTTTTGTCACTGCCCACATTGATGGCGACTATTATTTCTTAAGGTTATTAGGAATAAATAAGTAGGGAAAAAAACGTGAGGAACAGAAATTGAAGAACAGGATGTTCAAAAAAAAGCAATTGAAAGACATGCACATTTCCCATCCTTCATGCCGTCCTTTTTAAATAGACTTCTTAAACATGTTAAAGAATGTGATAGTAGTATGTTGCCTTACCAAAATCTTTTCAATTGTGGTTTTGGTGAACCTGGGTATTGGGACCTATCTATATGCATATGCAAAGATGCGGCATGAGGAACAAGAAAAGATTTCAAGACAATGCTTACCAAAATTAATAGCAAGGTTCAACATTTGGGTGGAAAAGTGTTACCAGTGGCAGAGAACAGAAATACAGGAAAAAACAAGTTTAACGAAAAGAAAACCCTGTTACAAAACATAGAGAATGACACTACAGCCGTACACATGGGAACCAGAACCAAATTAAGGACACATTCAAGAAAGTGAACATACTGCCTTGTTGTTGTGATAGAGCGCAGCCAATCCCCAAGACAAACACTATGGAATGCCCTGTTGCAATTGCTATTATCACATGTGTAGTCAGTACTAGTCCCACTCCTATGTCCCAGCTCGTCATCTACATGGAAATTTTAAAGTCAATGATAGATATACTTATAATCACTTGGCTGGCATATACGCTGTAGAGGACTACCAGCTGGTAGACAATGGGCGTAACAAATTCCACATTCCATTTGCTGATCATTCTTCAGGACATCTGGTGGCTTCAGTAGTTCAGTCTCTAAAATGGATACAAGGTTTTCACGAAAAGTTTTGTCCTTCACCCTGCAAGTTAATCAAGGTGCACAAATAAATTATTCATTGATTACTATTAACCGACAATTATTTGAAAATTTTCCAGAATATGAAGGAAAACTGCACTAATTCAAAGACTAATGGATGGGAATTTAGGAAACTGTATAGAAATTTGGGGGAAAGAAGGGAAGAAAAAAAATACTTTGAATACTTGCATCACTAATTTATATATCCAGACTTTCCAGATATGTAGATTTTATCAAAACTAAATCCATGACTGTACCATCGCTTGCAATTTCTTTGCCACAGCTCTCTCAAAGAGTTCAAGATCAGACCTGAACCCATAAAGCGACACCTAGAACAGCTTAAAAATTCATTACTGAATGAAAAACAGAAAATATTTGCAGCAGTTGTATTAATATGAATGATAACCTACTCTGGTAAAGAACTAGGATCTTTGACATTTATAAACAACATTATAAAACAACCGTTTCCTGTGAAAGAAAGAAGGTGTAAGGAGAATGATAAAAAGGAATTTTAGCAACAAAGAAGAAAAAGAGAAAGGAAATTCACGCATGGGATTAACAATCAGTTTATCACCTATGTCGATTTGGCGAAAAGTGATGGCACGAGATGACTGGTGAATATCAACAATACAAAAGGAATCATCAATATCATCCAAGGTGGACCAAAATTCCTGAAGCATCTCCAAATGCTAGCACATGTACAAACAAACAACAAGCTTCATTGAAAATGTTTGCCAGTGCAGTACTACCTACTGATAAGAAGACTATAGTTTGTCCCTAGAAGTCATTAATTTTTTAATTAAGATATTAGAGATATATGTAAGAATGTTAAAAATAATATACCTCATGGAACTGTTGCAACAAATCTTTCAATCTAGAGTTCTTTGACCATCGAACGCTGAATATATATGGCACATCCTAAAAGAATTCACAAAGAGACTCAGCCTAGAGCAATATAGGAATTCAATTGCAAAGCAATTGTCAGGGAACTAACTGCAGAAACTGAAGGTGGTTTTTTTGGATAGGTTTTGTCCAATTGAACTTCCAAAATGTGCACTCGTCCCTTCTTATCTCTTGTATTCAATTATGCAAAAGGTTAGTCCACCAAAAATAACAGATATAAACTTCAAGACAAATAAAAACACAAAGAATAACAGGGAAGCTACTCTATGAACAATCAACATATAAACAGAATCATTGGCAAAAAAAATAAAGATTTTACATCAAAGAACTCAATAAATCTCTTAAAAATTATCTTCACCAAATTATTTTAGTACATTCCACAACAAGTATTAAAGGCCAACAAATTTGAATTGCATTAGAATATCTCAGGATGCTTCATTCAAAAAGGAATAGACTCTCAAGATTTTGATCTGCCCTATTTCGAAACTGACAAAACATTAAGGTTTTGGGCCACAAAATATCAAGTAATTTGAATCAATTAAAGTCTGAATAGCAGAGGAAACTTGTACAACCATTACAAGCAAAAACTACATGAGACAACAAAAAAAAAAGGGAAAAGCATAGCGCATTGAGTACAGAAGAAATGCCAATTGTCTTCCTGCACAATTGGATTGATAGAAGAAATATCTTACATATTGCGAAAGCTAAGAGACTTCAGATCTCCAGCCATATCCACCAAATACTCCCACCCGACCTCTTCTATCTGTAAGCAAGAAAAAACAGAAACTAATCATCACCAAGTTAAGTAACCCAGAAAAGCATATCAGCATTTATGATAAGAAACTCAATGCAATCATGGAATAAACGGGGTGCAATAGACATTGTCAAGATGTAACATCAAATACACAGTTACGTCCACCATTTACTGTATACAACTAGGCCCAAATCACCGTTCTTGCATAAGATAAAAAGGATGTCTCTAAAATTATGCCAGATAGAAATTCCATCAACTGCTTCAAAGCTAGACAACGTAGGCAGCTCAGAATATTCTACCATTCTAAAAACCATGTGCTGTTGCTAGTGCAAGAGTCACTAAAAAATCGATCAATAAAATGCACAGGATCAGTAAGTTACCTCTGAGTAGACAGAGCGGTAAAATGAGGAAGAATTTTCGGTCTTTGTGCACCTTCTCTGTTGGGTAGATTCCTGCATTAATAGAAAGAAATGATGAAATATTAGCAGAGGAATTTCATCAAACAGGTGGTGGGCTTGCTGCAGATATCAGATAAAAAGAGAGGACGAAACGTTAGCAAAGAGGAGCATAAGAAGAAAAGAACAAACCATTCGATTCGGTTTCAAAAAAATGGCGCCACAGCCACTGTATGGATTAATCAAACTATAAAATTCATTTTTTAAAAGAGTGTTTGGTATAAATAATTATAACGCATCTAACTCTAAGAAAATGGCTAAAATTTTCAAATGAATTCCCTACTATTTAAGTTTATATTTCTTAAACGACTAAAATATTTTCAAAGATATATTTCTATCTAAAGATGTATTTTTTTAACTAAAATTTAACATTAACTTAAGAATTTTAGATTTATTCTAAATATAAAATAATAAAATATAAAAGTTCATAAACCATTTAGTAAGAAAAATTTATTTGTAAATGAAATTATTTTTTTGGTTCAATTGAACCAAACATAATGCACAAGTATATTTGATCTAAATGAATTCTGCCAAATTTTATGAAATTTATTTAGAATTTTAAATGATATGTATTTGGTTTAAATCAATAAGTTGTAAAATTTATTTACAATTTCAATTTTTTTTAAATTTGTGGAGTTGATTATAACTAGATTATATTCTAGTAAATTTGTTGAAATTTTCAAATGAATTATACAAGTTTTAAATCTATACTAAATGATTAAAACAACCCTCATTATTTTTATTTTCAAAAATATATTTCTATTTAAGAGGGCATTTATTAAAATTAAAAAATAACACTTGAATTCTAAATTTATACCAAACACAATATAACAAAATATTGAATTCTTTTTAAATTAATTCCATAAATTATTCATTTGAGTCGAACACATTTCAATTCATAAAAATTAATTTGGAAATGAAATGAATTTTTTTGTAAAATTAAATCAAACATAATGTAAATAAATTTTTTTATTAATGAATTGTGTTTGATTCAAATAAATAGTTGATAGAATTCATTTCAAATGAATTTCATATTTTTATTTGGAATAAATTTAGAATTCAAGTTAATTTTAAATTTTTGTCAAAAATATCATTTTAAATCAAAAGATATTTTTGAAAATAAAAATAATGAGGGGTATTTAGTTATTTAGAAATATATAGTTAAAAGTTGTAAAATTCATTTGAAAATCCCAATCATTTTATTAGAATTTGATCTAACTATAAATAATTTTACAAATTTCAAAATTTAGAATCACAAAGAAATTTTACAACATGTTCATTTTACCAAAATACACATAATTTAGAATTGTAAATGAATTCCACAAAATTTTTGTGAATTCCATTTGTACCAAAATACACTCTTAATTTTAGTCAAAATTTGGTGAAATGTTGGCAAAAAGTACAAAAAAAAAAAACCCTTGAACTATGTTGGGTTGAGCACTTAACACCCTAATGTAAAATTTGGCATATCAAGGCCCATGAGGTTTCAAAATTGGCCCATCTGTCCCTGCCTCAAACGGTCTAATAAATAGACGTTAAAGTCTATGGGCTAGAGGACTGAAGAAGCAGGAAAGAACTCGCCATTCATTATACGCGTAGATCACATGTGAATTAAAAAGAAAACCTAGTCTTATTTCAATAAAAGAATACATAGTTTATATTAAAAAAAAACATAAAACTATTGCTTTCAACTCTCTTCTCTAAACAACCATTATTAAAAACAACAAAAACGTTTTCAATGAAATGTTACTGTCTTGTGGGTCTGTGATAACGAGGTGGGGAAATCGTTGATGACACTGGAGAGAAAGTGTCGATTGCTGTAAAGGTAAAGAGGTTTGTATATTATCTCAATCATTGGGTAACTTTTGACCCCAATTTTTTTTTTTTTTTGTAAAATTTGTTTGGCTAATGGCAGACGCTATGATGTTTTCAAGGTGTATGTGGTATTATATAAATGAAACTAAATAAAAAAATTTGCTTTGTTTATTCATTAGCGTTAACAGACGGTGAAAATTAGGGTTTGGCATGTATGGGGTTACTGTAACAATAAATAAAAATTCAAATAGTAACTAACTTGCTTTGATTTTTGGTTTTCTTATTTGGTTTTGTTTGCAGAATGAGTGAACTTATGAACGTGTATTTTCATTATAGGGGTATGTGGGTAATGAATAATAATGAGTTACAACATATAAATGGTGAAGTTGAAGAATTGTTTAACTTTGATCATGATTATATGTAAGTACTAGATATTAAGGCAAAGTTTAAAGAAGATTTAAGGTTCCCATGAGTAAGCATATATTAGGCAAATTATACAAATGCACAGTTCGCAACAAGTAGTAAAAAGTGAGTATGAGTATCATTCACACAAGAAGATTGATACTAAGTATCAGCCCTAATTATATTCCCACAATTTAATAAAATCAAATAATTATAATGAAATAATAAATCAACTAGCAAAACTAGAAAACGTAAATCTGAAATAATTCTTTTAAAATTCATTAATTAAAAATCTAGAGTCCGAATTTGCTTTACTAACTATTACTTGGATTACAAGATCTTTTCAAAAATCAATTCATTAACTCAGTCAAGGGTGAACCACTCAAAATACCTAGAGATTAGTGTATACATATATATATATATATATATATTGTATTATTATAATATAAAGTATTATATGTATATATATGTACATTAAACATAAAACACACACGCACAAACTCATCTTCCCCCGAAACCCATCCAAACCACCATCCACCATCGCCTGTCATCGTCGATCTCCTACCGTCGATCTGCCGTCTGGCCTTCCAGCAGCTCCAGTCACCTTCCGTCGTCTTCTCCCTTCTTCTCCGGCGTCGACAAGCAGTTGTGGCAGCAAGAAATTGAAACTCGAGCTCACCGTGGTTCCAAGCGATTCCGGCCACCATTCTTCTCGATTCCGGTGTCCTTCAGCTCCTCAAGCTCCGGTGAACTCAATCCAAACTTCGGTTTGAGCTCTAACTCCTCCATTTTTGCTGTTTTTTTATTTCTTCATTTTGACCATTTTTGAATTTTTTTTTTTTTTGGGAATTTTTGGTGGATTCATGGAA
Organism: Mallotus nudiflorus; assembly: GCA_947683625.1. Taxonomy (NCBI): domain Eukaryota; kingdom Viridiplantae; phylum Streptophyta; class Magnoliopsida; order Malpighiales; family Euphorbiaceae; genus Mallotus; species Mallotus nudiflorus. Next base: position 2,098,527 of record CANTUR010000418.1, read on the forward strand.
AATTCCTTCACAAAAGTTGATACCTCAAGCTTAATCTACATCCCAGAATTTTTCTGTGATTTTTGGGAATTATTTTGATTTTTGTGAATTTTTTATTATTTTATTAATATTTTCTAATTTTCGAAAATTAATTAATTAAATTATGAAATTGTGTTTTATGGTGATTATAGGAGTTGAAATGAATTATAGAAATTTATTTGTAATCTTTGTGAATTTTTATATATTTATTTGGAATTTATTAAGTTTATGTAATTTTGAAAAATAAGGTTAATTATGTGTTTAATTGAAATAAATTGGTTAATTGAGTATATTTATTGATATTATGGAAATATATGTTGAGAAGATTAATTTTGAGTAATTATATTATTTTTGGTGCATTTTTGGATTTATTTTAGTAAATTTATATATATATGGGTATTTTGATAATTTTACACTAAATTGGCTAAAAATGTAATTAAATTGGTTTTAATAGTTATTTAGGGTATAAAAATGATTTCTAAAAATTATTTAGTATTTTTAACTAATTAAAAATATTTTTCGTAAATTATTTTCAAATTATATATATAATATACGATTTTTTTAAATAAATGAGTTTTTATCGGTTTTTAACGTATTTTAGGGTTAATTACGTAATTTGGATTTATAAAATGTATTTTTATTATATAAGGGCATTTTCGATATTTTGTAATTATTCTGTGAATTGTGAACCTCGATCGGTGAATTGTAGTTTGAAGTCCGACCGAGGGATTGTGGTTGTGAATTTGGTGTTATTCCGAAGTGTGTTTTCTTTGCAGGACCGGCTCTACTCTTTGAGTAGAGAGATGTCCATTTTACATGGGAGGTTATGCTGGATTTTCGGTAGAATTCTCGTAAAACATGATGTCCGGTCAAATTCCTATTCTAATTTTATGTCTAAAATTCTAGATCGAGTCTTTAGAATTTCCATTAAATTTATTCTGATTTATTTTGTCATTTATTTGTTTAGTTGCACCGAAACCGAGGCCTAACGGATCAAGCCCGTCGAGTTTATCTCGCGGAGCGCTAACATGTGAGTTATTATACTGTATATATATGCATTGCATATAAGATGCATGACTTAGGATTTTTATTTTCATTATATGTTTAAACAGTAATTTAATTATAATATGATTTGGTATATTTTTTGTTTATTTTTAGTATATCTTGATATATAAATGTTTGTATATTTTTTATATACATTTAATATATCACTGGTATATTTAGAGTTTATTTTTGATATGTGTATGTTAGATATTTAGGTTTATGTTTGTTATAATTTGATATTTATACATGATTTAAATTTGCATCGAACCATAATTATTTTATTAAATGATTAGTTTAATTTAGGTTTATTCTTAAATAATTGCATGCTATATTATAAACCTACACTTAAATTATTTTTAAGTTTAATTTTGGTATATTTTGATCTATTTCCAAATAAATATATGTTTTATTATTAAATTAAACCTAACACATTAGTGATATATTTAGGGCTTATTTTTTATCTATGCATGCTAGATAATTAGGTTTATTTTTAGTATATTTGTGAATATATGTTAAACCTAAACACATATTTAAGTGAATATTTATACATAAATGTTATTAAATAATTTGTGTACTTAGGGTATATCTTTTGTATATTTAAGTATATTTTTAAGAAAATGCATGTTATATTATTGTTACTCATTTAAATTGTTTTTTACCATATTAATGATTTATCTTTAGTTTATTTCATACTTTATTTGACATATACATATATATACCTGAAATATACTGGGTGTATTTTAGATATATTTTTGGTATATATATATATATATAGTTGATTTTATTATTATTATGAATATCGTTCCACATTAATTATTTTCAGAATAAATGATTTTTGTAAATGAAGGATATCAATAGAACGTGCTTCCTAGTGGGCAGCACTAAGACCGTGTACGTACCGGTATGATAGATAAGGGTTGAGTGAGAAATAACTGTGGTGATTATAATTGATTTGATGGATTTGACTAAGATTAATGGTATGTTAGATAGTGTGATTACGGGGCCAATCACACTGACAGTCAGACTGTTGGAGCTCGGTTGACTTAGTGTGTCGGGGCCAGTCTACTATCCATAAGTGGATTGAATGATCTATTGGGTTGATTGAGATGTTAGGTGATAGATAGTGCGATTGCTGGAGCTCGGTTGACCAAGTGTCTCGGGGCCAATCACACTGACAGTCAGACTGCTGGAGCTCGGTCGACTTAGTGTCTCGGGGCCAGTCTGCTGTCCAGATTGGAATAAGTGTTCTATTTGGAATCAAGTGAGCCTGTATGGCTAGAGTGATGATGGGATTGTTTGAGGTTGCTATTATTAGGGTTCTATGGTTCCTTCATGAATTAAAACAAACGTTTTCTACATTTGGTATATTTATAAATGTAGAGTTTAGCATTCATGTGAAATGTGTGTATATACATATATATATAAGAATGTCTGATTGTTATGGTTTAGTTTGCATGTATATATAGTATAATAATTCACTCAGTGAGGTCTGACCCCCCTCAATTATTTTTTTCAGGAGATCCTATATCGTCAGACCTTAGTTATAGAGTTCCTCGCCGGTGTTTTTCAGTCCCGGCTATTTTATGCAAATGTATATTCTGAACTTTAAATTGTATTCTAGAAACTGCAGTAGTAGTGTTATTGTATCGGAAGTGTATTATTTTATTTAATGTTAAATACTCTGAGAATTTGTATTTGAACATTGTACGAATATGTATACATTTATGAAAGGATTTGGAGTATTTATTTTATATATTGATTCAGAAAAATTTTAATTATATCGTACTTTTTATTTATTTATTGTATGATTTTATTTTCTTAGGGTTGCTAGGGTTCCGGATTTGAAAGAATTCTCGTTCCCTAGCACCGGTCATGACTCCTAGTTTGGGTCGTGACATATTTGATCCCGGCAGTAGCAGAAGAAGAAGGGAACACTAGGTGAGAGGCTATAAGAATACTTTTAACAGATGTTAGAAATATTATCACATAGCCAATGGAGAAGGTCTGAATGGTATTAAAGGGTGGCCTTAATGTGTGGCATCGAAAAGGAAAAAGGTGCACTAGAGTGAGCAACCAAAGGTGGATCAACTAGATAAGGATCATCACCTACGTTAATGCCAACATTAGGCTCAATCAAAACATACTACCCGTCTCTAATCTCAACCAAACAAATTTTCTTTATAACATTCAAGTTAAAGAGCATCATACCACACACGTGAGTCAAATTCAGAAAAGTATCAAAAATACCTAAGTTCCTATCTAGATTAGTGATTTAAGAACCTTTGCACAATGCACCTTTTTTCTTCATTTACATTCCATCCATGTAAATTGCATCCATAGCCTAAATATGGTATAAGCCCTTTGTCAAATAACATAAATAGAACAAATTTCTAAGGGTAACATTACCCGTACTCTCTTGACAACTACATAAAGTGAAAGTGATAAGTCTATACAAATATTGGAGAGAAAAACTAGCTATAACGGTACTCTTACTAATCCTAGGGTCATAGTTTGTATTGGCATTACAATGAATGATCTCTCTCTAATATACCACTAGGCTTTCTTGGCTAAAATCAATAAGAGTGGTAGTGCATGCATTACTGGTAACAAAAATAGGGTTATAAAATCCACAAGCAACAACAAAGGCATTCAAAGAAATAGAGAATTATTTACCCCCAAGTTGGAATTTCACAACATTAGGCTTATCAAAATACACCAATCCTTTAGCAAGTGAGAAAGTAGATAAAAATTCAATAAATAGCTTAAAGAAAATAGGTTAATCAACACTTAATAAACTTTCCCATTTAGATCTCTCAATTATACCTGAAATAATTTCATTTAACCCAATCATTAGAAACTATCCTATAGGAGGGGTGAATGGGTAAAGTACATAAGATGTCACACCTTTCTTTATGTGTTTTCTGAGGAATTATAAAAAAGGATGAAGTGTGGATGAAGATGATCATTGGCGTGAAGATGAAGGGCGAGTTGAAGAGGTTGGCACTACCATGCTTATGTGATGACGGGGAGGGCTATTCGAAGTCATGTGAGGTCGTTTCCTTAGTGGATTTATCTTCTTACCAATGGATTTGGTTTTGCCTATAATGATTATATGGAGAAAATAACAATTTGGTGTGGGGTAGGTAGAAATTGAAAGAAAAAAAGTTGAAAAAGAAAGAGAGAAAAAAAAGATAGGAGAAAGAAGTTTGTTGGCAGTAAAGGTTAAAACAATGCTTTATAGCAGATGATATAACATGGGTGTGTGCTACCTGTGTCACTCCCCGTGTTACTGAATGATGACATTGAATGATGCCAAGCACGACAGAGCTTAAGTCATGCCTTATGTCTTGCGCAGTTCAGGATTTTTACTAAAAAAATGATTCGAGTGCACATGACCATGTACAGACCATATGCAAAATCATGCACTGTTCTAGGAGTTGACTTCTAAATGGTTTAAGTTGGCACAACCATGTGCAAGTCGTGTGGTTATTCGTGCACGATCAATGCATGGGGTGGTGTTTGGACATGACCATTTGTAAGGTCGTGTCTTAAACCGTGTGATGTTCGAGCAAAAAATGCAAATGACAATTGGTGCTACATGATGACCATACACTTATATCTCAAGCAGTGGGTGTTATTCAATAAATGAAACATGGGAGCATAGTTTGACGCACGGCCATGATGAGGCTATGTGGAATAGATAGATAAATAATTGAAAGAATGTGTACCTTGGCATGACCATATGTATATCGTGTGGTTAGGCATGGTAAAAATCTAGCTTACAATCCTTAGATTTTTCATCTCTTTTATTTATACATTATATTCGTATGTGAAAAATAAAAGAAAATAAAGGTAAATAAAGGAAAAATAAAGTATAAGAATAAAAGAAAAACAAAAATTAGAGTAAGAATACATTGGGTTGCCTCATTAGCTTGTTTAAAGTCATTAGCTTAACTTTCATCATATAAGATCAAATAGCATTAAGGAGTGCATAAGAGGCACTAACTAGAACACTCTCATTGTTGAGGTAGATCTTAAGTCATTGTCCATTAACCTTAAATGCTTTAGTTTCCTTGCTCCAAACTTCAATTGCTTTATGATGAAACACTTGCTTGACTAAAAAGGGACTTGATAATCTAAACTTCAATTTTTTTGGAAAAAGTTTCAACCTTGAATTAAATAAAAGCACTTGATCTCCTTCCTTGAATTCTTTTTTCATAATGTGCTTGTCATGCCATTTTTTAGTTCTTTCTTTATAAATCCTGGCATTCTTATAGGAGTTAAGTCTAAACTCATCAAGCTCATTTATTTAAAGTAATCTCTTCTCCCCAGCTTTTTGCAAATCAAAGTTTAGGAATTTAGTGGCCCAAAATGTTGTGTTCAAACTCCATAAGCAAATGGCAAGATTTTCCATAAAATAGCCTAAATGGAGAGGCATTAATAGAAGTCTTAAATGCAATCCTATATGCCCATAAGGCATAATCAAGTTTAGATGACTAATCCTTTCTTAAAGCATTCACAGTTGTCTCAAGTATAGTCTTGATGGCTTTATTAAAAATCTCCACTTGACCACTAATTTGGGGATGATAAGGAGTTGCAACCTTATGAGTGACTTCATACTTCTTCAATAAGCTCTTAAATTGGTGGTTACAAAAGTGTGACCCACCATTACTAATAATTGTTGTAGGTGTTCCAAACCTTGAAAAAATGTTCTTGCAAAGGAATTTTGTCACAACTTTGGCATCATTGGTTGGGGATTGTAATATCCTGAGTTTTTAAATATTTTTATACTGCATCGGGATATGCAGTGTTAATAATTTTTGTATATATATTTATGATATTTTAAGAGTTGTTATTTGTTTAAAACTAATTTTAATTATTTTAAGTACTTTACGTAAAATTTTTTCGAAAATTATATTTTCGGGGAAATTGACACGTAAATAAATTAATACTATTTATTTTGACTAGTTTTATGAATTTGCATGAAGTCATATATAATTTTAAAGTGCTAAAATAAAATGTATATATGTGTATTTATTTAAATTAATTAGAGCTTAATCAATTTCCTTAATTTTATTATTTAATTTTTGTATTAATTAATTTTAAGTTTATAAATTATTAAACATATTAAAATATGTGTGTGGTGTATATTTAATGTGTGTGAAATTATTATATTATTATAATATATAGTGTAAATATATATATATATATACATATATACATAATTTTTTTATCAAAAAACCAAAACTTTCATTTATTTACAGTTTTGCCCCTCCTTCATCTTCTTCCTCCCAAAACGTTTTCCACCATTTCCAGCCACTTTCAAGCTGGTTTTCTTGCTGTTACTATGCCCCTCAACCTTCCTCCTCCACCTCCAGCCATTTCCACCACCTAAAACACTCTTTTCCGGTGAGTTTTGGCCGGATTTTCTTCAAAGAGCCAAAAATCAACTTAACTCCGACCAAGCACTTTCCGGCCACCAAATTTGATGCCGTCAGTCTTTATCTTCTCCTTGAGCTCTGATGAGTGTGATTCCAAGCTTTGTTTCACTTGATTTGGTCTAGAATTGCTTAGGTTTCAATTTCTTCAAATCAGTCATTTTGGGTTTTGAATTTTTTTTAGCTTCAATTTGATTGATTCATGAAAACTTCCTTCAAAAACTTTGTTCCTGGAAGTTTAATCTACATTCTTTAATTTTTTTAGAATTTTTGGAATTTATTTTAATTTTTGTGAATTTTTGATTATTTTATTATTATTTTCTAATTTTCGAAAATTAATTAATTAAATTATGAAATTGTGTTTTATGGTGATTATAGGAGTTTAAATGAATTATAGAAATTTATTTGTAATTTTTGTGAATTTTTATGTATTTATTTGGAATTTATTAAGTTTATGTAACTTTGAAAAATAGGGTTAATTATGTTTCTAATTGAAATAAATTGGTAAATTGAGTATATTTATTGATATTATTGAATTATATGTTGAGAAATTAATTTTTGAGTAATTATATAATTTTTGGTGAATTTTTGAACATTTATAGTGAATATATATATATAGGGGTATTTTGGTAATTTTACACTAAATTGGTTAAAATGTAATTAAATTGGTTTTAATAGTTATTTAGGGTATAAAAATGATTTCTGAAAATTTTTAGTATTTTTAACTAATTAAAACTATTTTTCGTAAATTATTTTCAAATTATATATAATATACTATTTTTCTAAATAAATGGGTTTTTATTGATTTTTAGTATGTTTTAGGGTTAATTACGTAACTTGGATTTATAAAATGTATTTTTATTATATAAGGGCATTTTTGATATTTTATAATTATTCTGTGAATTGTGAATCTCGATCGGTGAATTGTAGTTTGGAGTCCGACCGAGAGATTTTGGTTGTAATCCTGTGTTTGTTCCGAAGTGTATTTCTTTGCAGGACCGGCTCTACTCTTTGAGTAGAGAGATGTCTGTTTTACAGGGGAGGTTCTGCCAGATTTTCAGTAGAATTCTCGTAAAACGTGATATCCGGTCAAATTCCTATTCTAAATCTGTGTCTAAAATTCTAGATCGAGTCTTTAGAATTTTCGTTAAATTTATTCTGATTTCATGTTATCATTTGTTTGTCTAGCTGCGCCGAGACCGAGGCCTAATGGATCAGGCCCGCCGAGTTTGTCTCGTAGAGCGCTAACATATGAGTTATTATACTGTATATATATACACTGCATATAAGGTGCATTATTTAGACTTTTTCATTTTCATTGTATGTTTTAAAAATGATTTAAATTATAATATTTTTGGTATATCTAGGGTTGCATTTTTATATATATGCATATTAAATAATTATGCATGTTAGTTTGATATATGCATATTAAACAATTAGGTTTAGGTTTAATACATTTGAGTAATATACACATGTTTTAAAATGTACACTTAGACATAATTATTTTATTAAATGATTAGTATACTTTAGGTATAGTTTCAGTAGATTTTAGGTTTATTTTTAAATAATTGCATGTTAAATTATAAACCTACACTTAAATTATTTTTAAGTTTATTTTTGATATATTTTTTATTTATTTCCGAATAAATAAATGTTTTATTATTAAATTAAACCTAGCACATTAGTGGTATATTTAGGGTTTATTTTTGATATATGCATGCTAGATAATTAGGTTTATTTTTAGTATATTTGTGAATATATGTTAAACACAAACACGTATTTAAATGAATATTTATACATAAATGGTTTATTAAATGATTTGAGTACTTAGGGTATATCTTTTGCATATTTAAGTATATTTTTAAGATAATGCATGTTATATTATTGTTACTCATTTAAATTATTTTTAACTATATTAAAGATTTATCTTTAGTTTATTTCATATTTTATTTGACTATATATATATATATACCTGAAATATACTGGGTATATTTTAGGTATATTTTTGGTATATATATATATGGTTGGTTTTACTATTATGAATATTGTTCCACATTAATTATTTTTCGAATGAATGATTTATTCGAAGTGAAGGATATCAATAGAACGTGCTTCCTAGTGGGCACCACTAGGACCGTGTACATACCGGTACGATAGATAAGGATTGAGTGAGAGTTAAAATTGGGTGATTATAATTGATTTAATTGATTTGACTAAGATTAATGGTATGTTAGATAGTGTGATTGCGGGGCCAATCACACTGACAGTCAGACTGCTGGAGCTCGGTTGACTTAGTGTCTCGAGGCCAGTCTACTGTCCATAAGTGAATTGAATGATCTATTGGGTTGATTGAGATGTGAGGTGATAGATAGTGTGATTGCTAGAGCTCGGTTGACCAAGTGTCTCGGGGCCAATCACACTGACAGCCAGACTACTGGAGCTCGGTCGACTTAGTGTCTCGGGGCCAGTCTACTGTCCACATTGGAATAAGTGTTCTATTTGGAATCAAGTGAGCCTGTATGGCTAGAGTGATGATGGGATTGTTTGAGGTTGTTATTATTTAGGGTTCTATGGATCCTTCATGAATTAAAACAAACATTTTCTACATTTAGTATATTTATAAAAGCAAAGTTTGGCATTCGTGTGAAATGTGTGTATATACATATATATATAAGAATGTCTGATTGTTATGGTTTAGTTTGCATGTATATATAGTATAATAATTCACTCAGTGAGGTCTGACCCCCCTCAATTATTTTTTTCAGGAGATTCCATATCGTCAGACCTTAGTTGTAGAGTTCCTCGCCGGTGTTCTTCAGTCCCGGCTATTTTATGCAAACGTATATTCTGAACTTTAAATTGTATTCTATAAACTGCAGTAGTAGTGTTATTATATTGGAAGTGTATTATTTTGTTTGGATATTAAATACTCTGAGAATTTGTATTTAAACATTGTACGAATATGTATTCATTTATAAAAGGATTTGGAGTATTTATTTTATATATTGATTCAAAAAAATTTTAATTTGATCATACTTTTATTTAATTATTGCATGATTTTATTTTCTTAGGCTTGCTACGGGTTCCGGATTCGAAAGAATTCTCGTTCCCTAGCGTCGGTCATGACTCCTAGTTTGGGTCATGACAGGGATGCTATTGCTTTAACCCACTTGGACACATAATCTACTCCTACTAAAATTTACTTGTTCCCATAAAATTTGGGAATGGACCTATGAAATCTAGTCCTCATACAGCAAATATCTCTACCTCTAGAATGCCAAGGAGAGGCATTTCATTGCACTTTCCTATGTTGCCAATCTGTTGACATCTATCACACTTCAATACATAGTCTTTAGCATCTTGGAAAAGGATTGGCCAATAAAATCCACATTAAAGTACCTTAGCTGTAGTCTTGGTAAAACTAAAGTGTCTACCACACTTGAGAGAATGGCAATGGGATAACACATCTTGAACTTCATCTTTAAATAGGCATTTTATAATCAAACCATTTTATCAACTCTTATAAAAAAAGGTTCCTCCCAATAGTAGTACTTGACATCTGAAAATAATTTCTTCTTTTATTGGTAAGAGAGGTTAGGAGGTAAGATGCCATAAACTAGATAGTTCACAAAGTCAGCGTACCAATTCATCAAACTCTTGAGTTGCATGAGTTGTTCTCCTTTGAAATAATCATTAATGGGTAGCTCAATCTCCTTATTTGGTAACTCTAATCTTGAGAGGTGATCCGCTATAACATTTTTAGCCCTAGCTTTAATTTCCAAATTAAACTTTTAAAGGAGAGGAATCCATCTTATAAGGCGTGGGTTTGCATCTTTTTTTGAAAGAAGATACCTCAAGATGACATGATCAGTAAAGACAATTACCTTGCTACCTGTCAAGTAAGAACGAAACTTATCTAATGTAAAAACCATAACTAAAAGTTCATTTTTAGTTATATCATAATTTAATTGAGCTTCATCAAGAGTGTGACTAGTATAATAAATATCATAATCCTATTTACCTTTTTGCTATCCTAAAATAGCTCCCACATTATAGTCACTTGCATTGTACATAATTTCAAAATAAAGATTCCAATCAAAAGGTTGCAAGATTAATGCAAAATTTAAAGCTTCTTTTAACGTATAAAAATCTTTAAAACAGTCTTTATCATATATAAATTGAACATCTTTAGAAAAAATTAGTGAGGGGTTTAGTTATTTTGAAGAAATCTTTAATTAATCTTCTATAGAAACCAATATGTCCTAAAAAGCTATGAATCCCCTTCACACTTGTACATAGTGAAAGCTTCTCAATGACTTTGATCTTGGCCTTGTCAACCTCTATGCCCTTATCAAAAATTAGGTGACCCAAAATAACTCCTCTTGTGACCATAAAATGGTACTTTTTCTAATTTAAAACCAAGTTAGCTTCTTCATATCTCTGCAATAATTTAGATAAATTATTTAAATAATCATCAAAAAAAGAACCATAAACAAATAAATCATCTATAAAAACTTCCATAATATTCTCTATAAACTCAAAAAAATTGCCATTATGCACCTTTGAAAGGTAATAGGGGCATTGCACAACCCAAAAGGCATGATGTGTTTGTAAGTATAAATTCTGTAAGGACAAATGAAAGTAGTTTTCTCTTAGTCCTTAGGATGAATTAGGATTTGAAAGAATCCTAAATACCCATCCAAATAGCAAAAGAAAGAGTGTTGAGCTAACCTCTCTAACAATTTATCAATAAAAGGAAGAGGAAAATGGCCTTTCCTAATAGCCTTATTCAGCTTTCTATAGTTAATGCACATCCTCTAACTTGTAACAGTTCTAGGAGGGATCAATTCATTGTTCTTATTCTTAACAATTGTCATCCCCCCTTTTTAGGAACCACATGAATTAGGCTAACACAATTACTATCCGAGATTAGATATATGATTCCTGCACTAAGCAACTTTATTATCTTTTTCTTAACCACTTATTTCATATTAGGATTTAATCTACATTGATGTTTAATAGAATGATTACATCATTCTTCTAAATGTATCCTATGCATGTAAAAACAAGGGCTAATCTCTTTTAAATCATTAACGATGTATACTACACTCTTCCTATGATCTCTAACTCTTCTAAACAACTTATTAACTTATTCATTATTCAAATGCACATTAATAATAATGGGATAAGTAGAGTTAGGTCTTAGAAAAGAATACCTCAAATTGGGAGGGAGCTATTTAAGCCCTACTTGGGTGCATCTTCCTCCCTCAAAGCATTCACAGAACATAAATCATAAGGTAAGTGCTCATACCTTTGAGATTGATGATGTGGAAGTGCTAATTATGCATTCAAGGTGTTATTATATATAACCACCTCATGAGCTTCCTCATCATATTCCACTTTATGAATTAGACAAGCTTCAAATGGATCTTGAGGGTGTTATTTTTAGATAACCTTTTTAATGCAACCTTGTATTGCATCAACTCTAAAACATGATTTCACTGTTGAAAGGTCTTGTGCCATCTTGAAGACATCAAACTCTATTGTTTCTTCCCTAACTTCAAGCTTGATTTTACCCCTTTTAACATCAATTATTGCTCCAGCTGTAGTAAAGAAAGATCATCTTAGAATTATAGGGATTTAAAGATCTTCCTCTATCTTTAAAATCACAAAGTCACAAAGCACATTGAATTTCCCAACTTTGACAGGTGCATCCTCTAAAATTCCTTTGGGATAGACTATGGACCTACCGGTTAGTTACAAGAAAATATTAATGGGTTTGGGCTCTTTAATATTCAACTTCTTACATAAAGATAAAGGCATCAAAGTCACACTAGTTCCTATATCATAAAGTGTTAAACCAATAGAAAATTTCCCAACTACCTAAGGTATAATGATACTCCTTGAGTCTTTAAGCTTTGGAGGAAGCTTATTTCTAATGATAACACTATATTCCTCATTCATTGGTATGGTTTCATGATCATCCCACTTCCTCTTATTATATATGATGTCCTTAAGGCATTTAGCATACTTTGGCATTTGAGTAACTGCCTCCAAGAAAGGAATGGTGATGTCTAATTGCTTAAACACCTTTAAAACCTTTTGAAGTTTCTAGTCAAGTGCTCCATTATTCATCCTTTAAGGGAATGGTAAATAAAGTGTCCTTATCTGCTTGGGCTTAAGCTCATTACTATTTGGCTTATCATCTTCTGCATGAATTTGTTTCGGCTCACCTCTTAGTTCCTTAAATTTATGTTCAACTTTAGGAAATTATTTCCCACTCCTCAAAGTTATAGCTTTTGCATGCTCTTTTGGGTTTTTAGGTTAGCTTGGAAAATGGCCTATCTAGTGAAAATTTGAGGAACTTTCTTGTGATACTATTTAATATTCTAGCATTTTATTGTGCATGGCTAACTGTTTAAGCTTTTCCTCATGCTGCTTTAGACTTGCTTGAACTATTTGCATTGTATTATCTTATGACTGGATGAAGTTATCTATTATTATCTTGAGGTTTGACTTGGGTTCAAGTTGAGGATAATAATTCTTTTACTGAAAACTCGGTAGAGGTGGTGCTTTGTACCTTTGATTTACATTTGAGTTTGAGTTTCCTTTTTTTTTAACCATAAGAAGTTCTGGTGATTCCTCTATCTAGGGTTGTATATTTTAGAGTATGGATTCCCTTGAGGTTTACCATTAAAAATATTCAAAGCATTAAGTTATTCAATCAAGCAGCCTTGGGAATGAGAATCACCTTACTAACACCCCATAGTAAACTATCCACCTTCATACATTTCATAAGAGAGAACTTAGGATGGATATCCTACAAAGTTAAGCTTTTGTAATTTCTTTATGAAGGAGTCCAATTTAGCATTTACCATGCTTAAACTATTAACCTCGTACACTCTTGTTGCTTTCCTAGGCTAATTTCTCTCTCCATGCCACTGAAAATTGTTTGACACCATCTTTTCTAAAAGTGCATAGGCATCCTTTGATGTTTTGCTCATGAAGTATCCTTATACAGTAGTATCAATGGTAATCTATAGCGATTCAGACAATCCTTAATAGAAAGTTTGCATTAGAAGCCAATCTGAAATGCCATAGTGAGGGCAATGTATTTGCAAGTCTTTAAATCTCTCCCAAGCATCTTAGAGAGATTCTCTAGGCTATTTCTTAAATCTAATAAGGTCTTGGAGATATTTTGTAGTCTTTCCAGGTGGGTAGTACTTGGTAAGAAAGGCCATAGAAAGTATATTCCATGAGGTGATTGAATTTGGTGTCAACGATCCCAACCACAATTTTGCTTTGTCTTTCAATGAGAATGGACATAGGCTGAGGCAAATAACATTTGTAATTACTCCATTTATCTTTAAAGTGTCATAAATGTCAATGAAAGAAGTCAGATGAGCATTAGGATCTTCTAATGGTTGTCTAACAAATTGATATTGTGAAACTATTTAAGTGTATGCAAGTTTGATTTTCAAAGTATTAGCTTCAATAATCGACTTCACAATGTAGTTTTGGCTCCTGTGAGACTTAGAACCCTATATTCTTCAAAAGCTCTTGCTTGTGCTACTAGTTCAGCCATTCTTCTAATTTTTCTCTTTTCTCCTTTTAGTTCTTTTTGCAAGTCTTTTTAATTTCTAGATTTACTTTCTCTAGTTCAAGACATTTTGATCTTATTTACACAAACAAGAATCAAGTACCTGAAAAGAAAAATTAAAGAAAATTAAATTAAATTAAATAAAAATAAAAATATTAGTTTAGCAGAAATAAAAAGTGCACTAATATTGGTATTGCTGATCTCCCTAGCAAAAGCACAAAAAACTTGTTAAGCAAATTTCGTAAGTGCACGATTTGTAACAAGTAGTAAAGAGTGAGTATGAGTATCGTTCCTATGAGGAGATTGATACCAAATACCAACCCTAATTATATTCCCACAATCTAACAAAATCAAATAATTGTAATGAAATAATAAATCAACTAGCAGAACTAGAAAACCTAAATTTGAAATAATTCTTTTAAAATTCAATAATTAAAAATCTAGAGCATGAATTTGCTTCACTAGTTACTACTTAGATTACAAGATCTTTTCACAAATTAATTTATTAACTCAGTTAAGGGTAAACCACTCAAAATACCTAGAGTCTCTTTCGAGTTTATCTAAGAATACCAAAGTTAATTACAACCTATTTTTATGATCACGTCAATTAATTAGGGTTCATTAAGTTCTTTAGTGATTTATTACTTCCCGAAGGATTCGTCTACTTTTGTGATTGAGGTTCCTAAGTTTTACAAATATATGAGCCAATAAATCATGTAACTTTTGTTGTCTATAATTTACCCAAAGACATGTATTTAATTAAGCCTAAAATTAAATACATGATCAATTAAAATCAACTTGTAAAATTGATTGAAAATTAATTTATTGAAAGGAAATAAGAATCCAAACAAGTAATAGACTAGCTACACAAATCTGAACCCTAAGAAGAGCTTAGCCATGCATAATTATGGGGATAAATAAAGTTATAATTAAGTGAATTAAAGATGAAGAAGAAGTATTGATTGAAACTCTTAAATCTTATACAATATCTCCTTCAATCTCTTTTATTTATGTCTTCAAAGGTGTATCCCTAAATAATAATGAATAAAAACATCTTTTGATCTCCTTTTTATATCTAAAATTCAATGAAACCTAATTTGACTTGTGTAGATGGCGGGGTTTAACGCGCACCTAAGATCTTAGCAATCGCGACACTATTTGAGCTCAGGGCTCTAAAGAACACACTAACCACTGTCACAAAGACATGGCGTGGAGATAAGGAGTTACCACCCAAGGTAATAACTAGGACAAATCAAAAAATGGTGGTACTCAATTCTCTAAAAGAAAGCTAGTACCACAACTAGGAGATTTTAGATATGAAATATCAAAATTTTTAAATTCTTGTGTTCTTTTAGAATTACTATCTTACTCTCTATTTACATGCAATTTCATGTAAACCTTTACTAAAATAATAAACTCCAAGTAAACTAGTCATGAAATATACAAGTAAATAATGCATTCATCACAATCTCTAGGTTAGTCTAATCTACATTTATTTTAATTAAATGAGCTAAATCTACATGTTTTAATTTATAAGTGAGCCTAAAGACTAATGGGCCTAATTCTTATTTAATTTTAATTTAAGTGAACCTAAGTCTATTTATTTTAATTCTAAAAATGGGTCTAAATCTACAAATTATAAAGTATTTAAATTAGTGGGCCTAATTTTACATGTCTTAGTTCTAAAGTAATCTTAAATCTACAAATTATGGAAAAGTCTTAAATTAAATGGGCTAAGTCTAAATCAATTAAATTAAGTAGGCCCATGTCTAAATTAACTAAATGGACCTAAGTTATCTCTACCCTAATTTCTAATTAATTATGGGCCTAATATCAACTTTAATTAATTAAACCTAAAGAAACCTAAATTTATTTAAATGTGTCAGAGCCTAACATAGGCCTAGGACCAAAACACATAAAAATAAATAAGCCCAAAAACATAAAAAAAAATAACAAAACAATCAAATAAAAGATCAAGCAATCAATTAAACCTACTATAAAAACCCTTAATTCTAACCACTTAAATCTAATCTAATTTTAATAAATAAAAAACCTAATTGTCTCCATAGCCATTAATTTTAATTAATTACCCAATTAAAACCCTAATTTTACTAACCGATTAATTAAAATAAAATACACAATCACACACATATGATTTCATTATTCCCACTATTGAGGCTATTATAATGAACTATTGAGAATAATAAAAAAGAAGAAGAATTAATACAATCCCAAAAATAAATAAAAACAAGACAATAATAAACAATTAAATAAAAAAAGACTAGCAACTATATTTAACTACAAGGTTCCATCCATGGCATTCCATGGACCTCCATGAATTTCGTTCTCCAAGTATGATCATCATGTAATCCCCTCCACAATCACCATCACAAAAGGGTAAAATAAGGATTAGTGAATAAAATTACAATAAAAACTGAATAAAATTGAAATTCAATAAAATCAAAATAATAAAAAAATAAAAAATAAAAGAAGGTAGAAAGAAGATAATGTTTATGGATGCATAATAAATTGCCCTACAAACTAGTAAGATCACCGTTGTTTTTTAGCAAGCCTTCAAAAACTTATCATTGTTCTTCTAAAAAATCTCTTGCTCCTTGCTTACCAAACGAATAAATCACAAAGAATTTTTTTGTGTATTGCCTAAAGAAAAGTCTAAAGAGTTTCAGGAACAAGAGAACCAAAAATTGCAAAAAAAAAGAGTTGAGGGTTGAGAGTCCTATCTTAAGTCTTTTGTGTTGAGTCCCCCTTTCAGGAGCTTAAAGTCTCTTTTTATAAGAAAAAACCAAAAAACCCTAGGTCCTACATACTGAAGAGTTTCAATTTTAGAAGGACTTTATTTCCTAAAAATTTAGATAAATTCCAAAAATAAATTTAAGAAAAATTTTTTTACCAATCAAAATTTAGGATAATTATTTTTTATTTTCTATAAAAATACAAAAAAATGAATGAAAAAGGTATAATTCCAATCGAAATTCTATAATTTTTTATCTTTTTTTAACTTTTAATTACAAAAAGACCCCTGAAAGAATTTAAATTTTTCAGTTAAGTCTTAAAAAGTATTACAATTAGGTCATTGAAAAAGCTTAAACTCTTTTTGAAAATACATTCAAACTTTTGAGGTTTCAAACTTCAAGTGTTAAGGACCTACTTATAACATTTTCATCATTGAAGTCCTTTATTGCATCCATATTTTATTATCCTGAAATTGGGTGTTTACAACTTGAATTCCCAAGTTTCTTCCAAAAAGGAAACTTTCTCCTACTCGACATAGCATAAGAACAACCATGTCACATCCTTATCTTTACAAAATTGCTTCGCATACACCTATGTTTGATCTCATGTTGAGCTTTCACATTTTCTTCAAGTTGGATAGAAGTGGTCAATGTTTTCAAGCATGCCCGTGTGGTTCTCGTGCGTCATACCCTTTAGGGACTTGAAGGAGAAACAACTTCCAACAGGGCCATATGTCAAGCCATGGTTCCTAATTCTTCTTTCATCATGCAACATGGGCATAAGCATGCCCATGTATGGCCATATCACTACATTCCTTAACCATTTAGGTTTTCTTTTTAAACTTTCCTAAAAAGAAAAAAGAAAAATCTTTATTAATATTAAATAAAAAATTTTAAATAAACAAAAAATAAATAGGAATCTAGAATAAAGGTCCAACTTGAACAAATGCCTAATTAAACCTAAGTTCTTCCCAATTATTAATAATTATTTATTCAAAAATTCATTAAAATTTAACTCAAAAACATGTGTAAAATTACACATAACAACAAGGTGTATAAACTTAAACAGGGGGAAGAGTTTGAAAGATGGTTTATTTCTAGTTGAAAATGACAATGACATTTATTGTGTTTTAACTTTCAAAGGGCATAACATTAACATCCTTACGTATGCTAAACATAGGGTTAATGAACCTGTTTTGGTAATGCCTTTAGAATGGAGTAACAATGTTGTAGAGGAAACACATGACATTAATGATGTGGTACCTGAAATAAATCTTAATAAGGTAGCTCCTGATGATGATGTAAATGAGTGCATAAACAAGGATGTAAGTGAACATAAAGGTGATAAAGGGAATGTTTGTGCAAATGAGTATCATGAGAATGCTTTGGAAGATGATAAATGTAGGGGGGACATAAGTAAGGAAAAGGATAGATTAGAAAAAAGAAAAGGGAAGGAAGTAGTTAATGAAGATTTAGAAGAGTTTATGAGGGTAAAAAAATGGAGATTGATGAGAATATGAGGGAATAAGCTGAAAAAGAACAACGAATAGAATAAAAAAATAATTTGAGGGAAGAAAATAATACATCTTTAGACTCAAATAAGCATGAGATAGATGAAGAAATGAGGGCATATGATCCAAAAATTCCTTGTCCTTCATTCAATCTAAGAATGTCATTCTCAACAGCGAAGGAATTTCGATAAGTTATTATAAAGTACTCAAATAGGAATCGACATAACTTGAGATTCATAAAAAATAAGCCAAATAAAATAATTGTTATATGTGAAGAGGGCTGCCCATTTAGGATTTATGTAAGAAGAAAAGACAAAGACCAGTGTTTTATTGTGAAAATTTTTAATACAAATCACACGTGCCGAAGAATTTACACAAATCCTAGAGCTAGTTCAAGATTTTTAGCAGATTATTTTTTAAGAAGGCTAAAGCAAAAACCTAATTTAAGGATTTGAGACAGTTTGCAAAAGAAGAGTTAAGGCTTGATGTTTCAATAGTAAAATGTAAGCGAGCAACAAAGCTTGTTAAAAATGAATTAGTAGGAAATTTTCTAAAATAGTATACAATGTTAAAGGCATATGCAGCTAAGGTGAAGAGATGAAATCTAAGTAGTGCATGCGACATCCAATTATGTCCTGAAGGTGTTTGGCAACGTAAGAGGATTTTTTAGAGGATGTTCATTTGGTTTGAAGCTTGTAAGAATGGTTGGTTAAGGGGTTGCAAACCCATAATAGGCATGGATGGATGCTTTCTAAAGGAGAATGCAAAGGACAGGTTCTTTGTGCTATTGGAAAAGATAGAAACAATCATATATTTCCAATTGCTTGGGCTATTATAGATGTGGAAGAGAAAGTCAATTGGAGATGGTTTCTAGATTGGCTAATTCAAGTTTTAGGACTCAGGAATGGACAAGGATTAACTATAACCTCATATATGCAAAAGGTTAGTAAACCTTTTATAATTTTTTGCATTCTATTTATGTTTTTTTTAATAAAAGATTATTTATGTATATTAATGGAGGTACACATCTTGAATTTGCATTATTTTTTACAACCCATTTATTTCTTTTTCCATTTATTCATAAGTGAATTTGAGTATTGATAATCATATAGTCCCATTATGGGTGGCAAATTTGCTTGTTTTGCATAACTGATCCCATGTAATATACTAAAAAAAACTTATAGCATATCACTGAATTTACATTTTTTTTATTAATATATTGTTTATGTCTACAAGGGTCATTATCTGCTATAAAAAGGCACTTATAAGAGTTGAACATAAATGGGGTGCTAGACACATCTATGCAAATTAAAGCAAAAAATAAATAGGCACTGAATTGAAGAAAAAGTTTTGGAAATGTGCATGGAGCACATATGAAGAAGAATTCAAGAAAAATCTAAACAAATTAGTTAAGCATGGTGTTGCATTTGTTCAGGACTTACTGAAATATAATCCATAATTCTGGTGTAGGGCATATTGTAGTGCAAAGTGTAAGAGTGATATGATTGAAAACAATATCTCAGAGACATTCAATTCATGGATCACAGAATTTAGAGATCAACCTATTACCACTCTTTTGGATGAAATAAGGAAGAAAGTAATGCAGAGAATAGTAGAATTTAGAGTGTTCACAGAAAAGTGGACTCAGCCTTACTCACCACACTGCATGGATAAATTTGAAGAGAATTTCTTAATTAGCACAGAATTTGATATGATCTTAAATGGTGATAATAGATATGAAGTTACATATGGAGAAGACCAGCACATTATTTTGATTGAGGGTAAAAGTCGCACATGCAGATCTTGGGACATCATTAGGATTTCATGTCCACACACAATGTGTTTAACATTGCACGCAAAAGAAAGATCCTATAAATTATATTTTAGGTGCTATGAGAAAGAATGTTTCATTAGGGCATATGAAACTGCATTGCAACCTATCAAGGGATTTAAATTTTGGAAAATTGATAACTATGCCCCTATTGAGCCACCAACAGTGAAGAAACAACTAGGTCGACTAAAAAAGAATCGAAGGAAGGACAAATTTGAACCAAAAAAACACATGCATTAGGAAGACTATCAAAGAAAAGATCTAAAATTACTTGTGCAATTTGCAAGCAAGTCGGCCATAATAGGATATCTTGCAAGAATAAAGGCAGTTCATCGAGTGGTGGAAATGTTGAGGGTCAAATAATGAACCTGTGCAATCACAAGTTAGGTCAAGCTTTCATCATGAATCATTTTCACATGTATAATAAGAAATTTAACATATTTATTTAGAACTTTTTTGTGTTGTGCCATTAGTTTATTACTAATCTAACTCTTTAAAGAGCCCACTACAAGAATGTCAAATATTCAGTCCAAAGGGAAAAAATGAACTATATCAAGCAACTTAAAAAACATTGAATCAAGTATGTTGAAGAAATCTGCTCAAGTACAAACATTATTTTTGTGAAATCATGTTGACTAAATATGTGATGATATTTTATGATTCTTTATGATTTCACCTGGGATAATCATCTACCAACTATAAAAAATGAAGTAAAAAAAGTGAAACTGGAGGAATGGCAATTAAGATTGATGATAATACAGACAAAACAGTATTCCATTTAATTTAAATAACTAATTCAGTATTAGTATATTAGCACTTATATTGTGTGAGTTCTTGGGTTTGATAGTTATTATTTATGTATAAGATCTTTACATTATGAGATTATGATCCGTCCAAAAGCTATAACTTCCAATACAAATGTAGAAGATTCACATGCTTGGACATTTGCCATGTTAGAAAGATCAAGAATGGATATGAGAAATCTTCTATCTCAGAAAGGCAATTTCAACAATACAAGAAAAAATTTATTTTGTTCAAGATAGGACGAGACCAACAAACTTACAATTTCAAGCTTCATCATATTTAACTTGGAGAGACAACCCAGCCACCACCATAAGGCAGCTTCAAGAATAAAGGCAACAAAGGAAAACATATCAAATCAAATGATCAACTCTAGATCACAAGAAGGAAGCAATCAACAATTAGCTATAAAGAACTCTAGCCAAGCTAAATCAAACATCTCCTAATTTGCTACTTTTTGAATATATTCAATGTTATCATGTTTTAAATGTAGTAATTAAACATGTTATCATCTTTTTGGTGATCTTTATGGTCATTTACACACAAGCAAAGACTTGTTTCATATTTTTTGGAGGCCACGAAGTTCTTTAAGAATTTGAAATACTATGATACTTTGACTTCAAGTTCTCAAGGCACTCAACTAGTTTCATAATACAAAATGCATATAGATATGCATTTTTAGATTCTATATGCTTTGAACCAAGTCTTTTGATATATAATATTTACTTCTTTTTATTTCTTATTTCAATATTGATTTTAGGTCATAAAACACCTATGTTGCATGGAAACTTCTATAAAGAGCCATGTCCCGTGTTAGACACATTTCCGACACTGACATGTCTCGGAAACCTATCCAACACGTTTCGGGGACATTTTCGAGAATAAAAAAAGTGTCGAGGTAGTTAAAAAAAAGATACGCGTGTCCCTTTTAAACATATGTATTTTCTATCATTGGATGAAGCGAAATTAAAGACGGTATTCTTCAATAAAGATGTCAATGGGAAAATTGAGAGTGAAACTGTTAATTAAATAAAACATTTCCATAAACTAGAATTGCTAATATAAATGAAGTCTTGATATATTAATGTTACTTATAAGTATTATGATTTTATTGTTAATTATTTAAGTAAAATTAGATGAAAAATTGTTTATTCATTATTGAAAAATTGTGTATAATTGAGGTGTTATTGTTTTATTTATATTATAAGATAAAATGATATCATGTTTTTTTTTGTGTTTTAGAATTATTTATAGTGTTAAAAAATATTACTAACCATGAAAAGTATATTTTTGAATTGAATCCAATTTATAATTTATATAAAATGAACTTTATAATTTTTCATATTTATAAATTAATCTCTATATTTTTAATATTTATAAATTGACCTCAGTGTACATGTCCTATATTTTTTAAAAAAAGTTATTTCCCCGTATTTGTATCCCCATTTCCCATGTCAGTGCTACCTAGTAAAACGCTTCATGTTATGGTTTTAAGTTGTTCACATTATTGAAAAATTATCAAATAGTGAAAAGAATTCGTGAATACTGCCACATTCTATTTCATCTTAAACAGTTCACAGGATTTTTCTAATAATGTGTTCATTCTCTTACTGAAGGGTACATTACAAGATCACACCACTGTGATTAACCAGTGGTGATTACAAACAAAAAAGATAAAGGGTTCACATTTCGATCACTATAGTTTCATCATTACTACTAATATTGCAACAAATACGCAGGATATGAAGCATCTTAATTTGTAAAAATTCTTCTTCTCCTCCATTTCTTTTGCTTCATTTTCATTTTTTTTTTCTTTGAGGTCATTTGGTTCAAGGCATCGTTGAATTTCTCAATCTCAATCAAATGCATACTTTGATTTATCAGCCTTTGATTCTCACTCCATAATTGCTTTCTTTCTCTATTCAACTTATTAATCACCATTTTTGCTCTAATACACATCCCAGGGTT
Organism: Mallotus nudiflorus; assembly: GCA_947683625.1. Taxonomy (NCBI): domain Eukaryota; kingdom Viridiplantae; phylum Streptophyta; class Magnoliopsida; order Malpighiales; family Euphorbiaceae; genus Mallotus; species Mallotus nudiflorus. Next base: position 2,121,491 of record CANTUR010000418.1, read on the forward strand.
AAAAACAATTGCAACCATTAACCTGAAATTTCAAGCCAATTATATAAAGTTCCAACTACTCATTCTAGAAAATAAAAAAAATATAAATCACCTCATAATGATGACACCTATAAAATCTTCTTCCTGGATTCATCTCCTTCCCTACAGTAAACAACTGTGCAATCTTATTGCAATAGCAAAGGGGAGCTGTTGAAGGTGATGAGTGATTAAAGTGTTCCTCGCCATAACCCATTCTCCTTCTCCTTCTTCTACTTGTCGATGATCCCCTGAATATGATGATGATTGCATTTTCCAATTTGAACTGACTGATTATTTTCTTCAATTAGTTGTTATTATGGTTCTTGAGCTTTTATGAAAGCTTTTTTGGAGAACATTAGGAAAAAAATTTTTAGTGGTACAACAGACTTTAACATTTGTTTATTAGATAGTGATACAATAAAATAGACTTTAACATTTGTTTATTAGATAGTTTAAGGTAGGGACAGATGGGCCACTTTTGACACTTCATGAGCCTCGATATGCCAAGTTTTACATTATGGTGTTAAGTGCTCATCCCAACATAGTTTAAGGGTTTTTTTTGTACCTTTTACCTAAAATGTTGATGTGGTTAGGTGATACGATTGATGTCAACATTATTGCCAATATTGCATATTTATCAAAAAATTAAATATTTTAATTTGTAATAAATTTTTCGAACTATTTATTTTAATATAGGTATTATATTTTAAAATATATTATATTTTACGTTAGGCATAATACATCTACAATCATTTGTATTTAAGTTTGGTCACATCAGTCACAGTTCCATCATAAGTGGAATCTGATATAAACTGGGCCCAAAATTGGTTTGGGACTTACCGGTTTCAATTTTGATTCAAAACCGGTTGGTTCTAGATTCAGTTCTTATTTGATTATGTTCGTTTTTTTATAATATATTAAAAATTAAATTATTTTAAAGGGCAAATAAATTATTCTAAAGTTGAAAAAAAATTATGAATTCTAATAAGGTTTTTTTTTACTTAAAAAATTAAATATAAAAATAAGAAATTATAATTCACTTAACAACTTGAGATAAAAAAAATTCAAAGAAATTGAATTAAAAATAAAATTAAAGCAAATAAATTAAGTTAGTTTACCATTATATATATATATATATATATAGGTTAAAAATAAAAATAAAAAAGTAAAACTTTGAATTAATAAATTAAATTAGAAAAATAAAATTAAAAAATTAAAAGTTTTGATCTTAATTTTGTTGCTAAAAATTAAGTTGTCTGCATATTCTCTTGAGGTTTAGATGAATCAAAGCCTACATAATTCTCTTGTACTAAATGTTTGTTCAACGACTATCATTGAAACTGACCTTGAAAAAAATTGTTTAGCAATTAATGAAATGGTTGGAATTGTATTTTGATGTTGACTTCATCATTTAATGATGGGAATTTGGGATATATATGTTACGGTTTGGAATTGGAACCGATGGTTCACAGTTTATGGGGAGTGTAACCAACCCTAAACCATTCCTTCAGTTTTGGCCTGTTCGAGTCAATTTCATACTTGATCATACCAATGTAATGCATGTACTTATATGAATTTTTCAATTTCCCCCTATATTTCTAATTTTACCCAAATAACACCTCAACTTGAATATAGCCTATAATATAAATATTTGTTCTTGAATTTACCACTTTGACCTATACTTGCATGAATTTACCACTTTGCAACTATATATATGCTCATATGTCATCCTATATGTCTTACTAAGAGTGTAAAGAAATGCTTATATAATAAGCTACGAATAAATTGAGATGTTAATTTGGTAAAAATAGAATTTCATGACAAAATCATGCAAGCACAAATGTTCATAGATATAATATGACTTTTACCTTATATAAAATTTACTAGTTAATTATAATATTTAAATTATTTATTATTTAAATATATAATTTTAGATATATATTCTTTTTTTAATGCTAAAATACATCAATTGAATTAATGATGTTAAAGATGATATTAAATATAAAATTTTTATGCCATTTTTTTTAAAAAAAAAATTGTATATAGTCATCTCATCCCGTCTAAAAAAATGAAAGCATTAAAAAAAATCTCATCTTACTCACACTTAAATTTTCTTTAAATATATTTATTCCTATTACAAATATTAGAGGCAAAAATGTATATTTATCAAATTTTTATTATACATATAAGAAAATAGTGAGTCTAATAATAATGAGGAAAAAGTAAAATATAAAAATGATTTTAATTTTATTTTTGCCACGGTCGACATAAATTTAAAAATTAATTTTTAAATATTTTGAAGATTTTTTTAACTTTTCTTTAAAAAACTTTAAATTCTAACTACTTTTAAAAATATATTGCCATATTATTTAAAGATTTTTTTAATAGGGGTCAAATAAAAAAAAGAACGAAATGAAAAAAATAGAGAGAAAATTTTGAAATACTAAAAATACTAGCTAAGAATATAAAAATATTTAATTTTTATGAAAATTAAAAAATTAAAATTTTATTATTATTTATAATGATAATTAAAAATGCTTATTTAATATCTATATTTATATTTATTTTTTATTAATATTAATATTAATTTATATAATAAATTGATTCACAAGTTATAATTTTTTTTATTTTTATTATGTTTTATTGATATATAAAAATTAAAATTATGTGTAAAAATTTTTAAAAAATGTTAAATTTATTTGAAAAGTAGTAAAATTAAAACTAGAGAATATTTTAAAAGTTTTAATTTTTAAAAAATTGAATAACTATCAAATTTATTATATAGAGATTTAAAAATAATTTTTAAAAATATAATTAAATCTTTTAAATAAAATTAAATTGAATTAGTACAATTTATAAAATTAAAAAAATAAATTAAAATTATTTTTAAAATAAAATTTATTGATAATTAATTTAAAATTACGATAGAATAAATCATTTTCGCCCGTGTATGTATATATTGGGTTAAAAAAAAGGTAAAAGCGTAAAATTTATGTAGATGTTGTCTAGATGAGCAACTCCAAATAAAGTTCAGCGGTGGAGGTGTGAACAAGCAATGCCATCCAATAGCAAAAGAGATGGCATAAATTCAGCTGTGAAGATTACTCATCTAAATACGAGAAATTATTAAAACTTCTAAAATTTCTCTCTGAATACATGCATCACCTTAACAATGTCTTTAACCAACGTTGTCTATGAAAATAAGACTGTCTACGAAGAGGAGATTATAGAAGTCAAAGCTGTGGCTAGCTAAAGCTGCCATTTATGACACTGCAACTGCTGATGAGAACTTGTCCATTGCATGGCATTGCAAGTGTTTGACATCAATTATCCGATTAATCTCCAAGTATTCAATTTTGCACCCACTCCAAAGTCCATAGTCAAAGCAGCCATCAATTCAATCAAAGTTCCGAAGCTTTTAACCCACGGACCTTTCATGAACAAATTATTTGAATTTTTTTTTCAATATTCTTCAGAATATGTGAAAAAATAAATTAAAAATATTAATCTTTAAGTAATTATAATAATAATAATAACAATTATCATTATTATTGCATATGCATTAAACATCTAAAGGTAGAATAATTTTCTTTGAATAATGCATGGACAACCATTCCCAATAGAAAAAAATTGAGCAAACCAAGACATTGAAGATTTCGATAATGTAGTTAATGCAATTGAAGTTCCCCAGTAGCAACAACTTAAAATGGGCACATATATTTATTGTTAAATTCTCCAAGTTAGTCACTAGATCTTGCACAAACATACCAACATTTACCAAACTCTTCTCTCTATTTTTCTACACTTAATAATGGGAAGAAAGCAGCAGGAGCTGTCTTCTTATTTCTCCATTGTAACCATCATTTTCTGCTGCTGGTTGATGATTTCGCCTGCGGTGCTAGCGTGCCCGTCCTCGTCGCCGAATGGTGGTGCATGCAAAGACTGCATTGCTAATCACATGAAGCACGGTTGCCCATCATGCGCACCAATTCTACAGTGCATGGCGCGGTGCTTGTGGAGTGGCACATCCAAGTCTAAGTGCATCAAGAAGTGTGACTGCGATGGTGCAATGCTAACACTATCCGATTGCAAGAGATGCATGTCACGCTGCAAATGTAGCTGTGTTTCATATAGATGAGTTCCCAAATCGCTATCAATTTTCACCTATATATCCGTTTGTTTTTCCTAAACCCATCAAGACTCTGATTAATCTGTTTCCACCTATATATCTATTTATATAATATGTAATTGATTAATATGAAAATTTTCTATTATGATAATGGAGTCTTCTGTATTATGAAATATGTGCTCGATGTTAACTCCTAAATTATTAAGCTTTTCAATTGTTATAATGAATCTGAAAATTTATTGTGCTAAATATAATTAATTAACATCTGCTGGCCATTGGCATTGTTTGCATCTGTGAAAAAGGAAAATTTCATGCAGCTGTGGCAAGAAGAGACGACTTTGCAGGTTGGATATGAGTTTTCAGTTTGACCAAGCTTTTCAGTGACACTTCTCTTCAGTTACACTTACATATCTGTGTAAGTTATATATCAATGTAGTATTTTGTTTTTTGGGGCATAATGATTTTTAAGATCAGTAATCTAAGTGTTCCGAATCATCCATATCGAGTTGTAAAATTTTCTCAAGAATTAGAAATTTTATTTAAATAAATTTAAATTTTTATCATTTAAACCAACAATTGCTACTTTAAAATTTTTTCATGCCATTTAATTAAAAATAAATAAATTATTAAGGTAACGAATTTTAAATTCTGCGAGATTTAGATTTAAAATTCAATCAACTAAAAAATATAAAATTCAACCGTTTAATTATCTCAAAATTGATTTCAAATAACATAAAATTAGGCTTAAAATTCAAAATCATGGCCTCCCAAAATGTCCCTAGACCTTGATCAAACAAATGCTGGTGACAATGGAAATTTTTTATTAACAATAATAATAATAATAAAGAATAACTGATGAAGCATATTATTTTTAACAACTAGTATAGATAGTTAAATCTTATAGTTGAGAATAGGAAAGTAAAGAGAGTTGAGGAATCGAATCTTATTTTCGACCATATTTTACTCTCTGTCCGAGGTAGGCTAGTCACTAATGAAGCATATTATAGTATTAGTTAATTAGAATTAATTAAGCAATGTTGAAAAGTAGCACTAATTAACAAGAAAGAAGAGACATGAAAAGGGAACATAACATTCACACAGCCCCAAAACTAATATGGACAAGCATAGAAGCATCCATAGCAAAAGAGAACAACAACTACCTACATTATTGTCTTTGCTTATGCATCATTTTCATTATTCAATTTTAAACCTTATCTCAAGCTTAAGTGTGCGTCTATATATATATATATATATATGTATGTATATGTATAAAGCACAGACATCACGCGTACTACTACTAAAACTAATTAATTATTAATTTGATCCGTCCTACAATAATCACTAGCTTAAAACCTTGATTTAGCAGATAAAACAGAGCACATATAGGCTTGTTAAATAATTAGCCTATGCAAATCGGTAGTGCTTGTAAATTTTGTCTAATAATTTGTATTAATAGAGAAGTCAGATAACCTAAATAATAATTAACTGTATAATAGAAATGATATTTATTGTTCATCTACCCAATTTTGCATATGTAATAGTGAAGTATAAAGCTTAATTGATTCAAAACTAATAAAACCATGTCTGCTGGTCCCTTCTTATCTCAAAACTTACAAGAGATTTTTGAATTTTCATTTCGCAGTGACTCGTTACAGTTGGTTGGATTCTTTTTTTTTTCTTTTTCAAAAGGTAAGAATATTTTTAAAATGATTTAAATATTTTAACAAAAACTATAATTTTTGTGATTTAAAAAAAAAAATTCTAGAAGCATATAAAAAGATTTATTATTATTATTATTATTATTATTATTATGAATTTTGATAGATTTATAAATGAATTATAAAATTTTAAAGCTTTTATTTTGTTATGATATCCTTAATTCTAAGCATTATTTGTATTTTATTTGAAATGAATTTATAATTATTATTTAGCATATATATCAAATATATTAAAAAAATATTTTAATCCATTTACAAATGAAATAAATTATCTATTTGTAGGTTTTTTTTCATCGAAAAATTATAAATTAAGAGGTTTAAGATTTTAACTTCTAATTAAATTATTTAATTTTTATCAATTGGACTTCAGATTTGGAACTCGGACAGGAACCTATCTCCAATTTCTTAAGATCTAAAAAACAACTCCAATAAGTCATCCAACATTATTAATTTGCCATATATACAAAGACCGGCTCAGGAGAACAGCATAAAACTTTGGCAGGAACACATCATTACATAACAAAAAATATATATACATATAGTGACGTTGATGAGTGGATTGTACTGAGGGGACAAGGAACATGATGAATCCATCATTATTAGACTCAAAGACTAAAAGCAAAACATATGAAGACATGCTTGTAATAGGCTTGCAATAACTTTCTTTGGAAAATGCCAAACCAACAGACAACTCATGCGCTTACATGTCAGAAACACAACAACCACTCTACCAATAAAAACAAAACCTATAACTAATTAAGTAGCTATTTTTTTTTAATCAAAATACATCTATCTATCCAATCTATGAATAAATTATAACATTAACACCCACAAAAAAAAAAAAAAAAAAAAAAAAAAAAAAGAAAGAACAAAGGAAACCATAATTAATTAATTATAATTAGCTAGCATCTGGTTAAATTTTGAAGAAACAGTGAAGGTATTGTTGCTGTAGATTGCTAGCTACCTGTTATGCAAAGGATTGGCACCGGTTGGGGTACCTCTTTTATCATCCAAAATGGTGCTACTGCATGAAGAAATGCAAGCAGAAACTGCACGTTGAGTGAAATCGTCGGAAGCTGAAGTTTCATGATGATCATCAACAGCAACAGCAACTCCAAGATTTAGAAATATCAGCAGAATCACCATCGCAGCTGCTATTGCACCCATCAATTCTTATCAGCTTCTTTGCTTGAATTTCTTCTCCAATAACCCGAACCTTGATGAAAATTATATACATATAGAGCTAGCTAGCAGTCTTTGAATAGTGATAAGCTACAAGAAACAGTACCGAATGGCACCTTGCAAGAGTGTTGCTCGGATCATACACATAAGCAAATAAATAAACAAATAAGCCAAAGATTATATATAGTAGTCTTGTCCTCAAGTTTGACAGTCCCAAAAATATATATAAACCTTGAAATGAAATGAGAGGCATGCAAGGAGCAAACTGATGAGTGGGCAGAATTTCTAACAATATCTTGTTGGTCTTGTAAGCTGGTACTTGTCAGATCCCCTCAGCATGCAGTGATATTTTTTTTTTTTTTTTGGTGGTTGCCTGTTACAGATAAACTATATTGACCACATCATCTATGAGGGAAAAACGCCTGAATATTATACAGAGAGAGCGAGATAGAGCATGCTATAAAATAATTTATCCTTTTTTTGCCCTTATGATACACTACTATTTTTTTTTTTTTGGCCAGAATACTATTTTTCATATATTTATGGTCAAGACATTAATTGATTTATCCATGTTGATGTACATGGAGGTAAAAAAGTTGGGAGTTTTTTTGGTTGTTTTCTATTAAAAAAGAATAATTTTTAATTTTTGTTAGGATTTAATTTGTATGCTTATTTAGATAACTTAATTATAATAAAAAAAAAACTAGGATGTTAGTATAAACTAAAATCCTGTAATATTAACTATAATTTTTGTAGATAAAATTTGAGTAATAAAATGATAAAAAATTACTAAGTACAAATTTTGTGCTTATGTGATTTTTTTATTGTTTAATTTGCATTTTTTTTGGTTATTTTGGGGTCTGTGAATTTTATTAGATTACCTGTTAATATCCTATTAACTATCATTGTTTTTTTGTTTTAAACTATTAATTTATTATTATTATTATTATTATTATTATTATTATTTTGTTGTTTGGGTGAATTGGAAGGAGATATTAACCTCACCTCCTAAAGGATGCCAGCTTACAATCCAATCCTTGGCAGGCTGGCGTTTTAAATTATTAACTATCATTGTTAGTTTCCCTTACTTTTTAATATAATATTAATTTCTAATAATAATTTTTAATAATGATTTGGCAACCATTTGGCTGTTAACTTCACAATAAATTAAATTAATATCTATTTTTATTTTATGAAGAATTAAAAGACAATTTTATTAAAAGAAGGCATATTGATGCCAAAAATCACAACGTTTTTTACTAGTTGTAATTATATACTTAACTTTAAAAGTTGATAAAATTAATCCAATTTCACATTTTATTTACAATTACAATACAATTATAATTTGGTCAAAATTGAAGCTGACATAATCTAACTCACCTCCTCCTAAGTGAGACCCATTGCCACCTCATACTACCCTAGTTAAGTCTTGTTTCTCTGCATTTCCATTCCTACTGGTGGACCTACCTAAACGAATGGTCTACTCTAGGCTTTTAATGTGCTGCCCAAATGTGGATAATCCTCCATTGTTGGACCCAATTCGCTTTCAAATGAAACATATAATGCTAACCTTTCTGCTTTTGAGTCTAACCACCCCAACACTTCATCTCCGGTGTTGTTCGATCATCGATTCGATCAGATTTCTCCATCATGAATAACTGAACTTGCTGATTCCTAGAATTTTTAGGGAAACAGCGGGCTGATTCCCCACGCAGGTTTGCTAATTTTATTAACAATGTAGTCAATAATAAATGGAAGTTTAAGATCATCATAGGTGTTGATTATCAATGCTATGGAATCCTTTATATCATCTACCCATTGGGGCCTTTCACTGGATTGGGCAGACCAATTTTTCTTCATCCACCGATGCCATGAGGGCCACCAGGTTGATGTTTAAGATAAGAGAGGGTGAGAGCCATCTGTTCGGGCAAACAGGGAATTAAACGGAGTTCCCCTGGGTAAAGATCAATGGTATGGGTTGTCTAGGTGGCGTATTCCATAGCAGTGGAGCAAGCGCCGAAGGTGAAAAACCCAACTATTGGAACTTGAAATTTCTTAAAAACTTGAAAGGTCCAATCCATGATGAGAAGGACATCAATAATGGCGCAAACGGGTAGTTTGTGAGTTGAGGCAGAGAGGAGAGATTCAAGGCCTAGAGCCAATTAGATTCGATCGTCTTGTATTTTTTGAAAGAGGTGAGAATAGGGTTATGATAGAAGAGAAGATTGTATCTTTGCCACTTGAATAAATGGATTGTAATGACAAAATGAGATAGGTATGTAAGAAGAGAGATTAGAGAAAATGATGAGAAGAATTTTGCATTGAGGAGAGGCCAAATGCTGGCATAGCTCTAAACAAAGAAGTAGATGGCCTTGCCCAAATACTGGAACTATAAATATCTCTTTTGACATGCTTCTTCAAAGCAGGAAGGTTAGGAGAAGATGAGGTGGTCATGTGTGTGTAATTAAAACACACCATTTTAAAGACTTAGCTAGAGTAAGATGAGGTGGCAGTGAGTCCCACTTGGGAGGTGAGTTAGTCCATTTCAGCTTCAATTTTGGTCAAATTATAATTATGCTATAATTGCAAATAAAATATCAAATTGGGTTAGTCTTGCCAACTTTTAAACTAGGCATATAATTACAACTAGTTGAAAATATTGTGATTTTTGGCATTAGTAGGCCTTCAAATAAACTTGTAATATATTTAAAACTCTATTGATAGTTAGTTTAATTTAGATTACTTGAAAAGTAATTTTATAATTGAATTATTATATCCTATCAATGTTGTATCATTAGAATAATATTAGTTAGTATGGTACTAAAAGCATCTCCAACCCACTTTTTATTTAAACTAAATTCTTTATTATAAAGAGTGATTATAAAAAGTAGGATTCCAACTCACTCTCTAAATTTAAATTATAGATTAGAGATTGAGTTTGAGTTTGACTCTCTACAAAATCTATTCTCTATACAAAAGGTTAATTAATACATCTTTATTTTTTATATATATCCTTATTTTCTATTGACTTTTTTTGTCTTCTTTCTTCCCACAATATTCAAAAATTAAAATTAAACACTTCTAAAATAAAACAAAATGAAGAGTGAAATATAAATAATACATTGGACTTAAATAAAATTGTTTACTCTTTATATTAAAAAATTTCTTAAAATGCTCTTTATTACCTAGAATATACTTTTTATTTTAAAGAGCATGCTCTTTAAGATAAAGAGCATATTATAGATAATAAATAGCATCTTAAAATATAAAAATCAAACAATTTTATTTAAATTTAATGCATTTTTATATTTTCATTTTGTTTTATTCTAAAACCATTTAATTTTAATTTTAATTTTTTTTCCTCCTCTTTACAAGAAAAGAGGCCAATAGAAAACTCGTATATGTATAGAAAACAAACATGCATTATTTAATCTTTGTATAGAAAGTGAATTTTGGCTCTCTACATGTAGAGCATCAAAATCACTCTCTAATCTACACTTTTAATTTAGAGAGTGGATTAGAATATCTCCAGCTCACTCTTTATTTAACCAACACTCTTTTATTATTATAAAGAGTGATTGTAAAAAATAGGACTCCAACTCACTAAATTTAGAAGAGTCGAAATTCACTCTCTATATTCAAGGTTAATTAATACACCTTTATTTTTCATATATATCCTCATTTTCTATTGACTTCTTTTATCACCTAAAAATTTTTCCTCGTTCTTCCCACATTATTCAAAAACTAATATTAAATAATTCTAAGATAAAACAAAAGAAAAAGTGAAATATAAAGAGTGCATTGAATTTAAATAAAATCATTTGCTGTTCATATTAAAAGATTCCTTAAAATGCTCTTTATTACTTAAAATATGCTCTTTATTTTAAAAAAACACCATTGATGATGCTCTTAGAGCACTCTTTATAATATAAAGTTTAGTTTAAATAAAAAGTAGTTTAGAGATGCTTTAAAGTGTTATTAGAATTTTTTATATGAATTAACTTGGAAGCTTGACAAACTATGGTGCAACATCTTTAATGACAATTAAATTTATGAATTTTTTTTTAGAAATCTACAGTGGAGCAAAGGGTATGCCAATTTGGGGTGAAGCCAACATGAAATGGACCTATTCTGTTCAAGAAAATTCAATTTTAAAGGCAATACGGTCATGTAGAACCTTAAACATACATGTAGAATTTTGAATAATCTATGAATGTTTGTCCAAAAAGGAACATGACCAGAGACATAGGCATGTCATGATCACCTCGATACAATTCTAATGAATTTGTTGTTTTCAATTCAAAAGCAAGCACAAACATTTAATATAGTCGTGTTCCATACACAAACCAAAATATGTTATGTAAAGCAGAGCTGATGCAAGGCTATTTTTCACCTATTTTTCTCCACTTTTGGAACATATATTACAATAATGGTTCTCCTTAAGTTCATTTTTCTTGAAGTTTCCTCTAGTATACAAGTAAATCAATGACACATCATTAAAAGTTAATTTAACATTCATATTCATTTTTTTTTTTTGAACAACTAGGAGGTCAAAGGGTGAGTGGGAGATCAAACCCATGACCTTACCTTACAATATTCATAAATTAAGTCACTAAGCTACAAAGGGAGGACGATTCATATTCATTCTAAATAATATATATACATGAATAGAAATAACATTAAATATAGTGCCCTTCCATGGATTTTTAATGAGATAGTCTCTCTAATTGTGCCCTCTTCTTGTAGGTTTTATTGTGGTGGTTTGCTTGATCTATAGGTGGTTTTTGGCCATTTTTGGCCAAAAACCACCATTTCACTTTCTTTTATATTCTTTTCTTTATTTCTTTACTATAGAAATCATTTGGATTTGAGATCTACTCTCAAATCTTTTCATGTTTATGTTATTAGTGGATTTTAACGTAGATCAATAGATCTAGTGTCCATGTGTGTGTTTGGAGTCAAAAATATAATAAAGATGGTTTGATAATGAATAAACCATAATAAGAAAGGAGTTGTCATATATGAAGATTGGAAAAACGAAAAAGTGAAGGCACTAATAATCAATGGGTAACAAGCAGCGGTGCTTCAGAGAAGTAGTGGAGCTAGATGTGTTTGTTTTGGTTTGCTATGCAAGGCTCTACCTTTAAATATGAATATAAGGTTCGCCTTCTTTGATTGTCCTTCACTCTCTGTGTTGGTTGGCTTAGTATGTTCACCATCTGTTTGATAAAATTCTTCGTCAAAGACCATGAAGAGTCTAAGAATTAAAGGTGCAAGATGGTCAGTGCCACTAATGGACTGTTCTAATCTTGGGCTATTCCCATGGTGCAATTCATTTTGGTTTTATGATTGGCTGTGTATGGCCTTGATCATGGCCTTGGATGTATGTTAGTGGCCAACTGTTTATGTAGATTTTGTTTTATTTTTTATTTTTAGATAATAATGGTTGTTCATTTAAACAGCCCCTTTCAAGGATGCTAGTAGTCATCCTTTAATTTTGTCCTTCCTGTATGTGGAGCTCTTGTTTTCCTATCATAGGATTTGATCGATTTCTCTATTGAAATTAAATTTCCAAAAAAAGAAAAAAATGGAAATAACATTAGAATCTAAGTTTTATTTTGTATAGCTGCCATAAATGCATTTTTTTTTACCCGGAAAGGAGGGGGATTTGAACCGCTCCCTTAACATGCCATAAATGCTTTTGTATGCCCTTTTTGACAATAATCAAATATCTCATTTTCTACTCATAGTTTTTGTTATATGAGCACTTTTTGTAAATTTTGATATTCATTATTTATTTTTTTATTTGTCATTGCTCCTCACACATTTCTACAACAAATAATATAAGAACAATTATAAATCTAACATGAGATAAAAATATATATAAGTCAGAAAGTGAAAGTTGCATAATTGTAAGTTCTTTTATATATATCTTTTTTTAATTTCTTTTCATATCTTTAAAAAAAATTATATGCTCAATGTCTCTTCACTTCAACGTCGTGAAACTCTCACTTAAATTTTAAAAAACAAAACTGTAATTTTTATAATTCAAAGATATTTAACTTATTTGAAAATTTGAGTTTATTTTTTAAATTTCTGCTGATAACTATGAATAAAGACATTTATAATTATAGGGATGGTAAGGGTAAAAATCTCCTCATGTAAGACAAAAGTGCCTATGGCAATAAATGTACAAAATTATCTGGAAAAAAAAAACCTCCTAATGAGAGGGTATTCATATGGATAAATATTTGTGTTTTATAAAACTTGTGGCATTTAGATCAATTTATTTGGGATTTTGGACTAAAATGTATTGTTGTGAGTCTCAGTTATCGAGATTGCAAAAGGAGTTTTAGATGATTTTTCCTCTATGAGTGCAGGGGTATGCAAGACCTACTCAATTTGAAAATTTTAGGCTGAACCGAATCGAAAATAAGGAACAGGTGGGTGATTTTTTGAGTGGGTAGCGGTTAGGTAAAGTTCGGGTGGGTTATTATCAGTTATCGAAGGGCGAGTCGGTCTGATGGTTAATGTTACCGACCTACCCGAATTTTTTATTATATTAACACAAAACACTGCATTTTATATTTAGTATATATCTATCATAAACTACCTTCCTCATTTTAGGACCTCAACCCTAATTTCCTTAACCCTCATCTCATTTCACTGTCGCCTCTCCCCCTTCCTTTTCTCTCGATTCTTCATTTTCTCTCAACTAAGATACAACCTTAACCCTAATTTATCTAACCTAGCCGCCACTCCCCTTCTATATTCTTACATCCAAACACTTATTCCCCGCTATAGACCATAGTTGGTTCACTCTAGTAGCCCCTGAACTTCGATAACCCTCTCTACTCTTTGTTTGTCAACTATTTGCATTCCATGGAAATGGATTGATCTCTTTTTTTCAGGCTTTTTTTCTTATTATTTCATCATCTCTATTCTATTAACTAAACACTTGCTTAATTTAAGACCACTAGTGACAAATGAATGCCTTTTTTCTTACATGATCTAGTAAATCTATGTGCCTATTAATCATTTGATGTTATTTTTATGTTATGTATGCTTAATATTTATGTTAAATTTGTAAGATTTTTAACTTAATGGGTTTTGTAAACCGTTCTTTACTTATTTATATGTTTTTGTTTTGTTTATGGTTTTTTTTTTTTTTGTAAATGGTCCATACAAAGTTTGATTTCTATATTTTAAAAACATGCAAATGGCATTATAGGTGATTAATTTATTTTGTTTATGTGTGTTTAATTTCTTTTCTTAAAAGTAAGGTTTTTAAACGGTTTACAGTGGTGGAAGCACAAATTATTTTATTTATTTTAGAAACCCTTCAATGGATTTGTTATCTATCACTTTAGATTTGTGTGTTGCATGATTTTTTTTTTGTTTGGTGTTTATCACTTTAGATCTGTGTGTTACATGATTTTTTTTGTTGGTTGGTGTTTATCACTTTAGATCTATGATACATGATTTTTTTTTTTTTTGGTATTTTAAAAACCTTTCAATTGATTTGTTGTTTATCACTTTAGATCTATGTCACTGTGTGTTACATCATTTTTTTTATATATTTTGTTTGGTTTTTTGAAACCATGTAGAAGGTAGAAGCAAATTTTTTTAGTTGGTAAAAAAGCTTTATTTGCATATTGCTTAGCATATGGTATTAAGATAATATAACAAGAGTTTATAATTGCATATCTCTAAACATATGGTGGACTTTTATTTTTATTTTGGTTCTATGAATCACACTCATGATTCTATGATTAAGTGTGATTATTTCAGTTTATCTAATTATTTTTTGTTCATGTTGTCAATTGATTTGTTATCTTTCTCTTTGTTCCTATGCGTATTGAACATTTTTAGTTGTTAAAAATCAGTTGAATTGAAATTGGTGGAAGCACTAGAAAAATCTTCTATCACTTATGGTTTAAATTAATTTCGGTGGAAGCATTAAGGCTAGAAGTCAAAAATAGCAAAGCCTTTAAAATCAAAGGTGATTTGCATATCTTTTTTACCTTAGATGCTTTTATTAAATACTTTTATTTTTATTCTTTTATATTCTTGTTGTTTATTTCTAATTTATCATTGTCTTTTGATCTAGATGGAAGTTGAGCCTGATACTAATAGAAATGTTATGCCTCAAGGAAAAGAGGTAGAAGCACAATAAAAAGAGCAAGCAGACAGTAAGTCTGATATTGGCAAAAAAAGAAAAGAGATTGATTTTATAAGTAAAGCATGGGAGCATTTCGAGAGGGTTAAGGATGCTTCAAGGGTTATAATTAAAGATAGATATATCTACTTTGGTAAGACTTTAAATGCTCATTCTAAACTGCATGGCACATCTTCTTTGCGAGGTCATATTCTTACTTGCACAAAAAATCCACATTCTAAAGATAGCAGGCAATATTTGCTAATTTTAAAACCAAATGTTGTAGAATCTTGTGATTCTGAATCTATGGGGGTATTAGGTACTTGAAAATTTGACCAAGACCTCATTAGAAATAAATTTTCAGAAATGGTTATAATTGATGAACTACCCTTTAAGTTTGTAGAGGGGGAGGGTTTTCAATCATTCATGTTTGCTTGCTGCCCTAGATTCAAAATGCCTTCTAGGTGGATTGTCAATAAGGACATTTGTAGTACCTACTTGGATTAAAGACTGAAATTGAAAATATTTTTCAAAAACCACTGTCAAAGAGTCAATTTGACAACTGACTCTTAGACCTCTAATCAGAGGCTTAACTATATGTGCATAACTGTACATTTTATAGATGATGAGTGGAGGCTCCATAAAAAAATTCTATCATTTATTCTAATTACTTCTCATAAAGGTGAGGCCATAGATAAGGCGTTGGAAAATTGCTTGTTGGATTGGGGTTTAAAGAATATTTTTACCGTGACAGTGGACAATGCCTCTAGCAATGACACTGCCATAATCTATTTTAGAAAAAAATTGCTTTCTTGGGGAACAACTACTGTTAGACCAAAATACCTCCATGTTAGGTGCATTGCTCATATTTTGAACCTCATAGTACAGGATGGGTTAAAAAAGATCTCAATTTTTGTTAAAAAAGTGAGGGAGGTAGTTAGGTATATTAGGAATTCACCTAGTTGATTAAGAAAGTTCAAAGAATTATCTAATTTGGTTGGGGTTGATTCAAAAGCTTCTCTATGTCTTGATGTGCCCACTAGGTGGAATAGTACATATGAGTTGCTACAAATTGCATGTTTATATGAAAATGTATTTGATAAATATGATAAGACTGAGTCAGGCTTTAGGGCAGATTTAGGTAGTGAGGTGCCTGATATTTTTTATTGGCTATATGTGAATGGGATGGTGGAGTACTTGAAGTAATTCTAGGAAATAACATTAAGAATCTCTGGTTCTTTGTATGTTATAGCTAATACTTTTTTCAATGAAGTGTCTGTAAGCACCTAATTTCGGGATGCAATTGTGCACAATTACAACGTAAGCCCCTATGATGAAATTTATTCAAAAATTAAACTTGGTTGTTGATTTTCTAGACTTTAGGGACTAAATTGCAACATTTTTTAGGATTTGATTACAAGGAAGTCAATTTTTCAAGGGTCTTTTGGTAATTAAAAGTAAAAAAAAAAGGATCGGCATTGCACAATGCCACCGAGTAAAAAGTTCATTGTTTTCGATTTTTTGCCTATTTTCTTAATTTTTTCATCTATTTTTTAGTATTTTGATTGGTTAAATAGTTAATTTTATTATTATTATTATCAGATAATTTTTTTGATGCGTTCAAAATGCATAAGGAGCTTTCAAAATCAAATTTTGTTATCAGTCTATTTTGAAGATATGAGCCCGTTCTTGTAATGGGGAAAGTCTGTACGCAGATTCTGCTTTAAAAAGCAAAGAGTCTGAGTGTGTGAGGGGCTGGAGACTCACACACACGGACTGAGAAAAAAAAGACTGGAGAAAGAAAAAAAGGGAGACTGGGAAAAAAAGAGGCGAAGCAATGCGTAAAAAATCCTAAAATCCAAACGCTACTGAGAATACCCTGCACACCACAAACTTTGATTTCTTTTGTTCTGTCAAAGCCTTAGTTTTCTTTTTATACGGTTCTTTCAATGAGAACGATCCAACGTTGTTTTTTTAATTCTAGTCCAGAATCAACAATACTTCAATTTCAACGGTGAAAATCCTAGTTTGAGGGGCTAAAAAAGGCATTTGCATAGCATCTAAGATCATCACAGTTTTTTTTTCTTTTCTTCCTTAATGATTTTTATTTTATTTTTATTATTGATTTGAGTTTTAAATTTCACTAATATGATTTTTTGTGTTTTTTTGTTTTGATATCTGAGCGGGATTAAGGAGGAAACAGTCTAATGTTCAAGAATTGAATAGAAAATCCATGGAATGCCATAGATGAACCTGTACTATTTTTTCAATAGTTCTTAGGATTTTAATCTTTATTTTGCATTTATGTGTTCTGCGTAGTTATTTTAATTCATGGGTGTATAATTGTTTAATTTTAATTTTTGTACGTAGTTTGTAATAGCCCCAATAGTGGGAATAGTGAAAGATTTAATTTTCTGCGTTTAAAATTAATTAGTAGTTAGGTTCAATTGGGTAAAAATCAATTAAAATCAATGGTGGAAGTAGCTTAATTTAGGGTTTGCATGTAATTGATTTAGGGTTTCTAGAAAATCACTAAAATGTTTGTTTGATCCTTTTTTATATTTTATTTGTTTTGGGTTGTGTTTGTGGGTTTTTATATGATTTTGGGCCCCAAGTCCACACTTAGGTCCAACTCACTTTAAATAGGCTTAAAAATGGTTTAGGGCTTTAAATAATTAAAAGCAACTTAGGCCCATTAGGTTAATTAGATTTTAGGCCCACTTAGTTAATTAAAACTTATTTAGACTTAGTTTGGCCCACTTAATTTCATTTCTTTTAAAATAAATAGACCTAGACCCAATCTCATTTTAAATAAAATCAAGTTAGACTTAGGCCCACTAATTTAACTTTCCTTTAAAATTGAATAGACTTAAGCTCATTCCTTAGACAAACTAAAATAAATAGATCTAGGCTCATTAATTAATAAAAAATGTAGGCCCACCTTTAGTCCCTTTCTCACTTGTAAATAAGAAGTAAATCTAGCTAACTTTTTAATAAAATTAACATAGCTTAGACTTAGGGACAACGCAATTTTAAGTGCATTTTTTATGTGTAATTTTATTGACTAGATGCCTAGGGTTAGATGGATGTCAAATAGGGTTTAAATAAAATTTCATGTAATTAGAGGATGAAATAATCATTTATAAAATTATTCTAAATGAACACGAGACTAAGAGAAGTTAGTATGCCGTTCTCAGAATCTCTTGGTTATGGTGCTAACTTTTTTTTAGAGAATCAAGTACCACTATTCAAATTGTCCCAGTTATTACCCTGGGTGACGACTCCTCTTCTCCAAGCTATGACTTTGTAACATAGTAGTGTGTTCCTTAAGGCCCTGAGCCTAAACAGTGTCGTGGTTCCTAAATCTTGAATGCGCATTAAACCTTGCCATCTACAGTGTCTGATTTATATTGTGTCCTAAACAAGTGTATTAAATTAGCTAATGATAGCATGATCAATATAGGCATTAATATGAAAGTAAAATTTGATAAATATTGCGGTGATATAGAGAAAATGAATTTTCTTATTTTCTTTACTACCATTTTGGATCCAAGTAACAAACTTGATTATTTAGAGTTCTCTTTGGGCCAAATGTATGAGGATGGTGGAAGCAGACTATTTTATTTTGTAAAGTCCTCAATGTTTGAACTGTTTGAGGACTATAAAGCCTTTTATTGTACTTCTATTGCTGCTGGATATGAGTATCAATCCCAATCTACTTCTTAAAGCACTCATTCAGTGAAATCAATTGTTGTCCCTTCTACTGGCAAGCCTATATCAATCTTGAAAGCTAAATACAAGTAGTATAAAATGGAGACTGGTTTGGGTGGTTCTAAACAATCTGAATTAGAAATGTATCTAAGTGAGGCCATAGTACAAGAGGATGGCCTAAATGTCTTATAATGGTGGAAGCTCAATTGTGAAATATTTCCTATTTTAGCTCGAATGGCTAGAGATGTCTTAACATTCCTAATTTCAACAGTTGCATTTGAATCAGCTTTCTCTACAGACGGTAGAGTTCTTGATCCTTTTAGGAGTTCTTTAACTCCTAGAATTATGGAAGCCCTCATTTATACCCAAGATTGGATGCAATACTCTAATAACCCAATTTCAATTGAAGAGTCAATAGATGATATCAAAAATCTTGAACAAGGTATATCTATCTCTTATGTTTTAATCTAGTTTGATTTCAATTTTAAAGTTTGGATTGGTACTTTCTAATGTTTTTCTCCTTGTCTGCTTGGCAGAGCTACCTCCATTGGGCAGTGGCCCTTCATTGACTTCAATAACTCCATCTGCATCTTAGTTTGTTAGCATTTTTTGCTAACAATTTGAGTAAATTAACTGAACACAACTCTGACTTGATTGGTTATATGTTGATATGTTTGTGTGCTTACTATTTTAGTCTGTGATTATTATTTGAGACTTACGACTAACTTATATTTTTGTAGTTGTTGTTGTAGTCTCATTATGTCACTTGAAGCAAAAAATTTTGAGGCTTCAATAAATCTGTTTGTCTGAGCATATTATGTGTGTACAGCCTGTTTATGACCCTCTATGTTGACTGTGAATTGAAATGTGACGAACTTGATATTCAAGTTGTTGTTGCTATCTTCATTAAGTCACTAGAAAAGGGGTGACTATGTGACCAACTTGTTCTTCAAGTTGCTATTGCTATCTTCATTAAGTCACTTTCTTTTATTATTGAGGCGATGATGAATGCTTCCACTCTTATGTCTGATGCAAAAAGAACACTTGCTTAAGTTTCATTGGTGAGATTTCATTGTTGTTGCTTGAAATGTGGCATTGCTCTTTTATATGACATGATACCATATCTCTGACCCTCATTTTTCTCATTGCCTCTTAGTTCTATAATTTTAAATAACTAAGACTCTTCTTGAATGTTGCATGCTGCTTCACTGCTTATCTAATTTATACAACTGAGACTTCTTTTTTATTACATTTCACTTGACTTCTTGAGACTCCTTTTATGTTTCTATTTTGTGTTAGTTGATAATTATTTATTTTTTTAAAGGAATTTGAGGTAATGATGATGTGCTTCCACCTATTAAATTGTCAGTTTTATGAATAACAATTTAATCAAATATCTTTGGTGGCTAATAATTAGACTTTTGTCTATCTGCTGCTAGATATTTGACCATTGGTATTTCTTTACTGAAATTTTTACAACTTGAGCCTCAAATTCATAGTAAGTTGCTTGATGTGTGATTTTTGTTGATTATTTAATACCGTACTTAGAATTGATTAAATTGAAATTCTGCTTTGTAGGATAGATAGTTTGCTGTTGATATATTTTGTTGTTGTCTGCACATTTATACTTCTATTTCATTAGATAGAATACCAAGTCCAAGTGGTTCATTGAAGCTATTGTATTGTGGTGGAAGCTATTTTTTTCAACACTTCACCACTCTCAAAGACCACTTGAATTGTGTATGCAAACTTAGTGGAAGATTTTTTTTATAACTAATTAGGCCCTTTATTTTGGGTTATATATGACTAGAATATAAGCCCATTATTTTGTATATAAATATGATGTAAATCAAAGCCCATTATGATGGGCAATGGAAGTCCATTATTTTGTATGTAAATCGAAATACATGACTACTGGGCTATCAGTAGTAAAAATTATAGAATATTTTATTTATGTTCAAAACAATTGCTTGAAGCCCAATAAATTAAAGTCCAACCCAAGTGGCCCAAATCGAATTCCTTAACCAATAATATCCAATTAAACCAATCTTTATCGGTTAACCGAACTGTCAGTTTTACATTCTAATTCGGCTTGATTTAGTTACAATTATTTCTTTTGTGTACCTTATCAGATTCAAGGTTTGTTGGTCTGACCCGATCCAATCCGTCCGATGCACACCTTATATGAGTGTAAACAAGTAGACCTTGGACTTATAAGGCAAAGAATGGGTTTATGTGTTCAATAGGACAATGCCTCATGGTTTTTAAAATGTTATTTCTGAGCCATGTGTAACTCTAGTTAAGCTAGAGCTTTATTTTGCCATGGAAAAAGAGGTTATTGCAACTAACTATATTTAGGGTCATTTGTTTCGTTAAAAAATAAGAGTGGAAATCATAATTAAAAGAGTGATTCTAATTGTTAATATTTAGTTTATTAAAATTTTGTATGGAAATAGAAATGATTTTTGCCAATTAATATGAATTATCCATTCTCCTTTTAAGGATAAGGAATGATTTTTTATTCCTATGAAATCATGTCAAATTAGTCTATTGTCATATACTATTAAAATTTATTAAATATAATATTTTTTGAAATAATGAAATAAATTATATAAATACATAATAATTATTATTTAATATATTTTCATATATAAATAAGATTGATTTCAATTTCAATTTTTTGTAAACCAATTATTAAATTTTTTATTTTATTTTCGATTCTCCTCTATTCTGATTTCAAAGTATGAATTAAATGACTCCTTAATAATTTATCGTAGTTGTTAGCGCATATCTACATATATCAACAGAATGAAATACAAAATTTTAATAATGTAAGTATCTTTGACTAAATGATTTAGGCTGAAACTTGGAAAGGTGAATCCATGCATAAATGGAATTCGATCAGAAACCATTATGGTATTCCAAACCTATAGATAATAAATTATAAATTCTTTTTCCTTGCAAATACTAATAAACAATAATTGTAATTCTATGAGATACTGAGCAGTGACGCTGTTAAAAAAAAATCCTAAATCTAATGACATTGCCAATATAATGGTATGAGTTCAAAAGATATTGGATTGAATTGTTGAGCTTGAATTATGTTTTAAAGTCATCTGGCCCTGCAAATTAGAAAGTGAGACCAACCGGAGAAACTCCACAACTGAAAGGCATTTTCACTCACACGTTCTCAAAGGCCCATTTGCAGTAACATTTCTCCACGAAACTCCTCCTTCTGGCCCAATAAACAGTTGGTTTTTTTTTAGTACTTGTATTATTATTTTATTCATTTTGCATCAAAAATAAATATGAGGCTCCACAATTCAAAACAAAGTAAATTATACTTTTTCTATTATTGTTATTATTATTTTAATAATTTTTATTCATTTTGCATCAAAAATAAATATGATATGATAAAAATATGAATAAGATGTATTTTTCTCTAAATTTTAACATAATTCACATTCCCCCCGTTTTTTCAATTTATATTCCATCATTTATTTATATTTCTATCATATTTTCGTTAATTTTAATAAAAATGTTTAAATTCTTCTATTTTATTGAAATAAAATTACTTTAATTGATTATAAAATATTTTCAAAAATATTAGAAAAATATTATTTAACATATATTTTATTTTATTTATAGTATTTAGGGTTTGGCTAAACTATTATTTGTAGCCAGTAGTTGCTAATTGATAATTGTTTTTAGTAGTTGTTAATTGATAATCAATGGCTAATTAATATTGAGTATATATTTGAGAAAATCATCTACGATTGATTGTTGTTTAAAATATCTCTCTTCATAATTTAGCATTCATATTTAAAAAAAATTATATTAAATTATTAAAATTCACAATATTTTATATTAAAATATTTAAAAATTCTATTTTATTAAAATACACGATATGAAATGCTTCAATTCTATTACATTTAAAATATTACTCTTCTTTTCCATAAAAACATTGTATCTTTTATTTTAACTGAAACATCTTTTTCATTCAAATAAAAATATTTTTTTCTTTTTTAGGCTAAAAAATAAAAAATATATATATAATTTCATACCTATTTTCTATATTTATTTTATTTATTCAGTGATTATTATTACTATATATATTGAAAATAATATATGCTCTTAAATAAAATTAATAAATTCTCATTTTTATTAATTTTTAATCTATTAAAATTTTTTAATTGTTTATTTTAAAATATTTATATTATTTACATGCGATTCAGGTAAACATTATATTTGAATAAATAGAATTCTGTCCAATAGCCCATAACAAAACTCCTTTTTGTCTTTTTTTGAAAAAAATATTAACGTAGCAACCTCCACTCTTTCCCTGCTATAAAATTAGGATGATTTTACCAAGCAATCAATCAGCCGAAGAACATGGTAGAAAAGTGAGAAATTTATGCTAACAGCGTAACACCATTCACGGACATGTCTATAATCCCATGAGCTGATGGGTCCAACAGCAGATTTATGTACAATTTTGATCTCAACAGTTTTCTTTTGGTTGGCTCTGTTTCTAACAGAAGATGTCTTTATCTAAAGTTGACAAAGGTTATAGATATGCTTGCTATGCTACGATCAATGGATGTCGGCTGCTCTCTATCTTTTTAGTTTATTCATTCATGTTTGCTTCGGTACCGTCAATAATGCATAATCTCAATCTATATGCCAATCATGTCTTCTTTTTTTTTCTTTCCAACATATTCGTAGGCATCATTTAAAATTTTGAACATATCCTGCCGACTTAAAAAAATCTAACCTTGTTCCTTAATCACTCATTTATATAAATCACTAAATTTTTTTTATAAATATAACTCTACTTGTTTTGATGGTAGTATACTGCTCAATTCATATGTCATAATGTAAAATTTTTAATTTTTTTTTTTATAACCAAGAATGGAGGGAATAGAGATTTGAACGGTCATTTTTATAAATATATAAAGAGTTTTTATTATTAAATTAGGGAAAGGGGACAGTAAATGATTAAGGATATCGTATGTTATTGGTTCGTGATAGATGATATTGGTTCTGACCCAAAACAAAAATAATAATAATAATAGATGATATTGGTAGATATAAGGTCCAAAATTCTGACCAATGTACAGGCAGATTAGCCTTGTTTAGAGACTTCATAGGTACAAGATATTTATGGAATGTAATGTCGGTTGCAGCATGTGCACTGTTAAGCTTTGCTTTGGTCTTCATTGTATATAATTCTTGTGTTTTAATGTCCCCACTCATATGGGCCGTCAGATAATGGTTCATCAGAGAAAGGGAAAATAAAAGTAAAAAAAAAAAAATATATATATATATACACACATAATCACATCTACATACATGTAGTCTGTATAACTTGATTTGCAATGCTCACATCACATAATAGAGGAGGTGGAGCAGCAGTTGTAAAAATTGATCACTTGATTGACCAAGAAAAGTTTATCACTTGTAAACAGTGATCCAATTTCAATGGAAAAAAGAAAAGAAAGGAGATGAAGTTGAGGTCTGAGGAGATGAAATTGTGTAGGAAGAAGAAGATGACGGCGATGATGTTGAATGATGAAGAATAATGGAATAGGAGAGGAAGAAAGGAGAAAAATTTCGGAAGTGATAGAAAAAATAAGAACACGTGAAATCTTTTAAAAAAGAAAAAAAAAACACGCATATAAATATTAAAAAACTAAAACATTTGATGTTAATATTCTTTATTTGTTAAATATTTTTATAAAAATCTCGTAAATCAAATAATTCATCAGTACTATAAAATTTGCATTGATAAAATAGCTTCAAAACGGATAAATCTGAAAACAGGCTCATATTTTATGGGAAATACTCTAGTTACTTTTTGATATCACATCATCCAAGCTCGTATACTAACATACTTATAATGCTATGTTTGGATGTAAAACATTTGAATATAAATTTGAATTTCAATCAAATCTTTTATTTGGAAATTATATAGATTTGTATATATGAGAATTTAAAATAAATTTTATAGTTTATTTAATAAGGATTTAAAATGATATATAATTATATATTATTTGAAATTCTTATATTCCAAATTCAATATTTAAAATTTAAAATTCAAAATCAAATGTTTATATTCAAATACACTCTTAAAGGATGTAGGATAATATAAATAACTTTTCAAAGTAATCTCTTTTTTTTTCACTATATATATATATAATGTGTGTGTATTATATATATTTTACTAGTAATTTTTTTCACTATGTATAAATATGTACACTCACACATATAAAATTTTTCTTCTTTTTCAAAATTAAAAGCTAATTTTTTTGTGTTTATATAAATTTTAAATTATTTTTCAAAAAGATAATATACTAATATTCTCATTTAATATGTATTTTTATAATAGTTAACTAACTTTAATAAAAATAAACTAATTATCATTTTATAAAGAAAGGTATAAAAAAAAGTATTATATTTTGCTAAAAGTTGAACCTAAAATCCTTAAATTATGGAGCCTCCACCTCGACGATTTGGTATGGGCTCATGGCATTACCATACCTTCTGCACGACCTTAATTTTAGCTTTGTTTAATTATTTTTACCCTTGTGCGAGCTTAGTTCACTTTGAAAATGTTCCAATTAATTCACTAGCAAATCACTGATTTTTTTGTGTGGAATTTCCAATATTGAACGGTCATAAAATTTTAATTCAAAACGTAAGGGGGATGAACTTCTAAAAAGATAAATATATTTTTTTTATACATAAAATTTGAATTTAAATTTTTATTTAAAAAATTAAAACTCTTTATCACTTAAATAATAAATCATAAATTTCAAAATAATAATAAATTAAAAAGTAAAAAATTCATAATTAATATAATATATATATTTTTCTATTATGTAATCATAGAACCCATGAATAGTATTGTAGCACTAGCAAAATTTCTTTCAACCACCGCCATTAAAAATTTCTTCTAATTTTCACCGTAAAGAATTTATATATTGCATATTATTATTTCATTTTTTAATATAGTTATTTTCTCATTAAAAAAAAAAAGAAAATATTTTTAATGTACTAATTGTACTTTTTTTTTTGGGTATGTCTTGTAATGGCGAAATAAAATTTTTCATTTTTACTGACCAAAAAAATCATGTTATGTTATAATTATGTTAGACTGTAAAGGTAGAAAAAAGAAAAAAGCAAGGCAACAATTCTTAAATATTCTCTTTCATTCTTTTTGAATATAAAAGTCACCTTAAAAGTATAAATTGAAAAATTAAGGCCAAGAAAATAATATATGTAATGTAATGTAGTTGCCGACTCTGTTAAATGGTCATGATAATGATGATTTCATGGTCACGATATCTGTTAAATGGGGCCTTTTAAGAGGAATTCTTGTGTCTTAAAGTAAGGCTACAAAATCACATGTTATCAAAGGTCTTTTGCCTTAATTTCTTAAATCTTAATTAAAGACTTTTCTCATCATGTAGGACATTATTGTTGTTGAAGCAAAACATGTGTATATATAGTCATTGTTTTTTAATTATTTGATGCCATATGTGCAACCGTAAGTATATGTATAAAAGAATTAAAGTATATATAATTACATAATAATTACTCTTTATCTTAAAATATAAAATTTAAATTTTATCATCATCAATTTAAAAAAATAAATTATTTATATACCGTATGCTTCTTTTTCTTTTTTTCTTTTTTACTAAATATGTTGTTATACAATCTTTTAATACTTAGCTCGTAAGTCTTCCTTTTCCTTTTTAACAAAGAAAATTAATCAAAAGTATATATAATTCAAGTCCCGATTTGAGCTCAATAATTGTACCCCTTTGAACAATATTCTAGGCCGGCTTCTCAATTTAGAGATACCCACAACTCCTCCAAAGCCTAGCTATAGTCTTGTCGTTTCAACTGTGGCACGGGATCATATAGCAATATATCATTGTATATAAAAGGCCTTGTCTCTTTCTTGAATCTTGATTTGAAACCACACCTATCCATAACCATATACCTACTACCTAAAACAGTTTACAGTTATAAGTGCCCCAGATTACGGCTATAGTTCAACAACAATTAAAGTATTTATATATTTTATTTTATTATATTATTTCATTTTTTATATTTAAAAAAAATTATTTATTTTTAATATTTATTTATTTTACTACTTCATTCCTAAAAAAAATTAATCAGTGCTAATAACAGTAAATGACAGAAATGAATAGGTATCGTAATTAATCCATTACAATGTGCACCATGGCTTTCGTAAGTAACTATATATACGAATATTTTTTTTATTTTAATTTATTTTTAGACGTATTATGTCTTGCCATCATATGAGGAAAATAAATAAAATAATTATAATTATTTAAAGTATTTATCCTTTAACTGTTATTTTTATTTTCATCTAATAATTTTAGTATCTGATAGCTGCAAGTATTTAAATTATTTTTAAATTTAAATTGGATAGACCATGAAATGGACAAAATTCTTTGATTATTCATTTTTTCCATTTATAAAAATTAAGTCTAATACTTAAATAAAAAGAGTACTACACAAATTTATTATTTCTCTAATAGATATTGTTGATGCAAGTAAAATCATTCTGCAACTTCTTTTCTGAATTACAATTTGCATAAATGTAGCATTGGTTTGGTTGCCATTAAATGTGTACCACATGTCGTCCTTGTGTATGCTCTTATGTTGCAAGCTATCCTTTGGCCTTTGGTGTCTGAAAATATTAAGTTTAGTAGCTATCAGGATGATATAATTATATAATTATATATATATGCTTGATGAAAACTACTAATAATTGAAAAGGTTAAATAATTGCAATAATAATAATAATAATATATAGTAAAAGCCATACAGCAGCATGCCATGTTTAATGGTACAAAATTCGACAGGCCGACAATTAAGCCAACAGAAGACACATGTCTTTGGTATGTATTGCGATGACGTGCTGCCACACGTAAATCAAATCTTTGATTTATTTATATAATAAGTTGTTTTTTTCAGGAATAATAATATTAATATAAGCCTAAGAAGCAACATTGTCACTATTTTCACACCAAAAGTTTTGCTCCAATTCCCTGCAAAACCTCGGTTTGGTTTCCTCTTATGGTTCTCCCTTTGTAATAAAGCCAAAACCAATAAAGAATTGTTCTTGCCTAATAAAAAAAGAAGAAAAGAAGTGTCTTTGAATGGATAATTACAAAATATTATAATAAAATTATCATTTTGAGCTCACTGATTGTTTATAGTGAATTTTTTTTTTAATTTTATAATGTTCCCTAATTATATAGGTCTCAACTATATTAGAGTTCATCCAACTCTGAAAAATTGGAAGCATACGACCTGAACCCATTATTCTTCGAGACTATCAAGTTTTTTCCTTAGAATGTTTTGATGTTTATGTTCATTATGTTCGTAGGCAAGCAAATGGTGTTGCCTATGCATTAGCTAAATTGGCTTCATCAAATGCTTATTCTTTCTTATGGAAGCAGGTCCCTATGTTTATTGGTGACCTTGTCCGTCATGATATTCAAGTTTAGTAACAGATACTTCTTTTTCCCAAAAAAAAAAAAAAAAAAACTATTTTAAAGTTGAAATAGAATTAACTCCATAAAAAAAATCACCCAATTCATTTTACATAAATAAAACATTTGATTTTGTTTTTTTTTTTTAAATAAAGAAAATACAATATACAATCAATGCTAACCCAATTAAAAAAAAAAAAAAAAAAAAAACTCTAGAAACTTTTTCTTTTTTTCTCTCTAAATTTTGTTATCAAAATTTTTTTTAGCTTGCCGATGATCTATTAGATCATCGGTGTACTATTGTTTTATTCTATTTTGTTTATTTTTAAATTGAAATTTTTGAATCCTACTTTATAGAGTTCTTAATACCTTAATATTTTTTGGCAGGTCAAAAACCACTGACAAAAACCATCCAAAAATATTATTAGTTGAGCTTGAGAACCGAGCTTATTGGAATATAACTTTCTGGAATTTTTCTATTTCCACAAGAAGCCTGCAGAACTTTATAGATTCTAGTTTTTTTGTGAAACTTTTGCTGATATTTCTACAATCGTTCTTAGTTAAAGATCAAAAAGTAAATTTACAACTAATAAATGCCAGTGAAGCATACAAATTTCTGAATAAATTACCAAATTACAAATCAAATAAACTTCATCAATATAATTGAAAAAAAGGATAAATAATTTCATAAATATTATTTATTTATCAAATATATTTTTACTCTTTAATAAATGAATAATTTATCTTTTTCTCTATAAAAATCTATAATATTAAACTATTTTACTGTTTTATTTGGTTGTAAACTTTTTACTCTTGAACTTGGCTATAATAAAATTCCATGTTAATTCCAACAAAAGAATTAATCAATGTTAATAGAATTTGACTATTTTATATTTTCAATATTAGAGACAAATAGAAAGACTAAGCATTAGTAATTTGTATGTATCCAAATACTATACCAACTTATTATACTTTGCATTTATATTGTTGTAATATTGATAATATTGATAAATGACAACTACAACTTATCATTCATACCTACAGTTCTGAGTTTGGTATCAGAGTCTCCTGTCAAATGACAACTCCAGCACTTTCTTCCTCCTCTACTAATTCTTCTTCTTCAACCATGACTACCATCAATATTGCTCCGCTTTGTCCCTTTCCTTTGTCATAAAATACACCCACCCATGTGCAACAAACTTTTTCCATAAAATTAACCTCCAAAAACTATATACCTTGGAAACTTTAGTTTACATCTTTACTCAATTTCTATAATCTTCATGATATACTCACCAGAACTGCCCCTCCTTGTGAAATCATAGACTCTACCACTCATGAATCTACCATCAATTCAGAATACATCTCTTGGTTCCAGAAAGATCAATTGCTATTCGTTTGGCTCTTATCTTCCCATACTGAACCATCCTCTTTTACCAAAGCCAAACTCACTCTAGAATGGGAGCAAGCAATGCAATTGGAAATGGAAGCTTTAATTCATAACCAAACATGGACATTGGTGCCTCCTCCACAAGGTAAAAATATCATTGGTAATCGTTGGGTTTACAAAATCAAAAGACACTCCAATGGTACTATTAAATGATTCAAGGCAAGATTAGTGGTAAAAGGTTATACACAAGAATATGGCTTGGACTACAAGGAAACCTTTAGCCCCACGGTAAAGCCAATGACCATTCGCACTGTGATTTTTGTTACTGTCTCTAAAGATTAGCAAATATGACAGTTAGATATAAGTAATGTTGTTTTGAATGGTTACTTATAGGAAGATGTATACATACTGAAACCACAAGGTTTTATTGATAAATATTATCCTCATTATGTATGTAAGTTCCATAAATCGCTCTATGGTCTTAAACAAGCACTAAGAGCATGGTTCCAAAAGCTCAGCACTTTCTTGTTATCAATTGGTTTTGTTGGCTCTAGAACCAATTCTTTGCTTTTTATTTATAATGCTCAACAATTTACTTGTTTCTTACTAATATATGTTGATGACATTTGAATCACTGGAAGTAATCCTCATTGGGTGCAAAAGTTTACCCACCAACTTTCATAAGATTTCATGCTTCGAGACTTAGGCCATCTCAATTATTTTTTGCGCATATAGGTTCGGTAATCTTCCGCTAGTATTATTTTATCACAGTTATCTTATATTCATGACCTTTTATCTAGTGTTGGTATGACTGCTTATAAATCTTATTTGACGTTTATAGCCATCGATACTCCTCTTTCCAAACAAAGGACTCTATTATCATCGGAAGATGCCTTCTAATATCATAAACTTTGCATAAGTGTTCAGTATGTTACCATAACTAAACCAGACATTTGGTTTTCCGTTAATCGTTTGTGCTAGTATATGCACTCTCTAACAAAAAACCACTTAAAAGCCATGAAATGAGTGTTGCACTATTTGAATGCGACTTCTAATCAAGGTTTATCGTACACCAAATGCCCTCAAACAATGCTACAGCCTTCTCCGATGCATATTGGGTTGGGTGTCCTGTGACCACAAGTCTACAGGTGAATATATGATTTATTTGGGGAAGAATTTGATCACTTGGAATTCTAGAAAACAAAAAACATTAGCATGATCTTCAATTGAGTCCAAGTTTAAGGCAATGACGAATGTTAGTGTTGAGTTGAAATGGCTATCACATTTACTTACACAGTTGGGAGTACATTTGCTTCGGCCGCCCACATGTTTGATGTGATAATGTGGGTGCTGTTTTCTTGTCCGCCAACCCAGTCTTCCATGCTCGTACACATCATATGGAAATTGATTTTCATTTTGTCCGACAATAAGTTTTGAGCAATCAGTTGATTGTCTTTTCTTTATCCTTTCCAAATGCCCTCAAACAATGCTATAACCTTCTCCAATGCAAATTGGGTTGGGTGTCCTGTGACCGCAAGTCTACGGGTAGATATTTGATTTATTTGGGGAAGAATTTGATCGCTTGGAATTCTAGAAAACAAAAAACAGTAGCATGTTCTTCAATTGAGTCCAAGTTTAAGGCAATGGCAAATGTTAGTATTGAGTTGAAATGGCTATCACATTTACTTACAGAGCTAGGAGTACATTTGCTTTAGCCATCCACATGTTTGGCGTGATAATGTGGGTGTTGTTTTCTTGTCCACCAACCCAGTCTTCCATGCTCGTACACATCATGTGGAAGTTGATTTTCATTTTGTCTAACAACAAGTTCTGAGCAAGCAGTTGATTGTCTCTTCTTTGTCCTCTTCCGATCAAATTGCTAATTTTATGACCAAGTCCTTGTCGAAGCAGTTGTTTCATCATTTCTTTAATAAGCTTTGGTTAATTACCATGCCACCTTCAGCTTGCGGGAGCGTGTCAGAGACAAATAGATAGACTAGCATTAGTAGTTTGTATACACTCAAATATTGTACCAACTGATTACACTTTGTATTTCTATTGTTGTAATATTGATCAATGACAACTATGACTTATCATTCATACCAATAGTTCTGATTTTCAAAGAGGGCATAATTCAATTATTTTATTTTATTTTGTTTTTGTAAATTAAGAGGTTATATGACCTTAAGATTAATGGATTGCACAATAGGAGACAAACCTCTTCTTTAAATCAACGACGATAGGAATTGAACTATACACCTCATGATGCCTTTAAAGGGGAATAACCACTTGATTACTCTCTCACTGGCGACATAATTCAATTACTGATTTAATAGATGATTTGAAAATCCAACAATAATTTAAGTGATAATGATGAATGCAATGATAAATTATATATGTTGACTTTATGTGCAGTACTTTATAAAAATATACATCTTACGGGATCAACCATATTACCTAAAATTATAAAAAAAAAATTTGAAGTTTTGAAATTTTTTTTTTTTTAACAACTCTTATTATAGATATGAGTGGAGGCGGAAGTAATGGGGATTTAAACTCCACCTATATATATATGCCAAGTCCTTCAAGGCAGATAGTAAGACCATCCCATCCAAAGTGAGCTGGCAATCATGAGTATTTAAATTTGGTTAAAAAATTAGCTTTGAAAATATTTGAAAATAATGTTCATTAGGAAGTCAAATTTGAATTATAGAATCTTATAATATGATGTAACCATATATATAGTATCCAGATATTTATTTTTTGAGAACTAATGGATAAAGAAAAAAAGAAAAATTTACTAATAACTGATAAAATTATCTGAGAATGAGTTATTTTTTTAAAGTGATATTTTGAATTTAAATTATAATATATGAAATTACGTTAAATTAAATATTAAAAAATTTATATTATATTTATAATTTTACATAAATTAAATTAAATTAATTATAATTCAGTAAATTATCTACAGTAATTATTAAAGAAAAAAAAGGACGATTCAAATGGTTGATTTGTTTTTTCTTAAAAGAATGATCAGTGTTGATTGAAAAAGAGGTGGGGGTTGGGTTTGATCTTTGAAGATTTGCATAAAGATACTTTGTATGATGGTAAAAAGATTAATGTTGATGAAAGTGACGAAGACGGCAAGTTTCGTGGAAAGTTCTTACTTTCGCAGGAAAGTCCCCTCATGATTTACTGGTCCACACCATAATTCCAGGGCATCGACTGTATAGATTGTGGACTATTATATATATCAAGAGAGAGAGAGAGAGAGAGAGAACCTTCTCATCATTTCAACGCTGCACAATGTCCACAACAATCATGATAACGTATACGCGGGGTATTTTCTTCTCTACTGCCATTATGAGTCCTCCTGTCATGTAAATGCTTTTACATAAAATTCTTTTAAATATAATTAAAACCATTTAAGTGAGTATTTAATTATATTTAATAAAGTAATTAATTATATCTAATACGTTTACACCTCTATAGTCGAAGAATGCTCCCAATGAATGTACTTGGATCACTGTCTAATTGTAATTGGTAAAGTCCAATAATGCGCCCGCAAGAAAAGTTCAAGAAATCAAGTTTAATGAAAATATAACATATATATACACACGTATTAAAAATTTAACTTCTCATTAAGTGTAACACACATAAAAAATTCATAAAAACATTAAATATTCAAAGATTTTGAACGTTTTTAACAATTAAACCATCAATATTTTTCATTTGATTAAAATTTAAATTTAAATACCAGTAGTTTTAACTTTTAATAAATTTGAAAGTTAAACTAATAAAAATATAATATTTAATTAAAGTAATAAAAATTAAAATTTAATAATATATTAATAAATTTTTATGATTTAATATTATTAATTTAATTTTTTAAATTATTACGTATCGAGACGATTATAAAATTTCTACATGTAATTGATTACAAAATACAAAACCTAACCAAAGAATCTATATCGTCCAATAAGGAAGGGTAGATAGGGCAATCAAAACATAAGATATGTTCCATTATTGTAAGCTTGGAATATATATATACATATCAAACTTTAAGGATGGGATTTTGGAATTTTAGCCAACAAAAAAAAAGAAGGGGACCCCATGTAAATAGGAAGGTGACATTCAATTCATGGCAAAAATCCCATGATGATTGATCAAATATTTGTGAAAATAAAATAAAATAAAATAATAATAATAATAATAATAGATAAGAAGAAGGAGGAGCCATAGCCCATTGGTACATCACGTGGCATATGACCCACTAGTGCTCTTAAAGAGAGAGCACCTCACGAGACCTTTGACACAAACAAAAAGATTTCCCATATAAAAAATAGTAATAAATTTATTTATTTATTTATTTCAAGTGAATCATCCATTCCTTTCTTTGTCTATACGCTTGCTCACCACCACCCATTTCTTCTTCCACCCTTTTCGCCCCTTTGTTTTCTTTACAAAATTTGTTCTTTGCTTGAGTAATTAAATAAAAAAATTAAAATTAAAATTTGGTATACAAAAAATATAATAATAATAATGATGATATATTAGGGACAGGTACACGTGAGCTAACCGCCCTCACCCACAATTTTCCCTTATGCTTATGTCTATCTATCTATCTTTCTCACTTAATCATCACCTTCAACTGATTTTTCATTATCCCTTTGTATCTTTCTTTTCTTTTCTTTAACTTTCTTTTCTTTACTTTTCTTTTCTTTGTTGGTGTTATATGCACAACCAAAGACTCTATAGCAAACTACCAAAACTAAAAGGGAAAAAAAAAAAATTAAAAATGTGTAGATGAATTAGTTTGAGACTCTTTTAATTTAATCAGAGATTTTAAATTTTAGTTCTGAATATGCAGGTACTTTAAAATTAGTGAGGTAAACTTTTGTCACCTTTCAAGATTTTTTTCGGATCAAATTCGAATTAATCAGATCTTATAAAATACTGAATATTGAGTGGTTAGATAAAAAAAGGTTGGCACTAAAAAGCATGACTGTGGCATCATGTCTCATTAGTCTTTACTACTCATCATTGTGGTATGACTTAATTTCTAATAATAATTATTAATTTAATTAGACTTTGGTTATTGTTATAATAATTATTATAATAATAGTTATTATTATAATTATTGCATTGCTTCTTAGAAAATCAAATGAAAATCGTAATCTAATGATATGTATTTTTCTATTCAATACAAGTTCAATGGGGTGCGAAATGAAGGCAATTATTTATTTATTACTTATTATAAAAATAATAAATTTTTATCAGTGATAGTAGATGATAATGATAAAGATTCAAACTCGACAAATAATAAAATAATTAGGTCATAGTTAATTAGATATATAATAGTATTTTATTTTATTATAAAATTTCACTGACTTAATTGAAAAATATTTTATTAAGCAAGATCTACATGATGCATATATACATCACCAGCTTCCAAATGAATTTGGAAGTCTAAATTAATGTTCGGCGTGCAAGTATATGTTCATATTAATTTTCTTGTTAAATTCAAAGAAACCAAAGAAGTTGAACAGAAATTTCTTCTTGTTTGAATCATATACATTTATCATTCATATATTACAATCAAAACTAACTACAAAAGCAAGTTTACAAGACTGGAAAAAAAATCAAACAAATAAATAACAATCTTCCCTTCATATATAAATATTTAATAAAATATATATTATATATTTGCTGAACAATATACAAACTTATAATCTAAGTAAAAAGAAAAAAGAAAGATTGATCAGAAGTTACTATTTTTCTACAAAATAATTAATTACACTAAACTTTGACTACAAACCCTTAATCAAAAAATAGAGGGATTGTGGGATTCTATACTCTATTTTTTTTTTTTTTCCCTTTTCCTTCTCTTCATTATATATCTCCTATTGTTTGTCCTGAGACATTAATTAACATGCTGCAGAAGGATTGTTGAAGGGATTATAGAAATGATGAGGCTTTGGGGCCATTGAAAATGGGTTATTCTTTGAAGCAGCATCACCAACACCACCAATTCTTTCACAAGATGGGCACATGGTCAGAGTTGCTGCTGGCATGTGCATGTAAAAGGGTTGTGCCAGTTTCAATGCTTTCAGTTCTTGAAGCTCCTTTTGTAGCCTTCTGTTTTCATCTGTTAGTGTTTCACAACATTTCTTCAAGAATTCGCAGTCCACTTCAGTTTGCTTGAGCTTTGTCCTGTAAGAAAAAAATAATAATACTAATTATTACCCATCATTACTTAGTGGTGATAAATCATAAATATGTATAGATCATATACATATATAATTAACCGACTGTACCTTGTGCTTTAAGCACAAGTACACACCCCTCATCTTTTTGGAAATGAGTGAACTTTTTTTCTTTGTGGGCCTTTTTGGATATTTCATGGGTCATGGAGACTGTTTCCTGGGAATAATATAATTTTAGAGGATTAAAAAGCGTTATATTATACGATACCTGGCTCTCCTGTTTTGGAACCATACTTCAACTTGTCTGGGCCTTAGATTTAACTGCCTTGCTAGAGCTTGCTTTTGCTTCTGTTAATTAATTAAAAGAAATTAAAAAAAAAAGTTAATTAAGTAGAAAAAAAATTAATTACCATGAAAGCAAAAAGAGATCAGGTTGTGAATGATAATTACAGGGTTGAGGGTGCTGTGTTGCTTGAAGCTTTCTTCTAAAAGAGCAGACTGTTCTTTAGTAAGCCTAAGTTTTTTTCTTGTGTTAGCACCATCTTCATCTTCATCACTAATTCTTGAAGAAACCCTTTCTGCATCTATCTCTTCACTGCTAAGATCTCTTTCTCTTTTAACCCTACCACTAGAGAAAGAAGAAACAGCACTGCAGCTATGGTGAGGAGAAGCTTGACGAAACATTAACTCGGAATCTTCTTGCTTAATAACATCTATCTTCTTGTTATTAGTACCAGAACCAACGAGCTGAAGATGATGATGCAGAGAAGCAGGAGCAGGAGCAGGAGCAGCAGAAAGACCCAAACTAAGTGAAGGCTCAAAACTTTCCGTCGCTGCCATTTGGTCAAACTTAAGACACGGCTTATTCTTGGGCTTTTGAGAGTTGTTGTTAGCGTGTCGCTTTGATGATAAGGTTTCTGTATTGAAACCTAAACCAAGACCAAGGCCAGTGTTGCATCCATGATCATCATCAACACAACCCATTAGACTAGACTTATTGCTAGGAGTATTGTTGTTGTTTGAAGTTGTTGAAATTTCAAGAAAAGAGAGAAGAGGGGGTTAAAGAGAATGGAGAGAGATGAGGAGGTAGCGAAAGGAGGGCTCTTTTTAAGGGGTTTGATTGAAGAAGAGAATTGAGAGAGTTGGACTTTTCATAATTTTAATTTATTTTATTTATTTTATTTTCATTTTTATTTTTATTTTTTTTTGGTGGGTGGGTGGGTGGCTATAATTGTTAATCAAAGGAATGAATTGAGTAGAGAAACGAATCTTGGAGGCATGGAAATTATGAAACACTCACACTCAAAATTTTCTTTACTTAATTCTTCTTTTTATAAAATTCTTCCCTTGTTTATTTATTTATTTTTTAAAAAATTTCATCTCTGTACAAAGGTTGACCATTTGAACCCCACTCACATTATCCTCTTCTCTAAAATTCTCAATATCGTATCAAACAAACAAGAAAAAAAACTGCTTTTTTTTATTATTTTCTTTTTTTCTCACTAGAATTGGATACTATACAGTTCACATGGCAGTGGGAGACACATCAAAGGAATGATTCGCTCAGCGGTTCGCCACCCATTAACGTACCAAAATTAACTATTACTACTTACTTTTCTGCTATACTTTTTGGCGTATTTGTGTATGGTTTTTTTCTTTTATAGATCTTTATGCGGATATGGATATCAATTATTAACCAATTTGCACACCCACGAACATCCATTGAATCAGTTGATGAATAATGTTCTCGTTTAAATAATATTTTAAAATTTAATTATAATACATGTGATTACATTAATTATTGTTATTATGATCGTTCTCCAATTAAATTAAATTATTAACTGAATTTCAAATTTCGATGGCTAAAATAACAACTTATACATCATGTTATTGATCATATATAATTAATTACTAATAATATATATGTTTTTTTCTTCTTCTTTGCACTCATTCAAAGATTGCTTCGTTTAAACTTAATGAGGGTACTTGTTAGCAAAACAAAATAATAACAATAATAATAAAAATAATTGCATTTGTACACATATAAGGAAATTGCATGTGTTTTAGAATTTGATTGGAGGTAGCCATAGAGAGCCATTATTGGGGGCTATTAATAATAAGTTCTCTTTGAAACAAACCACATGATCTGTCTCCCACTCCATGCTTTGGTTTATAACTAGCTAGAGTCGAGATGGGTATCATGTCACATTGCTTACTAAAATAGCATTCTCTTTTTTTATTATTTTAATGTAATTTCCAATTTTGAAAAAAAAAATAGATAAATGAATTAACATTTATTTATAATTAAAGAGAGGATGGTGGGCAGTTTTATTCTTGCTTATTATGAATGTGGAAGAGATTAGAAAGGGATGTCCACTATCTCTACCTATATCACTATAGAGAGTGGGCTTCTTGGGTTTCTTGGATTTGTTGTGTGTGCATATATAAATATTTGAAATATATATGTTAACTAAGAAAATAATAAGGAAAAATTATAAATTTGGTATCTCAATTTTTATAATTTTTTTATTTGAATGTCTAAATATTTTTTTTAATTAAGTATATGAACTTTAAGAAAATATATTAATGTAGTGTTTCCAATTAATTTAATATTAACTAAGTGTTAAGTCAAATAAAATGGAATACACTTTTATCTCAGTCATTTTATCACATATGTTGTATTATTTAAATAGCAAAATTATCCTTATTCAGTCACCCACAATATTTATGGCGGAAGTTAATGTTGAGATTATTTTTGTCAACTCATAATCTTAATAAGATTAATTTTGTCCTTTAAATAATGTAATACACGTGGCCAATAATTGAGATAAAAATGAGTTATGTTTGATCTGAATCAATACCTAGTCAACATTAAATCTGCTGGACACTACATTAATATTTTTTTTTTTAAAGTTCAAACATTTAATTAAAAAAATTCAAACACCCAAATAAAAAAAATATAAAAGTTGAGAAACTAAATTTATAATTTTTTTAAATAATAATAATATTAAAAGTAGAATTAAGTGAAGAAAAGAAAGTAGGTAGAAGACACAAATGGAGTTTGAAATTCAAAGAGTTATAATGGTGCCAGAATATGATTCATCAACAAGAATCCGGATCTTTGCTTAACTAGAAAGTTGATGTGGAGTGTGTTTGGGACCTACTATGCTACGTACACATTTGCAAAGCACTTTCAATAATGCCTTGTCGGCTATGCTGATGG
The DNA here is from genome assembly GCA_947683625.1 of Mallotus nudiflorus. Taxonomy (NCBI): domain Eukaryota; kingdom Viridiplantae; phylum Streptophyta; class Magnoliopsida; order Malpighiales; family Euphorbiaceae; genus Mallotus; species Mallotus nudiflorus. The sequence continues at coordinate 2,160,756 of CANTUR010000418.1, forward strand.
GAAGTTAGGTCACCCATAAAACATGATCAACCTAAACTAATTCATTAGTATTTAATTATTTCACATTAATTACAGCAACTACTTAACATCCCTACCTTCAATTCTATATTTTATTCTGAAGTAAAGTTTTAAATTTAAGTCTTATACACATAATAACTAAATATTAAAAAGCTTTACCTATTTATAAATCCATTAAATTTGATTTTTTTTGATTTACTAAAGCATTAAATGTAAAAACAAAAATTATATATTATTATTTTCTTAAATTATATATATATATATATATATATATATATATATTTTTTTTTTTTGTCAATAGAAAATTTCGATGGACTATATAATAGGGACAATTCTTTCTTTTAAATTGACGACAATAAGTTTCAAACGTTATATCTTAATATGTCTTTAAAGAAAAATTATCATTTAATTGTTTAAATTTTTACATATTTTATACAATATTCAATTAGTTGCATTTATCATAATAAAATTAATAAAACATAAAACTATCAAACTAATTTGTTTTCGCAAACAGATATTAAGAGCAATTGTGAGTGTAGTGTTGAACTTATAGTAATTAATTAAGTTAGATTAATTAAATGTGGGTGATTGTGGCTTAATTATAGGGCAGCCGTATACAATATGGTCCCGTAAGGCCTAATGAATAATAAAGGTGCAGCGCACCACATAGCACAAAGCATAGTTAATGGTGGCATTTAAGTAATTATTCATTAGCCGTTGTGGTTTGAAATTTTGATGGAACTTTTTACATTATTTTTTTTGGAGGCGGTCTTACTTAATTAATTAATTAATTAAGATTGATCATAAGCAGCCCTACGAATTCAGAGAGAGTGTTGGACTACTATGCAATACACGTATATTTGTTGAGTAGTGCCATGACGATGGAACATTGATTAGGAAATGGGCTGAACCAATTGCTGTTGTTTACTTGTAGAAAATTGATTATTATTATTATTATTATTATTCAAAGTATATTTTAATATCAAAAGAAAATAATTATAAACAAGAATAGTTTGTGTAAGATTACGTTTTAAATTAATGTTGTTGAACAAATAAATCCGGATTTTTTAATTTTTTTTAATGAAAAACTCAAAATAAATATCTAATAATTTCAATGTATAATTAACTAATTAATACAATAATCTAATAATGAATTTTAATAACGTAAAATAAAATCCGTGGCTTTTTAATTCATATTAAAAACAGAAATAAACAAATAACACATGAGATTGAGAAATTATATATAAAGAAGTGCAAGGAATTTTATTTAAAGAAGAAATGGAAAGGAATTTTCCAAAGATTTTTGTCAGCAGGTGGCTGTATGCCCAAAAGCAAGTAGATATAGTGCCATTATTTTTTTGGGGCCAAACCAGAGATAGACATTGACTTTGACACAGTCGATTGGAATAAAAAATAAAATAAAATAAAATAAAAACAATACTACATTATAATACCAAAATAAATAATTAAATAAATGTAGAATAAAATAATTGAGATTTGTATGATATCTATCTCCCCAAAACTTTCACTTTTTCAAGGTATGATTGGGAATAATTAGTTCCATCATTAAACTAAATCTAACCCTTTTTAATTAATAAATCAATATCCACACCAATGCCAACATTTAATATATAAAAAATTTAAGAGTGATAAAACACAAAACAAAACTAAATGAGTGTCTTTTGTCACAACTACACTATATGCATCTCTGCAATGCGTCCCAATTATTGTAGAATTAAAAACTAAATGAGTGATGTAGATATTTAGAATTACTTAATTAATTGAATTCTAATTAATTTAATTTAATATGCGATAAACTACATAAATGGATCTACTTTTTAGGTTCGTTTTTATTTTCGAAAAATTGAAATGACTTGTTATATCTTTCTTTTAATATTCTTTATGAGATATTATAACTCAATTTCTAAAAATGTTGTAAATTTTTAACGTACTTATTTAAAGCGTAATTCACATTTTTCACTCTATAATTTTGGACCGTTCTTTAAAGAAAAAACAACTCACGTTGTGCGACCTTTGGTTATGAGAAAGAGCAATCTCTCTTCTTGGATTAAGCTAAGACTAATTGTCCATTAATAAATGAGCCGTAGCTCATAGGCTATTAATATATTAGTTAACAATTTTGACTAAGTTAATTGATAATGAACTAAAAAATGGCACGTGGGAGGAAGTAAAAGGAAGCGTGTGAGGAAGAGACAAGAGAGGCCCAGCAATGATTTGGGATGATGGGGCATTTGATTCCGTGGGGATTGGATGATTATGGAGCGTAGAAATTGGCAATGCTGGATGACAAAATTTCTCCAACCTTAGCCTTATAATGTTGCTTGCTCCTTTGCTTCGCTACTTAATATGTTTTTTTTATATATATATATAAAAAGTAATGTCAAACAATAAAACTAAAATAAATGAACAAATAAATATATTTTACATCCACAACTCTTGTTTTCTTTTTTTTTCCATACTGAAATGAGAGAGGAGGTGCATAATTTAGGGTGCTGAAAGTCAAATCTGAATTCCTTTATCTCGGATTCAATTAAAAAAAATCATTTAATTTCTAAATGAATTTTAATTATAATTTATTTTTAAATAAATTTTTATTAATTAAATGTGTTTGGTTCAAATGAATAGATTTATTTCAAATAAATTTCATATTTTATTATATTGTATTTGATATAAATCTTGAATTCAAGTTTTTGTCTAAAAAATACTTTTAAATATAAAAATGTTTTTGAAAATAAAAATAAAGAGAGGTATTTTAGTCATTTAAAAGTCTAGATTTAAAATTTGTAAAAATTCATTTTGAAATTCTAACTATTTTGATAGAATTTGGTTTAGTTATAATTAATTACATAAATTTTTAAATTTATAATTACAAATAAATTTCATATAAAATTCATTTAAACCAAACATACATTATTTGAATTTATAAATAAATTTAATAAAAAAAATTTTAATTTATTTATATCAAACACAAAGTACTTGGCTATCTTAATCAAATTTTGCCAATGATTCAACGACTTTTTACTCCTAAATAAGAGAAATTCTCTTAATTAAAACCCTCGGGGCATATAAATTATTAATAATCATATACGAAAATTTTTAAATTTAAATTTTTCATATACTGTATATATTCCTAAAATGTATAAAAATGAGAAGACAAGCTAAATTTAATTAAAAACTTAAATATTTAACAACAAGACGAGAGTAAAATTGAAATCAATACTGCAACTTAAAATTTTAATTTTTTAAAAAGAAAAAGCTTTTAATTGAGTTTTTTTTTTCACATTTTCAACTCTTATAATTTAAAACATAATCTTAATTTATTAATGAGTTTTTTTAGATGGTTGTAGTGGTTAATTTTTTACGACAATGGGAGAGCAAAGGGGACAGGGTAAATGTGTTGATGTGCATATATTAATTAATAATGTGTACTAATACACATAATTAAGTGTGTTGATATCTATATATTTACTATGTTTCACGGACATGTTAATTTCTAAGTGTTTTTCTTTTCCATATTCTTATTTTTCCATATATGTCTTATTTAAATAATTCAATTTAAAAAATAAATTTTTTAATTAATTTTTTTTTTCTATATTTGTATCCCATATCTGTATCCATGCTACCTAGCTTTTTTATATTGTGTATCACATATTTATCTATTATTTTATTTAATTAAATATATTATTTCACATTTTAAATAGATTAATTAGATGAAGTTAGTTCATTTAAATTTATTTTTTGATGTGTGTCAACTGGATGAACTCATGATGGACATTTATTCTAAATTTAAATTTTTTGATTTTAAATTGTATTGTATCATTTAAATAGATTATATTACAAATTTAAAGCCATATTTTTAAGTTTTAAATATTTTTTAGTTGTAGCGTTTTCTTTTGAACAAATTTTTTCTGCATATGTTTATATTCTATTTATTTTTTCCAGAAAATGTAAATTTGTAAATTATATGGGTATCAATTGATTGATGATTATAATTTCTTGGTAGGTTATAAGAGTAAAAAGCTATGAATTTTGCTAACAACCGTGCCAATGGAGATAATACATAGTGATTCTTGTTTTTGATGAGTTGGAAGGTAAATCAATAAAAATTAAGTATTTAATTAAAGTGATAACAACTAAAATCTAATAGCATATGAGTGATTTTAGATGACTTGATATTATTAGTTTGACTTTTTTACTCATCAAAGGCCATGATCATTATTAAATTTCTCGTGCTAAGGTGCTTTTGATTGTATTTATTATGTTTTCAACCCAAAAAAGAAAGTCGTTTGTTTGTGCTATGTTATATGTTATTTTATTACTAATTTTAGTGTGTATTTAGAGTTTTAGAGTCATTTACTATAGTTAAGTTAGCGTAAATATATACTTTAATGTTTTTATCTTGTTTTTTAAAGAAAAAAAAATGAATTAATGGGTGATGGGTGCATTTGGAGCCAAAGCAAAGCCGAAAATAAAGGAAAAGTTTCAAGGCAAAATTTCTATGGCGATCACAAATGAGGTTGTGATCGTGAGTAACGTAATGAAGACTTGAAGAACAAATTAAGGGTTGAGCATGAAGGTGTGGCAATTGCAAGTCTCCTAAAGTTCTCCCTTTCTATGGTGAGCATAGTGGCAATGCAATCACCTAATCCAAGCAGTAGGTCCCACTTCTACGATCACAAACAACCTGATTCCAACTGTAAAATGCTAATGTGTGCCATTTAAGAGAGTACATCTAGAAGCATTTGTGAGGATATTCTAGAAGGGGATATAAAAGGACAAAGGACTAGTAGTTAATCTCACCTTATCAAGAACAAGAAGAGTACACCCAAGGAAGAGAGAAGAAAAGAAGAAAAAGCCATTGGATAAGAAGAATTAAAGTTTATTAATACATTTCTTTAATCCTTTCTCTTCTCTTTAGAATTTTAATGAATATTTTATTAGTTGTACTTATTGGATGATGAATATTATTGCCATGATTGGCTAAGTACACTTTGTTGTTAGGATTTGATCACCCATATGATTTAAGCTTTATAATATAGATCTTATTTACTTGTTCTTGCATATTGTGTTTATTGCTCTTCATTGATGTTGTGGATAACCAACTACAAATTATTTTAATCTAAGATTATACATTTATAAATGATAATCTTAATAAATCTATGAACACAAGTTGACTAGTTGATGACTAGAGAAATCTTAGCTTAATTTGATTCTCATTTGGGTGTGCTATATTCTTTGTTTAATTGAGATTAGTTAATGCTTTTGGTGATGATAAGAGTTAAGCCTTGGTGTTTATTAGTTTCCTTGAACAATTGCTTGAGAGAGAGTGCTTGATAACTTAGAAAACCTAAGATTTACAAGCATGTAAAAGGATCTTGTTATAAGATTAATGATTATGTGATGTGTCAAATTCCTAACAATATTCTTACCATATTGATTTCTCCTTCCAAGTATATATAGTTTATTATTTATCTTGCTTGCTAGTTAATTTAAATTTGAATTTGATTTTACTTCAAATCTATTATGAGCTCTAAACAAGATTGGCTAAGACCAATAAGTGATTAATTATCAATTATAATGGGAGCGATACTCTACCTCCTCTTTATTACTTTGCGACCCCGTATACCTTCGGGTTGTGCTATTTGAGGGCGAAACATCACCATTTTATATTCTTAAAAAAATATTAAAGATTGTGAAAAGAGAGGGATATCCTTATTGTGCAGTCCATCAAATGGGTTGTAGATTTTATTAGGGGTAGCAATCTCTTTAACATTCATCATAAAATTGATAACTACCACTAATATTCATAAACGGTGGCCATAGTATTTGAATTGGAGGCCTTATAATTCTCACAAGTAAAAATACTACTTAATCGGATCATTTTTATTGGCTAAGAAATAAACATTTAATTATCACCCCCAAGTTATATAATTTTAAACTAAACAATATTTTTAAATAATCATAAAAAATTTTTAAAATTATTCATCTAGATTCTTGATCATCCCTTATGTAGAAACTCGAAATTATCTTCTAGAAAAATGTAAATAATTACCCTAATGTCTTACCCTAATTTTACATCCACCACTAAAATTTTTTGAGGTATAAATTGTTGAATAGTATGAATAGAATAATTATAAAATTAGTAAGTGAGAAGATTGAGGGAGGAAATATTCCTAATTGATTTATGTAACTTGGGAATGATTAATACAAATTAGTGATTATACTACCAAAAATAGATGTATGTAAATACTATATATATGTTTGTATTGTGAAGAAAATATGAATAAAAAACATTCCCTCAATTCTACCCTCAAATTCTTATTGTTAATATAGTATCAAAGCATACGATCCTAAGGTTCTAAAACCAAGAACAATGGTAGAATTCATAGACCCAATGGCGATAAAAGAGAAACATTTTATTGCTATTCTATACGAACTGATGATGAAGATGCCACAAGCATTGACCCTGACCCCACTGGCTTCAAATCATGATAACTTCAGTACCCATATGGGTATCAAACTTGATAGGAAAAACTATGCCCTTTAGTCTCAAGTAATGGAGATGTACATAGTCGACAAAGACAAACTTGGATATATGGTCGGTGACACTCCTCAGCCCGAGTTAATAGATCCAACTTTCCGGAAGTAGAGGACAAAGAGTGCCATTGTAAAAGGATGCCTGATAAACTTAATGGAACCATCTCTGATTGGCAACTTCATTCAATATCCAACTGCCAAATAGGTATGAGACTCTATTGGTATTACTTTTTTTATGAATCAGACACTTCCCAGGTATACGAGCTAAAAAGGAAAGTAGCTCTGATGAGGCAGGTAAGAGGATCTATTGAATCATACTACAACAATCTCCAAGGATTATAGAGGGAGATAGACTTTCGGAGACCAAACCCAATAAAGAGTGCTAAGGATATCCAGATCTGCAATGCCAATATCCAAGAAGATAGAGTCTATACCTTTCTAGACATGCTAGATGACCGCTTAAACAAGGTTCAGAGTGACGTACTGCAGATTTGACCATTCCCTATAGTTGAACAAGTTTATGCTCAAGTCTAGAGGGAGGATATTCGACAAGTTGTCATGCTAAGTGCTAAAATATTACTAAGTGGTGCCATAATCTCTGAAGGGTATAAGACTCATTCATCGGGTCTCCAGATGCTCAAGGCTGAATCATCACCCACGACTAATAGAAAGAAGAAGATAAGGGAGCTGAAGAAGGGTGCACACACTGTGGGAACCCTAAACATACTCGAGAAACTTGCTTCAAACTACATGGGTATCCTGAGTGGTGGAAAGATCTAAAAAATAAATATAAAGTAGATACAGGTAAGAGTATTAAACAAGCAGTACACACCATAGGTCGAGCATCACTTATCGAGTCTCTAATGCTGAGCAAGGAGTCTCCATTACCACAACCGAGCTTCCTAATGGTTCAGGTAACACTGGTTATGGTTTATATTATTCTGAATAGGGGTCTTCAACTAACTGGATTATTAATTCGATGGCAATTGACCATATGACTTTTGATAAAAAGACTTAGTAGTATTTACCCAGCAAAAAAAATATGTATTGCAAATGCCAATGGAGTGACGTATCCGGTTACTGGAGTTAGTATAGTTGCACTATCCCCCTCATTTTCTTTGCCTAATACACTATTAGTTCCTTCATTATCAAACAAACGTTTATCTTTAGGACGAGCCACTCAAGAATTAAATTATTGTCACTAATGTATCCTATTTCTATTTATTTCAGGACATTCTCATAAAGGAGATTATCGGTCGTGGTACTAAGAGGGGGGGTTATACTACATGGATGACTTCAACTTTAGTAAAGCTAATAGTGTGTACTAGCTGAGCAAAAATGACCGGCAAACCATGTTGTGGCATCACCGGTTAGGATATCCATCCTTGAGTTATATGAAGCATTTATTTTTGAGTTTGCTCTCTAGGTTAGTTGAATCCAAGTTTGAGTGTCACACATGTACTCTAGCTAAAAGTCATCGTGTTCTATACCCATTTAGCTTAAATGAAAGAACTGTACTTTTCTCATTAATTCACTCCAATGTTTGGGGACTATCTCCTTGCCCAAATGCTTTAGGTTCTAAATAGTTTGTCACTTTTATTAATGATTGTACGCATATGACTTGGTTATATCTGATGAAATAGAAAAGTTAGGTATTTAACATATTCACATCCTTCTATAGTATGGTTTTACCAATACTCGACCAAGTTATAAATCCTTCGCTTAAACTATGGAGGGGAGGATGTTAACCATAACTTTCAATAGTATTTTTAGACTCATGGCTTATACCCGGAAACCTCATGCTCTAACACACCATAAAAAAAATGGTATTGTAGAATGGAAGAACAGACATATACTTGAGATAGCTCGAGCTCTCTTACTTGCTGCTTAGGCACCAAAGAGGTGCTGGACAGATGCAGTTTATACAACAGTCTATCTTCTAAATAGACTGTCGTCCCGGGTTCTGAACTTTTAGACTCCCCTTTAGACACTTGCTCAGTATGTACATATATCTTTAATTTTAATGCTTCCACCTTGAGTATTTGGCTCAATAGCCTATGTTTACCTCCCTAAAACCCAGCGGACCAAACTTGATCCTTGTGTAGTTCGGTGTATTTTCTTCGGCCATGGAGGTCATAAAAAAGGATATCGATGTTATGATTCTAATATTTAGTGCCTATACACTATCTAGATGTTAATTTTTAGGAATCTGACATGTTTTTTATACATCAGGATTCTCATTCTTTTCTTCAGGGGGAGAATATAAGTGAAGAAAAGAACTGGATATCAAAAAATTGGCTAAACTTAGAATTAGCAGGCTTTTAGCATGATGGGGGGATGGGTGGAAACTCAGAATTTGAGCATGATGAGAAGACGGGTGGAAACTTAGAATCCGAGTATGATGAAGAGATGGGTGGAAACTCAGAATTCGAGCATCATAAGGAGACATGTGGAAACTCAAAATCTGAGTATGATGAAAGGATGAGTGGAAACTCGAACCACGATGAAGAAAATAGACACTCAATGTTCGAATATGTTGGCAAAAACCAAATCGAGTTTGGAAACTCAGAAACCCCTCCTTAGGTTTTCCAAAGCGATCTATTTCAGACATAACCAAGGAAAGCCACCAAACTGATACCCACCCGATTAAGAAGTTACTCTATTGCTCAACATGTATCCACTCAAAGACTTTTAGATCCTTTAAAGGCCTTTACACGTAAGCTTTTAGCTGAGTGTGTTCCTCGTAATGTGCAAAAGGCATTAACAAAACCTAGGTGGACTCAAGCCATAAGGATAATATGACTGCTCTCCAAAAGAATAACACTTAGACTCTCATTCTGCTGCCAAAGGGAAAAATAAATATACGATGGAAATGGGTATTCTCTATCAAACATAAAGCAGAAAACTTGATAGAAAGATATAAAGCAATACTTATGGCAAAAGAGTATACTCAAACTCATGGAATTGACTACCAGGAGACATTCTCCCCAGTTGTAAAGCTAAACATAGTAAGGGTATTGATGTCTCTTGCTGTAAATTTAGATTGGCCCTTTCATCAATTTAATGTAAAAAATACATTCTTACACAAAGATCTCGAGGAAGAAGTGCACATGGATATTCTGTCAGGCTTCATTGCTTCACAATCTGGATATGTGTGTAAACTATAAAAGGCACTGTATGGTCTAAAGTAGTCTCCACAAGCATGGTTTGGTCAATTCAACTTTGGAATGAAGAAACACAGGTTCAAGCAGAGTAACTCAAATTATACACTATTTTTAAAGCATCAAGATGGGAGAATAATAACCTTGATTATATATATGAATGATATGATCATCATAGGGAATAATGAGGAAGAAATCTTAAATCTCCAAAGACACTTAGCATGCGAGTTTGAAATAAAGAATCTTGGAGGCTTGAAATACTTTTTGGGCATTGAAGTAGCTAGGTCAAAACAAGGCATACTCCTTTCCTAAAGGAAAAATACTTTTGACTTACTAGCAGAGATTGGAATGCTAGATTGTAAATCGGCAGACACTCCCATTGCTCAGAATGACAAATTGACGGATCAAATGCCAACAGATAAAGACCAATACTAACGACTGGTAGGAAAGTTGATCTATCTATCTTATACTAGACCGGACATTGCATATAAAGTAAGTCTAGTAAGTCAATTTATGCATAATTCGAGTAAAGATCAATTGAAAGCAGTATTTTAGATTTTGAGGTACCTTAATGTAATATCCCGAGATTTTAAATAATTTTAAACTGCATCGGGATCTGCAGTGTTAATAATTTTAATATATATTTATGGTTATTTAATTATCTTATTATTTATTAAAGTTATTTTTAATTATTCTAAGTTTCTTACGTAAAATTTTTTCGAGAATCTTATTTTTGGGAAAATTAAAACCTTAATAAATAATTATTAATTATATTGGTCGATTTCGTGAAATTGTATGAGTCCATGCAATATTAAAATATATACATATACATGCATATATATACACATATTTAATAAATTAGGGTTTATTTTCAATTAAACCTATATTATATAGTTTTAATAAAATAATGTGTATTATATATATATGTATATGTATATAATATTAGGTTGATTTTTTTTATATATGTGGTGTATAATTATTTTGAATATAATAATATATATTATAATAATTAAAGTCAAAGTTATATATATATATATATATATAAACAAAATAAAAGTTTGTTAAATTTACGGTGTGTGCCACTCATCCCTCTCCCTCTTAACCCGACGCCATCCCCCATCTCCGACCGCTGCAACTCCCATTTTCTCATCGGCGGAGTGCCTCCCAGCCAACCGCCACCTTCTCTTCCCTTTTCCGATGAGTTTTGGCCGTGAAAAGCCAAGAAAGCTGAAATTCACACTCATCTCCGATCACCGTGATTCCAACCACCATCTTAAATGCCACCGGTCTCTGTCTTCTCCTTGAGCTCCGGTGAGTTCATTTCCAAGCTTAGTTTCGTGTGATTTAGTTTAGATTTTCCTTGGTTTTCAATTTTCATTTTCGGCCTATATGAGTTCTTGATTTTTTTGAACTTCAATTCTAATGATTCAAGCTAACTTCCTTCACAAATATTGATCCTAGTAGCTCAATCTACATCTTGTAATTTTTTTTGGAATTTTTGGGAATTATTTTGATTTTTGTGAATTTTTTATTATTTTATTAATATTTTTTAATTTTCGTAAATTAATTAATTAAATTATAAAATTGTGATTTATGGTGTTTATAGGTGTTAAAATGAATTTTAGAAATTTATTTTTAATTTTTGTGATTTTTGTATAATTATTATGAATTTATTTAGTTTAGGTGATTTTTAGAAAATTAGGTTAATTAAGTATTTTGTTAAAATTAATTGGTTAATTGAGTATATTTATTGATTTTATTGAATTATATGTTGAGAAATTAATTTTTGAGCAATTATATAATTTTTAGTGAATTTTTGAATAATTATAGTATATTATGTGAAGTTATATATAACTAGGGGTAATTTGGTAATTTGGTACTAAATTGGTTAAAAATTAAATTAAATTGGTTTTAATAGTTATTTGAGGTATAAAAATTATTTTTATAAATTATTTAGTATTTTTAACTAATTAAAACTATTTTTCATAAATTATTTTCAAATTATGTATAATATACTATTTTTGTAAATAAATGAGTTTTTATTGATTTTTAATATGTTTTAGGGCTAATTATGTAATTTGGATTTATAAAATGTATTTTGGTTAATATTTATGAATTTATCGAGAATTATGGATTTTTAATAATATTTTATTAAAAGTAGGGTTTTATGGTAATTATTGGTTAAATAATTATTTTCAGTGTTTTAAATATCTAATTTTCTATATTTTGGTATATTAAGGGTATTTTTGGAATTCAACTATGTTCTGTGTTTACTTCGTGAATTGTGAACCTCGGTCGGTGAAATTATAGTTTGGGAGTCCGACTGAGGGGTTGTGAGACTGTGTATTTTTGAAGTGTGTTTTCTAGCAGGACTGGCTCTACTTTCTGAGTAGAGAGATATCTGTTTTACAGGGGAGGTTCAGTCGAATTTTTGGTAGAATTCTCGTAAAACGTGATATTTGGTCGAATTCCTATTCCTATTATGTGTCCAGTATTTTAGATCGAATTTGTAGAATTTTATTAGATTTGTTCTAATTTCGTATTGTCGTTTATTTGTTTAGTTGCGCCGACACAGAGACCTAGTGGACTAGGCCCGTCGGATCCATTTCGAGAAGCGCACAACTGTGAGTTGTTATTTTATATATACGTGTTTTAGGGTTACATGTTTTAGAAATGTATGGTTTAATTTTATGAAATATGCATAAATGGGTTAATAATTGCCTAGGTATATTTTGGTATATTTTTGGTATATTTTAAATTAAATGCATGTTTTATTATTGAATTATACTTAAAAAGTTTTTAAGTATATTTATAGTTTATTTTATAATTAAATTGAATTTATTCGACATATATATACTCGATATATACTTAGTTTATTTTTGGTATATTTCTAGTATATATATGATTTATATTGTTATTTTAATTAATGTCATGCATCATTTATTTTATGAATGTATGTTTTATATATAAATGAAGAATATCAATAAAACGTGCTACCTAGTGGGCAGCACTAGGATCGAGTACGTACTGATATGATGCTAGAATTTAGGTTAAATTACTAACCTATTTATGGATATTGATCGGATTGATTTGTTTGTTGTGAGATGTGATTTGAGAGTGTGATTGCTGGAGCTCGGTTGGCCAAGTGTCTTGGGGCCAATCACACTGATAGTCAGACTGCTGGAGCTTAGTTGACTTAGTGTTTCGAGGCCAGTCTATTGTCCAAATGGAACAGGTGAATTTATTTGGAATAAGTGAGCCCGTATGGCTAGAGTGTTGTCTAACACTATTTGAGGTTGCGACCATTTAAGGTTCTATTTGATCCTTCATAATCGGATATTATTTTCAGTATTTATATAAAATGATTTTGCTACATCTGTGTGTTTTTGCCTGTATATATATTTATTATATATACTATTGAATGTGTGCATTTGTCATTTAGTTATGCACGTATATATATTATAACAATTCACTCAGTGAGGTCTGACTCCCCTCCGTTGACTATTTTTCAGGAGAGTCTTCGTCTTCAGACCTCAGTAGCAAAACCTTACGCCGGATTTTTTTGCCCCGGCTTTACTATGTAAACCGCTTACTTAATTTTATTTTGTATTCTAGACACTGCAGTAGTTGTTTTTTTGTGAGCAGTATGTTTTATATATGTTTGAGATTTGTATTTTAAAGAATTGAACGAAAATTTGTATTAAAAATTATCCATATATGAGATGAGTTTGTTTTATCAAATGAGTTGGTGGATTATTACTATTACAAATGAGATTTTAATTTCCACTGCAAGATATTTTATTTATGTTATTATTATTGCATGCTTTTATTTTTATTTTTAAGGCTTGCTACAGGTTCCGGATTCGAAAGAATTCTTATTCCCTAGCGCCGGTCATGGCCCTTGTTTTGGGTTGTGACACTTAAATCATTACCTGGAAGAGGACTTATGTTCAGAAAGCACAATCACTTAATATTGATGGATATATAGATGCCGACTAAGCAGGAAGCTCTGATAGAAAGTCAAGGTCAGGATACTTCACCTTTGTTGGTGGTAATCTCATCACATGGAGAAGTAAGAAATAGAAAATGGTTGCATTGTCAAGTGCGAAAGCTAAGTTTAGAGGTATATTAAAAGGATTATATGTGCTCCTCTGGTTAAAAGGCTTACTGAGTGAGATTAGCTATCTTCCAAAAGCAAAGATGAACTTAAACTATGATAATCGAATAGCTATTCAGATTACTCATAATCCGCTTCAACAAGACCAGACTAAACATATGGAAGTGGATAGGCACTTTATCAAAAAGAAATTTGAAGCCAAGATAATCAAATTTCCTTTTGTAAAATATGAAGACCAGTTAGCAGATGTATTGACACAAGCTGTCTCAAGCCAAGTGTTCTATAATTTATTAAGTAAGTTGGGCATTGATGATATCTATACAGTAACTTGAGGGGGAGTGTTAAATAGTGTGCATAGAATAATTATAAAATTAGGAAGTGAGAAGATTGAGGGAGGAAATATTCTTAATTGATTTAAGTAAATTAGGAATGATTGATACAAATTAGTGATTATACTACCAAAAATAGATGTATGTAAATACTATATATATGTTTGTATTGTGAAGAAAATATGAAGAAAACACATTCCCTCGATTCTACTCTTAAATTCTGATTGTTAACTTAAATACATCCTTATCATTTTAAAACCATATATTTAAGCTCCTCTAATAAACAGTGTTTATTTTCATTGTTAGTAAGGTCAACTATTTCTAACATGCATAAGAAAAAATATTCGATAGAGGTACATTTTTACATGTAACGTTTATAACAAGGAACAAATTTGCTTCTAAAAAATTTAAGAACATTTAAACACAAATTGTTTTTCAAAAAAAATTTAAAACTCTTTATCTCATAAAAATTTTAAATAATTATTTATTTTTCATACTCATGAAATATCCTAATACTAATACAATAATAAAATAATTTACATTTAATTTTTATGAATTTTTTTTAAATTCCATCCCATTTAAAAAAAATTGGAAACTTTAAAATAAAAAACTCATTTTATCCAATATAATTTTTTTTCTTTTTTATCCACTCTTAAAATAAAATTTTATAAATATTAATTTAAATGTAAAATTAGAATGGGATAGATAAATAAATAATTTTTATTTTGGGAGTGAATTAAAAAAGTGAAATTGTATTTAGAATGAGATGAGTTTCTTTTATTTGAATATTCATTATTTTTTGAAATATGATGGAATGAATTTATATATTAGTTTTGAAAAATTCCTATAAAGAATTTAATTAGATGTACATTCCTTTTATTATCATAGTATTAGATTATACGAGTAAAAACAATAAACGGTTATTTAATATTTTTATTAGATAAGAATTTAATTTCTTTTTAAAAATTGCATTTAAATATTCTTAGTTTTTTTAAGGATAAATTTGTCTTCATCATAAACACTAGGGACGAAAATGTATCTTGATCTAATTTTTCTAATAAATGTCGCAAATAATGGACTTACTAATTGTGAAAATAAACACCATTTATATAAGGGATTTAAATCTATAATTTTTAAAGTAATAAAAATGTATTTACATCTCAAAAAATATTAATGGTGGATATGAAATTAGGGATTGTTATATTATGAACCCCTGTTTATATTGTAACAATGAACTAATAGCTATTGTACGTGTGAAATAAAAAATGCGTGCGCCTTTTGTTTTTTCCGTCAACTTTTTTTTTTTTCACACAGCCTTTACCTGCAGGTTCAATGAACTTGTAGGTGAAAATCAATGAGTCAGCAATATGTTCATTTACTTTTACTTACATGTTCATTGATTTTTAGCTAAAAATTTATTGATCTTCTCCTACAAATTCATGTCCATTTACAAATCTAAAACCCAAAACATCAAAAACAAAAAATTAATTACACCATCTCTAACTCACTTCATCATCACTATCTGTTTACAGAGACAATAATGGACATACAAAAGCTAAAAATGTTATTCAAATCAACTTGACTATACAATTCAGAATGAAAAAGAAAGAAAACAAGAATCCAACCCATGACCTTCTCTACCCATCACTATGATCTTCTATCAAAAGGAGAAGTGTGGTTATGATTTTAATTATGTGAAGAAGAAAAAAAAAAGTAAAGAGAGTGCATTAGACTAAGGGTTAAACTTTGTGTTAAATTTTGTTTTAATTAGTTAATTTCTCTTTATACTTGTAGTAATTAATGGGTTAATTGATCAAAACAATGAAGTTCATTGATCTTCACTTGTATGTTCATGAGAATCAATGGTTTATGTCAAAATCAATAAGTTTATTGCAAGTTCATTGACCTTTGCTTACAGGTTTTAATGAACATGCATGTCAAAATCAATGAATTTTATAGTAGGTTCACTGGTAGGTTCACTGACCTTCACTGGCAGGTTCACTGACCTTCACTTGCAGGTTCACTTACCTTCATTTACAAGTTTACTGACCTTCACTTATAGGTTCACAGACCTTCACTGTATGTTCACATTCAATTTAATTTTTATTTAATAACACATGAACTTCCAATTAATAACACATGAATCTTTCCATTACAACTAATAAATTTATATGCACAAAACTAAACAAATGCAACAAAATCAATAAAAATTAAATCTAAAAAAATACAAAAAGAAAAAAAAGAAGAAGAAGCAGTTGTGTACATTGGATACCTTACTTTTAGAGAGTTTTTGACCTCAAGGATAGTGAACTCATGATTTGAGCATTTGCACCTTTCAATAGCTTGTGTGTGCTCAAACAAAAATACATGGACACTGCACACATCATCAAATATATGGCTCATCTTTTCGTTATTTATTTATAAAAAGTTTCATAATAGTGAGAAAAGAAAAAAAATGATAAGAGCAAGAAGATGTAGAGATTAACAAAAAAAATCAAAAAGTAAGGAAAGAAAAATAAAAAGAATACGCTCGATAAAAATAAAAAATAAAAAAAAAAGCACAAACTTAAATCACACTAGTGAGACACATAAAATCATGTAAATTTATGAATGATATAATTTGCGACATTAACATATTTTTTACCTTTTTTTTCCTATTCTCTTTAGTTGAGAGTATCTATATATTCTAGGTGGCATAATAAATACCTAGTACATGAGGGGATCCTTTTCAACCTTTTTATTTTATTTTATTTTTGTTTTCCTTCCAATCTTCTAGAAAGAATAAATCATAAATTTTGAGTTTTAATGTAATTAATCTCATTTATTCTATTGTTAATTTGTATAAACGGAGTTAACACAATGAAAGAAAATTGCCATTTTGCCCAAAAAAAAAAAGCAACTAAAATTATTTAGTTTTGTGACTATATATTATATTCATTTTATTTTTTATTGGTATTTAGTAATTTAATTTATATAGTAAAAATTAAAGTTATTAACATTTTTATGAAAAAAATAAAATAAAAATAAATGTTTAAGAAGTTTATTAAATTTAAATAAAATTTTTTACTGTTTATATTTACTCTTTGTTACTCTAAAAATTGGATGAAAGGATATATGTCTGAGCATAGTAGCCTGGGAAGCTTTTCTAGTAATTACTTTTGGTTTATATTTGATAAATTTATTTGAGAAAGTATATATATATCCAATGAAATTATTGTCATATATACATGCCAAGAATTGAAATTTCTTGAATATTGTTTTTAGCAACGTAATACGGTGCATTGAAATTGCACATATAATAACACAAAAATCCTCCCACGCAAAAACGAAAATAATTTTGCATATGTACACCCTCCCAATAGAAAAATGATATAGCTTTTCATTAAACAAAATATTATTTGATAAATTAAATATAAATGTTTTTTTAATAAAAATGGAGAAAATGATAAATTGGACAAGGAATACAAAATGAACAATGACAAATTGGGGTGGGGGCACAAATATTAATCAAACCGATTCAATTAAATTGATCTAAATCAACTCAAATTGAAAATTGTGATTTTGAGTAGTTAATAGTTAGTTATGGTTTTAATTTTTTTTTTAAATCGAATTTTTAGTTTGATTATGGTTTTAAAAAATAAAAATCGAATAAAACCAAATCAATTCATATAATAATAGTAATAGATAAAATCTATATTGAGACCCCTAAACTTATCAACTTTTTAGCTTTAGACCCCTAAAGTTTTATCTTGTATATTTAGACCCTTAAAGTGTTATAAGTATTAAATCATTCTAACAATTTTTTAACAAAAATTATTTTCTCTTGGTCCCTGAAGTTTTATATTTCTAACATTCATATTATTTTTTACCTTCTAATATTTATATCACTTTTAAAAATTGATAAAAGAGTTTAAAACTTCAAATATGTGAAGTTTAAAAGGCTTAATATACAAAATTAAACTTCAAGAGCTAATGCTAAAAAGTTGATAAATTTAAGGGTTTTAATATGAGTTTTGTCATTAATAATTCTGTATATATTTTTCATATTTCAATTAGGAAGAGGTTGTTTTGGAAAAATGAACCCTATGCAAAGGCTATGATTGAGCAAGGATCCATCCTATTGATTAGCAATTCGATTTTTAAATTTTTTATTAACATATTGTACTAAAATTTGATATTTTTGACAATATTTTGGATTGTTATTTTGAAATTTAAGGATTTTGTCCAAAAAAAGTAGATATTATTATTATTATTATTTTGTTGTATTTTTAGTAGATTTCATGAGATATATTATTAATAATTTTAATCTTTATTTTATTCATTTATTATTTTTATTAAACCAACCAAACCAATTTTCAAACCAATTTCAAATATTATTGGTTAAGATAAATATTTATGGTATTTGGTTTGGTTAAAAATTCTTATATTTAAAAAACTAACTTTATTAGTTTGGTTAGAAATTTAAATTTTGAACCAACTACATTGAACCATAAACACCCCTAATTAGAGGTACGTAAGGGCCCTCATTGCCTTCTCCCTAACTCATTCCTAAAAATTTATGTTATGATACATTAATAAACAATGTTTTTTTTTTTAATATGCTAATGCCTAAGCCTCTAAAATCCTTATATTGTATGATGGAAAGTAGAATTTAGGGATAATGAAATTAATTATTCTATTATTTTTTGACTTTTTGTAAATAAATTTTTAATTTTAACAATTAAATTTCTTAATATATTAACTTCAACATTTACATGCAGGTGTTGCATAAAAATCCTATCTTCAGATGCGAAAAGAAGATAGGGTGATAATTTGTTTTCAAAACTCTTGAATTTAAGACCCTGTAATCAATGAACAACGGGCAAGATGAGAGGTAGGGAGAGTCTCCACGAGCACTCCGATGCCTAAATCAGAGAACAGAAAGAGAGTTTGTATGAAGAGTAAGAAACAATTAGAATATAAGAGAATGAGATGATCTACAATGAGAGGTATAAGGTCCTATTTATAGTGATATTTGAACCTGAAAGGAGTAAGATTTCTCATGGGATAAGAATCCTAATCCTAATAGGAAAGTATTCGCTCTTTACTTAGAAATCCTCTTTGAGGTAGAGTCATTTCTATGAACGGATTCTGCTACCTTATTTGTCCGGATAACCCTATTTAGAAAACAAAAACCCTTTAATTAAACATGAATATATATAAGTGGTATCATAGAGTATTTGCATTTTGACAAAAACTTTTAAAATTTTGTCAAAATTAAAATATTAGGATTAATAAAAAAATTTTAAAATTTCATAAAAATTGATTTTTAAAAGAAGTTTTTAAGATCTAATTGTGAAAATTTAGAAATTATAGGTTTTATTTAGACAAATTAGTTTAATAAAAACTATGAATCTATATATATTAAAAGGAGAAGCACAATGTCTTCTTACACCATGTTATAACACTTGGCAATAAATTATCTTTTCCCTCTTTTCCACATACAATTTAATGAAAATGTGCCTATTCATAAAAATTTTTCTTTTATTATCTTTAAAACCAATTTCTTTTTATTTCCTCCATCTTTTCCACAGGCAATTTAATGAAAATATGCCTATTTATAAAACTATTTCTTTTATTATCTTTTAAAACCAATTTCTTCTTATTTCTCTTCATTTTTTCCACAAACAACTTAATATTCATAAAAATCTTTTTTTTTTTTATCTTTTAAAACCATTTATTTTGTCCAAAAATTTTTACACTCATATTCTCTGCAAGTTTTTTTGTTCTTTTGTTTTAGCAAATTCATGTAAGTTTCTTACTCTAATAATTCAAATATTTCTCTAACACATTTATATGCTTAGCAATTCTTAATTTAAAAACTAATATAATAAATTGCAATGATATATTTGTCAAGTGATATATTTATATCTATGCATTTAATTTGCAAGTAATAACTTACAATTATTTTTAAACTATATGCGTTACAATTATTTTTAAGAAATTCGCACATAGCTATGCGTGAGTTATCGACCAGTTTCAGATAATAGTGGGAGCATGTACATTGAGGGCACGTGTTGGAAACTTCCTTCTATGATCTTTTCTTAAAAGATATATATATAACTGAAATATGAGCTAGTTCTGATATTCTCAAAAAGAAACAAAATCTAGTTCCGTTTTACAGATTAAAAAAAATAAAATGTAAAAAGAATAGGTGCTTGAAGAATATATATTAATTATATTAGAAATTACAAGTGGAGCATTCTTAAAATAAATCCGTAAAGTTCACTTCATGTACAAGTAAAAAGGGAAGGAAAAGAAAAGAGTTGAACTTGTAATTTGTAAAAAGAGAGAAGTGGAGAATATATCATTTCCCATTGGACAAGAAGGAGCCTACCCTCTCTCTCTCTCCATATACATATATAATGGTTAGAATATTTGAGCTTTTAGGCTCATTGTGTTTCCAAAAAGTTTTGTTTTAGCAAACTATTTTACTAAAAAAAATAATTTTTACATAATTTCTTGAGCTTGAGTTATACTGCATATAATTGTGTTAAACAGTTGTTGAAAAATTTGTGATGCCTGCCTTGAAAATTCTAACGAATTGAACTATATTAATTAAAGTCAAATGGATATTAAAATATATATATATAAATTTTTGAATTTAATAAAAATAAAATGTTACATACTTAAGGAAATTTTACATATTTAAATATATTTTCTATATTTACTTTGTTTCAAAAAAAAGTAATATACTTTATTTAAGGAAATTTATTTAAATTAATGAAAATGTGAAAAATATTATTTTTTTTTAAATAATATCATTTTCTATAAATATAAATATAAATTTTTTTATTATAATTTGATATATTCTACATTAAATTCTTGCATTATAGAAAATAAACAAGTTTTTATTAAATTAATTTTTATGGTTTTATAATTATATAAATCAAATTTATTTAAATAAATTTTACATAAAATTATTTTACATGAATGAAAAATAGTGATAGTTTATGAAAATATATTAAGTTATAATAAAAAAAAATTCTTACACTTAGGAAGTATAATGTTATTTCAAAAATAATAAAACATTTTTTATGAATAAAATAACTTTTCTAAATTAAGATTTTTTTTTTCTTTACAAAAATACCAATCTAAAAAAATACTTTCAATTGATAAAGTAGCAATAACACTAATGAAAAATTCAATAATCATAACAATTAATTCCAAAAAAATATTTTAATTTTTTACAAATTAATAATTTAACAAAAAATATATCAAGTTATAACGAAAAAATACTAGTTCGTATATTTATAAAAACTAATATTATTTCACAAAAAGTAAAGAAAAGTTTTTACATTTTTCATAAATTTTGAAAAAATTTTGGAAACAAAATAAGTTTTTTTTTTTAAAAAAAAAAAACAATAGAAGACACCTTAATCTATTTAGATTTTTATTTTGTAAGTACATTTTATGGATATTTTTATTTTTTATAAAATAAACTGTATTTTATCATTTAATGGTATCAATAACCACCATTAAATAATAAAATATATTTTTATCCTATGGTGATAAAAATAAAATAAAACTAAAGTAACTAAAAAATCAAACAACCATAGAGTTTTCCTATTTTATAAAATAGAATTACACAAAAATTAATAAATTTGAAAATTTTTGTTGATGCCTGTTACCGGTTCAATAGTGGTTAAATGATGATCACAACTGCCAGAATTGATTTCTAATTATTTTTTTTATTAATCATTGGTTTTTTTTATAATTTTTAAATTTTTTTACAAGTTTAAATAGTCACAGAAAATTAATTTTATTTTAAAAAAACAGAATTATTTTCTTTAGAAATCAATTTTTCATTGACTACAAAAATATTTTTCTGTTGCCAAGTTTTTATTTTTCGAAAACAAACGCAATCTTATTAATTAGAACTTTACATATCTATTCTATTACAAAAAATATATATAGTCTGAAGTATTTCATAACAAAAGAATTTTTTTTTTTCATTTTATACCCTTTAACCGGTAATCAAAAGAATTTGATTGTACACTAGCTAACTAATAATTATTATATAATTTAAAATTTTAATTCATTTATCATTATATTTTGTTGTTTTTTTTAATTTAAAACATAAGTATATACAAAGTTACTATTTGAATTATATTTGTAACAAAATTGATATATAGTATGTAATTATTTAAAAACAAATATTTCTTTTAATTACCTTTTGATCTTTGGAGAAAAAAGGGGGAAGCATCAAATCATATATATATATATTTTTTTTTTCTTTTGCACCGACTGAAGAAATAAAGGAAATGGCTTTATTAGATAGCTTGTCCCACTTGAATTCTCTCTGTATATCTTTTGATGGGTGCAGCTTTCAACAATAATACAAAAATAAATGCAATAAGGGTTAGCATCATTGGTTGCGTTTAAAAGTAGTGAAATGGGAGACCCATGGCCATGTCACCCCCACTATATATATATATATATATATATATATATATAAATGCATAAACATTAATGGTCCTACATTCGGGACACTTGTAGTGGGTTGTGGAGATGTTAACATGCCCCTACAAATTGACTTGGTGGTTGGGAGCAAGGAGAGCACATTACAGTTGAAAGATTGCCTCCTCTATTGTGGCACAAAGTTAGGGCAACATGGACCCATTTTTTATATAGATGATGCAAAAAAATTAAAATATATATATATATATTCTATTTATTAAAAAATCTAATAGACCGACACATGTAAATTATATAATAAAATATTACTATCATTGGTTAATTTTTATATATCGGTATATGTAGATATATTTAATTTATATATATATGATAATTTATATTGGTAAATATAGATAAAAAAGACTTAACTTAAATATATATATTTTTTATTGTTCAAACCAAGGATGAATTTTAAATATTTTAAAGAACCAATGAAATTAATTTTTATTGATTTCTAATGTGAATATTTCCATTATGAGAATTTTATGCATAATATCATATCTATTGCACTGTTAATACTATAATTTTGGATCATATTTTATTTTAATATTAAAATTTTAATTTTTTTCTTTTTCATCCGAAAAATTATATTTTTATTTCAAATTAAAATATCTCGAACATACATGGTAGTAGTAATAAATATATTTTTAGTATATTTACTTTATAAGTATCACATCAAACAGTTTAATAATCTTATTGACCCGATAAAATAAAATTTTCTTGTGAGCCCTATAAAATAAAATCTTAACAAAATTTATTTTATAGAGTTCATAAGATGATTAGATCTCTTAATGAGATGTTTACATGATGAATATATTAAAAATATACTTATTTCGACTATCATGTATGCTAAATTTGATAAGATATATTCAAAATATTTTAAATTGAAACAAAAATAAAATTTTTAATACTGAAAAGAAAATAAAAATTTAATATCAAAATCAAATATGATCTAAAGTTATAGTATTAACGGTGAACTTAATTCATGTCAACATCATAAAAGTTTTTGAAATTTAGTAATTGCATTAACATATATTAATTAAAAATAATACATTATTATTATTATTTTGTTGTATAGTTCAAAAATCAATAGTTATTTGTTTATAATGAGAAAAAAGAAAAGTAATTAAAGTTTGATTGGTACAAATGGTTCTTCCTGCTCCAAGAACATGCTTGTGACTGTGTAAACACGTCCGCATCACATGCAATCATGAATATATATATATATATATATCTGCGTGTGAAAAGTCAAAAAAAAAAAAAAAAAATTCTTTCAATTATTTGTTAAACTGAAAATCAAGTCCTTCGCTTTTTTATTTTTTATTTTTTTTCCATTATCATAATTGTTCGAAGTGGATTGTTTTGGACAAGCACAGAGATCCTATAAAATTATATTACTTTTCAATATTTTAATTACGTACATCAAAACAAAATTAATAATTTATTAGAATTTATTAGAAATTAACTGAAATAAATTATTTTTTAAGTATTGGTGATGGTATTTGAATTTTAACATTTAGTTATAGAGTAGTTGAAACTTGAAATGAATTAAATAATTATTATTGAATTTAATTATTTTCTATGAACTCTTACCATATGTATATAAAATTAAAAATCATTAAATTAATTTTTATTAATTATAATTATTGATATTTGTTATATGTATAAATATATAAAAATTATTTTAATATTTGACCAAAAATTAATCTAATGATCATTTATATCATTTTTATAATTAAACAATAATTAATTTAATAATTTTTAATTTTATTTATTTAGATATATATATCCTGAATAAAAGCTATATATATGTTTAGCCTTCAAAATTTCACTCTACAGTGATGATTTATAAAACTAATTTTTAAAATATACTAACGCCTAATAACTAACTGTTTCTTTCTCCATTCCGATAACGTCAAGAATTGACTCCCCCAATAATATTTTGGTTCTAATTAAATTCATCCCTAGAATAAACGGAAAATGAAGTATTCACTTCAATAATTGTAGAATTATTGAAGCTGACAATGTACTTATAAAAGATGCAGTTCAGTATTTTGCAAAAGAAATAAAGAAATAAATATTTTATACAAATAACTTGCACACATGTGGGGTGGGCTCCTTTAATTCTTTGCAGTCTAAGGCATGGTTTGTGTATAGTCAAATCAATTTATTTATAATTCTCCTTAATCAGCTCAAGAAAAAGCAAGAAAATGGTCAGCGGATGCAACAAATTATGGAAGTATTGATGAAATTTCCCCATGGAATTTGACTAAATTCACCCCCATGAATCATGATCATCAATCCAACTCCCAACGATGTTCATACTCACAAAACATTGAAAACATCCAAATGAGTTTAATTAATTATTTTTTAAAACTTTTTATGATAATTTCAATCATTACTGCCCTATATGATACTCAAATATTTTCTTTTTGGGTGACCCTTTTGTGAAAGTATGAAAACAATGCAAGAAAAAAGTGTTTTGTTTATTTTTTTGGAAATAATAAAAAGTGATTTATTTCGACTTTTAAAATTCAGCAAAAAGATTATAATTTGGTTAATTAGTTGCAATTTTAACATAATATGCAATTTGATAAAAATTCATAAGAAATGGGCACAAGAGATGACTGTTATTTAAAATAACCATATGAATATTTTTTTATCAATTTTGATTAAAATATAAATTGTGTTAAAATTATAAATAATTTGCTAAATCAAAATTTTTTTGATAATAAATTTTAAATATTAGAATAAATTTGCAATAATTTCAGATATTATAACATTTGTCACCAATTAGACCAAGTTAAAGGTAGTAGGTTGAACAGTTTTTTTTTCACAATGTTTAAGTCATATTTGGTGTACTTTGAATGGAATTCTATTTTAGAAGGATAGCAAAAGTTTTTTCATTTTCATTTCCATATCAAAATCTATTTATGTGCCTCAAAATATTAAAAGTTAAAAAAGAATCTTAGGGTTCAAATTCCACATCTACTAATATTATAAAATTATCATTTTTATATTAAAAATGTTTTAAAAAAAATGCTATCCATCATTATGTAGCTTAACACTGTTATTTATTTTTATTCATATTTTGAATGAATAAATAAATAAATAACTTTTATACTTTTCTAACTCATAATATATATATTATAGATATTGATAGATATAGATTAATCAATAATTGTAATTAAATAAAAATTAATATAATAATTTTTAATTTTATTTATATAAATACCTATGTGTGTATTGTATGTGGCACATTATTCTTGATGATTTTTTTTTTTAAAGACAAAAGATAGGCATCCTTCCTTAGATATTTTCCGATTTTTCACTTGTAAAAAATAAAAATTTTATTTTTCTTCACTACAAATTTTATCATTCTTTTTTTCCCAGTAATCTCTAGATAAACTGATTTAATCATTGCAAGTAATAACTATATAGAAGATATAATCACTCATTAACTTGTACTTATATGTAGAGATCATTTTCTTAATCATTTTGACATGGAAAGATAAAATAAATGTCAATTAGAAAAATACAAAATGTAGTTTTCCATATCACTTCAATTTTACTTCAATGATTTTTATTCACTGAAGAAAATGATAAAAAGTATTTTCATCATTTCCACACAACAACTTGAATAAATAGAACACCATAATGAAAGGGACAACTCTTTTTTTTTTTTTTTTAAATAATAATTATATGTAATCTTTATAAAGTAATTATTGGATGGGAATACTTATGTATATTGTGTTATATTAACATCAAATCTGATCTTATTCATAAAATTCTCAATCAAAATTCCCCAAACAACAAGTTAGGACTAAGGTTGTTTTCTTTTTTGTCACAAAAGGTATAGGATCCTTATCAGCATATGTTTTATGGTCAAACCTCAATCATGCACTTGCTTTATTACTTAACAATAATTGAATTTTTCAATAGAGATTGATAAATAAATTGATGCTTTATACTATATGCCATTCCCAAGTAGAGGGGATACTTAATTGACCTTTTATTTTCTCTTTTTTTTTTTAAAGAAAAATTTGAAGCACATTCAAAGGGAATATTGGACATTATTTTGTTCACTTTA
This sequence comes from Mallotus nudiflorus, assembly GCA_947683625.1. Lineage (NCBI taxonomy): Eukaryota > Viridiplantae > Streptophyta > Magnoliopsida > Malpighiales > Euphorbiaceae > Mallotus > Mallotus nudiflorus. Next base: position 2,187,525 of record CANTUR010000418.1, read on the forward strand.
AAATATGGATTAAAAATTAAAATATGCTTTGATGATTTCAATATTCCTATAAATCATGTAATTTTTGCATATTCCTTATTCAATTTGTCCCATAATGGGCATGCATAAATTAAACACACAGAGAAGGGGAAAAAATGTCTAGGTAAGTTTCAAAATTCTGCAGCTCATTTCACACACTATTTTCATACCTTTTTAGGAAAAAGGAGGGAAAAAAAAAAGATAACTAATGGAGATAAAATAATATGATATTTACTTTTTTTTTTTTATCACAATAATATTCTCCTATAGCCTAAAGAGTTTGCTAACCATTTGTTCTTCTAACAAGTCACTATATCATGATGTGGGAAGATCATAATATACTAAAAATTCTATGATTAATTATTCTAAAGTCTAATTAATGATATTCATATCTAATTAAAGATCTTGTAGGAATAGTCCAGAAACTAAAAGTGGGATTTCATTATCATAACCAAAAAAAAAAAAAACTCCAATTTGTCATCTTGGTACCCATGGTATAAATTAATCAAAATTGGGCTATTTTACTTATTTTCTACAATTAATTTTCCAATCAATCTCTCTCTTTTTTAGAAAATAAGAAAAATGAAAATTACAATATAAAGAGATAAAAGACTTTTTTATTTTAAACAAAACAAATAAAAGAATTATTAATTATTGACACGTTTTGCCAGTTATAGCTGATAGCTGATAATTATAAATCATTTAGTAAAATTTCATTAGTTGTCACATTTAATATATATTAAATGAGTATTAAAAATATAATTTATTTTAAAAATGTTATTTATATAAATTATTTTAAAATAATATATAGTAATAAATGTAATTTATTATTTTAATTTATATATTATTAAAAATAGTAATAAGGAATTATTTGAAAATTAGTTATAAAATATAAATTTTAATAATACAAAATTTTTTAAAAAATATAAATATAAATATTATAATTATTTAATTAGTAATTCTAATTAACATGTTTTATTTTTTTTATCTATTATAAAAATATTTGTATAAAATTTAAAATTTTATTTTGTTATTAGTTACTTTTGATGATAATAACACAGTGTAAAATAAAAACAGATCCAAATCGTCCATCAACTGTAGAAAAATTTAAAATAAACAACTATTTACGATTGATTTTTTAATTTCAAAAAATTCTAAAATTTAACTATTTGATAAAAAAAAAAGCTATTAATTAGTGTCATTTATAAGCTAAATTAAACACTCTCATGATCTACTCTATTATTGATAGCTATGAACTATTGAACATGTTATTGTTTTACATTTATCTTACTACTCTCAATGTGTTATTTTAAATTTCTAAATAAAAAAAAATGCTAAATTTAAAAATGTTTTTTTATATGTATATATAGATTTTCATACAGTCTATGATTTATTTAGTCATTGTCCATTTAACTCTAGCTAGATGAGTGTGCCTCATAGTCATAGAGGTACGTACGTAATAGCTTGTCGATACTTATGACTATTTCATACTCAAATAATGATAATAATAAAAATTCCATCTAGAAATCTGAAAAAGAAAAAAACAAAATTAACTAAGAATAATTTTGTTTCAAATGAAGCGTAACAATTTTGAATGTTGAATGTTGTTATAAGTAATTTAAATGATAAAAAAATATAAATATTTTAAAAAAAAGTTAATTTTTTGTTATTATTTTCACTTTTAACATTGAAAGTGATTGAATTATAATTCATGGAGGGTAAAAAATATTTTTTACAAAGTCAAGAAAGTTACACCATGAACAAGTCATCCCAAAGAATAGTTCTACGAAAAAGGAAAATAATATAAAAATATATATGTCATTCAGCCATCCATCTCCACAATTATTATTATTTTTTTTTGAAGTTGAAATAATTAATAAATTTGTCTAAAGAATAACCGTTCAATGTATTTTTGGTATTTACAAAGCAAAACTTACAATATTTTTTTTGAATTGAGAAGGGAAAGTAGGGATCAAACCTTAGTTATTAAGGTTTTAAAGGAATTATGTCATGAAATTACTCAATTTTTGACAAAACATATATATATATATATATATATATATATATATATATATATATATATATATATACACGCGTGAATCGAGGAAGGAACCATGGATAAAAAAGAAGAGAGAAGTCCTTCACTTTTAATACTGAATTATTATACAAATAAAAAATATTTTATTATAATAATAATAATAATAATAACAATAATAAAGTATATATTTTATATTTTATGTACTATCATGAGTCTAAGAAATTTTCTATTAAGGTGTGAAGTATGTATTAGTTTACTAATATTCTGTATAAATTAAATATAATAATAAAATAATAAATTATGTTATCTTATATTCATATAAATATTTTGTATAAATATTTTGACATTTTTTTTATTATAATCTTTTTTAGAATAGGAACATGAGGTTTAGGAATAATTACGATCATAATTTTTTTTATATGAAATTACTTTTAGAATAGAGAAAAATATTAATTACAGAAAAATTAAGGGAATATTGTATAATTATTTAAATAAAAAATTTATTAAAATTGCTATAAATTAAATTTGTAATAATAATAATAATAATAATATCAAAATTTATATTTAATATGATATATATTATTACAAGTCTAAATAATTTTTTGTTCTTAATTACAAAAAAATGTTGAAGAAACATTATTTAATTATTTAAATAAAATATTTATTGAAATTGAAACAAATTATAACTCTATTAAATTTGTAATATTAAATTATTATATAAATAACTAATACTTTTATAATTTTTGAAAATTAAATAATAAAAATAATAAAATATTTTATATATTATCACGAGTCACATGCAAAATATGTAGTTGTTACAAGAAAGGCAAAATACGACCAAAGGTAAGCTTCTTTCTATCCAGAAAATGGTTCCTTCATCTTTGTCAACAAGCTTAAGTCTGTAGATATCCATATACACTAAGCTCAATGTTCGATAGTCTTGGCCCAATGACAAGCTCAATGCTGAGCTCTAAAACTTGGATTAATTACATTATTATAGCCTCATTTTCTTTCAGACCCATTTTCTTCTTTAAGTTTTGTTTTTTTTTATATGTAGCCTCCCTGTGGTACATTTTTGAAATTTTGTGGTTGATTTCGGCATTTTCTGTTTTTTTTCCTGTAATTCTTTTCTTACCTATTTATTATTCTTGAAGTTATCTTTTTAATTTAAGTTTATTGTATGTATTTATTTGGTTTGTATATTTTAAATAATTTAGTTTTATATTTAAAATAATAATTTTTTAATTTTTAAAATTGCTATTATTTAGAATATAAAAATTAAGTTAAGTAAAATAAAAATTATCCATATTCTTCAATAATTATTTTTTTCATAATTATTTAGAATTTAGAAATTGAATTAAGTAAAGTGAAAATTATCCATAGTATTTAATAATTATTTTTTCAATAAAAATAATAAAAAAATTATGAAACATATCAAAAAAATTATTATTTTTATTATTGATACTATAAAAGTAAAAATTATATTTATTGTCTTAATTTTATTATTAATGATAAAAAACTGAAAAAATAATAAACAATAATAAACATCAACAAAAATCAACAACTGCAATTTTTTGTTGCTTTTTGTTATTTTTGTTGTTTCAGTTGTTGTTTTTAATTGTTTTTGTTGTTTCCTTTTATTTATATTTGTTGATTTTTGTTAAAAATAAAAAAATAACAATAAAAAAAATAAAAATTATGAAATATGTCAAAAAATTATTATTTTTTATCATTAATACTAATAAAAGTAAAAATTTTATTTATGGCCTTAATTTTATTATTAACAATGAAAAAATAATTTAAAAAACAATAAAAATCAATAAAAATCAATAACTGTAAAATTTTATTTATTTTTGTTGTTTCAGTTGTTGTTTTTTATTGTTTTGATTTGTTGACTTTTTTTTTCGGTGCTTTTTTCTTGTTGATATTACAAATAAATCATAAGTATTGTAAACTCGATATATTGGTGATCAATAACTATCGTAAAAAAAGTTATTTTGGTTTATTGACTTTTTTATTTTTTCGGATTTTTTGTTGATATTACAAATACATTATAAGTATTGTAAACTTGACATATTGATGATTAATTAGTATCAAATAATTTTTTAAAAAAAAGTTGTTAGACATTTTAATGAATAAATTAAAGTAGAAAATAAAATTCTTATTCTTTAAGAATATAAAATGAGAACATTTTGTTTATATATTTTTGTTACAACATTTGAAGATATTTATTACTTGGTTTAACAACAATTGAAAGATGTTTAGTTCATAATTATTCATTTTAAAAAAAAGTCTTAAGATTAAAATATATTGAGAAAAAAAAAGAAAACATTGAGAATAAAATAAAAACATTAACTTAAAAATAAAAAAAATATTGAGAAAAAAAAGTTGAGAAAAAAAAAGATGAAAATATTAGAAAAAATGTTGAGAAAAAAAGATAAAGATAGTAATACAAAAATTGAAAAAAAAAATTAGCAAAAAAATTGAGAAAAAAAAAAGAACACAGCAGAAAAAATTGTTGAGTAAAAAAATATTGAGAAAAAAATAGATGAAAAAAATATAAAGCAAAAAAATGTTTAAAAAAAAAAAAATAAAATGTTGAGAAAGAAAGTATAAAGTAAAAAGAAAAAAAACATTGGAAAAAAATTAGTAAAAAAGAATACGTTGGAAAAAGAAAAAGTAAGAAGAAAAAAAATACTGAAAAAAACAGATAATTCTAAAAATAAGAGTAGTAAAGTGAGTAATCTATAAAAAAAGTTCAAAAAATTAATTTTAAAAGTTTTTTTAATCAACAACATTTTTTAAAGTTGTTTAAATTTTTTATATATTTATGTAAAGAATTCTTAAAACTTTATAATAGACAAGGGCCTTTGTAGGTGATTAAGGCCGATCCAAATGTATAATATTTAAATTAAGAGATTTATATTAAAATGCCCTAAAAAATAATCTAAACAACTACAATATTTCAATTTTTTATTTATTATTAGCGTGCCCTATAACAAATATATATATATGCATTGCTCCCTTTGCCGCTTCTTCTTGTTTCTGTCTTCTTCTTCCTCTTCCTTCTTCTACTTAGAGAGTTATTTTTTGATTTGATCCATCAAGTTGGATCTTTGTCTAATTACTCATTCAATTTCCCCTTGTCTTTTCCGCAGATAGATTCTGTGTTGCCAAAATAAAAGCAACCTTTTTCGTTTTGTCGTTGTTGAAACTTTTAATTCCTCGTATTTGCTTTGATGTCACTGATATAAACTTTGGATCTATGTGAAACGTATATTTTGTCTTGTAATTGTATCTTTTGTGTATAAGTATAGTTAGGCGGCGTTAAATTTAGATTTTCAACATTTTGCATGATGTGAATTGGTTGAATTAGCTATTTGGGTAGCTATGGTTTGTAGGCTTTCTACATGGCGTGAATTCTTTTCTTTGGCAATGCTTATGGAATCCCTTTTATTTTTTTTTTCTTTGAAGTTGAAAGAATTGAATTCTAGCAAGAATGATCTTTCCAAACATGAGAAATGGCTAAATTGAATTGAATTCTCGCAGTTTTAGCTTTCTTTGAACGTCCAGGTGCTGCTTGCAAAATTATGCCCCACCAGCCATGTCCATGTCTGTGACTCCCTCCATTCCCTTGAAAACAACACGCAATTTTCTCAGACTCGAGGCTTTCTTGTCATTGTGGATAGACATACCATTCACATAGAGAATATCCTTTGGGACTTTTTCAAATAGCGGTAAACTCAGGTTTGATCGAGTCATCTCCTCTTTAACACTGGAGGCGCCTGCATTTACAGGTTCTTCCCCCGGTTGCTCTTTCTTGATCAGAGCAGTTTAGGAAGCGCTTCAAGCAAATCAATAAACTCTTTACACAATGACAACAATCACCATGAATTGAACAGAGACAACTGTACAAAATCAAAACTACCACATATACAAATATTGAAATTATCAGTTCAAGCACCGTAGAGTAGCTCCTTTTCAGATACAAATGAAGAGCCTGCATTTGAAGAATGATAAGATGTGATAATGTGCTGGTTCATTTACTCAGATTTAAGCTCTTTGGAAATGAAGGAAAAGATAGCAGCTGTAATTTTTTGACACTTCGCAAATATGCTTTAACTGTAGAGAATGAAGAGCTTTTGAACCATTTGTTTCGTATTTTCGAATTAGAAAGTGGGCCCGCAAAAGGAAATTACCCATAAGCTTCGTCTTCATCCCTTTTGCTTTTGAACAATTTGCTTGGTGTTTTAGAATTAGGAAGTGGGTTTGCAAAAGAAGATGCAATGGAAACTATATATATATATATATATATATATATATATATATAGATATATTATTTTTATTATTAGCCCTATGGCTGATATATTGTTATTATTATTATAAATATACAAAAAATATTCTAAGTTAAAAATATATATATATACAAAATTATTGTATCAGATACTTAAATATATTCTAAATTGGCAAAAATATATATTAAAATTTTATGGTACTCAATATAATTGAAAGTGGAGTGACAAGTAATTTTTAAAAATTTTAAAGTGATTGGAATATAAATTCAAAAAGTTTGAAATCTGGTAGTGTATATATTGATGTATTGTATAGCTTTGTTTTATTTTTTTTTAATTTTTTTTTAATTTTTAATTTTATTTTTTGATGATGTGTAGGTGATTGGGTTACATGTTTATTGTTTTTGGTTATTTTGCCCTTAGTTTTTTGTTCTTATCACTTAATGTATACACATACTAAACTTCCTCGCGTAACTAATTTATTATTGTTGTTTATTTAATTTAACTTGATCAATTCATGTGTGGATTTGACCAATCACTTCTTATATATTAGGTAATAAATACATAATTTTGTAGGACAAAAATCAAAACTCTCATATACATTCTTCAAAAAAAAAAAGCAAAAAAATGAATTGAAAACCAAGAAAAAACCAAAAGGATACAAGAAAATGAATAAAAAACTAAAATAAACCAAAAGGATACAAAAATGAATTGAAAATCAAAAATAAAACCAAAAACAAATTAAAAAAATCAAAATAATAATTCTCCTTCAACTATGGAATATTTGGATATAAAATAAAGATTGTATAAATATAACAAACATACAAAAAAGAAACTTTATGTAATTACATTGCCATTAATAAAACAAAAAAAAGTATCAGAAATCAAAAAAACCAAAAAGATACCAAATTAGAAAAAAAGTATCAAAAATAAAAAACTAAAATGATACCAAATTATAAACACAACATAAAATAACAACATCCTCTTATGACTTAACAACACTAAAAAACTTAAAAACATATTCATTTGTTTTAATGTTTCTATTACAATAATTACAACTTGATTAACTTCAAAAAAAATGTTTAGCTTTAAGTTATAGTGTATTTTTGTATACTTTTGATTTATTTTTAGTTTCCTATACAATAATAAAAAGAGACTTTAAGATATAGGCAAGTCTGTGCTCCCTTTTTTGTAGAGGAGGATTGGCAAAATCATTTTCTGCATCCTGCGAATACAAAATTAAATTAGAAACAAAAAGCAACAAAAAATAAATTACAAAAAACTAATAACAATAGATACCACGTCAACATCTTTCACATTCTATCCACCAAGACCACCAAAATCAGTAGGAATAGAAACATAATTAATATTTTCAACACTCTATTCAATAAAAAAATTACAAATAAATAAAACATATAGAAAAACAAAAAAGTATTTCATAGAGCAATGCATGCTAGCCTCTTTAAACAAAACCCCAATAAAATTTAATTTATAATTCTACTAGATTTCTAACTATTTTATTTATAGGATTATATAATTTTGTATTCATCTTGGTTTATTGAAATTAAAAAAATTAACATTTATAAAATAATGGTAAATTTGTTAAAAAAGAAAGAGAAAATAAAAAATAGAGGGAAAAATAAAAATAAAAAAGAGATTGTATTTTAACATAAAATGTCAAAAAAATTATGAAATAAAATCTCAAAAAATATATATTAGCTAACACTTCACTAATATAAAAAGATGACAGAAATAAGGAAAAAAATGAGAAAATAAAATTTATGAAACAAGATGAAAATGAAAAAAAGAGAAATTAAAAATAGAAAAGAAAGGAAGAAGGAAAGAATAAAAATAAAAATAATAATAAGGAAAAAAGAGAAAAAATAAAAAATAAAATAAAAATAAAAATAATGAAGGAGGAAAGAATAAATATGAAAAAAGGAAAAAAGGAAAAAGAAAAAACAATTTTTTTAAAAACGAGAAAATGAATAAAGAAGGAAAAATAAAGAGAATAAAAGTAAAAATTAAAAAAAAGTAAAAAGAAAAATGATATATATCTATAAATAAAATAGGCATTAGCATAAATAAAAAGAGTAAAATAAGTAAAAAATGAAAACATGGGGTGTTTTGGTTAATAAAATAAAAAAGTACCTAATTTTTTATTTTTTTAGTTTTATATTTTTTCAGCTGTGCTATTCTTTTAATTTTTTCTTTCTCTCTATTCTCTCAAATCTACAATTAGTCTCAATAACTATTGATTAATTAAATTGTTTTGTATGTCAAGTGGTAACTCATTTTCAAAAGTATCAAGAAACATAGAATTCAATTTATATTGTTATCGATTTAAAAAGAAAGGATTGCTACCAATTGTGTAGTCCATTAAAATTTAGACATATAATCTCCTTATTAACAAAAAAAAAAAATTCTTTTGCATGTCCGAGTAAACACATAAACTTTCTATTTAAATTTTCTTTTTACATTTTATAAATTTCAACTTTTCCATTTTTTATATATATTTTTTTATTTTTAGTGTATTGGGCAGATGTTAATTTTCATTACTAATTGGTTAATAATATTTAGGTTATTCTTGAGTTCTTTTCTTATTCTTCTTGTTCTAATTATATTTCGTTTGGGTTCTTTTTTTCTTCTTATGTTTCTGATTTTATTTATATTGATTTTTTACTCTAATCTTGTTTTAATTTGTTTGACTTGAAAAAATTTAAAGTGGTGTTTGCTATTTTATTTGGTTGTTTTGGTTGTTGTAATTTTATTTCCACTGGATTGACTTGAAAAAATTTAAAAGTTTGTTTGTTATGTTATTTGGTTGTTTCGATTGTTATGTTTCTTGAGAAAATTTAATTTTTTTTTATTTGTTTATTTCAGTGGTTGTATGTCACGATCCAAATTGGGAGTCATGACCGGCACTAAGGAACGAGAATTTTTTTGAATTCGGAACCCATAGCAAGCCTTAGAAAATAAAAACATGTAATAAATAAATAAAATACACAAGAATTAAAATCTTAAATCGATATAAAATAAATACTTAATGACATATCGTAAAATAAAAATATTTCCATAAAATATTCAGAGAGAGGTCTTTGATATTAAAACCATTCTATAGATATAAACAATAACTACTACTACAATTTTCTAGAGTACAATAGAAATCAGGTAAGTAATTTACATAGACTAGCCGTGTAATAACCCGAGTTTTTAGATTACTTTATTTTAATACGAGTTATGCAGTGTTAAAATTTTTTAAAACTATAATTGATTATTATATTATTTTGTGATTAATATTCATTATTTCATGTTTAATCAAAATTTTCTACGTAAATACTTACTTTAAAACTTATTATTTTTAGAGATTTACTTACGTAAATTTATTACTTTAAAAATTATTTCAATGATCTTATTAGAATACTATGGTTATTTTTAATAATGATATTGTTTATTGTATATTTATTCTTATTATTATCATTATTATTATTGTTATTATTTTTATTATAATGCATTATTGCATGACTATAATATGTGTTATGTATTATACTAATTAGGGTTTATTATTATTATTTTAATTTAGGTGTGTGAATATATATATATATATATATATATGTGTGTGTGTGTGTGTGTGTGTGTGTGTGTTATATAAACATGTGGTCTACATTTAAGTTATTTATTATATTATTATTATGAATAGAGTTTTATTGAATTATTTAATAAAGTATTATATATATATATATATATATATATACACACACATTCATTCATAAACACAAACATATATGTGTATATATATTCATACAAACACAAAAAATAATAAAAACGTGAAGGAACACTGCCTCACCTTCCCTTCCCCGCACTGTCCCGATCTAAGCTCGTCGGTGTGCCTCCCTCTCTTTCGGCTGGCCACCGCCTTCTTCTCCAACTTTCCTACCGTCGCCTGCACGTCGAAGTGTCGCTGGAGTTGCAGAAAATGGCAGTAGCAGCAGATTGAACTCTCCGGCGTTCCAAGCTTTTCCGACCACCATTTTTCGCGATTCCAGTGTTCTTGAGCTCCTCAAACTCTAGTGAACTCGATCCTAGCTTCAGTTTGAGCTCTAATCCCTCCATTTTTTATGTTTCTTGAATTTTTAGTTTTGGTCATTAGGGTTTCACAATTTTTTTTAGGTTGATTTAGTTTGATTCAGTCAATTTTCCATAACAAATGTTGTTCATGGAAGCTCAATCTACATCTACATATTTTTTTTTTGATTTTTGGTGAATATTTTATTATTATTTAATTAATTTTTGTAAATTAATTTATTAATTTTAAAATTGGTTGATTTGGTGTTATTATGAATTGATATTAATTTTAGAAATTAATGTATAATTTATGTGATTTTTGTGTAATTTTTATAATTATTTTTAGTTTATGTGATTTTTGGCAATTTAGGTTAAATATGTATTTTGTTAAAAATAATTGATTAATTAAGTATAATTGTTGATTTTAATGCATAATATGTTGAGAAAATGATTTTTGTGTAATTATATAATTTTTATTGAATTTTTGTATGTTTTTAGTATTTTATGTGTATTTTTATATATTAGGGGTATTTTGGTAATTTGGTGATAGTTTTAGTTTAATATTAAATTTAATTATCTTTAATAATTATTTGAAGTATAAAAATGATTTTTACAAATTATTTACTATTTTTAACTAATTAAAACTATTTTTCAAAAATTATTTTCAAATTATATATAATATACTATTTTTATAAATAAATGGATTTTTAGTAATTTTAATATATTTTTGGACTAATTAAGTAATTTGGTTTTGTAAAATAAATTTTTATTAAGTTATATTGAATTACTGAGAAATTTTGAATTTTAATAATATTATATTAATATTAGGGTTTTTAAGTAAATATCGGTGAAATAGTTATTTTTAATGTTTAAATATTTAAATTTGCTATATTTTGGTATAAAAAGGTATTTTCAGTATTTATGGAATTTTAATATATTTTGTGCTTATTCTTGTGAATTGTAAACCTCGGTTGGTGGAATTTGCAGTTTGAGGTCCGACCGAGGGGTTTTGAGAATTCTATTTTGAAGTGTATTTTTCTTGCAGGACCGGTTCTACTTTTTAAGTAGCGAGATGTCCATTATATAAGGGAGGTTCTGTCGAATTTTCAGTAGAATTCTCGTAAAACGTGACATCGGATCTAATTCCTATTGCCTGTGTTAATAATTCTAGATCGAGTATCTAGAAGCTTAAGTTAGATATATTCTAATGTCGTGACCATTTTTATTGTTTAGCTGCATCGAGACCGAGGCCTAGTGGACCAGGTCCGTCGGATCCGTCTTGAGGAACGCATACCTATGAGTTATTATACTGTATATATATGCATCGCATATAGGATGCATCACTTAGGGTTTTTCATTTTCATTATATGTTTTTAAAAGTGATTTAAATTATAATATTTTTGGTATATCTAGGGTTTATATTTTTTTTATATATATATATATCAATGTTAAATAATTAGGTTTATGTTTAGCACATTTTAATATATATACATGTTTTAAATGTATATTTATTCATAATTATTTTATTGAATGTTTAGTATACTTTAGGTATATTTTCAGTATAATTTTTGGTATATTTCTGATATATTTCCAAATAAATGCATTTCTTATTATTGATTTAAACCTAGCATATTAGTGGTATACTTAGGGTTTATTTGTGATATATGCATGCTAGAAAATTAGGTTATTTTTGGTATATTTGTGAATATATGTCAAACCTAAAATGCATGTTTAGTACATATACATATTTAAATGAATATTTATGCATAATTGTTTTATTAAATGATTTGTGTACTTAGGGTATATCTTTAGAATATTTAGGTATATTTTTAAGCAAATGCATGTTATATTATTAAAATGCACTTAATTTTTTTAATTATATTAATGATTTATTATAATGAAGGATATCAATAAAACGTGCTACCTAGTAGGCAGCACTAAGACCGAGTACGTATCGGTGCGATAGATCAAGGTTGAGTGAGAATCAATTGTGGTGATTATAATTGATTTAATTGATTTTATTAAGATCAATGGTGTGATTGATAGTGTGATTGCGGGACCAATCACACTGACAGTCAGGCTGCTGGAGCTCGATTGACTTAGTATCTTGGGGCCAGTCTACTGTAATATCCCGAGTTTTTAAATAATTTTAAATTGCATCGGGATATACAGTGTTAATAATTGTTATATATATTTATGATTATTTAATTAGTTTGTTATTTATTAAAGTCATTTTAATTATTTTTAAGTCCTTTACGTAAAATTTTTTCGAAAATTTTATTTTTGGGGAAATTAAGACGTAAATAAATAAATATTAATTATTTTAAGTGGTTTTGTGAAGTTGCATGAGTTCATGCATAATTTTTAAAGTGTCGAGTAAAACACATACGTATACATGCATTTAAATTAAAAATTAGGGTTTATTTTAATTAAATTAAATTATATTATATAGTTTTAATATTAAATAAGTGTGTATATATGTATATGTGTGTATATATATTAATAAAATATATGTGTGGTGCCTATTTATTGCGCATATTATATTATATATTAAAAAAAATATAAAGATAGATATATATATATATATATATATATATATATATATATATACATATAATATATATACCAAAATAAAAGTTTGTAAAAATTACAACTTTGCCATTGTCTTCTTCTTCTCCTTCCCGATTGTTCCCTTCACCATTTTCGGCGCTAGTCACGCCATTTTCTTCCTGTCACTGTGCTTTCCGGCATGCCACCTTCCCTTCCAGCTTGCTCCGCCGCCCTAAGCTTCCATTTCTAACGAGTTGTGGTCGGATTTTCTTCAAGTGGCTGAAAGTGAATGCTAGCTCCGATCAACCCGATTCCGGTCACCATTTGGAGTGCCACCAGTCTCTATCTCTTCCTTGAGCTCCGGTGAGTGCATTTTCAAGCTTTGTTTCACTTAATTTGGTCTAGATTTCTCTAGGTTTCGAATGTTCATTTTCGGCCAACTAGGGTTCTTGAATTTTTTTTGAGCTTAGAGTTTGACGATTCATGAAAAATTTCTTCACAAAGATTGATACTTGTAGCTCAATATACCTCTATAAATTTTTTTGGAATTTTTGGGAATTATTTTGATTTTTGTGAATTTTTGATTATTTTATTAATATTTTCTAATTTTCATAAATTAATTAAATAAATTATGAAATTGTGATTTATGGTGTTTATAGGTGTTAAAATGCATTTTATAAATTTATTTGTAATTTTTTTTATTTTTATATAATTATTGTGAATTTATTTATTTTATGTGATTTTTAGAAAATTAGGTTAATTATGTGTTTTATTGAAATTAATTGGTTAATTGAGTATAATTTTTGATATTATTGAATTATATATTGAGAAATTAATTTTTATTAATTATATTATTTTTAGTGAATTTTTGTATAATTATAATGAATTTATATATAGTAGGGGTATTTTGGTAATTTGGCACTAAATTGGCTAAAAATATAATTAAATTGATTTTAATAGTTATTTGAGGTATAAAAATGATTTCAATAAATTATTTAGTATTTTTAACTAATTAAAATTATTTTTCGTAAATTATTTTCAAAATATATATAATATACTATTTTTTCTAAATAAATGAGTTTTTATCGATTTTTTTAATATGTTTTAGGGTTAATTAAGTAATTTGGATTTATAAAATGTATTTTGGTCAATATTTATGAATTTATTGGGAATTATCGATTTTTAATAATATTTTATTAAAATTAGGGTTTTTATGTAATTATCGTTAAAATAATTATTTTCAGTGCTTTAAATAACTAAATTTCTATATTTTGAGTATTAAAGGGTGTTTCTGGTATTTTCATGTGTTTTGTAATTATATCTTATGAATTGTGAACCTCGGTCGGTAGAATTGTAGTTTGGGAGTTCGACTGAGGGGTTGTGGCTATATATTTTTGAAGTGTGTTTCTTTGCAGAACCGGCTCTACTCTTTAAGTAGAGAGATGTCCATTTTACAGTTGAGATTTTGCCAAATTTTTGATATAAATCTCGTAAAATGTGATAGCCGGTCAAATTCCTATTCTGATTTTGTGTCCGCTATTCTTAGATCGACTCTTTAGGAATTTCGATAGATTTATTCTAATTCCGTATTATCGTTTGTTTGTTTAATTATGCCGAGATCGAGGCCTAGTGGACCAGGCCCGACGGACTCGTCTCGAGGAGTGCAATAACTGTGAGTTGTTATCTTATATGTACGTGTTCTAGGATGCATGTTTTTAGAAATGTATGATTTATTTTAGAAATTATGCATATATGGTTTAATAATTGCTTAGGTTTATTTTTGGTATATTTTGGTATATTTTAAATTATATGCATATTTCATTATGAAATTATTCTTAAAATGTTTTTCAGTATATTTATAGTTTATTTTATAATTATATTGAACTTATTTGACGTATATATACTCGAAATATACCTGGTTTATTTTTGGTATATTTCTAGTATATATATAGTTTATATTGTTATTTTATTTAATATCATGCATCATTTATTTTATGAATGTATATTTTATATTTAAATGAAGGATATCAATAGAACGTGCTACCTAGTGGGCAGCACTAGGATCGAGTATGTACCGGTACAACGATAGAATTTAGGTTATATTACTAACCTATTTGTGGATATTGATCGGATTAATTATTTGATGTGTGATGTGATTTAAGAGTGTGATTGCTGGAGCTCGGTTGACCAAGTGTCTCGGGGCCAATCACACTGACAGTCAGACTACTGGAGATTGGTTGACTTAGTGTCTCAGGGCCAGTCTATTGTCCGAATGGAACAAGTGAATTTATTTGGAATAAGTGAGCCTGTATGGCTAGAGTGTTGTCTAACACTATTTGAGGTTGTGATTTTTTTAGGGTTCTATTTGATCCTTCATAATCGGATATTATTTCCAGTATTTATATAAAATGATTTTGCTGCATCTGTGTGTTTTGACTGTATATATATATATATTATAACAATTCATGTATATATATTATAACAATTCATTCAGTGAGGTCTGACTCTCCTTCGTTGACTATTTTTCAGGAGAGTCTTCGTCTTCAAACCTCAGTAGTAGACCCTTACACCGGATTTCTTCTGCCCTGGCTTTACTATATAATCTGCTTACTTGACTTTATTTTATAATCTAGACACTATAGTAGTTGTAGTCGGTTGTGAGATTTATGTACTATGTTTGTATAAGATATGTATTTTAAAGATTTGAACTGAGATTTGTATTAAAAGATATTATATATGAGATGGATTTATGTTGTTCAATCTAAGGATGGATTATTATTTTATTTTATTTATGAGATTTATTTTCGCTGCTAGTTATTTTATTTATGTTATTATTATTGCATGTTTTTACTTTTATTTTATTTTAAGGCTTGCTACAAGTTCTAGATTCGAAAGAATTCCCGTTCCCTAGCGCCGGTCATGGCCCCTGTTTTGGGTCATGACATCTACTGTCCATAATGGAATA
Organism: Mallotus nudiflorus; assembly: GCA_947683625.1. NCBI lineage: Eukaryota > Viridiplantae > Streptophyta > Magnoliopsida > Malpighiales > Euphorbiaceae > Mallotus > Mallotus nudiflorus. The sequence continues at coordinate 2,203,453 of CANTUR010000418.1, forward strand.
AATTATCTATTGATTTGGTTGAGATGTGAGGTGATTGATAGTGTGATTGTGGGAGCTCGGTTGACTATGTGTCTCGGGGCTGATCACACTGACAGTCAGACTGCAGGAGCTCGATTGACTTAGTGTCTCGGGACCAGTCTATTGTCCAAATTAGAATAAATGATTTATTTGGATTTAAATGAGCCTGCATGGCTAGAGAGATGATATGGTTGATTGAGATTGCGGTTAATAGGGTTCTATTCGATCCTTTATGAATTAAAATAAATATTTTCTACATTTAGTATATTTATAAAAGTAGTGTTTGACATTTGTATGAATTCATGAATATACATATATCTATGAATGCATGATTGAATATGGTTTAGATTGCATGTATATATAGTATAATAATTCACTCAGTGAGGTCTGACCCCCCTCAATTATTTTTTTCAGGAGATCTTATATCGTCAGACCTTAGTAGTCGAGTTCCTCACCGGTGTTCTTCCGTCCTGACTATTTTATGTAAATGTATATTTTAAACTCTGATTTGCATTCTAGAAACTATAGTAGTAATGTTATTGTATCAGGAGAGTATTATTTTGTCTGATACTTTATACTTTGAGAAGTTTATTTGAACATTGTATGAGTATATATTTATTTATGAAAGGATATTGTGTAATCATTTTTATTTATTGATTCAAAATTTTTTAATTCAGTCGTACTTTATATTTATTTATTACGTGATTTTATTTTCTAAAACTTGCTATGGGTTTCGAATTCGAAAGAATTCCCGTTCCTTAGCGCTGGTCATGACTTCTAGTTTTAGGTTGTGACAAGTCAGGGCTGAAGAATGGGCCTACTACTGAAGTTTGAGGAAGAAGAATTTTCTGTAAAATAAACAACTGAGGGGAGTCAGACCTTACTGAGTGAATTATTATATTATATATACATACATCTCCTAATGTCATATGCAAACAAGCATAAGTATATATAGTAAATATATATACAGACATTCCACACAAATACTGAAATCACTTTATATATAATAAATGGTGGAAAAACATTTATTTTAGTGAAGGATTAAATAGAACCCTATTTAATCGCAACCTCAATCAATAATACCTCTCTAGCCATATAGGCTCACTTAATTCCAAATTAGTTCTCTTATTCCATATTGGATAATAGACTAGCCCCGAGACACTAAGTCAACTAAGTTCCAACATTCTCACTGTCAGTGTGATTGACCCCGAGACACTAGGTCAATCGGGCTCCAGCAATCACACTATTCAATTACATTAATCTCAAAATCAATCAATCAATTCAAAGTCACCTCAAGTGATTCACAACTCAACCCTAAATCTATTGCACCGGTACATATACGGTCCTAGTGCTGCCTAAGAGAAAGCACATTCTATTGATATCCTTTAAATAAAATTAAATATACATACGGAAAATAAATAATGCATAAACATAAATAACATTCGTAACGACGAAATAAACCATATATATATCAGAAATATACCTAAAATATACTAAGTATATTTCAAGTATATATATGCTAAATAAATTCAAAATCAACCATAAATATACTAAATGTGAACCATGAATATACCGAAAATATATTAAGTGTATATGAAAATATAACATGCACATATGTTGAGATATACTAAAAATAAACTGAAAATATACCTAACATATGCTAAAACATTTAATAAAACAAGTCATGGATAAATACATATTAAAAACATAAATATTCAAAATTATGCATCCTATATGCTATGTATATATAAAATAATAACTCATAATGCTATGCTCCACAAGACTGGCTCGACATGTCCTATCCAATAGGCTTCAGTCTCGTGGCAACTAGAAAAATAAAATAATAATAACAATCAGAATAAATCTAACTTATACTTCTAAGAGAGACTCGATCTAGGAATATGAAACTTAGACAAAACACGAAAACTCAGGATCGACCTGACGTCACATTTTATAAGAATTCTACTAAAAATTCGGCAGAACCTCCTCTGTAAAATAGACATTTCTCTACTAAAAAGTAAAGTTGATTTTGCAAGAAAAATGCACTTCTAACACAGAAAACTCAACACCTCCACTTAGGACTCCGAACTGCACAATTTTTCAACTAAGATTCACAATTCACCAAAAATACGAATAATATAATAAATATACTAAAAATTAATAAATTCCACAAATATCCTCAAAATATCAAAATATATTATATTTAAACAATAAAACACCAAATACAATTATTTTCATAATTTTAAATAAAAATCCCAAATAATAATATAATATTAATAAAAATCTAATTTTTCAATAATTCAATATAAAATAGTAAAAATTCATTTTTATATATTCAAATAGCTTAAATAGCATAAATATATATTAAAAGTTATTAAAAATCTATTTAATCACCAATATAGTAAACAATATATTATTAGAATATAATTTTAAAAATTAGTATTAATTAGTTAAAAATAGTAAATAATTTATAAAAATCATTTTAATACCCTATATAATTCCAAAATCATCTAAAACATAATATTTAACTATAATTATCACAAAATTACCCAATTAACTCAATAATACCAAAAATACATAATATAATTAATATTCTCAAAAATTATATAAATTCAGCAAAAATTATTTTAAATATTCTAAAATTATTATCTCTCATAATAAACACTAATTTAACTAAATTCATAATAAAAATAATTAATTAACATAATTATCAATAATTCAATATTTAATATTAAAATAATAAAAAATTAACCAAAATTCAAATTAATTCAAAAAAATTTACAAAAAATATATTTGAGAAGTTTGAGCTACAACAAACAACATTTGTGAAGCAAGTTTTCATGAATCAATCTAAATCAAGATCAAAAAATTCAAGAACCCTAAAACACATAAACTAAAAATTGGAGAAATCTAAAAGTTTAGAGGTTTAGAGCTAAAAAGGCGCTTAGAAATAAACTCACCAGAGCTTGGTGGTTTAAACAAGACGGGTTCAACATGAAATGGTGGCTGGAATCTTCACCGACGACGAGGAGCTTCACTCTCTGCTTCTCCCTGTTTTTTGGCGTTCCAGGAGGTGGCAGGCAGTGCTGGTGGTGGTGGATGGCAGCTGGGAACTTCCTGAGTCGATGGTGGCCGATGGCAGAGGGTGGGACAGTCCAGCGATGGTCTAGTTGGTGGTGGCCGAGAGTGACAACAAGTGAAGAAGAAGAAGAAGAAGAAGAATAAGGAGCTGACTCGAAAATTCTGCTTTTGACTTTTGTACTTTTTTTAATTTATAAAATTACCAAAATGCTCTCCACTTAATTTAATAATAATAATAATAATAATAATAATAATAATAATGAAAATGTTAATAGTAACAATAATGTTAACAATAATAATAATATTAATAACAATAATAATAAATACAATAATATTAATAAAAACAATAATAATAATATTAATATTAATCTCACATATATTAAATTATTTTTACGTAAATAATTCCTCAGAATAAAATATGGAGATATTAATAGCAATTTAACAATAATAATATAAAATAAAATTTAAAATTATTAATACTGCATATTTTGAAATAATATTATTTAATTTAAAATTTAAGGTCTTTACATTGTATTTCTGTTTTCATTAGATTGACTTGAAAATTTTAAAATTTTATTTAGTTGTTTCAAATTTTTTTAATACATTAAAATAACTATCGTATTTTTTAAATAAATATTATCAAATACCATATTTTTGAAAAAAAAGGATAATCGTGTTTTTGAAAAAAAATTTCATTTTTTAATTATTTTTAAAAATATCCCCAAATTAAATACTTATGTCAATCATATTTTGTCTAAAAAATTTATATAAATGTTGTCTTCAATACTTCAAATTTTGTGCCTCCCTGAAAATAAACACATTAAGAAAAAGAAAAGGAGTCTATTATTTATTTTATATAAAAATGTGGTGGTGCAATCGTTACTTATATAAGGCTTTCGGGTCAGTTTGATAGTATTCTTGCAAACCATATTTTTTTATATTTTTTTAGTTTTAGTTTTTAATTTAAAAAATTAAAATATATTTTATATTTTGTATTGGTTATTTGTTAGAAATTATTTTTTTATTTTTATTAAAAATTAATATAAGTTGAGAGAAAATAAAAAATAAATAAATGGGAAAGGAAAAAAAAAGATAATATATAAGAAAAAATATATAAAGAGAAGAAGAGAAAAGACAGAAAATACAAATTATAAGAATATTTTAAACAAATTAAAAGAAAAATATAAAATTTTCAACAAATACATTTTATTTTCAACTTTTGAAATATTCGTAAGATGACATGTAGTTAGAAATTACATTTAACTGTTAGAAATTGGCGCAAAAATTATTATTTTTTTATTTGATAAATTCTAATGCAATCTTTAGCTATTAATTAGTTTTTTAATAGTTTAACTTCATAAAAATTCGTTTGATTATATATATTAAAATTCATTTTATAAATAAATTGAGTTTAAATTATATAAAATCAAATTTATAAAACTCATGAGTTCGTATTTTTAATGTACAAATAATTTAATGTTAAATATATAATATATAAGTTTTTATTTATAATAAATGTAAAAAATATTTAAAAAATATTATCAAAATAAAATCATAATTAATATCTAACGATTTATTTAGTAAATAATTTATTTTTATTTTTTAATGAATAATTTTAATTTATAATTTTTATATTTTAAAATATTCTTTTTATCTAAATTCGTAATATAGTAATTTTAGTCAAATTTAACTCAATTATAAATAAATTAAATCCCAAATGGTTAAAACTTGGCTCCACTTAACTTATTTACGTTTGTAATAATCAGTCATTCTGTCAAAAATTTTCTTGACAAAATGTTGATATATTTTAATGAGGAAGTTATAGGTTCCTGGCTTCCTTGACTCTCGTGTATTTTCGTGTAACCTTTAGTCTCTCCAGATAGTTGCATTAAATGTATTTGATAAGGGGTCAGCTGAAGCTGCCACGTTGGTTGTTGAACATCCTGCTCTTTGCTCATTATGATTATTTTGACCATCCATTCCAATGTTGGCATTTACATGTTGAGTGTGTTCTACTGGAAGTTCAGTAATGATTACACTTTTGCTTCCAGCTGAAGCCTGTACAACATCACCGCCTCCGGGAGTTCGCCTTGCTATGTAGTCTCCGGTATCGATATCATTGACATGTGCCGGTGTTAGTGATAAGATAAGATATCTATCTCTTAGTTAGCAATATCTCTGTTGTTCTCTATTTTAGAGTTGAACACAAACTCTCTTTGTAAATATAATTATTTTTATATGAATATATAAAATACAAAATTTTACATATTCACAAACTCTAATATTGACTTGGTATTAGAGACCAACATTATTAAATAATTATGTCAACTTCTTAGATATCCTCCACCACTTATTTTTCTCTCTTCCTCTGCCAACTCTCAATTACCCTCTGTTCTTTCTTTCTTGAGCCCTTCCTCCATCACATTATCTCACAACCAACAAATATTTTCCATTAAACTTAATTCAAAAAATTATATATCCTGGAAAATGTAATTCCAGCCATTGCTTAATTTCTATAACCTTTATAATATTCTCAATGGGACTAAACCTTCTCTATCTCAAGAAACTCTTAACTCTACCACATCTTTTAGGGAACCGAATCCAATCTATCTTCAATGGTACAAAAAAGATCAGTTACTCTTCTATTGGCTCCTTTCTTCTACTTTTAAAGAGATATACCTGCATCTAATTGTTCTCAACTCATCTTCCTTGGTTTGAAAGGCTTTTGAAACAACCTATGGAGTTGTTAACGATGCCCAATGTACATAACTCTACATTGAGTTACACAATCTCAAAAAAGAAGACAAAACTGTTTCTCAATATCTCTTTCAGGCAAAACAGATTGTTGATTCCCATGCCTTGGCTAGATAGACTTTAGCTCCTGTAGAGTTTAATGCTATCATCTATCGTCAACTTGGCTCCGATTTTAATGGTGCAATCGGAGCTCTTCAATAATGTGTTGATCCCCTATTATTTCTCGAATTGCATGGCTAACTTATGGCCTATGAGCTGCTCTTGAACTCGCAGCAATCTACCCTACCAACGAAAAATCTAGCACATCAGGTTACTACATTTGGTCCTCGCGGTAAATAGTTCTCGATGAGATGGGGTTTTTCCATACTGCCCTGACCTGCTTACACTTTTTGTCATATATGCGGATACTCAAATCATTCCGCCTTGAATGCAGACGATGATTTGATAAGACTTACACTTCTCAATTTTTAAATTGCTTTAATGACCACCTTTCTACCTATTGACTTCAAAGACAACCTCAATTCCCTCCTCAAGCACAAATGTCATTGCTTGGACCACCACCATCTACTTTATAGGTCTGAATGGTACCCAAACAGTGGTGCGAGTGACCACATCATGCTTGATTTAGCTTCTTTCTATAGTGTTGAAGACTAAAAAGGTAAAAATCATGTTTTAGTTGGCAATGGTACAGGTCTAGCTATTAAACATGTTGGCAAAAGTTCAGTACCATCACTTAACAATTCTTCTCTCTCTCTCAATCATGTTTTAAACGTTCCTCAAATTATAAAGCCATTACTTTCTGTCCATAAATTATGTAATGATAATGATTATTCTATTGAATTTTTTCCTAACCACTATCTTATGAAGGATTGTCAGACCAAGGAAGTGTTTCTCTGAGGAATGAGTGATTTGGGGCTCTATAAGCTGAATTCTGCAAACTCTCATCATTCTTCCCGCATTGCTACTTTTCTTTCAACCTTAGATACTTAACATCAATGACTCGATCATCCTAACTTTTTAGTTGTTTATCGTCTCATTAGTTAATTTTGGTTACCTTGTAAAAATACAATAATTATTTCTAATACTTGTCATCTCTTTTCTTTAGGCAAAATGCATCATTCTACCTTGTCTTTAACTCATCATAAAAGTTCACAATCTCTAAAATTTGATCCATTCTGATGTATGGGGCCCAGCAAGGTTTAGCGTGCGTCCAAGATTTTAGCAACCGTGATACTGTTTGAGCTCAGGGCTCTAGAGAACACATTAACCACTATCACAGAGACATGGCATGGAGATGAGGAGTCGCCACCCAGGGTAATAACTGGGACAAATCGAAAAGGTGGTACTCATTTCCCTAAAAGAAAGCTAGCACCACAATCAGGAGATTTTAGATACGGAATACCAACTTCTTTCAGTCTTGTATTCATTTAGAATTACTTTATGAATTATTATCTTATTCTCTATTTACATGCAATTTCATATAAACCCTAAAATCAATCAACTCCAAGGCAAACTAGTCATGAAATATACAAGTAAATAATGCATTCAATAAATCACATAATCACTAAGTTAGTTTAATCTACATGGAATTTAAATAAATGAGTTAAATCTACATGTTTTAATTTATACATGAACCTAAAGACCTAATTCCTTTTAATTTTAATTAAATGAACTTAAGTCTACTTATTTTAATAAAAAATGGGCCTAATTCTATAAATTATGGAATATTTAAATTAATGGACCTAATTCTACATGTTTTAATTAAATGGTGATCTTAAATCAATAAATTATGAAAAGAGGCTTAAATTAAGTGGGTTAAGTCTAAATTAATTAAATTGAGTTACATGGACCTATATCTAATTAACTAAATGGGCTTAAGGATATTTCTAACCTAAAATCTAATTAATTATGGGCCTAAAGGTATATTTTAATGAATTAAACCTAATTAATTATAAAGTGAGATGGACTAAAAGAATTACCTAAACTTAAATAAATTAATCAAGACCTCAAATGAGCTTAAGGCCCCAAAACACATAAAAATAATAAATAAGTCCAAAAACAAATAAAAACATAAAAAAATAATTAAATAAGATCAAAAAAATAATTAAATTAATCCTTACTAACACCCTAATTTTATTATCAAGCAACCTAAATTAATCTACTTCCTCCATTGATTTTAAGTAATTACCTAATTAAAACCTAGTTTTACTAACCAATTTAATAAAAATAAACATGCAACCACATACATAATTTCACTACTCTCACTATTGGGGCTATTACATTAATTCATAAAACAGTTAATAAAATAAAAATAAAGCAATAAGTAAAATAAAATAAAAAAAAAAACTCTAGAAACTAAGTCTCTACAAAGCTTTATCCATGGTCTTCCACGAACTTCTCATGAATTTATCCATCTCACATGATCACCACACGCTTTCCTCCATAATCACCATAAAAAAAATAAAATAAATTATGATTACTGAATAAATTATAATAATAACTCAAAAGAATAAAAATATTTAATAATATCAAAAGGAAATAAAAAAAATAGAATAAGAAGAAGATGATGATGCTTATGAGTGATTTGGGGTACTCCTCAGATTTGTAATTCACCGTTCTTGATAAGTCTTTAAATCTTCTTCTTCAAAATTCTTTAAGGATCTTGAATTAATTGATGAATCAAAAGGAATTTTTGTAGAAAATAACTCAAAAAAGGAAAAAAGAATTAAAAAAACCCTCTTAAAAAACACATTTCTTTTTTTCTTTCTTCTCTCACCTCTTTCTTTTTTTTCTTTTTGCCTCCCTTTCTTCTTTTTCTTCCTTCTCTCTTTTTCCTCTTCACCGTCCCCTTTTCTTTTCCTGCTATTCTCTCTTTATATAGTGGAATTAGGAAGTCTAGCCCCGATCCTAATGTGATTCTAATTCCGAAAGTATAAGATTAATACTTAAAATTATATTTAGGAATTTTAAACCAGTTAGGATTAAGTTAATTAGGAATTTTAAACTAATTAGAACTGAATTAAAATAAGGAAAATAGAGACGGAAGAATTCAATTCTGACCGGGATTGTGTAATTCTGATTCAATTCCGACTGGGATTGTGTAATTTTGATCGGAATTACACAATCCCGATCAAAATTGATGTAATTCCAATCGGAATTACATAATTTCGGTCGGAATTATGAAATTCTGATAGGTTATTTTTTTTTAAAGATTAAGTGTCGAAGACCTATTCATGATATTTTCATCACTGGAGTCCTTTGTTGAATCCATAACACATTATCCCGAAATTGGGTGTCTACACTAGCTCCAAATCAATCTTCAAATGGAGACAAGTATTTTCTTATTTTTATAGATGATTTTTCTTTGTTCACTTGGTTCTTTCCAATTAAAAATAAAAGTGATGTTCTTTAAGTTTTTCTTAAATTTCAAAAACTTATTGAAAATCAATTTAACAAAAAAATTCAAGCATTCCATTCTGATTGGGGAGGTGAATTCCAACCTTTATTTAAATATTTTTAATCTATAGGCATTTTACATCACATAATTTGTTCGCATACCCATGAATAAAATAGGACTGCAGAGAGGAAAATAAGGCATGTTATTGACATTGGTCTTACTTTGTTAGGCCAATCTAATGTACCTTTTAAATATTGACATTTCGTCTTAAAACCTTAGTTTTTTTATCTGTAGAATTCCTACCCAATCTCTTTCTAACAAAATTTCAGATTATTCTTTTCAATTGTTGAGGCCATTTAATTAACATAAATTTTCCTTTAAAATAAAAACTTATGTTTTTCTTGGCTACTTACCACATTTTCTTGGCTATAGATGTTTGGATAAGGAAACGGGACACATTTATATGTCTAAATATATTAAATTTGATGAGTCCAGTTTCCCTTTTAAATTCGATCACAACATAAAGTCCTCATATACTTTGGCCTCTTCTTCTAGTTCACCATTCATGTAAGTTCGGTTACAATTGCCTCAAATCCCACGTTCTGAAGACTCCTTCCTAGGTACGAACACTTCTTCTCACTTTTCTTTATCTATACGTGACTCTTTTGATACACCCTTATCTTTATATTATATCAACAACACATCTTCATCCCTATATACTCAATCTTATTCAAATTCTAGCATATTATCACCTCATCTCTTATCTAAAGCCCTAACTACTAAACAACCTCATCCATATACTATCACCAATTTGGATGGGTTCAAGTTATTTGTTGACTTAGCAAATACTTCTTCTCCATATAATCCTAATCCGCGACCTTCTACTTCAACCATACTCGACCCTCCTCGTCAACATACCATGACCCTTCGCCCATTAACCATGGCTCATACACGCAAATATGCCTTGTCCACTTTTATCCTACCTGATATCGAACCATCCAGCTTTTCCTAAGCCAAAATTTTTTAAAATGACGAATAACTATGGATACTGAAATTAAGGCTTGATACTGATCACATATATAGGACCTTGTACAACTTCCAACAAATGCCAATGTAATTGGTAACAAATGAGTCTACAAAATAAAATGTCATGCAAATGGGGACATTGAACTTTTTAAGGCACGTCTGGTTGCCAAGGAATACACATAGGAGCATAGTTTAGATTACATTAAAACCTTCAGTCTAGTTGTAAATCCAATCACAGTTCGTATTGTACTTTCCATTGTAATTACTAATAACTGAAAGCTCTGTCAATTAGATGTAAGCAATGCTGTAGACACCCAATTTCGGGATGATATGTTATGGATGCAGCAAAGGACTTCAGTGATGAAAATATCTTCGATACTTGATCTTTAAAAAATTCTAAGGGCTTTTAAAGGAATGATTTAATGTTTTCAGGGATTAAATCGCAAAGTTCTTTTTAGGACCTAATTGTAAAATTTAAATTTTTTTGGGAGCCTTTTTGTAATTAAATGTTAAAAAAAAAGTGTGTTGAAATTCCATAATTCCGATCGGAATTATGTAATTTCGATTGGAATTACATAATTTTGATCGAAATTATGTAATTCCGATCAGAATTACAACAATTCTGATCGAGATTGTATAATTCCAATCGGAATTATACAATCCCGGTCTAAATTGAATTCTTCCATTTTTTTCTATTTCTATTTATTTCCAATTCAGTGTTTTAATTGATTGAAACTTCTTAATTAACTCAATCCTACCCGGTTTAAAATTCCTAAATACACTTTAGGAATTAGAATCACATTAGGATTAGGGTTAGGCTTCCTGGTTCTACTATAAAAAGAAAGGAAGGGAAGCAGTAGAGAGGAGAGGAGAAAAAAGGAGAAAAGGGGTAGGAAAAGAAGGAAAAAAGAGGCGGGGTGAGAAAGAAAAGAAAAGGAAGAGAAGAAGAAAAAACGTGATTTTCTCTTGAATATTTTACAAAAATTCCTTTTGATTCATCAATTACTTCAAAACTCATGAAGAATTTTTGAAGAAAAAGATTCAAAGATTTGTCAAAAACGGTGAACTACCAATCTGAGGAGCACGCAAAATCATCCATAAGCATATCATGTTCTTCTATTCTTTATTTTCTTATTTAGTTATTTGATTATTTTACATTATAATTTTTTATTATTATTCTTTCAAGTTATTATCATAATTTATTCATTAATCATTATTTTATCTTATTTTTATGATGATTATGGAGGAAACGCATGATGATCATGTGGGAGGGATGAATTTCATGTGAAGTCTATGGAAAATTATGGATAAAGCCTTGTAGAGACTTAGTTTCTAGGGTTTTATTTTATTTTTATTATCTTTTTTTTATTTATTGCTTTATTTTTATTTTATTAGTTATTTTATGAATTAATGTAATAGCCCCAATAGTGGAAATAGTAATAAAATTGTATGTGTAGTTGCATGTTTATTTTGATTAACTTGGTTAGTAAAATTAGGTTTTAATTTGGTAATTATTTAAAACCAATGGAGGAAATAGATTAATTTAGGTTGCATGTTAATAAAAATTAAGGTTTTAGTAAGGATTAATTTAATTATTTGTTTGATATTATTTAATTGTTTCTTTTATGTTTTTACTTGTTTTTGGGTTTATGTATTATTTTTGTGTATTTTGGGCCTTAAGCCCATTTTAGACCTTGATTTATTTATTTATTTAAGTTTAGGTAATTTTTTAGCCCATATCACATAATAATTAATTAGGTTTAATTAATTAAAATATATTTTTAGCTCCATAATTAATTTGATTTTAGGTTAGAAATATCCTTAGGCCCATTTAGTTAATTAGACATAGGCCCACCTAATTTAATTTAATTAATTTAGACTTAGCTCACTTAATTAAAGTCTTCTTTCATAATATGTAGAATTAGGCCCATTAATTTAAATACCTTCATAACATGTAAAATTAGGTCCATTAATTTAAATATTCCATAATTTGTAGATTTAGGCTCATATTTAGAATTAAAATTAGTAGACTTAAGTTCATTTAATTAAAATCAAAAGGAATTAGGTCTTTAGGTTCACTGATAATTTAAAACATGTAGATTTAACTCATTTATTTAAAATCCATGTAGATTAGACTAACTTAGGAATTATGTGATTTATTGAATGCATTATTTACTTGTTGATCTAGTTAGATATGTCTTATGATTGTTGATGGAGGGAGTTGCACCAATGTAGTGAGCTCATTCTTAATTTGTAGATTGGGGCTGTCTACTATACCACACCCACGACCATACAAACTTCAATGGCTTAATGATTGTGGAGAGGTAAAGGTAAATAGACAATCTATTATTTCCTTTTCAATTGGTAAATATCATGATGAGCAATTGTGTGATGTAGTTCCTATGCATGCTGGAGATATTTTTCTTGGTAGACCATGGCAATTTGATAGAAAGACCAAGCATGATGGGTACCTCAATCGGTATCACTTTACCAAGGATGGGCGCAAGATCATATTAACACCGCTTTCTTCAAAGGAGGTGTATGAAGACCAATGTAAAATGGAAAGAATGAGAGTGGAGGCTGAAAAGAAAGAAAAAGAGAGTAAGAAAAATTCTTTAGAGAGTGAAAAGAAAGAGGGAAAAACAAAAGAAGAGATTTAGCCTAGAGAGAAAAAAGAAAAGAATTTGAGTTTAATAGCTAGGACAAGTGAGGTTAGACAGGCCTTGTATGCTAATCGACCTATATTTGTACTTTTGTATAAAGGGGCTTATTTGGCAACTAATGAACTTAACCCATCTTTGCCTAGTGTGTTTGTTGATCTTTTGTAGGAATTTGAAGATGTGTTTCCCAAAGAGATGCCTAGTGGATTACCCCCAATTAGAGGCATAGAACATCAAATTGACTTCATTCCTGGGGCAGCCATACCCAATCGACCAACATATAGAGCAAATCCAAGAGAAACAAAGGAGATCCAAACACAAGTGGAGGAGTTGCTAGCTAAAGGGTATATAAAGGAAAGTCTTAGTCCTTGTTCGGTTCCTGTCATTCTTGTGCCAAAGAAGGATGGAACATGGAGGATGTGTGTGGATTGCAGAGCCATCAATAAAATCACTGTAAAGTATCGTCATCCTATTCCTAGATTAGATGATATGCTTGATGAGTTATATGGTTCTTGTTTGTTCACTAAAATAGACTTGAAATCTGGTTATTATCAAATTCGAATGAATGTTGGTGATGAATGGAAAACAACTTTTAAGACTAAGTATAGGTTGTATGAGTGGCTTGTTATGCCCTTTGGTCTTACTAATGCACCTAGCACATTCATACGATTGATGAACCATGTGTTGCGAAATTACTTAGGTAAATTTATTGTTGTTTACTTTGATGATATTCTGATTTACTCTAAGTGTTTAGATGATCATGTTATGCATGTGTGAATTGTACTAGAAACACTTAGACAAGAAAAGTTGTATGCAAACCTTAAAAAGTGTAGTTTTTGCATGAATAAGGTTAATTTTCTTGGTTTTGTTGTATCTAGTCAAGGCATAGAGGTTGATGAGGAGAAGGTTAGGGCTATTAAAGAGTGGCCAAAACCTAAAAATGCTAGTGAGGTGAGAAGTTTTCATGGGCTTGCTAGTTTGTATAGGAGATTCATTAAAGATTTCAGCACTATAGCCGCACCTTTGAATGAATTAGTTAAGAAAAATGTTGGATTTGTTTGGGGTGATGCACAAGAACATGCATTTAATGAACTTAAGGCAAAATTGTGTAATGCACCTTTACTTGCTTTACCTAACTTTGATAAAACTTTTGAGATTGAATGTGATGCTAGTGGCATAGGGATTAGAGCTGTTTTGATGTAGGATCAAAGACCACTAATGTATTTTAGTGAAAAGTTAAGTGGGGCAACCTTGAAATATCCAACTTATGACAAGGAATTATATGCATTGGTTCGAGCTTTGCAAACATGGCAACATTATTTGTGGCCTAGGGAGTTTGTGATACACACTGACCATGAAAGTTTAAAGCATTTGAAGGGTCAAGATAAGCTGAACTGTAGGCATGCCAAATGGGTGGAGTTCATAGAAACATTTCCATATGTGATTAAGTACAAGCAAGGTAAAGAGAATGTGGTTGCTGATGCATTATCTAGAAGGTACACCTTACTTAACTCTCTTACTGCTAAATTATTAAGTTTTGAGTTTATAAAGGAGTTGTATCCACATGATGATGATTTTGGTGATATATATGCATCTTGTGCCAATAGGGTTGTTTCAGATGATTTTTACTTGTTTGATGGTTTCTTGTTTAAGAGAAATAGATTGTGCATTCCTAAGTGTTCTATAAGGGAATTATTAATTAAGGAGGCACATGGAGGAGGCTTAATGGGGCATTTTGGGGTAAATAAGACCTATGATATGCTATTAGAACATTTCTTTTGGCCCGATATGAAACATGATGTGTATAAAGTTTGTGAGCATTGCATTACATGTAGAGAGGCTAAGTCTAGGTTGAAACCGCATGTGTTATACACACCATTACCCGTTCCTAGTGATCCTTGGACTGATTTGTCTATGGATTTTGTGTTTGGATTGCCTAGAACTAGGAAAGGTCATGATAGTATCTTTGTTGTGGTTGATAGATTTAGTAAAATGGCTCATTTTATACCATGTCATAAAACTGATGATGCTAAGTTGATTGCTGATTTTTTTTTCAAAGAAGTTGTGCGTTTACATGGCATAACTAGGAGCATTGTTAGTGATAGGGATGTTAAGTTTTTGAGTCATTTTTGGCGTGTGTTATGGGGAAAGTTAGGAACTAAGCTATTGTTTTCAACTACTTGTCACCCTCAAACCGATGGGCAAACTGAAGTAGTTAATAGGACTTTGATTACTTTGCTTAGGGTAATCATAGAAAAGAACATTAGGATGTGGGAGGATTGTTTACCATTTGTGGAGTTTGCTTACAATAGGGCTGTTCATAGCACTACTAATTGCTCTCCATTTGAGATTGTTTATGGATTTAATCCACTTACTCCTATTGATTTATTGCCACTTCCACCTAACAATTTTGTGAGTGTTGATGCTAATTCTAAGGCTGATTTGGTGAAGAAGTTACATAAGCAAGTTAAGGACAAAATTGAAGTTTTATAACCTAAAGGCTGTTTTGCTTTTATCTTTGTGTTCTTGTGTAGAATACATGCTTTAAGGAACATTCAAGTAGATTGATCATCTTCTTATGGAGTGTTTCAAAATTGGAATTTAGAAACGAGTTTTCTTTATTCTAATTCTTTGATCATCTAAGTAATATGATTTCTAACCATTCTTAGGGGTTGTTGCTGAATTGACTATTGGGGTTTTCAAGTTAATGCTTTGGGGGTTTGAATACATAAAGGGGTTCTCAAGCTTATTCTTGGAGGTTCCGTCTATATTTTGCTTGTAAGCATTGAAAATCATTATTTGGCCTAAATTAGGCTCCACGGGCTTGGTTTCATAAATTGAGTGGTTTTCTTCAAACCATTGGTTTTACTGGTTCACATTCTGATCCCTTTTTATTCATCTACAATAAAAATTCTTTACAATGTTTTATTTTAATTTATGTAGATGACATTATTATTACTAGTAATAATAATGCTTTTCTTCAATCCGATCAATTGTGTGCAGCATTTTCATTAAAGGATCTTGGTTCTTTAAATTTTTTTCTTGGCATCCAAGCATTTCGACAACATAATGGACTTCAGTTATCTGAAAAGAAATATATTGTTGGCATTCCGAGTTATATGGGTATGTCATCTTGCAAGCCTATCTCTACTCCCATAGTACCCAGTTCTTCTTTGTTTAAAGATTCATCTCCAGGTGTATCTTTAGATGAAGTAGTCAAATTCAGAAAATGTTGTGGATCCTTACAATATGTTACTTTCACTGGATTAGACTTGATGTTTGCTGTCAATAAGCTAACTCAATTTATGCACTCACCAACTAAACTTCACTTCGAAGCATTGAAATGGGTACTCAGGTATCTTTAAGGTACCAAATCATGATGCTTACTCATTATTCCTACCCCTCATTCCAATCTTACAACATATGTTGATGCTGATTGGGCAGGTAGTATTGATGATCGTAAGCACAAGAGGTTATCTTATTTGTATGGGCACTAACTTAATTGCTTGACAATTTAAAAAACATCCCACTATTGCTCGAAGATTTACAAAATCTGAATTTAAAGCCGTGGCAAATGTAACAGTTGAGCTACGATGGTTATCTAGTCTTCTCCATGAACTTCATTTGCCCATTACCAAAGTTCCTCAAGTTTGGTGTAACAACTTAGGAAATGCTTTTATTTCTTCAAATTTTGCATTCATTGCTCGTACTAGCCATGTCAAGGTCAATTTCCATTTTTTTCAGGAACAAGTTGGTCTAAAGACCATTTTAGTTGGTTCTATTTCCACCAAAGATCAATTGGTAGATATTATGACAAAACCATTATCTAGACCTACATTTAACTTTATTATTTCTAAGCTACGACTAACTTTCACTTAGCCTAGGTTTATGGGGGGGGGGGTGTTAGTGATAAGATAAGATATCTATATTTTATTTAACAACATCTCTGTTATACTCTATTTTAAAGTTGAACACAAACTCTCTTTATATATATAATCCCTCTTATATGAATATATAAAATACAAGATTTTATATATTCACAAAATCTGATATTAACTGTTGCGACGAAGAGGAGGAGCTTTGAGCCAATTTCCAAACGACATAATTGATGGAGAAGGATGTCCGGATGATGCCTGCTGTCTTTTTTTAGGACTAGTTCTCCATATATGACCTATAATACTATATAAATAGTAAAAATTTAGCAATTTTTCATATTTAATGGACAATTAATCGATATTACCATTATGTTGTAAAATCTAAAAGCTTTGCACCAAAGGCTTATACAAATACACAATAACTCTGAGACTTAAAAACATGTGCCATCCCATAACATTATCCTGGGTGAGGTCGACATTAAATAGTTTATTAAGAAATTTTCGTAAGTGCACAGTTCGCAACAAGTAGTAAAGTTCGAGTATCGAGTATTGTTCCTATAAGGAGATTGATACCAAGTACTAGCCATAATTTTATCTCCATAACTAATAAAATAGATTTAATTAAAATAGAAAACTATATTAACTAACAAAGATAAATTCTAAATCTAAAATAAAAATTCAATAATCAAAAGATAGAGCCTGGATTCACTTCACTAGACACTTACTTGAATTACAGAATTTAATCTTAATTCAACTTATTAATACAGTCAAGGGTAAAATACTCAAATGACTTAAAGTCTCTTCCAAGATCATTCAAGCATGTCAAAACTAATTATTGCCTATTTTCATGGTCAAGTAAAATAATTAAGACTCATTAAGTTCCTTAGCAATTTAATAATCCCCAAAGATTTGTCTACTTTTGTGATCAAGGTTTCTAAGTTTCATAGGTCTTTGAGCTAATAGATTATGCAACTTTCATTGTCTACTAATCTACCCAAAAGCATGCATTTAATTAGGCCTAAAATCAAATACAGGAACATATAAAAGCAACCTGTAAAATTAATACATATTAACTTATTGAATTAAAACATAAAAATTCAAACAAGCAGTAGTCTAGTTATACGAATCCAAACCTTGAGTAAATTAGTTACACATAATGGAAATAATCATAATCAAAGATACTCTAAACATGAGAACAATTATGTTTGACGTGATTGACTTGAAACTTTACTTCTTCTCTGCTCAAAATATCTCTGAATACTGATATGAATGAATTCTCCCTCTACCTGAACTGATGAATTGATCCTCTTTTTATAGCCATCTCTTGCCCCCAGAACTTCTAATTCTAGAATATTCTCATTATGTAATCTTCCAATTTTGAAATCTTTTAAATCTATAATCTTGAATGAAAGAGGAAGATTTTTCATGAATGCACATCCTAGTGTATGGCCATGCATAAGAGTGTGCACTAGGGCATGTATACAAGCATGTACGTTAATTTTATGTGTACACCCTAGCAAATGGCCATGCACTCGGGTGTGTAGTATTCTAAATTTATGCATGGCTTGATGCATGGCCATGTGGTGGGGGGTGTGCATAGCTTCTTCATCAGGCTTGGCTTTAATCATGCTAGTGCACACCTTCTTACATATTCGTGTAATGAAGTGTGCAAGATTCTTAATGAGCATACAGTCATGTGCTAGCATGTGTACGCAATTTGTGCAGAGAGACTTTCCAGACACGGTTCCCGATAAGTTCGTGCACTAGCTTCAGTTCATAAAACTGCAATAAATAATTTAATTAGATACCATACTGCACTTAATTATTAAACAAATATGCAAATGTATTCTTTAAAATTAAAATTAAATAATATTATGCTAAATGAAAGTAAAATTAATAACAATTAAATAAACTTATACAAATATATTATAAAACCAATAAAAATGCTCCTAAAATTATATGTATAAATGAAACATAACAAATTCCCCACATTAAACCTTTACTTATCCTTAAGCAAAATGCACAAGAACACTCATCAATGCAATGAACTTAGCACATTGACAAACTTCTAAATGTCCATCTGCCACAATCTTAGGTTAATACAAAGCTTATAAATTAGAATCAGACTGATAATTCAAAGTTAAAGATGTAAGTTTTACTAAGTGAAGAGCAAACTTAGTTGTTGAATTTTTGAAAACATGTGAATTGGTAATCAAGAAAAATGAAAGTAAATGATACTATTTTTTGCAACCTCAAGCCACCCCTTAATTTCATCATATAAAAGATAGCAATTTTTATATTATTGTATTAGCGAGTGTGTTTTATGCTCTATCTCACTTTAATCTCTATATTCTTCTCACTTTCAGTAATCCTCCATCATTCCAGTATTACTAAGTGTGGATAATGTCAAATGAGTCCTTTGATTACCCATTCTCAGATTAGAGCATTGGAGTAGGTTTCAGAGCATAAAAATATAAAATTTATACACAATTCTAAAGAGAGTTTTTTTTAAATGCTATTAGGTTATGTGCTAGTGTCAAGGTTAGAACAAAAGATAACATCCAAGTATCATTTACAAGCAGTTTTTTGAACTATCAATTTTCAGATTTAGTTATTCAAAAGTAAGTAAGCATTAGGTTCATTAGAATTTCAGAAGTCTTTAATCTTAAATTATCAACCTAACTTTAAAATTTACAAATCAAGTATTAACAAAAGATTATGAAATATTTACATTGAAATCACATTCGATGCACTCTGCTCATCACAATAATAAATTGCAAAAATTTAGTGTGTGAGTGTGTGTGGATACAATCATGCGACATGTAATATATGATATGATATAAAGATGGAATCAAATGCAGAAAATATATAATGCAATATATATTCTCTCGCCCACACTTAAATAAGTTAATGTTCATAATGAATAACAAAAAAGAAATAAATGAGAGTTGGAAAGAATGACTTCTCTAAATGAGAGGAGGGTAGATAATGACCTGAAAAATAAAATGCACAAAAATAAAGAAATAGTAAATAAGCAATATCAATAAAAAAATAAAAATAAGCATAGAGATTATAGTAAAACTAGTGTAAGAAAAGAAATTAAATGATAATACTAAATGAAAGAAAAATAAAATGAAATAAAGTAATAAAATTAGGCATCGCAATCATAGTCATCCTCTACATCCAAAGTGATGATATAAATATCGTTAGGAGGAGAAGCATCTAATGGTACATCATCTGATGAACTGGCATCCTCCTCGTTAGTGTCGAAATCCTCATAGCAAGGTCAAGGAGGTAACATAATACCCTTAGTCTAACAAAGCTACTGTAGTCCATCACAAAGCACTGTTTCGTGTGTTGGACCGTGTACATGAATGTGTGTGCACTGTATGGTGCATGGATTATGTGTGTGGCCGTGTATGATAATTAAGGTGCACAATAAAGTGCACATCGTGCATTGACCTATGTAACCAAAATGAATGCACACAGTCCATTACAATCAATCGTGTGTGGTACTGTGTATGTCTTAAATTAGTGCACGGTTGAATATACAAGTGTGTGTTTGACCGTGTACTATTGAAAAATTTTTAGAGAAAAATTACATGGTTGTGTATTCACTTGTGTACTCATTTGTGTACGCATAAAAATAAATGCATGAGCGAGGACATGACCGTGCACATAACTATGTATAAATGACATACCTAGGCATGGCCAGTTGCACGAATATGCACATCCACCTTTGTAGTTTTGCAAAATTAACCTATAAAAAAAAAATATTGAACCAAATTAAAGTGGAATGTGTTGCCTCCCATTAAGCGCTTGTTTATAGTCATTAGCTCGACTAAATTCCCATTTGATCATTAGGGAGGATTGATTAAAGAATAATTCTTGCCTATTTGAGCTTGCTTATTTGAAATTATAAAAGAAGGTGAAAAAGTCTTAAAATTCATATCCTTCACAGCACTTTTAATTCGCCACTCTTTAACATCTTTCTCTATAGGCCCTTTTTTCTTCTTAAATATTTTGATTGCTTACACCTCCTTGGTATCATGAATGAGGTAGGATTTAAATGGCTCCTTAAGAACTTATGGAAGAACATCTTTACCATAAACCTCAACTACATCCACCCGAAAATAAAAAGTCATTGATAGGGATTATTGTGCCATTTTGAACACATCAAACTCAACCTTCTCTTCCCTAACTTCAAGTGTTATTTTTCCTTTCTTGACATCAATGATAGCTCTAACTGTAGCCAAGAAAGGACATCATAGAATAATAGGAATATGAGAGTCTTCTTCTATTTCGACAATCACAAAATCACAAGGGATGTAAAATTATCCTATTTTTACTGGAATATCCTCTAATATGCCCATGGGATATATAAATGATCTATTTGCAAGCTGTAATGAAATATTGATAGGCTTAGGATTTCCTATACTCAATTTCTTGCATAAAGATAGAGGCAATAAACTCAATCACTAGCTAGTAAATCACAGAAAGCTTTACCAATAGCTAATTTTCCAATAACACAAGGTACATAGATACTCCTTAGATCTTTAAGTTTTGGAGGGACCTTATTTCTGATCACAACACTGCATTTTTCATTCATTGGTATAGTCTCATAATCCTCTCACTGCCTCTTATTAGTGATGATGCCTTTAAGGCATTTGGCATTTAGGTGACTGCCTCCAAGAAGGGAATGGTGATATCTAGTTATTTGAAAACCTTTAAAACCTTTTGAAATTACTTGTCAAGTGCTCCATGACCCATCCTTTGAGCGAAAGGTAAACAAGGTGTCTTTGTCGTCTTAGGCTCTTGATCCAACTTATTAGTCTTTGGCTTCTCTCCTTCTTTTGGTAATTGATCTGGCTCAGCCTTTGATTCCTTAATCTCATGCCTAACTTTAGGCACTTACTTCCCACTTCATAAAGTTATTGCATTCATATGCTCTCTTGGGTTCTCAGGTTGACTAGGAAATTTTCCCATTTGTCAAAAATTGGAAGAGCTTACTTGTGATGCTATTTGGTGTTCTAACATCTTATTGTGTATGGCTAATTATTCCAACCTTGCATCCATCCACTTGAAATTCTCTTCATGTTGCTTAAAACCTTCTTGAAGTGTTTGATTTATCTTGCTCTGTGATTGGATGAAGTTGTCACGACCCAAAACAGGGGCCATGACCGACGCTAGGGAATGAGAATTCTTTCGAATTCGGAACCCGTAGCAAGCCTAAAAATAAAATAAATCATGCAATAATAACAATAACCATATAATATGCAGCAGAAATAAAAATCATAAATATAATAATAACATTTTCATCACTGGATTTGAATCAAATCTCATCACATATATATATATAATCTTTCAGTACAAATCCAGTTTCAATATAATACATCTCTTTAAAATAAAATACATGAAATCCAATACTTTAATTCACAACTACTGCAGTGTCTAGATAAAATAAATAAGACTCAAGTAAATAATTTACACAAAGAAGCCGGGGCGAAAGAAATCCGGCGTATCGACCTGCTATTGAGGTCTGAAGAAGTTGACTCTCCTGAAAAATAGTCAACGGAGGGGAGTCAGACCTCACTGAGTGAATTACTATAATATATATACATACACACTAAGTGACAATGCATACAATCAACAGTATATATATATCTAATATATATATAGGCAATTTCACACAGATGTAGAAAAATCATTTTATATGTTTTAATGAAAATCATCGTTTATGAAGGATCACATAGAACCCTAGAATATCGCAACCTCGAAAATAGTGTTAGACAACACTCTAGCCATACGGGCTCACTTAATCCAAATATATCCACTTAATCCATTTAGACAGTAGACTGGCCCCGAGACACTAAGTCAACCGAGCTCCAGCAGTCTGACTGCCAGTGTGATTGGCCCCGAGACACTTGGTCAACCGAGCTCCAACAATCACACCTCCAAACCATATCTCACACATATCAATAATCACATTCAATCAATATCCACAAATAAGTTAGTAATATAGCCTAAATACTATAGGCGTACCGGTACGTACTCGGTCCTAGTGCTGCCCACTAGGTAGCACGTTCTATTGATATCCTTCATCATTAATAATGTAAAACATTCATTCACAAAAATAAATGATGCATGAATGTTAATGAAATAACAATATAATCCATATATATACCAGAAATATACCAAAAGTAAACCAGGTATATTTCGAGTATATATACGTCAAATAAATCCAGTAAAATCATAAATTAAACTAAAAATATATTTAAAAATATTTTAAATATATTTTATTAACAAAACATGTATATAATTTATTATATACCAAAAATAAACCAAAAATATACTTAATATAAACTTAAGAAATAATCAAATTATTTATGCATATTTAATCAACATAAAACATGCATTTCTAAATCATGCATCCTAAGCATATATATATAGTATAGTAACTCACCTAGTGCGCTCCACGAGACGGGTCCAACGGGCCTGGTCCACTAGCCCTCGATCTCGGTACAACTAAACAAACAATAACGACAGACATTAGAATAAACCTAACAGAAATATTAGAATTCAATCTAGAGTATTAAACACAGAATCAGAAATTAGGGTTCGACTGGATATTACATTTTACGAGAATTCTATCGAAAATCCGACAGAATCTCCCCTGTAAAACGGACATCTCTCTACTCAAAAGAGTAGAGCCGACCCTGCAAGGAAATACACTTCGAAAAACTACACAAGGCACCATCAAAATCCTACGGTCGGACTCCAAACTACAGTCCACAAACACAGAAAAATTCTGAAAATACCAAAAATATCCTTACAACATAGAAATTCATTTTATAAGTAGAAATTACATAATTAACCTTAAAACACTGTAAAAACTGATAAAAACTCATTTTATTAGTAAAATCGTATATTATATATATAATTGAAAATAATTCACGAAAAATAGTTTTAATTAGTTAAAAATACTAAATAATTTATAGAAATCATTTTTATACCTTATATAACTATTAAAACCAATTAAATTACATTTTTAGACAATTTAGGGTAAAATTACCAAAATACCCCTATATATATAAATATACTAAAATTCATTCAAAAATTCACCAAAAATCATAAAATTATCCAAAATTTAATTTCTCAACATATTTATCAATAATATTAATAATTAAACTCAATTAACCAATTAAATTCAAATAAAAACACATTTAACCTAATTTTTCAAATTTACATAAACTTCAATAATTCAAAATAAATACATAAAAATTCATAAAAATTCCAAATAAATTCCTATAATTCATTTCAACACCTAATTTAACCATAAACCCCAATTTCATAATTTAAATAATTAATTTCCGAAAATTAGAAAATAATATTAAAATATTCAAAAATACCCAAAAATCCAAAAAATCTCCAAAAATTCCACAAAAAATCATACATGTATATTAAGCTACTAGGAACAACATTTGTGAAGGGAGTTTTCATGAATCAATCAATTAGAAGCTCAAAAAAATCAAAAACCTTAATGTGACCGAAATAGAAAAATCAAAACCTAAGCAAATCTAAACCATTTTAGCTCAAAAAAAAGTTATAATCACACTCAACGGAGCTCAAGGAGAAGAAAGAGACCGGCGGTGTCGAAAACGGTGGCCAAAAATGGGAGAAACGGCAAAGGGACGATTTTCGGCCAAAAAGGAAAACAGGGGCTGCCGGCGTCGGGGAAGGGAGCTGCTGGCGGTGGGGGACGGCTGGGAATGGCGGTGGCAAGCCGGGAGGCACACCGACGGTAGGTGACCAGAGTTGCAGACGGTGAGGGGTGGTGGTCGGGCACACGAGAGAAGAAGAAGAAGAAGAAAAAGAAAAAAGAAAAAAGAAAGGAAAGAAAAAGAAAAGAAAAAGAAAAGAAAAAGAAAAAAAGAAAAAAAAAAAGAAAAAAGAAAAAGAGAAAAAAAAATTAAATAATAATAAAATAATTTTAATAATTTAATAATAAATAAAATAATTAAATAACAATAAATAAATAAACAAATAATAAAATATTAGGGTAATATATATTAAACCCTAATTAAATAAATATACACACACATAGGCTTTATTTAGTATTTTAAAAATACGTATGAGTTCATGCAAGTCCGAAAATACATTTAAAATAATTAATAATACATTGTTTACGTGAAAATTTTCCCGAAAATGCAAGTCCCGGGAAAATTTTACGTAAAACATTGTAAATAATAGACAATAATAAAAATAGGTTTTAAATACATAACAACTCATAAAAATATCATCTAATATACAGAAATCGTTAACACTGCATATCCCGGTACAGTGTAAAAATATTTTAAAAACACGGGATATTACAAAAGTTTTCCATTATCATCTTAAGATTGGGCTTAGGTTTGGGTTGAGGATAAGTGCTCTTTTACTGAAAACCCAGTGG
Source organism: Mallotus nudiflorus (assembly GCA_947683625.1). Taxonomy (NCBI): domain Eukaryota; kingdom Viridiplantae; phylum Streptophyta; class Magnoliopsida; order Malpighiales; family Euphorbiaceae; genus Mallotus; species Mallotus nudiflorus. Next base: position 2,228,716 of record CANTUR010000418.1, read on the forward strand.
TGCTTTGTACCCTTGATTTGCATTTGAGTTTAAATTCCCTCCTTAATTTGACCATGGGAAATTCAGGTGGTTTCTCCATCTAGAGTTATATGTGTTAGAGTATGGATTCCCTTGAGGTTTGTTATTAGAGTCATTCAAAGCATTAATTGCTTAATGGAATAACCTTGAGAGAAAATGTTACCTTGTTGACACGCTGTGGTGGAATGTCCACCTCCACATAGTTCACAAGATATCACCTATGATAGATAACCTACGAAGTGGAGCTTTTATAACTACTTTGTAAGGGAGTCCAATTTAGCGTTTACCATGCTTAAGCTGTCAACCTCATACACCCATGTTGCTTTTTTAGGTTGATTTCTTTCTCTATGTCACTGATAATTATTTGATGCCATCTTTTCCAAGAGTGCATATGCATCTTCTGGTGTTTTACTCACGAAAGAGCCTTATGCAATAGCATCTATGGTGATTTGTAAAGATTCAGAAAATCCTTGGTAGAATGTTTGCATAAGGAGTCAATTTGGAATGCTATAATAAGGGCAATATCTTTGTAGGTCTTTAAATCTCTCCTAAGCTTTATAGAGAGATTCTTTGAGTTGTTGCCTGAACCCTGTGAGGTCTTGACAATATTTGGTAGTCTTTCCAGGTGGATAATACATAGTGAGAAAGGCCTTAGAAAGTGTATTCTATAAGGTGATGGAATTTGGTGCCATATGATCCCAACCACAAATTTGCCTTATCTTTTAATGAAAAGGGAAACAACCTAAGGCGAATAGCATTCGTGCTTACTCCATTATTCTTGAAAGTGTCACAAATGTCAAGGAAAGAAGCTAGATGAGCATTAGGATCTTTTGATGGTAGTCCATTGAACTGATATTGTGAAACCATTTAGATGTATACGGGTTTGATTTCGAAGGTGTTGGCTTTGATAGTCGACTTTACAATGTTGTTTTGGCTTCTTGTAAGAATTGGAACCCTATATTGTTTTAAAGCTCTTACTGCTTGGTTAGCCATTCTTTTATCTTTTTCTCTTTTCTCCTTTCGGTTCTTTTTACAAGTCTTTTCAATTTATGGATTTACTTTCTCTAGTTCAAGACATTTTGATATTGTCTGTATAAACAAGAATCAAATACCTAAAAAGAAAAAGTAAGAAAATTAAATAAAACAAAAATAAAATGTTAGTCTAGTGGAAAATAAAAGTGCGCTAATATTGGTATTACTGATCTCCCTGGCAATGGTGCCAAACACTTGTTAGGCAATTTCCACAAGTGCACGATTCATAACAAGTAGTAAAGTTTGAGTATCGAGTATCATTCCCACGAGGAGATTGATACCAAGTACTAGCCATAATTTTATCTCCACAAGCTAACAAAATAGATTTAATTGAAATAGAAACTATATTAATTAACAAAGATAAATTCTAAATCTAAAATAAAAATCCAATGATCAAAAGATAAAGCTTGGATTCACTTCATTAGACACTTACTTGAATTACAGGATTTAATCTTAATTCAACTTGTCAATATAGTTAAGGGTAAATTAGTTAAATTACTTAAAGTCTCTTTCGAGATCATTCAAGCATGTCAAAACTAATTGATGTCTATTTTCATGGTCAAGTAAATTAATTAAGACTTATTAAGTTCTTTAGCAATTTAACACTCCCCAAAGGATTCGTCTACTTTCGTGATTAAGGTTTCTAAGTTTCATAGGTCTATAAACTAATAGATCATGCAAATTTTGTTGTCTACTAATCTACCCAAAAACATGCATTTAATCAGGCCTAAAATTAAATACAAGAACATATAAAAGCAACCTGTAAAATTGACTGAATATTAACTTATTGAATTAAAATATAAAAATCCAAACAAGCAGTGGTCTAGCTATATGAATGCAAACCCTGAGTAAATTAGTTACACATGATGGAAATAATCATAATCAAAGATACTCTAAACATGAGAACAATTATGCTTGACATGATTGACTTGAAACTTTACTTCTTCTTTGCTCAAAATATCTCTGAATGCTGATTTGAATGAATTCTCCCTCTACCTGAATTAATGAATTGATCCTCTTTTTATAGCCATCTTTTACCCCCAAAACTTCCAATTCTAGAATATTCTCATTATGTAATCTTCCAATTTTGAAATCTTCTAAATTCGTAATCCTGAATGAAAGAGGAAGATTTTTCATGAATCCACATCCTAGCGCATGGCCATGTATAAGAGTGTGCACTAGGGTGTGTATGTAAGTGTGTATGTTAATTTTGTGTGTGCACCTTAGTGCATGGCCATGCACTTGGGTGTGTACTATTCCAAATTTGTGCACGGCTTGATGCATGGCCATGTGGTGGGGTGTGCATAGCTTCTTCATCGGGCTTGGCTTTAATCATGCTAGTGCAAAGCTTCTTCATTAGGCTTGGCTTTAATCATGCCAGTGCACACCTTCTTGCATAGTTGTGTGGTGAAGCGTGCAGGATTCTTGATGAGCACATAGTCGTGTGCTAGCCTATGTACACAATTTGTGCAGAGAGACTTTCCTGACACAGTTCCAAATACAGTCGTGCACTAGCTTCAGTTCACAAAACTGCAATAAATAATTTAATTAGATACTATAATGCACTTAATTATTAAACAAACATGTAAATGTATTCTTTAAAATACAAATTAAATAATATTATGCTAAATGCAAGTAAATTGAATAAAAATTAAATAAACTTATAAAAATATATTATAAAATCAATAAAAATGCTCCTAAAATTATTAGTATAAATAACACATAATATAGTTCTTCAAAAAGAGTTGCAATTTTAATTGCATTCTCCTTTATAATTTGATTAGGAGGAAGCCCATAACACTGAATCCAGAAGGGTGATTTTGAAAAGTCAAGCTGTTCCGGGGATACATGTGCTGGCCAAAGTTGAAGTATTAATAACTTATTTAATAAACCAGGGAACCTTTTCCAGAACAAATCACCTGCCAACTTCAAGCATGAACGTAAATTTGAAAAGATTAATAGTCAATTTGTGCACAAAGAAGTCATAATGGAGTCTCCATGATTTTTCAGTAGCTTGCTTAACGATCCGCACTATAGGTTTTATCAGCAATTAACTTTCTAATGAGAATCAAAGATTCACCAGAAGGAGGTCCCTCTTGGATACTTGTGAGCTCTAACAGAAGTCCCTTTTGAGGTTGATCAATACAACACATGTCTTGGGTTTTGCTGGTGATCATATCCAAGATATCTTTGGAGTGATCCATACTGATATTACTATCTCAGTGTGCTATTAATACAGTAGTAAACAGATGATAGAGACGCAAGGGTACAAGGTATTAAATACTTACTATAACCAAAAAAGTAAGGAAGACTATGCTCTTATTAACTTGTAGAATGACTCTGACGTTATTAAATGCTACTATTATAAAAGTGTAAATAGAAATTTGGTTGATGATCCTAATAACAAGGTGTTGGTGGCTCGCCCACAGCCACCAAAGGCGCCATGAATCTTTTAATTTGGAACTGTCAAGGTCTTGAGCCCTGATAGTGAGAGCTTTTAAAGAGCTCAAGAGAAAATGTCGTCCCTTTATAATTATTCTTATAGAGATGAAAAAATCCAGATTTTTTATAAAGGCATTCGAACGCATATGGGTTTTGTTTATAGTTTCATGGTGGATCCCCAAGGTTTGTGGGGTGGCTTAGGCCTTTGGTGGTGTGATGATGTGCATATTACTATCTTAGATTACACTAATAATTATATATATGCTTTTGTTGAGGAGGAGAAGCACTTTTTTGTTCCCTTTATTTATGGTGTGGCTGCTGGGACTGGCAAGCATGATCTTTGGAGGCAGTTATCCTTTCATAACCTTGGTGACAGTAAGCCTTGGCTTTGTATAGGTGACTTTAACTGTAACACCCCAGTTCTTTTTGAAACTAAACACATGAAAATTTTCAATATTTCAAGAATAACTTACTCATAAGTAACCAGCTTTTAGCATTCTATAAAAAGGTTTAATGTATTAAGTATGACTTAGTGTATTAACTATACAAGCATTAGCTAAATAACATATTTATCTATGTACAATCAAAATATATATTCTCATATGGATATGCCCATATTTGCCAAACTATACGTACTAAACTGTTCTAGAAGTTAAAAACAACACCAAATTCTAAAATGTTAGCTCGACCTTAGCTCTAATGCGGAAGTGTAGAATGATATATAACAAATCTAAAGATTCACTCTAAAATAAATTCTCTAAAAAAATAGTAGTAAAAGGATGAGTAGGAATACTCAGTGAATAGATTAAAAATTAACAATGGGGAATATGTATTTCTTATAAACAATAATATATATATATCATTTATACCAAATTCAAGTAGCGTAACACAATCTCATTTCAATACAAAACTTTATCAAAATCACAAATAGAAAATCATATACTTCTCAAGAATCATCATTTTTATATAAATAATTCATTATCAAAATCAAGAGATTTAGTATACACTCTAGTCATAATCAACATTTTTTGCTTTTTAGTGTTAACCCATCCAATATGTTAATCCCTTAAGAGCATTAAACACATTTAGGTGGTAACCCATCCAATATGTTACTCCCCCTAAGTGGTCAAACACATTTAGGTGGTAACTCATCTAATATGTTACTCTCCTTAAATGTTCATGTCATACACACATGTAGAAATCTCATATATCAACTATAACATGAGTGTGTACCATTATCATTAAACAATACATATATATATTCTTCCTATTTAGTAATCTTTATCAAAATATAATATATGTTCCCATTATTTACTAGCAAAATAGCATTCATAAAATCTCTTATAAGATAGGATCAAAAGTCATTCATAGAAATCATATCATCTTAAACAATAAACCAAATTTTAGGTAAAACATATATTCATATGTATGTTTATATTTAGTATAAAGTTGTAACCATAAAATTATTTATTAATGATCTACTCACCTTATTAAAGTAAAATCCCAAGATCAAGACCATCACACTAAAATAAGAAGACTCTTGAAGAACATTATACACTTGAGCCTCCTTGGTTCGATCTCTCCATAGCCTTACCTCTTATTCCATCATCTCCTAATACCAAAAATCATAACCTCAAAACTACAAAAAAAAAATCTAAATACAAGAATGATTATAAAGTGCATATGTTATGCTTTATGATGAAAGTTATGCAATTTAAGCAAATCATACAATTTTCAAAATACTTATTTAATGCAGAAGCCTAAATATTTAAATTAGGTGACTGAATTATTACTGAAATTTGATATGAAAATTTATAGGTATATGGTCAACATATTGAAGTGTAAGCACACCAAAAATTAGGACAAAACACTAAGTTTAAGGGCCTCAAATACTTAAATTTCAGAACCAGCCCCTGCAGAATTTTCTACTGCAATAGCCTTGAAAATCAATTTAAATTTACCCAACCAAATGAATGTTTTTCATCATAAAATTTTACCACAAGGTAAAAAACATATAAAAGTGTCTTCATACAAAAAATGGGATCAAAATGACAGAGTTAAAGGTATGAAAACATTGAAAAATAGAACTAGCCCTGCACAATACAAAACAGAATTCTGCAGCAAACCAACATCTTAAATCTTCATTTTTTTATGTTCAATACTCTTAAAATCAGCCATATACATATTTATTCTTTACTCAAATCATAAAATTTACACAAATCACTTTCACTATACTTGAAATCAAAAGTTTTAACTGTAAACGCAAACATATAACCATATGCATATGCTAAATCACTAAAAAATAGAGAAAATTGCTTCTTATTTACCTTATTCAACATTAGACATGCCTGAAACCTTCCATAATCCAACTTGCTCTACTTTTTCTCTCTTCTAATTCAAGCTTCAATCATCAAAGGAGAAGATAATTCAAGGTTCTTCAAGGTTAATTTGAGTTAGGTATTGTATTTTTTATTGAAATTAAAAGAAGAATGGTTAGGAGTTAGGTTTTTCTCTTTTCCCCCTTTTATTCTCTTTTTTTTATTCTAGCACTAGAAACATATGCTTATGAAAAACTACCACTTTAACCCAATAATTAATAAAAATTTCCTTATTGACCTCTTTTTATATTTATGTAATATTCACACTCTCTAGTTAATTCAATTTAACATTTAAATCAAAATGTCATGCACATGAGAATGCAATGCATGTATGTTATGAGAATGCAAATCTCACAATTCTCTCCCTCTTAAGAAATTTCATCCTTGAAATTTACATACCTATGATTTTAAACAAGTGAGGATATTGACTTCTCATATCTTCCTCATACTCTCAAGTTGCTTCCTTGCTTGTGTGATTTCTCCATAACACTTTGATTAGAGAAATCACCTTGTGTCTCAAAACTTTTTTTTCCTTTATAAGGATGATAATGAGTTCTTCCTTATAGCTTAAGTCATCCTCCAATTCAATTGGTTGTGCTTGCAAAATGTGAGATGGATCACTTCGGTACCTCCTCAACATAGAAATATGAAAAATATCATGAATTTGAGATAGTTCTTGTGATAACGCCAATCTATAGGCAATTGGTCCATCTCTCTCCATAATTTTATATGGACCAATGAATCTTGGACTTAATCTTCCATGTTTCCTAAACCTCATTACGCCTTTCCATGGAGAAATTTTAAGAAACACCTTGTCCTCAACTTCATATTTTATTTCTCTTCACTTGAGATTTACATAGTTCTTTTATTTATCTTATGCAGTTTTCAAATTGCTCTTGATAATTTCTATCTTCTCCTTGGTTATTTGAATAATTTCTAGACCCGTAATTTTTCTTTCTCTTGCTTCACTCTAATATATAGGAGTTTTACATTTTTTACTATACAATGCTTCATATAAAGTCATATTCAAGCTAGAAAGCAAACTACTATTATAAGCAAACTCCATCAATGATATATATTTGTCCCAACTACTTTTGAATTCAATTACACATGCCTGAAGCATATCTTTCAATGTTTGAATTGTATGTTTTGTCTGGCCATCAGTCTGTGGATGAAATACAATACTAAATTGAATTTTAATACCTAAAACATATTGAAGACTAGGCCAAAATCTAGAAGTAAATCTCGGGTCTCGATTAGAAATGATAGACAATGGTATACCATGCAATCTTACCACTTCTTTAACATACAACTCTATTAATTTTTCAAGTGAAAAGCTCACCTTAATGGGTAGAAAATGAGCTGATTTTATCAATCTATCAATGATCACCCAAAGAGCATCATTTCTTTATTGAGTACGAGGTCGCCTTATCACAAAATCTATTGCAATGTGCTCCTATTTCCTCTTTGGAATTGCAAGAGGTTGTAAGGTACCTACTAGATGATGATGTTCAGCTTTCACTTGTTAACACACTAAACATGTAGCAATAAAATTTGCAATGTACTTCTTCATTCCAACCTACCAATAGTTTTCTCATAATGTTCTATACATCTTTTTGCTTCTTAGATGCATTGAATATACAGAACAATGAGCTTCCTTCATGATTTCTTATTTCAGGACTTTTACATTAGGTACACAAAGCCTTTCTCCAAGTATAAGAGTACTATCTTAAAAAATAGAGAAGTTTGTTCGGGCATTACTTTTTATGTCTTTTATAATCTTCTTAATTTGATCATCTTGTCTTTGAGCTTCTTTAACTCGGTCTACCAATATTGGCTGAACTTTTAAAGTGGCTAATAGTGCCTCCACTATCATAAGCTAACTCTACATTCCAAGCACGGAGATTAAGAAGTAATGGAAGCATAACAGTTTTAATATGAGATAGAGTACCAAAGGATTTACGATTGAGGGCATCTGTTACTACATTCGCCTTGCTCAGGTGATATTCAATGGTAATGTCATAGTCCTTAAGTCACTCTATCAATCTCTACTGCCTGAGATTTAATTTCTTTTAACTAAGTATTTAATTGTGAGATTTGCATTCTCATAACATACTTGCAAGAGGTTGTAAGGTACCTATTGGATGATAATGTTTAGCTTTCAGTTATTAACACACTAAACATGTAGCAATAAAATTTACAATGTAATTCTTCCTTCTAACCTACCAATAGTTTTCTCATAATATTTTATACATCTTTTTGCTTCTTAGATGCATTGAATATGCAAAACAATGAGCTTTCTTCATGATTTCTTATTTCAGGACTTTTACATTAGGTACACAAAGCCTTTCTCTAAGCATAAGAGTACTATCTTCAAAAATGGAGAAGTATGTTCGGGCATTACTTTTTACGTCTTCTATAATCTTTTTGATTCGATCATCTTGTCTTTCAGCTTCTCTAACTTGGTCTACCAATATTGGCCGAACTTTTAAAGTGGCTAATAGTGCCTCCACCATTATAAGCTAACTTTACATTCAAAGCACAAAGATCAAGAAGTAATAGAAGCATAACAGTTTTAATATGAGATAGAGTTCCAAAGGATTTACAACTGGGGGCATTTGCTACTACATTCGCCTTGCTCGGGTGATATTCACTGGTAATGTTATAGTCATTGAGTAACTTTATTCATCTCCATTGCTTGGGATTAATTCCTTCTAACTTAGGATTTAATTGTGAGATTTGCATTCTTATGACATACCTTACAAGAGGTTGTAAGGTACCTACTGGATGATGATGTTAAGCTTTCAGTTGTTAACACACTAAACATGTAGCAACAAAATTTGTAATGTACTTTGTCATTCCAACCTACCAATAGTTTTCTTATAATGTTCTATACATCTTTTTGCTTTTTAGATGCATTGAATATGTATAACAATGAACTTCTTTCATAATTTCTTATTTCAGGACTTTTACATTAGGTACACAAAGCCTTTCTCCAAGCATAAGAGTACTATCTTAAAAAATGGAGAAGTCTGTTTGGGCATTACTTTTTACATTTACTATAATCTTCTTGATCCGATCATCTTGTCTTTGAGCTTCTCTAACTCGGTCTACCAATATTGGCTGAACTTTTAAAGTGGCTAACAGTGCTTCCACCATCATAAGTTAACTCTACATTCAAAGCACGAAGATCAAGAAGTAATGGAAGCATAACAGTTTTAATATGAGATAGAGCACTAAAGGATTTATGACTGAGGGCATCTACTACTACATTCGTCTTGCCCGGGTGATATTCAATGGTAATGTCATAGTCCTTGAGTAACTCTATACGTCTCCGCTACTTGAGATTTAATTCCTTCTAACTAAGGATTTAATTGTGAGATTTGCATTCTCATAACATACATGTATTTCATTCTCATGTGCATGAAATTTTGATTTAAACGCTAAATTGAATTAATTAGAGGGTATGAATATTACATAAATATAAAAAGGGGTCAATAAGGAAATTTTTATTAATTATTGGGTTAAAGTGGTAGTTTTCTATAAGCATATGTTTCCAGTGCTGAAATTAAAAAAAAAAAAGAAGAAAAAAGCATAGATGAAAGAGAAGAAAAGGGGGAAAAGAGAAAAACCTAACTTCTAACCATTCCTCTTTTAATTTTAATAAAAAACACAATACCCAACTCAAATTAGCCTTGAAGAAACTTGAATTATCTTCTCCTTTGATGATTGAAGCTTGAAATAGAAGAGAGAGAAAGTAGAGCAAGTTGGATTATGGAAGATTTCAACCATATCTTATGCTGAATAAGGTAAATAAGAAGTGATTTTCTCTATTTTTGAGTGATCTAGCATATGCATATGGTTGTATGTTTGTGTTTATAGTTAAAACTCTTGATTTCAAATATAGTCAAAGTGATTTGTGTAAATTATATGATTTGAGTAAAGAATCGCTATTTATATGGTTGATTTTAAGAGTATAGAACATGAAAAATGAAGATTTAAGATGTTAGTTTGGTGCAGATTTCTGTTTTGTGCTGTGCAGGGCTGGTTCTATTTTTCAGTGTTTCAGATCCTTAACTCTGTCATTTTGACCCCATTTTCAGTATGAAGACACTTTTATATGTTGTTTATCATGTGGTAAAATTTCAAGATGAAATACATTCATTTGGTTGGGTAATTAAATTAATTTTCAAGACTGCTGCAGTAGAAAATTCTACAAAGCTGGTTCTGAAATTTGAGTTTTGGAGGCCCTTAAACTTGGTGTTTTGCCCTAATTTTTAGTGAACATATACTTCAATATGTTGACCATATACCTGTAAATTTTCATATCAAAATTCAGTCATTAAGTCAGTCAACTAATTTAAATATTTAGGCAGCTGCATTAAATAAATATTCTAAAAATTGTATGATTTGCTTGAATTGCATAACTTGCATCATAAAGCATGGCATATGCACTTCATAATCATTCTTGTATTTAGGTTTTGTTTGCAGTTTTGAGGTTATGATTTTTGATATTAGGAGATGATGGAATAAGAGGTAAGGTCTTGAAGAGATCGAACCAAGGAGGCTTGAGTGTACAGTATTCTTCAAGAGTCTTATTATTTTGGTGTGATGGTCTTGATCTTGGGATTTTGCTTTGATATTGTGAGTAGATCATTAATCAACAATGTTATGGTTACAACTCTATACTAAATATAAATATACATATGAATATATGTTTTCCTTGAAATTTAGTTTCTTGTTAAAGATGATATGATTTCTATGAATCACTTGATCCCATCTTGTGAGAAATTTTATGAATGCTATTTTTCTAGTAAATAATGGGAGCATGTATTATATTTTGATAATCTAAATAGAAAGAGTATATATATGTATTGTTTAATGATAATGGTACACACTCATGTTATGGTTGATATATAAGATCTCTACATGTATGTATGACATGAACATTTAGTAAGAGTAACATATTAGATGAGTTACCACTTAAATGTGTTTGACCACTTAGGGGGAGTAACATATTGAATGAGTTACCAACTAAGTGTGTTTACTGCTCTTAGTAGACTAATATATTGGATGGGTTAGCATTAAAGAGCACAAAATGTTAATTATGATTAGAGTGTGTACTAAATCTGTTGATTTTGATGATGAATTATTTATATAAATATGATGATTCTTGAGAAGTATATGATTTTCTATTTGTGATTTTGATAAAGTCTTGTGTTGAAATGAGAATGCATTAAACTACTTGAATTTGGTGTAAATGATATATATACATTATTGTTTATAAGAATACATGTTCCCCGTTGTTAATTCTTAATCTACTCACTGAGTATTTGTACTCATCCTTTTAATACTATTTTTTCAGAGAATCTATTTTAGGAGTGAATCTTTAGCTTGGTTGGATATCATTTTACACCTTTGTGTTATAGCTAAGGTTGAGCCAACATTTTAGATTTTGGTGCTATTTTTAACTTCTAGAATAATTTTATATGTCCAATTCGGTAAATATGGGCACATCCATATGAGAATCTATATTTTGGTTGTACATAGATAAATATATTATTTAGCTAGTGCTTGTGCAATTAATATACTAAATCGTACTTAATACAGTAAGCCTTTTTGTAAAATGTTAAAAGTTGATTACTTCTGAGTAAGTTATTTTTAAAATGTTGTGAATTTTCGTGTGTTTAGTTTCGAATTGAACTGGGGTGTGATATCAATTGTACTCTTAATATCGAAGAAAAAATAGACGGTTAGGATATGGGAAAGAATTCAAGGGATTTTCCAGATTTCATGAACCAAAATCATCTCTTGGATTTGGGTTTCCATGGTTATGCCATTACGTGGTCCAATAAACAAAAGGGAGTGGATAATGTTCAATGCTGTTTAGACAGAGCTCTGTTAAATGCTTCTTGGCGGATATCATTCCCTATGGCTGTTATTACTCAGGAATGTATGATTGGCCCTGATCATGGCCCACTTTGCGCCCACACTGTTGGCATTTTCCGAAAAAAAAAAAAACATTATTCCGCTTTGAAGCTAAATGGCTTACATAAGCTGGGTGTCGAGAGGTTATCCTAAATAACTTTAACTCTTTTCTAACCAATAATCTTCATAAAAAATTAAACCATTGCAAGCATCGTCTGATCTAGTGGACATCGACTTCTGACAATTGTAATGCTCGATGTTCCTTGAATTGCATGCTTACGGGATTACAAAATCTTTAACGTTTGCCTCCAACGCCTCAGATGCTTAATCAGCAAAAGTTCTTAGAAAAATAAATTAATTAGTGTTGGATACGGGAAGAGCTCTATTGGCAGCAAAGGTCGCGAATTTCATGGCTTGCAACTGGAGATAAAAACACATGTTTCTTCCATATAACCGCCTTGCAACATAAATAGCGGAACTGGATCCTCAAACTTAAGAATCAGGCTGGACAGTAGATTAAAGATGACTTTCAGATTAAAAGCTCTCTCTGTTTTTATTTTCAATAACTTTATACAAAAGAAGCAACATCTAGTGTTAGCAGAATTGTTATCAACAACAATGGTTACAGCAAATATGAATGATCAGTTATTGAAGCCAATCACCATGGATGAAGCTACTAGAGTAGCGTTTTAGCTCGGTAGACTCAAGAGCCTGGGTCCAGACAACTATCAAGGTATTTTCTATCAACATTTTTGGGGTATAATAAAACATTGATGTTTTAAATTTTATTATATGCTTTTGGCATTCTGGGGTCTTACATGAGTCTATAAATAAAACCTTTTTAGTTCTCATCCCAAAACTCAAACACCCTACATCTCCTTCTCATTTTCATCATATTAATCTGTGTAATTTTAGTTATAAAATTCTATCCAAACTTTTAGCTAATAAATTAAAGCCGTTCTTAGCTAAAATCATTCATCCTTTACAAAGCGCTTTTGTCCCTGGACGTCTCATTAACGATAATGTCTTGTTTGCTCATGAAATCATTCATTCTTTAAAAACTTCAAATGCTATTAAATGGGTGGGCATAGCAATCAAACTCAATATGGAAAATGCATATGATTGAGTTAAGTGGGGAATCATGTTTAAAATGGGCTTTGCCCATAAATGGGTTAGTCGAATTATGACATATGTCTCTTCTTCTACCATGGTTGTTATGGCAAATGGTGATATTTTGAAGTGGTTTAAGCCATCTCGGGTTAAGACAGAGGATCCTCTCTCTCCTTACCTCTATCTCTTTATTACTAACTTGTTGCCTAATGTTCTTTATGGTTCATAGCGAAATAAGAGGCTTCGGGGTTATAAAATCCATGGAAATAGTGATATCATTCCTGCCTCCCTTTTTGCTGATGATACCTTAATTTTTGGAAGGGCATCAATGGAGGAAGCTTGAAATTTGAATGTCATTCTAGATCAAAGTATGAGGGCAACCGGTTAAAAAGTAAATAAAAGTAAATCTAGAATCTTGTTTGGAAAAGGAGTGAGCGTGGAAGTTAAGCGTAACATTTTTGCTCTTTTACAAATGGATGAAATAGAGAGTGAAGGCAAATATTTAGGCTTACCAATCGAACAGGGAAGGTCAAAACCTCAAATAGCTAGAAATTTCCTAGCTAGGATCAAAGAAAAGGCTCAAGGATGGAGGCATAAAACCCTGTCATATGCTGGACGGGAAGTTATGATTAAAGCCGTTTTACAGGCTCTTCCCTCCTATGCTTTTTCTTGTTTCAAATTCCTTAAATTCTTTGTCAGGAGGCCCATCATATCTTTAACCATTTTTGGTGGAAACAAAACTTGGAGGATGGGGACTTCATTGGAAATGATGGGATTTTCTTTTAAAATCTAAATTTGAAGGAGGATGTGGTTTTAGGCACATGGGGTTTTTAATACTGCCTTGTTAGCGAAAAAAGTTTGGCGGGTTGTTACTAATCTAATCTGTTTAATAGTTAGGATCTTATTAGCTAAATATGGGAGGGGTGAATCTTTGCTTAAAGCGGGACTCAAATCCAATCCCTCTTGGGGATGGCATAGTTCTTTTAATGGTCGAGAGTTTTTGTTATTGGGATTGTGGAGAAATATTCAAGGTGGCAGGGATATTCGTATTTAGGAGGCCTTTAAGTTCAATCCCTTCCAGGTTTCAAACCTTTATCTCCTAAGCCTGATGATGTACAAATTCAATGGGTGCAAGATTTAATGTTACGGGATCGTGTAAGCTGAAATTTACACCTTCTTAATTCTCTATTTACTCAGTCTGAAGTTCAAGCTATTACCAAAATTTCGATCAGTCGAACAATTCCTAGTGACTGTTGGGTTTGGCATTTTGACAAAAAAGGTATGCATAACGTGAAATCTGGCTATCATACTCAAAATAACCAGGCAATCTCTCCTGATACTCTTGGGATCTCCTTTTTATCGCCAAATAAAAAATATTGGTTCTCAATTTGGAAGTGCAAAGTTCCCCCAAAACTTCAGTGTTTTTTGTAGCGAGTCATGATAAATTCTCTTAGCTCCATGGAGAATTTGCATCGTAGGCGCTCAGCCACCTCCCCTGCATGTTGCATTTGTCATAAAGCAATAGGATCCATTGAATATATCTTTTTCTTTTGCGACCATGCTGCATGGATTTGGTCTCTTTCTCCCTTTGGCTATCAAACATTTCACATTGGATTTCTTTCCATTTCCTTATGGTGGCAAACCATCTCCCATTTCCTGGTCACTCAAGGAAGTCCGGATATCCTAGCTTTAATTACTTTTTTTTACGTTGGTTCATTTGGAAACATTGTAATGCAATACTGTTTTCAGGTCGCTATTCTGCTAGCTTAGTGGTGGTTTCAAATACTGTTCAGGCCTGGTGTTCTTCCTAAGCATTCCTTCCTCAGTCTAAACAGGATTCTCTTCCTCGGCTGTTCAGTGTCAACGGGCTGCTTGGCATGCTCCTCTTCCAGGCCATTTGAAATTTAACTCTGATGCAGGTTTTAATCACTCATCTGGAGAAGCTATAATGACATTTCTGGTTCGCGATCTTTTTGGCCGTTTATGCGATGGCTCATGGATGATCAGAGATGTATCTTCTGTTTTAATACGTGAAATGGCTGTTACTTGGGCAAAACGGCTTGGTCTCTCTCAAGTCATATTTGAATCTGATGCTCTTTTGGTCATTGATGCAATCAACACCCAAGCAACATGCTGTCCATTGGAAATTCAAGCCATTGTTCGTGATATTAAATTCATTACTGGCTCTGAATTATTTTATCTTTTTAGACATATCTCTCGTAATGCTAATAGGTCCGTAGATTAGGTAGTGAAAAATGTCCATGCATTGCGTCATAACCCATTTTGGTTAGTTTCTCCATCCGCTGGTTTATGCAACACTCTATAAATCTGTTTTGATCCTTTAATGCATTTCACATGTTCAAAAAAAATATTTATAATGTTTCTTTTTGCTGCTCGTGACAAGAAATAATATCTTTTATGGAAAAAATTTTAAAAATAACTTTTTTAAATAATCTGTCCTTTTTATCGGAGAAAAAATAAAAGAAATTTTTTTTTAATAAACACTTAAACTGTAATTTTAGAAAAATTAAAAATGATATTTAACTCGACGCCGCAATTTCTCCCAATTTTTAAATGTAAGCTTATTTAAAAAAAATTGTCATAGGTGGAGACCACTTGGCAATCATGCACTAGCAACCACTTGAACCTCTCTTGTCAATTACTCCTTGACTTGGAGCATCAACGACCTGCCACTAAAAATAGAGACCGAGAAGTGAAACTCCATTAAAATGGCAATACCCAGTCTTCTACTCTCTTATCTCCTCCTCCTCCTCACCATCATCATCACAATTACATCATCACCATCACACGCATCACCGCCGTCCAATTTCGCCATTTCCAGAAAACCGCCACGCTTCCTTGGCAAATTCTCATACCCAATCAAACCTCATCAGCAAGAGTACCGATACGACACTCGATACTTTTACCAAAGACTCGACCACTTTAGCTTCTTAGACCTCCCGAAATTCCCACAACGGTATCTCATCAACTCCGATAACTGGTCAGGTCCCGATCAGCTCGGACCTATCTTTCTCTACTGCGGCAATGAAGGCGACATCATATGGTTCGCCGAAAATACGGGCTTTGTTTGGGAGGTCGCGCCTCGTTTGGGCGCCATGGTCATTTTTCCGGAGGTCAGCTTTTTTTTTTTTTAATCCATTTCTGTTTGTTTCCTGAGAAATTTATTGAAGTTCTTATTTTGATCTTTCTTTTGCAGCACCGGTACTATGGCGAGTCAGTACCGTACGGAAGCAGAGAGGAAGCGTATAAGAATGCTACTACATTATCGTACCTAACAGCAGAGCAAGCACTGGCGGATTTTGCGGTGTTGATAACCGATTTGAAGAGGAATCTGACGGCGGAGGATTGTCCGGTTGTGTTATTTGGTGGATCTTACGGTGGAAGTAAGAAAATTTTAAAATTGTTAGATCATTTTGATTGATTGTTTGTTTAAATTATATGTAATGCTTAATTAAGTTATTGATTAGTGACTGGTAATGGAAGCGATTAGTGTAATTAACAGTGTTGGCTGCATGGATGAGACTAAAGTATCCTCATGTAGCGATTGGTGCGCTTGCTTCATCGGCTCCAATTCTTCAATTTGAAAATGTTGTGCCACATGAAATATTTTATGATATTGTTTCCAATGATTTTAAGGTCAGTTTAATCATTCATATTGTTATTTACTCTTGTTTAGTTAGTTAATTTCAATTTTTGATGCTAGTTCTTGAAAAGGGACATATTATTTGTGTTTTTTTTTTTTAAAAATTTTTTTTGTAAAATATATGCAGCGTGAAAGTATCAGCTGTTTTGATACTATAAAAAAGTCATGGAGTGCAATAGTATCCGAGGGCTTGAAAGAGAATGGATTGGCAAAATTAAGCAAAATTTTTCGTATGTGTAGGTAAGATGAAAGAAAAGAAATAATTACATTGATTGTATTGTAAGTGTGTAGCGTTTGTTTGAGGTTATTGAATTTTGGAAATGATTTGACAGGGATTTGAATAGCACGGGTGAGCTTACGAACTGGTTGGAATCTGCTTATAGTTATTTGGCAATGGTTGATTACCCTTATCCTGCTGAATTTATGATGCCTCTTCCTGGACACCCCATAAGAGAGGTGGTTTTTAGTTTTACAATTTTCAAATGTGTAATCATGTCAGCCCCATTTATTCATTTAGGCATAGGACCTGCATTCATGGCTTTGTGGTTTTATTAGATGTTAAGAACTGATGTTCTTGCACTGAAAATGTTGCTCTTGTTCTTCTAATTTGTTGATTATGTTTTAATTTAGGATTTTAGTTTGGTCCTCTTTATGTGTTGTTTGTCATTCAAAATATTTTTATGGACTTATCTGTGTTTTTCATGAGTTTATAAGATCAAATGTAAATTTCTTTTCTCTAGGTCTGCAAAAAGATTGATGGTTGTCCTGATGGAACTAGCATTCCAGAGTGTATTTTTGAAGGAGTAAGTGTCTATTACAATTATACTGGAAATGTTGAGTGCTTTGAACTGGATGATGATCCTCATGGCTTGGATGGCTGGAACTGGCAGGTCTGCAAGTACTTGTGCCCCTTTTCTTTTTCTATTTTTTAATTTTTTCCTTATTTCTCTCTGCTCTACGATTTGGATAAGCTTCCATCAGTACTTACCCTTATCGTTTCTACTCTGTTGTCTATTTTCAATTGTTTAGGCTTGTACAGAGATGGTAATGCCAATGGCTAGCAGCAAGAATGAAAGCATGTTTCCGACATATGATTTTAATTACGCTTCTTTTCAAGAAGAATGCTGGAGGGATTTCAGGGTTGTTCCTAGGCCTAGATGGATAACAACAGAATTTGGTGGACAAGTAAGGGAAATGAATAGAGTTTTTCCTATTATACATTACCTGGATTCATGTGATGATCTGTGCTCTCTTTAGTGTTTTTATTATGCATTTGATACGAGTCTAGCCACAGATAGTAAGGGTATGGTGCATAAGGATACCTTCTTCTTCTATTATACAAGACGTGTGCTTACCTGGTGCTTCCTTTTCATTGAGCAGGACATCAAGACTGCTCTGGAGAATTTTGGAAGTAACATCATTTTCTCCAATGGTCTACTGGATCCTTGGAGTGGTGGCAGGTACCTAGCTAATTTTTTCACTACTCTATGATGTTATTTCTTTGGAGTACTGCATCCTTGGAGTGATGCTTAAATCTATGATTTTCATCATAGATATAAAAATATGTTCTGATGGCTATTGGTGTTATTTCTTACAGTGTTCTGCAGGATATATCTGAAACTGTTGTTGCCCTTGTTACAGATGAAGGTAACTATTTTACTGATGTTCTGGAGTTGAAAGCAATTCTTGCCTCAAACTTGCTACCATTTCCTGGGAATTTTTTCAATTAGAAATCTTTCTAGTTATAGGATAAGCTTCATAAAAATCCATGGCACAAGTGTCTTGGGATTTCCATTTTACTAATTAATCAATGGGATGTTATATTGGATCGATAAGAGATATGTAATCCCTGCATGGTACTTGTCCATGTCTGCTAATTGCATAAAATTTCAATCTTAACTCAGTTGAAAATGTGGATAACTATATATAGATTATTGAATAAAATTGAATTATTATTGTCTGACCACTGACAGTCAGCTGGCCAAGTAGATGGTGCAACAGAAATTACCTCATCAGTTTAGCTCTCTAGTCAATTGATTATAGTCATATCAGTTACTAAAGGCACAAGGTTAAATGATAATGTATATATTGTATTAGTACTTGTGTTTGATAGTATTCCATCCAAGCTTTTAAATGATGTATTATGCTTATATTGGTGCTTTTAATTGCACGAATGACACAGAACTGCTAATTATTAATCAATAATGTACTAAATAATGCATCTAAACATTAATTCAAAATTTCAAACTCCCAAGTGTTAAGTTAATAAAAATTGCCTTTTTAGTTCAGTTCAATTTGATCTTATAATTTCCACGCCCTAGACTCATATTAGGCACTAATCCATCCAGTTTCTAGAATGCCTATACTTCTGTTCTGTTCTATACTTCTCGTATCATAATTTCATCATCTCGTATCGTTTTCTATACTTCTGTTCTGTTCGTTTCTTGGGAAGCTACAGAATATGCCAAAACTTTGAATCTAGTCAGTGAGCAGTATTTGACTACATGTAACTTGATTGAATTTGGTCTGAGGCTAAAACCTTTTCACCTAGATTTGTTAGTAGCCATTACATTTTTATAATTTAGTTGTAATTCTATGACAATGATTGTAACTTGTAAGAACTAACTGTATGTGATGCTTAATTAAGTTAAATCTTTTTTTGAGTGGAATTTGGGATCAGATCTTAGAGGATAAACCATGGCCAATATGATATGCTAAAAATATCTGTTGTTTTTACCACATATCAGGGGCTCATCACATAGACTTGCGTGCTTCAACACCTGAGGATCCCGATTGGCTGGTAGAGCAGAGGGAAACTGAGGTAAAGCTGATTGAAGGATGGATAAATGATCACAATCAGAAAAAGAGAACAACATTTGACATGTAGACGTTGAAAGACTTCTCTGAACTTTACTTGTAGATATCTGTAAGCCTTTCTGTCTCTGGTTTATTCTGTGAATTAACCATATGATCGTATGTCGGTCTCTTTTGTTCAACATATTCAGCCGCAGAACATCATAATAACAAGGGGAAATCTGTTGTACAGAATCTTAGTTGTTTTCTCTTTGTTGGCTGCTTATATGGTAATGCAAACATATGGTTGTTTAGCCGTTATTTGCTGCAGAGAATGTGAATTCTTTTGCTGCGCCATAGGGGTACGATTTGGTCATTTCTAGTCAGGAAAATTGGATTAGACCAATGTAAGAAAGATGGAGATTACATAAATTACTTGCAAAAAATTATGGATGATGTTTCGAAGTTAGTTCGTGGAACACGAGTTATTTAAGCAACGGTACTGATGAAAGCCTTGGACTGGCTAACTGGACCAAATGTTTTCACTGTATAATGTACACAACCCGATCCACCTTGAAAACTGAAAATGTTTCGTCACTAGAATTTTCTAGCTATATCTAGAGTGTCCTAAGTGTTCGCTAGCTTCACATTTCGTGAACATTGATTTGTTGAGTGCGGTCTCTTATTTTAGCTCGAGTTACAATGTTCTTACATTTATAGGAATTTTCAGAATTCTGTCTCAAAATGATGGCCCTTATTTGGTTGCTGTGTTCTCCAAAAATTTCACATACAAGCCGAATAGGATTTAAACCCATTGCTCTCAATAAATTGATAATGCACGCACATACACATATAGAGCGCCTAACAAACTCCAATATTATAATGGAAGCGAACAGGGATGCACAATGGCAATCTCTTTATTAAGTTACAATATCGTGGTATGATTAATGATCAAAATCGAAGCAGTATGGTATGTTGCGTAGATGCAATGAATCACACTGTTATTGCATGTGTAATTTATTGTTTAATGGTTGTTGGTCCAGAATTGCTTCTGAAGATAGTTCACCACATTCTTGTCCACTTGGAAAGCCTTGGTGAGAACATCAGGATTGATTGGTGGCTTGGATCCAAACACTGCATTTGCAATTGTAATAACTCCTGGATTTTGGCTACTCAGTCCAGCAAAAGCGACTGCTCTAGTGAGACCAATTGGGAACACAAAAACATCTCCATGGTATAGGGTTTTTGTAATGAGGCGATTGGGGTTGGATGTCACAAAGCCAACATAAAGTGTGCCTTCAACAACCACGAGGATTTCAGTGGCTCGAGGATGAGTGTGAGGTGGATTTAGTCCATATGGTGCATAATCAATACGAGCCTAAGATATGCCAAGAGTGTTAAGTCCTGGTATTCTGTCAACATTTAGTAGAGTAACATTTGATCCAACTTTGTTTGATGTATCTCTAAGAATATTGAGACCAGAAAATGAGAAATCATTTGCTGTTACGACCATTGGATCCTTGCAGAATTTGCCATTGACGAACACTGCAAGCAAAAGATAACTATTAACTTTTTAGCTAATACATGAAGAACAAAAACTTACCTTGATAGAATTCATATATTATAATAATAGATAGAACCCACGATCCAAAACATTAAAGGGTATTAAAAGAAAGAAAGAACATACCACTACCAGCAGCCTTAGGGTCATTGATGGCAACACAAAAGTCCTGAAGAGGACTCGGATCAAAGGCCAAGGAAAAGATGGAAGATAAAGCCAGAATGGCAAAAGCTATAAGGAATGGAGCTCCTTTCATGTTGCAATATTAATCTTTAGTTAGCTTTTTAACTCTTGATAGTGAGGTTGAGCTATTGGTGAGTTGTGAGAAATGTTGCATGGAAGCAAGTGCATTTATAGATGGAACTCATTGAACTAGTCTTCATCATTTATGTACAGGAAACAATTTAATAATTTGCTTAATTAGTCTTCGATCAGTTTTTTTTTTCTTTTTTTTTTTTTGGTTTTCTATTCCATGGACGAACCATTCTACAACAAATACACATATTAATTATCCTGTGTTTGAAGTGTATCCATGCTTACATCAATACAATCTGGCCTTGGAATTAGTCTCTTTTCACCTTGTCTTGGAATTATAATATGTCTAATACATGAGTTTTAGGTAATAAAAGTTCGTTAAAATTTCAGACTAATATTATACAGCAACAACAATTTCCGGAAGAAGTAGTGTCAACACTAGTTTAAGAAGAAAAGACTAAAATAGTCTAGCAACGGAATGGATCAAATAGGAGGTTTTAGCATAAGACTGTTGCATTTTGAATGTTTCATAATAGGAGGCTGCGTGTTATTATTCAATAAAAAAGACAAAATCATTTTCTTGTTTGCAACTTTTAATCTTTGTATGTACAATAAATTCGGATACCTATTAATTTTAATATATGCAGTCGTGTTAAATTAGTTGTTCGAAAAATTTTACCGCTTTTGTAATTTTATTCGAATCAAATCATATTATTTATAACTCAATGAATTCTTGATATTGGTTGTTTAGGAAAAAAAAAAAAAAAGAGTTCGCACATTTATTCTGAACTTTCTGTTTTAAAGATTATTTAGGTATGGGTGATACACTTGAGCTTAAGAAATAGTGATGCGCCTGAACATAAAAGCTTAGTTGTTGTTCATAAGACATGAAAGTCTATTTCAGAATCTTAATGTAGATGCGGATATGATTTAGACTTCAGAATTCTTGTTTCAAATCATAAAATTAAACTACCAAGATTTGGCCAAGCATCAATTAAAAAAAGTGAATAGTTTTATTAATAGGACCTAAAAATTGTTAGAATTGAGACTTTTCAAAATATTTTAAAGCTGAGATATTATGTATTTTGTATGCATATACTCAATAAAAGTATGTGCTGCAAATACAAGTTGAAAGTGCATGGTTTCAGGATGAACAACAATTGGAGGGAAAAAAAATAGAGATCAAACTGGAGGAATTTAGCTTATATAAATGCAAGAGTGAATGGTTGAATGGTTCGAAAGACAAGGAAAATCACAGTGGTTCAAAATTTCAAACTCCCAAATGTTAAATTAATCAAAATTGTCTTTTTAGTTCAGTTCAATTTCATCTTATAATTTCCACCCCCTAGACTCATATTAGGCACTAATTCATCCAGTTTCTAGAATGCCTTGAGGGTTGGCTAGCTGTCATAATTTCATCATCTCGTACCGTTTTCTATACTTCTGTTCTGTTCGTTTCTTGGGAAGCTACAGAATATGTCAAAACTTTGAATCTAGTCAGTGAGCAGTATTTGACTACATGTAACTTGATTGAATTTGGTCTGAGGCTAAAACCTGTTCACCTAGATTTGTTAGTTGCCATTACATTTTTATAATTTAGTTGTAATTCTATGACAATGATTGTAACTTGTAAGAACTAACTGTATGTGGTGCTTAATTAAGTTAAATCTTTTTTTAAGTGGAATTTGGGATCAGATCTTAGAGGATAAACCATGGCCGATATGATATGCTAAAAATATCTGTTATTTTTACCACATATCAGGGGCTCATCACATAGACTTGCGTGCTTCAACACCTGAGGATCCCGACTGGCTGGTAGAGCAGAGGGAAACTGAGGTAAATCTGATTGAAGGATGGATAAATGATCACAATCAGAAAAAGAGAACAATATTTGACGTGTAGACGTTCAAAGACTTCTCTGAACTTTACTTGCAGATATCTGTAAAAGCCTTTCTGTCTCTGGTTTATTCTGTGAATTAAACAAATGATCGTACGTCGGTCTCTTTTGTTCAACATATTCAGCCGCAGAACATCATAATAACAAGGGGAAATCTGTTGTACAGAATCTTAATTGTTTTCTCTTTTTGGCTGTGGAAAATTGGAGTGAGCTGCTTATATGGTAATGCAAACATATGGTTGTTTAGCCGTTATTTGCTGCAGAGAATGTAAATAGAGGGTACGATTTGGTCATTTCTAGTCAGGAAAATTGGATTAGATCAATTTTCGAAGTTATGGATGATGTTTCGAAGTTAGTTCGTGGAACACGAGTTATTTAAGCAACGGTACTGATGAAAGCCTTGGACCAGCCAACTGGACAAAATGTTTTCACTGTATAATGTACACAACCGGATCCACCTTGAAAACTGAAAATGTTTCATCACTAGAATTTTCTAAGTGTTCGCTAACTTCACATTTCGTGATCATTGATTTGTTGAGTGCGGTCTCTTATTTTAGCTCGAGTTACAATGTTCTTACATTTATAGGAATTTTCAGAATTCTGTCTCAAAATGATGGCTTTTATATGGTTGCTTTGTTCTCCAAAAATTTCACATACAAGCTTAATAGGATTTAAACCCATTGCTCTCAATAAATTGATAATGCACGCACATACACATACACATACAGAGCGCCTAACAAACTGCAATATTATAATGGAAGCGAACAGGGATGCAAAATGGCAATCTCTTTATTGAGTTACAATATCATGGTATGATTAATGATCAAAATCGAAGCAGTATGGTATGTTGGGTAGATGCAATGAATCACTGTTATTGCATGTGTAATTTGTTGTTTAATGGTTGTTGGTCCAGAATTGCTTCTGAAGATAGTTCACCACATTCTTGTCCACTTGGAAAGCCTTGGTGAGAACATCAGGATTGATTGGTGGCTTAGATCCGAACACTGCATTTGCAATTGTAATAACTCCTGGATTTTGGCTGCTTAATCCAGCAAAAGCGACAGCTTTAGTGTTTCCGGTGTTGAACTGAAAGTGAATCAGACCAATTGGAAACACAAAGACATCTCCAGGGTATAGAGTTTTTGTAATAAGGCGATTGGGGTTTGATGTGACGAAGCCAACGTAGAGGTTGCCTTC
Source organism: Mallotus nudiflorus (assembly GCA_947683625.1). Lineage (NCBI taxonomy): Eukaryota > Viridiplantae > Streptophyta > Magnoliopsida > Malpighiales > Euphorbiaceae > Mallotus > Mallotus nudiflorus. The sequence goes on from CANTUR010000418.1 coordinate 2,252,991, forward strand.
AACGACAACCAGGATTTCTGTGGCACGAGGATGAGTGTGAGGTGGATTCAGTCCGTATGGTGCATAATCAAAACGAGCCAGAGATATGCCAAGAGTATTAAGTCCTGGTATTCTGTCAACATTTAATAGAGTAACATTTGATCCAACTTTGTTTGATGTATCTCTAGGAATATTGAGACCAGAAAATGAGAAATCATTTGCTGTTACAGCCATTTGCTGTTACAGCCATTTGGTCCTTGCAGAATTTGCCATTGACGAACACTACGTGCAAAAAAAAAAAAAAAATTGTTAGCATCAAGAACAAGAAAAATTACTTGATAAGTGTAATTTATGCATAAGAAGGCTAGCGAATATCTCCAAAGTTTTTGAAGAAAGTGGAGCTCTCCAAATTTAAGTTCCTGATCTTTTGATATATATTACTATGCATTCAACCAGTATAGCTTAATGCTACTAAAATAAATTTTACCATGAACAATCTATAAAATTAGAGAAAATAGGAAACAGAGGCACATACCACCATTTTCAGTATCATTGATAGCAACACAAAAGTCCTGAAGAGGGCTAGGATCAAAAGCCAAGGCCAAAGAGGAAGATAGAGCCAGAATGGCAAAAGCTAGAAGGAAAATAGCTCCTTTCATGTTGGAACTATAGACTATTTAGGTCTACTAACTCTTAAAATGTACTGCTTGAGCTATTGGTGAATTGTGGGAAATCTTGCATGGGAGAAGTGTATTTATAGATAGGAGCCATTGAACTAGTCGACCTTGTAATCATGGAGACTTGCTTAATTAGTCTTCAATGGTTAATTTTTTAATCTAGGGAAGAACCATTCCTTACCTTTCTACACTTATATAAATGAAAATTTCCTTTAAACTAGACCTCATCGAATTTTATAATCATATATATTTTTTATTAATAGGATGTGTTGCTATAGTAATTAACCTATGGTGTTATATTGCCAAAAATGAATAATTGACCTAAAAGTCTAAATAGTTCGATACCAATTTTGTAAATTTTAAAATTTCAACATACATAAACTTTGCATTTACATATAAATTGATCGGATTTAAATGTTTTCACTTTTTTTTATTTTGAAATTAATATTTACTATATTATGAGAAAATTCAAAATTATGAGAATATGCCTTAGATTTCACTACTCATTGTATGCAGGCTTTGTAACATTTGATAACAGGATTACTACTCGTCCTTTCACTAGTTGATATATGGATCAGATACATATATTTGTCGCGGATAATATTATTTCATACATGAAAGGAGTTGTCTTACAAAATTCTTAATTAATCTTGAAATAAAGGTTAATTTTTCATGGAATAAATTAGTGATATAGTATATCGATATTTTTAAGGGGTCCATTAATTAAACTTGCTGCTAAATATATAAAGGGTTTTCTTTCCAGTAATCTATGGAAAAGCACCACAAACTATGGCAAGCACTTGCACTTTAAGCAATTTGAACAAATCTAATATTGCAAAACGAAAAATTCAGATTAAGTTGAATTACATGAAAATCAATGGTTGAAAACTTGAAATCATCAACCGTTGAAGTGGTCACTTTATTAATTAGATTGAAAAATTAACTCTATAATCAAAACTAGAAATAAAACATGGAAAGAAAAGGGCAACAAGGAAATGACCAGTTCAAAAATTGTATTATAATCTTGGTAAAGAAACATTTTCATATAGTAGTTGTAGAATGTTTCATCCATAAAAAAAAAATAAAAGAACAAATAAATACATGGAGAAGCAATATAAAGAGTGCCAAGCAAATCTCTGGAGATAATAAAGGACTTGTTCATTGATTTTCATCTATAAATACACCTTTTCTCCATGCAATTTTCTCAATCCCAAACCAAAATACCCTCTTCAAGATAAGCCCAGTTCAGTTCAGCTACATATTATATAATTATACAGAATGAAAGGAGCTAATTCTCTTGTAGCTTTAGCTCTGTTGGCTTTAGCTGTGTCATCTACCTTTGCCTATGACCCTAGTCCTCTTCAAGACTTCTGTGTGGCCATTAAAGATCCTAAGGATGGTGGTACGTGCATATATATATATATACACCCCTTTTTCTCAATTACTTTGCGTTTGAATGATAACTTTTTTAATTTTAACCTATATATGTTTATATGTTTTCCATGCAGTGTTCATCAATGGAAAATTCTGCATGGACCCAATGGCTGTAACGGCAAATGATTTCTCATTTTCTGGTCTTAATATTCCTAGAAACACATCAAATCAAGTTGGTTCAAATGTTACTCTATTAAATGTTGACAGAATACCAGGACTTAACACTCTTGGCATATCTTTGGCTCGTATTGATTATGCACCATATGGTCTAAATCCACCTCACACTCATCCTCGAGCCACTGAAATTCTGGTGGTCGTAGAAGGCACCCTCTATGTTGGCTTCGTGACATCCAACCCGAATCGCCTTATTACCAAAACTCTATATCCTGGAGATGTTTTTGTGTTTCCAATTGGTCTGATCCACTTCCAATTCAATACTGGAAACACTAATGCAGTTGCTTTTGCTGGATTGAGTAGCCAAAATCCAGGAGTTATTACAATTGCAAATGCAGTGTTTGGATCCAAGCCACCAATCAAGCGTGATGTTCTCACCAAGGCTTTCCAAGTGGACAAGAATGTGGTGAACTATCTTCAGAAACAGTTCTGGACCAACAACAGTTAGATCATAATCTTATTCTTGCAGCTTTAATTACATTTTGTTTGGTCACTGTGCATTGCTTGTAACCTGATAATAAAGAGATGCTTTCTATAGCTCTCAATGTTGCTTTTAATTATATGCTATGACATTAGAAGTTTGTTTTTGAGTGCTTACTTTCTTTCTATCACTTTGTGGAATAGTATAAAAAAATGTTTGCGTAGAACTTATTCACATTTGATTTGTTATAGATTTAGGCATTATTATACATATATATTTTGTATTTTTTCTATGAAAAGGTTTTCGGATTCCATATTTCTCAATTGTGGCTGTGTGCGTTTAAAATATGTGCACTGTGCCTCTCCATTTAAAAATTTTTAAAATGAGTATATTGGTTTTTGGATTGTGATTGTGCATGTTTAAAAGTATGTGCATTGTATCTCTTAAGTCAGCACTTACTTGAATTAGTGTGCTTACGTAATTAATCGTATATTTTAAAAAAGTAAATGAATGTGATTGTGGTAGTGAGACAATGTCTTACCTTTTATTTGGTATAAATAAATTTTATAAAATTTATTTGAAGATTTAAGTAAATATACTTCATTCAAATAAAAATTTTCTAAAATTTATTTTTAATTTCAACTTTTAAATTTTATAAAATTATTTATAACTAAAGTAATTTTCGTTAATAAAATGAATTTAATTTAAATAAATTTAAAATTTACTTAAAAAAATTCTATTCAAAAATTTATTTTTTAAAAATGAAGTCAATTCAAAAATAAATTGTTGAATCAATAGAATAAAAGTTATCTGCTTAATTTTGGAACTAACAAATAAGGGAGAGCATTAACCAACTAAACTATCTAAACTAGACCGAATTGAGCCGAAATCCATGGTCAGCTCGGTAACTAAGAAGTGGTGAGTGACGGTTCAATTGTGATAAATGAAAAAAATCGATCATTGGTTTAAGGTTCGGTTTGAGTGTTGAAATAATCGGATTGACCGAAAACCGAACCCCTATTTAATAAGGCATAAAACTACGTCATTTTTATACATACTTAACCCTTACCATAAAAAATATTAACCCTCCCTATGAAAGCCTCTCATTCGCTCCCTCTCTTATTTTTCACTACCCCTCTGCCACTCTCGAACCTTACAGTCCCATTTTCTCTCTTCTACTAACCCTAGATCTTAACTCAATAACCCTTCATCTCACCGTTGTTCTTTTGTCTTCTCCGTTCAAGCTTAGCCTCTTCTCTTGCTCTAGTATAAACCTCTTCGTTTTCTCTGTTCTATTCTCTCTTTCTCATCTTTATATGGCTCTCTCTCTCTCTCTCTCTCTCTCTCAGAGACTAATACTCTATAATATAAATGTTTCCTTCTAATCTTTTTGAATAAGTGTTTTTTTCTATAAAAAATTAATCATTTTTTGCTTCGTTGTTGTTTTTATTACTATCAATATTCCAAAGTTAACATTGACAGTGATGAAATCGACATGGAAGGGCTTTCAGTTGCTATATCAACTAGATGTGGTAATGATCTTGTAGATTTAAAGGTTTTTTTTAATTTTTAAGGTATTTTGTTTCCTTATTTTATTTCATATTGATGGATGTTATATTTGTTCTTTGATTTTTTGCATGTACTACTGGTGAATTAACTGTTTTGGTTGGATCTCCGAAGTATTTTTTTGATATCATAGAGAGGTCTTAATGGTGGAAGCCCTAAATATGTAGATTTGACCATCGATTGATCATTTTGGTGGAAGTTGCATAATTTCAAAACAAATCGAGTCAGAGAAACATTTGAAGACACATCATTTAAATGGTAAAATTTTCAATATGGTGTCTAAGTTTTTAAATCTCCTTTTGCTAAATTTATTTACTTGATTTTGGTGTTTTTGTTTTTGTAAAAATTTTTACAAATATATTTTTGTTGCTTTGATTTATTAAAAATTTTAACTTTGATTTTGACATAATTTATTGATAATATATTGTTTATACTTTGAGTTTTTGACTTGATATTGAGTATTTAGTTTATGTAAAATAAATTATTAGTTTAAAAATAATTTTTTTACTACTAATTTAATTTGATTATTAAGATAAAAAATTAATTGGATTATTTAAAAATAATTTATTTTCTACTAATAATTTTTAATTATTATTAAAATAGTTATATAACTAATTATTTATTTTTTACTAATAATTTATTTTTTATAAATGTATTTTGATTATTAAAATAATTTATATACTAATAATTAATTTTTTAAAAAATAATTTTTCATTATACTTGAAAATATTTATATCTTTGAGTTTCTGATGAATTTATTTTTATTTTTGCTTGTTGTAAAATAATGATACAATACCTATTGTGATTACTGCTTGCCTGTTGTGATTACTGCTTATTTGTTATGATTAACGCTTGCTTTGGCTTTGATTCATTTCGTCTGCTTTTGTTTTGCTTACATATTCTTTATGTAAATGGAAACTCAAGCAGAACTTGCCAGTGGCAATGTAGCTGCTACAAGTGGTGCTGCTAAGGTGGAAGCCCTAAAGCAACTAGAAGTTCCTAAAAATGAAAAAAAAAAAGAGAAAGGGCACTAAAAGCAGAAGTAAGGTGTGGGAGCACTTCGAGAAAATCCATGAGCAAAGGAAGTTGGGAAAAGCAAAATGTATTTACTGTGCTAAATCTTTGTGTGCTCACCCTAAAAAATGGTACATCATCTTTTAGAAATCATATGATGAGTTGCATGAAAAACCCTAATCCTAAGTCTCATAGACAAAGCCTTTTAACTCTGTAACCTGGTATGCATAGTTATAACACTATAGGTTTAATTAGGGCTTAGAAGTTTGATAATGAAGCAATGAGGATTGCATTATCAAAAATGATTATTGTTGATGAGCTTCCATTTAAATTTGTTAAGGGAGAGGGTTTCAAACAGTTTATATCAATTATATGTCCTAGGTTCAAGATACCTAGTAAATGGATAGTGAGTCAAGATTGTTATCATGCATATATAGATGCAAGGCTAAACTTGAAAAATGTTTTCATTAATCACTAACAAAGTCAAAGAGTCTGCAAAACAACTGACTCTTGGACATTAATTCAACGCATAAACTACATGTGCATTATAGCTCATTGCATTGATTTAAGTGAATATACTTAATGCAGTTGCTTTTGTTGGATTGAATAGCCAAAATCTAAGAGTTATTACAATTTCAAATGCAGTGTTTGGATTCAAGCCACCAATCAAGCATGATGTTCTCACCAAGGCTTTCCAAATGGACAAGAATGTGGTGAACTATCTTTAGAAATAGTTTTGGACCAACAACAATTAGATCATAATCTTATTCTTGTAGCTTTAATTACATTTGGTTTTGTCACTATGCATTGGTTATAACCTGATAATAAAGAGATGCTTTTATAGCTCTCAATATTGCTTTTAATTATATGTTATGACATTAGAAGTTTGTTTTTGAGTGTTTACTTTCTTTCTATTACTTTGTTGATTAGTACCAAAAAAAATGTTTGATATAACTTATTCACATTTGTATTAGGTGGAATTGTTATAATTCATATGAAGACTGAAAGAGAAGAAATTCTTAAATATGACAGAACCAGAAAGCTCTTCTGTTCCCTCTTCTACTTCCTTTGTAATATGTGATTATAAGTATGTGCCAACTAAGTTTATTGCTGTTACCCTATCACCCCCCATCAACCAAACCACCCAGAAAAAGACCGATTACTTGTATGAATTTACCTACCTTCCTGAATATCAAAAGATTGAAGAATCAAAATTTCCCCTGTTGAACCCTTATGATGCCTTTTCAAAATCCAAAATAAACTGGAAATAATCTTTTAAAGATCTTATAAACCGACCCACTTCCTCTATAAAAGAATATGTTCAAGCCTCCAGGTTTAATCAACACCATATACCAGCCTCTCAGACAGAACAATTTGTGACCTTAGAAATTCCTCCAAAATTTCTAAGAACTTGGCTTAACCAGGGATACACTCATATCCACTTTGGAGCTATAAGGTTAGGACTCTCCTACCATGGCAGAGCAGGGCAACCTGTTTTCTCTAGGATCGCTCTTTTGGATTCTAGATATAAACAGTATCAACATGCTGTAATTGGGACCGTAGAGACATCCTTAAATGTTGGCTCAATATTCTTTACATTTTTCCCAAATTATAATCTGGCCCTTTCTGATCCCCATGCCTTGACAGCTTTAAAAGTCCAACTCCAGATCCTTGGTGCTGAACAAATCTCCACAGCCAAAGTAGCCACCCTTCACTACCAAATTGTCTACCGTCTCCAAAACCATGCTATCAACTTGTCACTACCCTGTGTCCAAAATGATGCTTTGTTCATAAAAGCAGACTCTCATAATACTCCCACGTGCATTCACACACCTAAACAACTTTCTAGGAATGATTTGTTAAAATTATTCCCAGAAAAGTGGATCACCAATTATGAGAAGTTGCATGAGACAGTGGAGCCAATTCAAGGTACAAACCCTGTGCATATCAAAAGATCTGATGGATCAGTTGATACGATCTTTAAGAGAAAATAAGAGACTCCTACAGTTTTTAATACACAGTTCATGATCAATCCTTGGGGTCCAGAAGATAACATCCCTGTAGCCTCTTTTGATAATTCTGGAAGACCAGTCTATGCTTTTAAGCATGATGGTCACTGTTATTTTGATTATTATGATTGTGATGATTGTTATGCTGCATCCTACTTTAAGGATGATGAGAAGAAAAAGAAAAAGAAGAAATCTCCAGGAAAATATAGTGAAAAGGAATTCAGAAGAAGATATGAAGATGGAGATTCAAGCATCTGCACTCTGGGATAACCTTCAGGAAAATATGATTATTTTGTATCATATTCTCCTCCTGCTTGGTACAAACCACCAGCTACTCAAAATATTCCTCCTGGACCTTGCAAGGCTCGAATACCTCCTTCCCAGCCAAAACCTAAGGTAGCTCCTCTCCTATGTTATAAAAAAGCTTTGAAATGGGTAAGAAAAGAAAACTCAACTGAGATTCAAAAGCCAAAGTCTTTACCCCAAATCTGTATGTTCCAACCCACAGACTTTCCTCCTTTAACCAAAGAAACAAAAAACCAAATTACCATGCAACCTTTTATCCTGGAATTAAACATTGTTGATGCAGATGGCAAACCTAGACAAACAACTCCGGCTGAAGCAGTAGTCAACTGGCAGACACAAAATGCTTGTGCTCAAAATCAAAAATTGAAGCTTATCGAAGAAAAGATTGATGGAGTTGCTGAACATATAAATTTGGCAGAAAAAAAGTTCCAAGCCTTTGAAAAATGAATGACAGCAGTTCATATAGAATTACAAAGGCAGATAGAGATGAAGCACCAGGAACTTATGCGAATCATCAGCAACAAAGGCACATTGAATAGCATTCAAATGAAAGAAACAGAAATTTTAAACTTGAAAGCCCAGGTTGATCAACTTGAAAAAGATCTTAAAAGAAATAAAGAAGAGTTGTCCTCACAAACCTCTTCAAAATCTTTCTCTCCAAATCCTTTGGGTCTTTTGTACAACCCTTATTCAATTCCCAATTCACCATACACAGCCTCTTCCACCCAATCTTTGTTTCCTGCACCAACAGCTCCCTTGAATATTCCTCCAAATTTTCAAGGATTTAAATCCTCATTAAAAACCCCCCTCTCAAACACAGTCCTCTGATGAAACAACAATAAAAAAAAGGAAAAACAGTCCATTTCTCTCAAATTGAGAAACTTAAAACAACACCTTCTGAATCATTAACCAAAAATACCTCACCAACCTCATCACCAAAAGAGCCAGAACACCCTTTAATGATGGTGAATCCTATCTCTTCCTTTTTGGAAAAATGTGCTGAAAATGTCATGCCCAGCTTTTCAATTGGATCTGATTCAAAGGAAAGTTCATCTTCTGAATCTTTAGAAAGTGACTCTGATTCGGATTATGAAATACCCTACCAATTGATGGCTGATGATGCTACATCTTCTAGAGGACCTCAAGTTAAAGAAGTTGATGATCCAGAAGAAGAATTTGAATAACCCAGAACACCACAGCTAAATTCGCAGATAAATTTCCAAAAAAATACTGGAAATTACTTTACCCTGGATGATGTTCCTCCTTCACAATACAGGAATAGATTTCTAGAATTTAGAGCATGGATAGCTGGAAAAATGCTTATTCCTGGAGCAGAAATCAGGGTTGTTATTGAAACATTTCTTGCAAAAATAGTGGGAAAGCTAGCAAACTGGTATGCTTCTCTGAATGCTTATGCTAGAACCCAGTTGATGGATGCCACATCACCAGAGGATTTTCTAGGACTCTTGCATTATGAGTTCTTAGGAAAATGGGATGATGATCTTGAAGTTGCACGAAAGGAGTATTACCAGATGAAATGTTGTTCACTACAAAGAAAAGATCTAAAAAGACATTTCCAAAATATGTCTACTAGATTTTACCTGTTAGGAGGCACTGCTAATCCTGATTTAAAATAAGCCTTTTTGGCTTCTATTCCCGAGATTCTTGCCTCTCGAATGTTTTCAATCCTTCAACAATTAAATTACAAAGTTGGAGATGTGCCAATGGGACATTTGTATCAGATCATGATTCAGGCTCATACCCAGTTATGTGATCAAAGGAAGATGATTAAACTGTATCTGGGCAGTAGGAAGAATCCTTTGGGAAAACTTTCATATGACAGGCCTGATTTGCAGATCAAATACAAAGATGATGATGTTTGTGTTTGTCCATCAAAGAAGAAGAAACATTTCTTCAAACTGAAGAAGAAAGGGAAAAGATCAAAGTTTAAGAAGTGGAAGTATTATAAGAAGAAAAAGTTCTGTGGCAAGAAAAAAATTGACAGATGCTACATCTGTGGGAAAAAAGGTCATTTTACAAAAAATTGCCCTTCAAAAATAAAGAAGACTGAGCAAATGATTCAACAAATTCAGCAGATCACTAAAGTAGATTTGAATGATGCTGATCTTGAGTCTCTCTTTTCAGAAGAAGAAGAAGCTTCACCAGAATGTGTTTTTGCTATAGGCCAAGAGGCAAACTTAGAAATTTCCAGCTCTGAAACAGAGTCCTGGAATGAACAGTTCTTAATTGGTGGTGATAATAGAGACATGATAGCCCTAACTCATGAAAAACATCCAATACCTTTGTTCCTTATCCAAATTTACCCAACCAGTTATTCCAAACCCATAAAATTTGTAGCCTTGATCGACACTGGAGCCAAAACTACCATTCTCAACCTAAAAGCCTTGCCTAAAGAATGTTGGAAACATCATTCTGAGTATTTCTCTACAGCTAATGGAGAATTACTTAAAACTGGCCTTAAAACCAGACACCCAATAAAGATCCAATTCTTTCCAAATTATTACACCTGGACACATATTCTTGGATCTTCTTTACCTGAAAAAGATATTGTAATTGGCTTTGATGTCTATTGGAAGATGAAAGACTTGAGAATTCTTCCAAATGGACTCAAGTTGAAGAAATACTTTTAACCATTCACCAATATTTCATCTATCATTTTTGTTGACCAAACCATTTCTCAACCAAACCTTTAAACTATTCATAAGTTCTTATTAAAAGAATACAGTGCTCAGTCTCATACAGAGTTTCTTTAGAAATGCTCATCACCATTGTGGAAAAATGAGGAGTTCTTTATCTCCTTACCTTTCAAACAAAATGAAGATGTCAACCCAACAAAGGCAACTCATCCAGGAATGACTTCCTCTGATCTTAAATTGGCAATTGAAGAATGCAACCAATTGGAAGACCAAGGCCTAGTTGCTCCCACAAAATCAGAATGGGCATGCCAAGCTTTTTATGTAAACAAAAGATCAGAACAAATTTATGGAAAGAAAAGATTAGTGATCGACTATCAGCCTTTGAATTTCTTCCTCAGGGATGACAAATTCCCTTTGCCAAAAATTTCCTCATTATTTGCATTTTTGGCGGGAGCTAAAATCTTTTCAAAATTTGATTTGAAGGCTGGATTTTGGCAACTTGGAATCAAAGAGGAAGACAGATACAAAACGGGTTTTTGTATTCCAAATAGACACTATCAATGGAATGTGCTGCCTTTTGGACTCAAAGTAGCCCCATCACTGTTCCAACGGGCTATGATCAAAATCTTTGAGCCCATCCTCTCCAGCGCTCTTGTTTATATTGATGATATTCTTTTATTTTCTGTAGATATAAAAGCCCATGAGAAACTACTCCAACAGTTTGCTAATCTTGTACGACATTATGGTGTTATGCTTTCACCCACCAAAATGTTCATTGGCCAAACAGAAATAGATTTTCTTGGAATGAAATTCAAAGAAGGGAAGTATCTTCCAGGTCCTCGTGTTGCAACAGAACTGAATAAATTTCCAAAAGAAAATCTTTCTGTCAAACAAATCAGACAAGTTCTTGGCATTATCAATTATCTCAGGGATTTTATTCCTCACTTGATAAAGAAGACAGCCCCTCTCAGAGCTATCTAAGAAAGAATCCTCTATCATGGTCCTCAGAACAAACAGAAGCTTTTGAACAACTCAGAATTTACAGAAAGAATCTTCCTGATCTCCAGATTCCTTCCACAGAAAAAAGAATCCTTCAAACAGATGCAAGCGATCAATTTTGTGGAGCTATTCTTTTAGAAGAGGATGACAATAAGAAAAAATGGATTTGTGCTCATGCTAGTGGAAAGTTCACAGATGCAGAATGCCATTATCACTCAACCTTTAAAGAGGTCTTAGCAGTTAAATATGACATAAAAAAGTTCAAATTCCATCTAATTGGTCATCATTTCAAAGTTGTGATGGACTGCTCATCATTTCCAAAAATGCTTGAATTCAAAGGAAAGACTCTGCCCCATCCTCAACTTCTCAGAATGAAAGAATGGTTCAGTAAGTATGACTTTGAAGTAGAATACATCAAAGGAGAGGATAACCTGTTACCAGATCTTTTAAGCAGACCACCTGTCTTTTGTGAAAAACCCTTTCAGCTAAAAGTTCTTCCCATGCTATACATGTATCAAACTATTAATGCCAACTTTCTTGAAAAAGGTATTCCTCCATCCTTACCATCACACATTTCCATGACCATCCTTAATCAAAAGGCAAGAACTCAAATTTTTAAACTTCAATCCGGACTAATCAGAAAATATGGGTAAGATTTCTTTCACAAATTAGGCTTTCATCCTATCTATCCTTTCACCTGTATTTTTAGCTTCCTAAACCAAAGTCCTGGAAACCAATTTTATTGGCCTCCTGAATTGTTAATCTTGATTATGCATGTTCAAAAGTATGTGCATTGTATCTCTTGAGTCAACACTTACCTAGATGAGTGTGTTTACATAATTAATCGTATATTCCAAAAAAGTAAACGAATGTGATCATGGTGGTGAGACAATGTTGTACCTTTTATTTGGTATAAATAAATTTTACTAAATTTTATGAAATTTATTTGGAGATTTAAGTGAATATATTTAATTCAAATAAAAATTTTGTAAAATTTATTTTTAATTTCAACCTTTAAATTTTATAGAATAATTTATATCTAAAGTAATTTTTGTTAATAAAATGAATTTAATTTAAATAAATTTAAATGTTATTTACAAAAGAATTCTATACAATTTTTTTTTTTTTAAAATGAAGTCAATTCGAAAATAAATTGTTGAATCAATAGAATAAAAGTTATTTGCTTAATTTTGGAACTAACAAATAGGGGAGAGCCTTAACTAACCGAACTGCCTAAACTGGATTGAACTGAGCCAAAATTCATGGTCGGCTCGGTAACCAAGAAGTGGTAAGTGGCAGTTCAGTTGTGATAAATGAAAAAAATCGATTATTGGTTTACAGTTCGATTGGAGTGTTGACATAATTAGACCGATAAAAAACCAAACCACTATTTAATAGGGCATAAAACTATGTCATTTTTATACATACATAACCCTTACCCTAAAAAATATTAACCCTCCATATGAAAGCCTCTTATTCGCTCTATCTCTCATTTTTCACCGCCCCTCTGCCACTCTCGAACCTTCCAGTCTCATTTTCTTTCTTTTACTAATCATAAACCTTAAGTCAATAACCCTTCATCTCGTCATTGTTCTTCTGTCTTCTCCGTTCAATCTTTGCCTCTTCTTTTGCTATTATATAAACCTCTTCATTGTCTACATTCTATTCTCTCTTTCTCATCTCTATATGGCTCTCTCTCTCTCACAGACTAATACTCTGTAATCTAAATATTTCCTTCCAATCTCTTTGAATCGATTTTTATTCTATAAAAAATTAATCATTTTTTATTGATTGGCATAGTTCTAACACTGTGGGTTTAATTAGGACTTGAAAGTTTGATAATGAAGCTATTAGGATTGCATTATCAAACATGATTATTGTTGATGAGCTTCCATTTAAATTTGTTGAAGGAGAGGGTTTCAAATAATTTATGTTTATTGTATGCCCTAGGTTCAAGATACCTAGTAGATGGATAATGAATCGAGACTATTATCATGCATATTTAGATGCAAGGCTAAACTTGAAAAATGTTTTCATTAATCACTACCAAAGTAAAAGAGTTTGTAGAACAACTGACTCTTTGACATCAATTCAACGCATAAACTACATGTGCATTACAGCTCATTTCGTTGATTCTGAGTGAAAGCTTCAGAAAATGATAATTTCATTTGTCCTTGTTACTTTGCATAGGGGTGAGCACATTGCAAAAAGTTTAGAAAACTGTCTTCTTAATTAGGGTGTAAAAAATATTTTCACAGTGACAGTAGATAATGCATCTAACAATAACATTGTACTTGGTTTTTTTAAGGAAAAATTATTTTCTTGGGGCACATCTATTGTCAAAATCAAATATGTCCATATGAGATGCATAACACACATCCTAAATTTAGTAGTCAATGAGAGGTTGGAAGAATCTGGCATGTCAGTTAAAAGGGTTAAAGAAGCAGTTAGATATATTAGGAACTCACTTGCTAGGTTGTATAAATTTAAAAAGTTTACTAACTTGCTTGGTGTAAAGTCAAAATGTTCATTGACTCTAAATATGGTCACTAGGTGGAATTTAACCTATATCATGTTAAAACTTGCTTGCATATTTGACAAAGTGTTTGAAGATATGAGGAATATGAGCATGGATTTAGAGTAGACTTAGGAGAGAATGTACCTGATTTTATGGACTAGCTTCAATTAAGCAACTTGTTGCCTTTTTGCATCATTTTTATAAGATGACTCTAAGGATTTTTAGTTCTTAGTATGTTACTGCAAAATCTTTTTTCTCTGAAATTTTTTATCTCTTCTATATTTTAAATGAGTGGCAAAGTGATGCTAATTCTAGTAAAAGAGCAATGACCTTTTTTATGAAAGCCAAATTTGACAAATATTAGGGGAACCTCAAAAGATGAACTTATTGGTTTAAATTGCTAATGTGCTTGATCTTAGAGTCAAGCAGGAATACATGGAGTATTCCCTGAATCATAATTATGGAGATTCTATGGGTGGAAGCCTATACTCTAATGTTAAAGATGCACTATATGAATTATTTGATAAATATTGTGCTTCTTGCAAACCTCCTTCTCATTCAGCTTCTCAATTTGAACACTAAATTGAAGCCTTTGAGGGTGCTTATGCTAGTTCTGAGAAATCTGGGTCCTTGCTAAGAAGCACATGTTGAAACTTGGACAGTGCGGGAACAAAAAATCTAAATTAGATATTTATCTCTTTGAGTCTATAATTGAGGAAGGTAGCACATTTGACATTCTCAGATGGTGGAAGATCAATTTTGAGACATTTCCTATTCTCTCAACCCTAGCATATGATCTGTTAACTATGCTAATATCCACAATAGCCTCTAAATCTACTTTTAGCATAAAAGAGAGGATCCTTGATTTTTTTTTTTAGAAGTTGTAAGCACCCAATTTTAGGATGACTTGAATTTGGATGCGACAGAGGACCCAATGATGAAAATTAACTGTGAAATTAGGTTTATTGGATCTTATTTATTGGTTTTGAACTAAAATATAAATTATTTTTAGGATTTATTTATTTATTATTATTATTTATTTTCAAAAAATAAAAATAAAAAGAGAAAATTAAAAAAATATAAAAAGAAAAAAAATTAAAAAAGGGAAAAAATTCATCAAAAGGCCAAATAGGCCTAAAAAAGTTAATTAACTAAGGAAAGGAGATGGACCAATGGCCCAAATAGACCAAAATGAATTAATTTGGCAATAAGAGTGACGCCATTAACCAATTTCACGTTTTTTTATATTTAGTTATTTGTTTATCTAGTTGTTTAATTTTATCATAATTACTAATAATTCAAATTGTTAGGATTAAATTATATTAGATTTTTACTTTTATTATCTTATTTTTTTTTTTATAAATAAAGGGATTTTCTTTTCATAAGGGAGCCTTATAGGGTTTTTTTTTTTTTTTTTTACCTTTCTCATTCTTAGCTGTGAGCCAAAAAAATGCAGTCTTTTCTCTCTTATTTTTTCACATACTTTTCTTTAGTTTTTTTGCTAAAAATCATATAAAAAATAAACTAAAATCACAAACAAACACAACAAAAGCCAGATACTTTCATCAACAATGATTATCCTTTTAAGGGAAATTAATATTGCATCTTATTCTCAAATTTTCTTTTCCTTCTTTTTTTATTTTTTATTTTGATTTTATATTTTATTTTGTTTATTATTATTATTTTTAATCATTCATTGACTATTTTTTTTTATTTTTTTTCACTTGATGGATTGGGTGACATGAACATTGTGGAGAATAAAATTAATGGATAACCCATGAAGGTTTATGGATATGCCCATATATCATTTGAACATAGATTAGAGTTTTAATTTAATTTAATTTATTTTTATTATTTCTATGTTGTTTTTTTATTGGTCTGTATCTTTATCATGGACATGTATTTATTATTTTATTTATTTTTATAGTAGGTTGTAATAATCTCAATAGTGGGAAATAGTGAATATTTTTATTTTCTGTCATTAAAATTAATTAATAAATTAAGTTAATTTGGTAAGCCCTAATTAAAATCAATGGAGGCAGTAGATTAATTTAGGTTGCATGATAATTAAAATTAGGGTTTTTAAGAAAAAATAATTTAATTGCTTATTTCATTTTTTTTATTTGATTGTTTTTATATTTTTTTATATTTTTGGACTTGTTTGTTTATTTTTAATTGTTTTGGGCCTCAAGCCTATGTTAGGCTCTAACCTATTTAATCAACAGCCTTTATAAAATTGGATTTAAGTTTAATTAATTTTAAAATTAATTTAGATCCATTTGATTAATTTAGACTTAGGCTCATTTTTAATTTAATTAAAATTTAACTTAGACTTTAGCTCAGCCCATTAATTCCATTTCTTTTAAAACAAATAGATTTAGACCCATTTTTTTCATTTAAATTAAAATCAGGTTAGAATTAGACTCATTAATTAATTCATTTCTTTAAAATTTGTAGACTATAGACCCATTTTTAGTTAAAATTAAAATAAATAGACTTAAGCTCATTTATTAACATGTAGGTCCACCTTTAATCCATTTCACTTGTAAATAAAAATCTAAAATTAGCTAACTTTAAAATAAAATAAATATAGTTTAAATTTAGGGACGATGCGCTTCGTATGCATTTTTTACATACAATTTTATGACTAGTTTGCTTTAGGACTAGATGGATGTTTAATTAGTGTTTAAATAGAGAATAAGATAGTAATTCATAAAGTAATTCTAAATAAACACGAGACTAAAAGAAGTTAGTATTTCGTTTCCAAAATCTCCTATTTGTAATGCTAATTTTCTTTTAGAGAATCGAGTACCACCAATCGAATTATCACAATTATTACCTTAGGTGGTGACTCCTATCTCCACGCTATGACTTTGTGGCATAATGGTGTGTTCTCTAAGGCCCTGAGCCTAAACAGTGTTGCAGTTGCTAAAATCTTAGGCGCGCGCTAAACCCCGCCGTGTACAGTGGTGACTCCATTAGGGATAAGAGATACTGATTCTACTTGTGTTTTTTAGAATTATTTTATTGATTATTATTTCATTCTTGCATTCATTTTACATGCCCCTATTAAATTGATGGCGTTGGTTTATAATTCCATGATTCCACTAGCTTCATGGAGTTGTAAATTGGCTAACCATCACTCTTAGCCTTAACTTGGTTCAAGAGAGATTACCAGGCTCATCTAACTAGAGTTTGTAACCCAAGTCCTAAAGGGAGGTAATCTTCTCTCGAGTTGGTAAAGGATGTCGGGCCCCTCTGACCTTGGCCTGTAACTCAATGTCCATAATGGAAGGCATCTTGCTAAGGGAACCTTAACCTTTTCACTAAACTCCAACCATATATAATGGCTTAGTTACTTCCCCTAGGATCTACCCAAATTACTTGTATGATTTTTTCCATGAGGTATTTCTATTTATAAAAGCCTAGGCCCATACTTTTGAAGCCCACTTAGGACAATAAAGATTGGGCTAGACCTTTATACTTAGAAATGTTATTTCTATGCTTATTACCATGAGGTATTTCTATCTATAAAAGTTCATGCCTATACATTTGAAGCCCACTTGGGCCAATAAAGATTAGGCTAGACCTTTATACCTAGAAATGTTATTTCTATACTTTACTACTTTAAGAGAGATCTGGCATGAGCGTCGGTCCCTAATATCCCCTGTTGATATTAAGACCAAGACCAAGTCCCTAACCATCACTCTTAGCCTTAACTTGGTTCAAGAGAGATTACTAGGCTCATCTAACCAGAGTTTGTAACCCAAGTCCTAAAGGGAGGTAATCTTCTCTCGAGTTGGTAAAGGATGTCGGGCCCCTCTGACCTTGGCCTGTAACTCAACGTCCATAATGGAAGGCATCTTGCTAAGGGAACCTTGACCTTTTCACTAAACTCCAACCACATATAATGGCTTAGTTACTTCCCCTAGGATCTA
The DNA here is from genome assembly GCA_947683625.1 of Mallotus nudiflorus. NCBI lineage: Eukaryota > Viridiplantae > Streptophyta > Magnoliopsida > Malpighiales > Euphorbiaceae > Mallotus > Mallotus nudiflorus. Next base: position 2,270,683 of record CANTUR010000418.1, read on the forward strand.
CCCAAATTACTTATATGATTTTTTCCATGAGGTATTTCTATTTATAAAAGCCCAAGCCCATACTTTTGAAGCCCACTTGGGACAATAAAGATTGGGCTAGACCTTTATACTCAGAAATGTTATTTCTATGCTTATTACCATGAGGTATTTCTATTTATAAAAGTTCATGCCTATACTTTTGAAGCCCACTTGGGCCAATAAAGATTAGGTTAGACCTTTATACCTAGAAATGTTATTTCTATACTTTACTACTTTAAGAGAGATCTGGCATGTGCGTCGGTCCCTAATATCCCCTGTTGATATTAAGACCAAGACCAAGTCCCTAACCATCACTCTTAGCCTTAACTTGGTTCAAGAGAGATTACCAAACTCATCTAACCAGAGTTTGTAACCCAAGTCCTAAAGGGAGGTAATCTTCTCTCGAGTTGGTAAAGGATGTCAGCCCCCTCTGACCTTAGCCTGTAACTCAACATCCATAATGGAAGGCATCTTGCTAAAGGAATCTTGACCTTTTCACTAAACTCCAACCACATATAATGGCTTAGTTACTTCCCCTAGGATCTACCCAAATTACTTGTATGATTTTTTCCATGAGGTATTTCTATTTATAAAAGCCCAAGCCCATACTTTTGAAGCCCACTTAGGACAATAAAGATTGGGCTAGACCTTTATACTTAGAAATATTATTTCTATGCTTATTACCATGAGGTATTTCTATCTATAAAAGTTCATGCCTATACTTTTGAAGCCCACCTGGGCTAATAAAGATTAGGCTATACATTTATACTTAGAAATGTTATTTCTATACTTTACTACTTTAAGAGAGATCTGGCATGAGTGTCGGTCCCTAATATCCCCTGTTGATATTAATACCAAGATAAAAAATTCTAGGACAAGAGACTCGCCATTGAACATATGTGCGGGAGGAATAAGGTTGGAAGGATGTATGTTGTACACTTGATTGATACTTGTTGCTTGTTACATAGCATATGCATCATACATACATCCACTTCATCCATCATACTAATACCTTGTTTAACAGCCATCATAGATTCATCTGGGTCTTCTCATATTTAGGGATGGAAATGTGGTAGACTAAAAAGAGCAAGTCAGAGTCCTAAAGCCTTAGCAAAAGAAATCCTTCACAAGTTGGATAGACTAGAGAGAAGTCCTATAAACCTGCTCTATTTGAAAGCTGAACCAACCCAAACTGAGCCCATAAAAATGAAATAATAATAAGGAGGGAACTGGACCTTAGAAGACATCAAAGGAGCTCTGATGGATGACATGAGGGCTATGATGTAGGATGAACTAAGATAAGCTCTAGCTACACTGATGCCATCTGTCATTGTTGTTATACCACCACCTACACTTAAACAACCACCTATTGTTGCTGCTATCCCACCTGCCATAGATGCTCCACCTACTGTCAGAAATCCACCTATCCTTAATATAAAGGTGGAAGATATTGAGAATTACCTGGTAGAAAAAGCCAAGAAAGAATCACTAGAACTAGTGCAAGACCTTAAGTCCAAGTAGATGTAAGCACTGACCCAGAAAATATCTAAAATGAAATAATTGATTAGGGGACAATGCATAGGATACTCATTCAACTTTGATGATATACTGTAAATGAAGGGTGACAAGCTGCCTAATAAATTCAAAATGCCTCAGCTATAGAAGTTTGATGGAACTAGAGATCCTAGAATTCATTTGAGTTAATACACTACAACTATGAGCACTACTAAAGCCCCATTAGCAATGATCACTAGGTTGTTTATGTTGTCTTTAGAGGGAATGGCTATAAATTGGTATCATGGGTTAGAGAAATCTATCAAGGTTGATTGGAAGGAGTTATGTACTACTTTTCTAAAATAATATGAGTATAATACTAGATTGGAAGTATCCATCAGGGATATGGAATTGATTAAATAGAAATCCAATGAGTCATTTTCTGATTTCTTGACTCATTTCATGAATAAACTAGGATTAATGAAAAATAAACTAGCTAAAAAGGATCAGGTTAGGATGATAGTTCGAAATGTGTCACCCAATCTAGTTGAAAGACTACAAATAATGAATCCTAAAATATTTATAGATCTTTATGACTATGGTTTACAAGCTGTGGAAATTGAGAGTGAGAAAAAAAAGAGCTCCAGAGCCACTAGAGTAAGAAACTACCCAACTGGAGGCACACAATAAGGAAGCACTAGCCAAGCTGTTGAAGTGCATATTGTACAAACACTAAAGAGATTCTCCAATTTCAACCAACCCCTATCCAAAGTCCTAGATTACCTTATGCAAAAGGGCTTGTTTAGACCTCTCACATTTTCCAAACCGCCAAACCCAAATTTCCACCAAGCTATATCCTAAATAATTATTGTAAATTCCACCAAGTTACTAGTCATTCCACAGACATATATACCTGCCTTAAACATAAAATTCAAAACCTTGTAGACTCTGAAAAAATCACAGACCTTGAAAGCCTAAGCACTAGAAATAATCCTTTCCCAAACTACCAAAATATTCCACCACCAACCACCATGATGATCAACTCAAGAGTAAGCAAAGAGGAAATGTTAAACTCCTTTAAGGACCTAGACCTTAAAACCAATGAGAAATCTCCTAATGCCCCCAAAGATATGGAAAGAGTATAAGACTTATTAGGTCAGCCTTCAGGCAAGTTTGACTATAAGGTGTTTTATATTAAACCACCTTATTTTGACATGCCCTTCAAGTTGATTGTGCCTATAAGATGGGCTGATGAGTTTAATTATAAGAAGCTGCTAGATAATAAAGAAATATGCACATTTAAGGTACAGGAAGATGAAGTCATGGAGACAATTGGAAAAAAGATGCAAGAATAGTTGTTATGTCAGCCACCTCAAGGACAATCACTATGAGACTCAACATCCTTAGCATCTAGAATAGGAAATAAAATTCCTTATTATCTTCTTTGAAAAAAATTTTAGTTTCTATTTTGTTTTAGTGATCGATGATATAAATTCTTATCATGCTTACTTATGTAATGTACATCCTAATGGTACTGTGCATTATGATATTGATTGCATCTACATGTTTGACATAAATTCAATTCAATTAGATTCATTTAGCATGGACACAAATGTAAATTCAAAGAACATACATATATCACATGATGTAACTTCTGAAGATAGGAAATTTGAGAAAAAATAAAAAGAATGAAAAAAAGAGAAAAAAAAACAAGGAGAGAAAAAAAAAGAAAAAAGAACAATAAGGTAAAAATTAGAGAGAAAAAATTAATGACTAGCTAATAATATGAGTTATATAATGTGATGTAATGAATGTTCTCATTTTTGCCCTAATTAATGATTAAAATTGAATTTGAATTTTTTTTTTCAAATATCGCATATTCGTCTTTATCATATGGCATAAGTATCTGAATGGAAAGACAATATATAATGAAAGCTAAATCAAAGCTATGAGATCACTATTTTAGTTATCTTTTCTTTTTTGTCACCCCTTTTGTAATTTTTCTTGTAAGCCTAGCATCTCCTTATACCTTGAGAATTCAAGTGGCTCAATAACTGACGTTGTAACCCATACCTAGTAACTACCATCAATTATTGCATCAACAATAAGCCTCATATTCTGCTAAAGAATTCTTTGAAGTGTAAATCCAATTGATTTTATCATCAAGAACTCACTTCAATTAGTTCACCCACTCCTCTGTATCTTCAATACATGAGACTGCAACTAATAGGGTTAGTAAGACAAAGGGTCAATAATAGTAGTGACCAAACTGAGTCTCTTGCACACATGAAGAAAAAGACTGCTAGAATGAATTCAAAATGAAGTTGGGGGAAAAATTAACTCTAGGGCAGCTTGGGGGTAAAACAATAAATACAACACTAGAACTTTAAAGTTAGTGAAAAAGATCTCAGGATAGAAAGGAGTAAACTACAAGTATACAAATACATTAGTTATCATACAGCAAAAGCAGTAACAAAAAGAAAAGTTCAATAGTGCATCGGTCAATCATGAGCTCTAGTGTAAAGCCATGGACCCCACTCGCTAGCCTGGTCATCTGTCTAACGAGCTATATCAGAAGCTCTGACATCAGAAGTACCATTAACAAAGCATCCAATGCTTAAATCTATAAGTTGTTGATGAGGCACCTCGTTCTCACACTCCAAACTGCAAACATAGCTTCGTTCCAAATAGAAGACCTATTAGGATGTAATATCCCGTGTTTTTAAATATTTTAATACTGCATCGGGATATGCAGTGTTAATAATTTTTGCATATATATTATGATATTTTTACGAGTTGATATGTATTTAAAACCTATTTTAATTATTGTGTATTATTTTAAGTGTTTTACGTAAAATTTCCCGGGACTGACATTTTCGAAAAAATTTTCACGTAAATAATTTACTATTAATTATTTTAAATAGATTTATGGACTTACATGAACTCATATATATTTTTAAAATGCTAAATAACATATATATGTGTACTTATTTATTTAATTAGGGTTTAATTAATTGCCCTATTATTTTATTATTTATTTATTAGTTTTATTGTTATTTAATTATTTTATTTAGTATTACATTATTAAAATATTAAATTATATGTGTGTGGTGTATATTTAATGTGTGTGATTTTATATTATTTTAATATATAGTATAAAGTATATATATATACATATATATATTTAATATTAAAACAAAAATAAAAGTTTAGTTTATTTACAAAATTGCCATCATCTTCTTCCTCCTCTCTCCCGACCGTCCCCATCATCGTTCCGCCGCCTACCATCCCGATTTCTCACCGTCGATGTACCTCCCGGCGTGCCACCTCCTTCCTCAGCCTTCCTCGCCGCTTGTTGCAGCTGTTTCCGGCGTCTGGAAGCCGTTTTTGGCCGGAAAGCCGAAAGTGGAAGCTAACGTCGTTCACGACGTTTTCGGCCACCATTTTCAACACCGCTGGTCTCTTTCTTCTCCTTGAGCTCCGGTGAGTGTGATTCCAAGCTTTTTTTTACTTAAAATGGTCTTGATTTGCTTAGGTTTTGATTTTTCAATTTCGGCCATTTTAGGGTTTTTGATTTTTTTGAACTTCAATTTGATTGATTCATGAAAAATTCCTTCACAAATGTTGTTCCCCTTAGCTTAATCTACATTTATGAATTTTTGTATAATTTTTGGAGATTATTTTGATTTTTGGGTATTCTTTAATATTTTAATATTATTTTCTAATTTTTGAAAATTAATTAAATAAATTATGAAATTGTGTCATATGATAATTATAGGTGTTGAAATTAATTATAGAAATTTATTTGGAATTTTTATGAATTTCTATGTATTTATTTTGAATTTATTTATGTTTATGTAATTTTGGAAAATTAGGTTAATTGTGTTTTTAATTGAAATTAATTAGTTAATTGAGTTTAATTATTGATATTATTGATAAATATGTTGAGAAAATTAATTTTGGATAATTATACTATTTTGGTGAATTTTTGGAGTGATTTTAGTATATTTATATATATAGGGGTATTTTGGTAATTTTACCCTAAATTGACTAAAAATATAATTAAATTGGTTTTAATAGTTATTTAAGGTATAAAAATGATTTCTACAAATTTTTTTGTATTTTTAATTGATTAAAACTATTTTTCGTGAATTATTTTCAATTATATATATAATATACGATTTTTCTAAATAAATGAGTTTTATTGGTTTTTAATGTGTTTTAAGGTTAATTATGTAATTTCTACTTATAAAATGTATTTCTGTGATATAAGGGTATTTTTGATATTTTTATAATTATTTTGTGGACTGTGAACCCCGGTCGGTAGACTGTAGTTTGGAGTCCGACCGAGGGGTTGTGGATGAGTTGTTGTGTCTGTTTTTTTTTAAGTGTGTTTCTTTGCAGGGCTGGCTCTACTCTTTGAGTAGAGAGATGTCCATTTTACAAGGGAGGTTCTACCGAATTTTTGGTAGAATTCTCGTAAAACATGATGTCCGGTCGAACCTTAATTCTGTTTCTGTGTCTAATATTCTAGATCGAGTTTTTAGGATTTTCTGTTAGGTTTATTCTGATGTCTGTTATTTATTGTCTGTTTAGTTGCACTGAGACCGAGGCCTAGTGGACCAGGCCCGTTGGACCCATCTCGAGGAGCGCACTAAGTGTGAGTTACTATTCTATATATATATGATTTAGGGTGCATGATTTAGAAATGTATGTTTTATTTTGACTAAAAATGCATAAATAATTTGATTAGTACTTAAGTTTATTTTTAGTTTACTTTTGGTATATATTAAATTTTAGGCATGCTTTATTAACCATTTATGCTTAAAATGTTTTTGAAAATATTTCTAGCTTATTTTGTAATCAGATTGGATTTCTTTGACGTATATATATTCGAAATATACCTGGTTTACTTTTGGTATATTTCTAGTATATATATTGTTATTGTTGCTATTATATTTAAATTCATACATCATTTATTTTTATGATTGAATGTTTTATATTTCAATGAAAGATATCAATAGAACGTGCTACCTAGTGGGCAGCACTAGGACCGAGTACGTATTGGTACGCTTATAGCATTTAGGCTATATTACTAACCATTTGTGGATATTAATTGGATTTGATTATTTGATGTGTGAGAAATGATTTGGGAGTGTGATTGTTGGAGCTCGGTTGACCAAGTGTCTCGGGGCCAATCACACTGATAGTCAGACTGCTGGAGCTCGGTTGACTTAGTGTCTCGGGGCCAGTCTACTGTCCAAATGGATCAAGTGAATATATTTTGGAATAAGTGAGCCTGTATAGCTAAAGTGTTGTCTAACACTGTTTTGAGGTTGTGATATTCTAGGGTTCTATTCGATCCTTCATAAACTGTGATTTTCAATAAAAATATATAAAATGATTTTATTGCATCTGTGTGTATTTTCTTGTATATATACATATTATATATACTTTTGATGGTGTGCATTGACATTTAGTATGCATGTATATATATTACAGTAATTCACTCAGTAAGGTCTGACTCCCCTCCGTTGACTATTTTTCAGGAGAGTCATCATCTTCAGACCTCAGTAGCAGGCTTGTATGCCGGATTTCTTCCGCTCCAGCTTCTCTATATAAACTGCTCATTTGAGTTTATTTTATTAATCTAGACACTGCAGTAGTTATATAAATTTGCGAGATATGTACTTTAAAAATTTGAACTGGATTGTATTAAAAGAGTTTATTTATATACATTTGAGGATTTGATTTAAATCCCGTGGTGGATCATTATTTTAATATTTATAATTTTATTTCGCTACACAGTATTTTATTTAAATGTGTTATTATTACTATTGCATGTTTTATTTTATTTTTAGGCTTGCTACGGGTTCCGGATTCGAAAGAATTCCCATTCCCTAGGGCCGGTCATGGCCCCTATTTTGGGTCGTGACAAAGTTGGTATCAGAGCTGAGTTCTGTGTCAGGGCTTAGTCGTGGCCCTAGTTTTCAAAGTTGTGTTTTCTTTTAGTAACTACTGCAGTGAATTAGGTTTGAGTACGTCTTCATAAGTATTCCTTGCTTTAGTTTTCTGCGTTATTCCTCCATTGTCCGTTTTATCTGAATCTTTCCATTTGTCTTTTCAGAATGAGGAGGCGAGCGCATGTTGCTCCACCGGTCATTGAGGCCAAGGATGATGAGTCTTTTCAGGATGAGGTTTTACCTCCTGAGCAGCCAGTTAGACATAAAGGTCGTGGTAGAGGTAGACCTCGAGGAGTGGCAGGTCACCGTAAGCAGAGAGAGTTACAGGACGAGGAGCTTGTAGAGCCTGAGTTTGATGTTCCTGTGCCTCCAGTTGTTCCGCCTGTTCAGCCTGCCTATCAGTAGGGTATGTTTGACCTTGAGGCAGCTTTGTTCTATGCCCGAGTTGGCAGGATTGCGTTCAATGGGACTCCTGATCCATTAGATTTTCTACATGCGATCGAGACTCAGACTCAGACTGCTCATATCGAGTACCAACGGATCATGATCGTCGAGTTATCTGTCGAGGGACCAGCCCTAGACTGGTTTATTCAGATGATCCAGCCCTACATAATGACGATGACCTGGGCTCAGTTCAGAGAACAGTTTATGAGAAGATTCTGTCCAGAGCCTCTTTATATGAGCTATCGTCTCCGGTTGACCAGTATTTCTCGTGGAGATCGATCAGTAGAGGAGTACACCCGAGAGTTTCTTCGGCTGGGTAGATATGCAAAGGATCTGATACGAGACCAGTATTTCGTAGTCACTACCTATGTTACCGGATTGGGTTCAGCATTTGTTGGTATGCCTACAGCAGGCCTTACTCTGGAATCTGTGATAGAGTTAGCCAAGGAGATCGAGCTGAGGCTAGTTAGGCAGGGAGCGATGCCTGATTATTACCAGCTGGGAGTTCAGTCGAGTGGATTGCAGACTAAACTATATTCGAGTTTTCATGTGGGTTCGAGTAGTCAGCAGCGAGGTCCGACTCAGCAGAGTTAGAGGCAGCAGCAGCGAGTGCATCGGAGCAGTAGACATGGCCGTGGAGGTCAGTGTAGGTCGTTCAGATTCGGGTCAGGTGCTTCAAGCAGCAGCAGTGGTCATAGTTCTAGATCAGCTGCCAGTGTTTGCCAGACCTGCAGTAGAGTCCATCAGGGACCGTGTTATCTGACACCACTGACATGCTTCAGATGCGGGCAGACAGGACATTTTGCTAGATCGTGTCCTTACTCCGGGTATCAGTAGCCGCAGATTCCGTGATTCCCACAGCAGTCGATTGCTAGTGCTGCACCAGTTCCATTTCAGTTACCACCAGCCCAGCATCAGAGTTTCACTCAGCTTGTTCCACAACAGAGTCATGGTAGAGGTACTAGAGGAGGTGCCAGAGGTGTTGGCCAGGCTTCTACCAGTCAGCAGGGAGGTCGAGGACAAGCCAGAGTCTTTCACCTTACTCAGCAGGATGCTCAGGCATCCAATGCAGTCATGGCAGGTATTATTTTTGTTTGTTACCTGGATGCATGGGTTTTGTTTGATCCGGGTGCCACATATTCGTTCGTTTCTCCCATTTTTGCTTCTAAGTCTTGTTGGCAAGCTTCGAGGATGGCTTTTCCTTTATCCGTTACCACTCCTCTAAGCGATTCCTTAGACACCGATATTATTCTTTCTGGTCGTCCAGTTCTCGTGGGAGATAGAGAATTAATCGCTGATTTGATTCTGTTGGATGTGATGGAGTTTGATGTTATTTTGGGAATGGATTGGTTATCTCAGCACTATGTCATGGTAGATTGCAGGAATAAAGAGGTGACGTTCAGAATTCCTGATGAAGAAGATTTTAAGTTTGTGGGTGATAGGAGTTCAGTACCTTAGAATCTTATTTCTGCTATTACGACTAGGAAGTTGTTGAGGAAAGGTTGTCAAGGATATTTGGCATTAGTCAGGGATACTTCAATGGAGAAGTTGTCACTCACAGATGTTCCTGTTGCTTATGAGTTTCCTGATTTTTTCCTGAGGAGTTGCTAGGTTTACCACCTCACAGAGAGATTGAATTTTGTATAGATATGGTTCCAGGTACTACTCCTATATCTATGCCACCCTACAGAATGGCTCCTGCAGAGTTGAAAGAGTTAAAGGAGCAGTTGCAAGAGTTATTGGATAAGGGTTTTATCAGACCCAGTGTTTCTCCTTGGGGTGCACTAGTCTTGTTTGTGAAGAAGAAGGATGGTTCCCTGAGACTGTGCATTGACTACAGAGAGCTGAATAAGGTAACAGTGAAGAATAAGTATCCTCTCCTGAGGATAGATGACTTGTTTGATCAGCTACAAGGTGTACAGTTCTTTTCTAAGATTGATCTGAGGTCGGGTTATCATCAATTGCGGATTAGTGAAGCTGATATTCCTAAAACAGCATTCCGCACTTGATATGGCCATTATGAGTTTCTGGTGATGTCTTTTGGTTTGACTAATGCACCAACAGCTTTTATGGACCTGATGAACAGGGTATTCAGACCATACGTGGATCAATTTATGGTAGTCTTCATTGATGATATACTGGTTTATTCAAGGAGTATGGAGGAGCATGTATATCATTTGAGGATTATACTGCAGACACTGAGAGATCATCAGCTTTATGCTAAATTCTCAAAGTGTGATTTCTGGATGGAGAGTGTTTCTTTTCTTGGACACGTGGTGTCTAAAGAAGGTATCCAGGTTTATCCACAGAAGATTGAGGCAGTGTCTGAGTGGCCTAGACCGACTTCTGTTATTGAGATTCGAAGTTTTCTGGGTTTAGCCGAGTATTATAGGCGGTTTGTGCAGGATTTTTCCAGAATAGTAGCCCCTATGACTCGCTTGTCTCAGAAGAATGTTAGATTCGAGTGGTCAGAAGCTTGTGAGAACAGTTTCCAGTTATTGAAGAAGAAATTGACCACAACACCAGTATTAGCTTTGCCTAATAGTGTGGATAAGTTCACAGTCTATTGTGATACCTCTAGAGTTGGCCTTGGTTGTGTGCTGATGCAGAATGGAAGGGTGATAGCCTATGCTTCGAGGCAGTTGAAGAAGCATGAGCAGAACTATCCCACACATGACCTTGAAATGGCTGCAGTGATCTTTGCTTTGAAGATTTGGAGACATTATTTGTACGGGGTGACTTGTGAGATATTTACTGATCACAAGAGCCTTAAGTACATTTTCCAGCAGAGAGATCTGAATCTGAGGCAGAGGAGATGGTTGGAATTGTTGAAGGATTATAACTGTGAGATATTATATCATCCGGGTAAAGCTAATGTGGTAGCAGATGCCTTGTGTAGGAAGTCCTCAGGTAGTCTTGCTCACATCAGTATTGAGAGGAGACCGTTGATCCAGGAGTTGCATCTGTTGGTGGATCAAGGTATGATGATGAAGATTAGTAGGTCAGGTGGACTGCTAGCTTAATTTAAGGTGCGATCTGTACTGAGGGATAAGATTAAAGTAGCTCAAAGCCGAGATCCTATTCTAGAAGAGCTTACAGAGAATGTTCGAGTAGGAAAGTTCACTGATTTCACACTCGATGATGATGGTGTATTGTGGATCAGTGGTAGATTGTGTATTCCTGATATGGATGATTTGAGAGAAGAGATCCTAGAGGAAGCACATTCTACAGCTTATAGCGTACATCCAGGTGTTACTAAGATGTACCACAGTATCAGAGATTTATACTAGTGGGATGGATTGAAGAAGGATGTCGCTGATTATGTTGCTAAATGTCTGACGTGTCAACAAGTGAAAGCTGAGCATCAGAAACCTTCTGGGAAGCTTTAGCCTCTTCCTATTCCCGAGTGGAAGTGGGAAAGGATAGCTATGGATTTTGTGGTAGGTTTACCTCATTCTAACGATGGATACGATTCCATCTAGGTGATCGTAGACAGATTGACGAAGTCTGCACATTTCTTACCTGTGAAAGCCACTTATTCTGTAACTAGATTGGCGAAGCTGTATGTGAAGCATATTGTGTGCCTTCATGGGGTACCTGTGTCCATTGTGTTAGATAGAGGTTTGGTGTTTACTTCTCGTTTTTAGCAGAAGTTATAAGAAGCAATGGGCACTAGGTTGGATTTCAGTACTGCTTTTCATCCTCAGACAGATGGTCAGTCTAAGAGGACGATCCAGACACTGGAAGATATGTTGAGGATGTGTGTCTTAGATTTGGGAGGTAGCTGGGATGATCATTTGCCACTCGTAGAGTTTGCATATAATAACAGCTACCATAGCAGTATTGGCATGGCACCATATGAGGCGTTATATGGAAGGAAGTATAAATCCCCTCTGAGTTAGGATGAGAATGGTGAGAGAGATTTGACTGGACCTGAGATGGTTCAGGATGCTGCAGAAAAAGTTATCATGATTAAGCGCAGATTAGAGACCGCAGTTAGTAGACAGAAGAGCTATGCGGATCCTAGGCGCAGAGATGTGGAATTTCAGGTTGGAGATTTTATTTTTCTGAAGGTATCTCCGATGAAGGGTATGATGAGATTTGGCCAGAAGGGTAAGTTAGCACCGAGATATATCGGATCGTTTGAGATTCTGGAGAGAGTTGGCACTGTAGCATATCGGTTGGATTTGCCTCCGAGTATGTCACAAGTGCATCCGGTGTTTCATATCTCGATGTTGAGGAAATATATCTCAGACCCTTAACATGTGTTGCAGCCCGACAATGTAGAAGTGAATGAAGATTTGACGTTTGTGGAAGAACCTGTGGCGATCGTTGATTATCAAGTTCGACAGTTGCATTCGAAGCAGATTCCGATGGTCAAGGTTCTGTGGCGTAGCAACAGAGTTGAGGAGCATACATGGGAGACTGAAGCTGAGATGCGCGCTTCTTACCCGTATCTCTTTCCTTTTTGATCATTTTCTTTCTAGAATTCGGGGACGAATTCTTGTAAGGGGGGAAAACTGTAATATCCCGTGTTTTTAAATATTTTAATATTACATCAAGATATGTAGTGTTAATAATTTTTGTATATATATTATGATATTTTTACGAGTTGATATGTATTTAAAACCTATTTTAATTATTGTGTATTATTTTAAGTGCTTTACGTAAAATTTTCCAGGGACTGGCATTTTCGGGGAAATTTTCACGTAAATAATTTACTATTAATTATTTTAAATAGATTTACGAACTTGCATGAACTCATATGTATTTTTAAAATACTAAATAACATATATGTGTGTACTTATTTATTTAATTAGGGTTTAATTAATTACCCTATTATTTTATTATTTATTTATTAATTTTATTGTTATTTAATTATTTTATTTAGTATTAAATTATTAAAATATTAAATTATATGTGTGTGGTGTATATTTAATGTGTGTGATTTTATATTATTTTAATATATAGTATAAAGTATATATATATACATATATATATTTAATATTAAAACAAAAATAAAAGTTTAGTTTATTTACAAAATTGCCATCATCTTCTTCCTCCTCTCTCCCGACTGTCCCCATCACCGTTCCACCTCCTGCCATCCCGATTTCTCACCGTCGGTGTGCCTCCCGGCGTGCCACCTCCTTCCTCAGCCTTCCCCGCCGCCTGTTGCTGTTGTTTCCGGTGTCTGGAAGCCATTTTTGGCCGGAAAGCCGAAAGTGGAAGCTAACATCGTTCATGACGTTTTCGGCCACCATTTTCGACACCGCCAGTCTCTTTCTTCTCCTTGAGCTCTGGTGAGTGTGATTCCAAGCTTTTTTTCACTTAAAATGGTCTTGATTTGCTTAGGTTTTGATTTTTCAATTTCAGCCATTTTAGGGTTTTTCATTTTTTTGAACTTCAATTTGATTGATTCATGAAAAATTCCTTCACAAATGTTGATCCCCTTAGCTTAATCTACATGTATGAATTTTTTTAGAATTTTTGGAGATTATTTTGATTTTTGGGTATTTTTTAATATTTTAATATTATTTTCTAATTTTTGAAAATTAATTAAATAAATTATGAAATTGTGTCATATGATAATTATAGGTGTTTAAATTAATTATAGAAATTTATTTGGAATTTTTATGAATTTCTATGTATTTATTTTGAATTTATTTATGTTTATGTAATTTTGGAAAATTAGGTTAATTGTGTTTTTAATTGAAATTAATTAGTTAATTGAGTTTAATTATTGATATTATTGATAAATATGTTGAGAAAATTAATTTTGGATAATTATACTATTTTGGTGAATTTTTGGAGTGATTTTAGTATATTTATATATATAGGGGTATTTTGGTAATTTTACTCTAAATTGACTAAAAATGTAATTAAATTGGTTTTAATAGTTATTTAAGGTATAAAAATGATTTCTACAAATTTTTTTGTTTTTTTAATTGATTAAAACTATTTTTCGTGAATTATTTTCAATTATATATATAATATACGATTTTTCTAAATAAATGAGTTTTATTGGTTTTTAATGTGTTTTAAGGTTAATTATGTAATTTCTACTTATAAAATGTATTTCTGTGATATAAGGGTATTTTTGATATTTTTATAATTATTTTGTGGATTGTGAACCCCAGTCGGTAGACTGTAGTTTGGAGTCCGACCGAGGGGTTGTGGATGAGTTATTGTGTCTATTTTTTTGAAGTGTGTTTCTTTGCAGGGCCGGCTCTACTCTTTGAGTAGAGAGATGTCCGTTTTACAGGGGAGGTTCTGCCGAATTTTTGATAGAATTCTCGTAAAACGTGATGTCCGGTTGAATCCTAATTCTGTTTCTGTGTTTAATATTCTAGATCGAGTTTTTAGAATTTTCTATTAGTTTTATTCTGATGTCTGTTATTTATTGTCTGTTTAGTTACGCCGAGACCGAGGCCTAGTGGACCAGGCCCGTCGGACCCATCTCGAGGAGCGCACTAAGTGTGAGTTACTATTCTATATATATATGTTTTAGGGTGCATGATTTAGAAATGTATGTTTTATTTTGACTAAAAATGCATAAACAATTTGATTAGTACTTAAGTTTATTTTTAGTTTACTTTTGGTATATATTAAATTACAGGCATGCTTTATTAACCATTTATGCTTAAAATGTTTTTGAAAATATTTCTAGCTTATTTTGTAATCAGATTGGATTTCTTTAACGTATATATACTCGAAATATACCTGGTTTACTTTTGGTATATTTCTAGTATATATATGGTTGTTGTTGCTTTTATATTTAAATTCATGCATCATTTATTTTTATGAATGAATGTTTTATATTTCAATGAAAGATATCAATAGAATGTGCTACCTAGTGGGCAACACTAGGACCGAGTACGTACCGGTACGCTTATAGCATTTAGGCTATATTACTAAACATTTGTGGATATTAATTGGATTTGATTATTTGATACGTGAGAAATGATTTGGGAGTGTGATTGTTGGAGCTCGGTTGACCAAGTGTCTCGGGGCCAATCACACTGATAGTCAGACTGCTGGAGCTCGGTTGACTTAGTGTCTCGGGGCCAGTCTACTGTCCAAATGGATCAAGTGAATATATTTTGGAATAAGTGAGCCTGTATAGCTAGAGTGTTGTCTAACACTGTTTTAAGGTTGCGATATTCTAGGGTTCTATTCGATCCTTCATAAACTGTAATTTTCAATAAAAATATATAAAATGATTTTATTGCATCTGTGTGTATTTGTTTGTATATATACATATTATATATACTTTTGATGGTGTGCATTGACATTTAGTATGCATGTATATATATTATAGTAATTCACTTAGTGAGGTCTGACTCCCCTCCGTTGACTATTTTTCAGGAGAGTCATCATCTTCAGACCTCAGTAGCAGGCCTGTACGCCGGATTTCTTCCGCTCCAGCTTCTCTATGTAAACTGCTCATTTGAGTTTATTTTATTAATCTAGACACTGCAGTAGTTATATAAATTTACGAGATATGTACTTTAAACATTTGAACTGGATTATATTAAAAGAGTTTATTTATATACATTTGAGGATTTGATTTAAATCCCGTGGTGGATTATTATTTTGATATTTATGATTTTATTCCGCTGCACAGTATTTTATTTAAATGTGTTATTATTACTATTGCATGTTTTATTTTATTTTTAGGCTTGCTACGGGTTCCGGATTCGAAAGAATTCCCGTTCCCTAGCGCCGGTCATGGCCCCTGTTTTGGGTCGTGACATAGGATCATGCATACACTTGCATATATTTGTTGTGAAATACTTACTTTGTATAATAAAGTCTTTGAGCCTAGGAAAGATTATGCAAACACTTTGCTACTAACATTCAAGATTAGTGTTGTAAAAGCACAGAAAGGTAGTCAAAATGTTCATATATGAAGCATTTGAAGGGAAAAAATATGACACTGTTCAGGTGAACCTGATGCTCAATGGGACTCTAGATCGTAGGACCCCAATTAATTATGGGCCCATCTAGTAAAGGAATATCACCGACAGTGATATTTATGAAAGCATTATACTGGTAACCTCAAAAGGCTGGATAGGACATTCAGGCTCCTCAAACTCAGTGTCCATCTCTATAGTCTCATCGGGAGCATTATCTGGAATATTTCTCCATAATAGTTAGACCAGTATAGGGTATAGAATATGATGATGAGAAGGTCCAACATGCCAGTAATACATTCGTCGGCCTTATAAAAGGGAAGAACGCACTTAAAACTTAAAATGATTGCACTCTGAAAAATTATTTGATCATGAAATAAGATCCCTAACTCCTGAATCTTTTTTGTAAGAGATGTCAAAAAGAGGAATAAAGACCTTTACCATGGTATTAATAGAATAACGAAAAGGCAAATTCAACCTTAGGCTATGACTTCAATGATGGAGTATCATGACCTTATGATCAAAAACATCATCATCATAATCAAAAGGGAAGAATGCAAAAGAATAACATTGCATTTTGACAAAATCTCTTAACTTACAAATAGACCATACTAATTTATGGTATTTTGTGCAGGGAAAAAAAAGAATGAAGAAAGGGAAATGAACCGATACATCAATAAGAATGGTTAAGATAGTAAATACTAAACCCTCACCAAGATAATAAAAGGAAGTAACAAAACTCTATTCTATAATAAAGTGCCATCTCAATTATAAAATTCACAAATTAAAAGTAAATTCATCCACTTCACGAGATCATGTGCAAAAGCCTATCTCATGACCTTTGATTATAATGACTCTTTTTTATTAGCCTTGCGGAATTCATATGATTAGTTAATGACTTTGTGTTGAGAGTTTATAAATTATAATCAATCTAATGTTTACTTCGCACCCAAACAAGGGGAAGAATACACAAAGACAAAATCTATGGACTTGCAGTATAAATTGCTTGAATTTTAAAGTATCATTTTAGTTTTTTGAATAATAAATATGCATATAATTTACTCCAATGCTCAGAAATGAGTATGAGTACAAATCCCTCAGCGGTATCTACGCTGAGTAATACGAGAAAGGCGGGGGAACACTAAGAGGAGAATCAAAATAAGAGCAAGTATAATTTACTCTAATGCTAATAAATGAGCAAGAGTATCAACATGAACCTTTAGCGATATCCACGCTTAGTAATACGAGAAAGGTAAGGGAATAGAAAAGGACCATGTTAAAAGTTGTTTTATTTATTCCAATGCTTTAAAAGAGTATGAGTATTCGAATGACCTATCCAACGGTATCCACACTGAGTAATATTATAAAGGTGGGGGAATACTCGAATACAAAAGAAAAACTAAAAAATAGTTCAAAAGCTATATTGATACTCATAATTCGATATGTTTAAGCTTAATTTCCATGAGTTTTGTTTAAGTAGATTCTTCCTAAACTTAAGTGTGGAAGCAAGCTCTTCACTTGGTAAAAAATATGCTCTCAGCATAAAATGATTAATAATACCTCTGACCTTTGCGAATGGCAAATAAATGATAGTCATAGAAATCAAAATTAATGAGATTCGTTGGGTGCACAATATCTCGTGATAAAGTGATGAATTTTCTCATATTCAAAAAATATAATGTACTTTATTATACAATTATCATGTTGAAACTAACTTCAACAAGTTTTCAGGAACAACAAGTCTAGAAAAAATAAACCCAACATGTGGAATCAACACTAGCGCCAATAAGTTAATCAAGGTTATCAAGTGATGAAGACAGTTGATCAAAGTCACAATCGATCAACATAAAATCTCAAAATCCTAGTCAACATGAAATTCTAATATGATGTCTACATTTTGCATACACTACACTTTATCTCAATTATATGCTACATAGTAGCTATAACACAATTTTCATAATTCACTTTGTTATATGCTACATAGTAGCTATAACATAATTTTCAGATCCACTTTATTATATGCTACACAGTAGTTATAATAATCACATTTTGCTAGACACTACACAGTAGTTATAGCACATTACTAAATCACTCTTTGCTAGACATTCCATAGGAATTATAGCACATTTTAAATCTTTTGCTAGACGCTCCATAGGACCTATAGCACCATTATCACTATTTGCTAGATGCTCCATATGATCTATAGCATATTTGTCTTTAGCTAAACACTACACAGTAGTTATAGTATATTTTCACTAGACGTCTCACAAGGAATATAGTGAAAATCACAATCACTAGACGTCCCATAGGGAATATAGTGAAAATTACAATCATCAGACGTCCCACAGGGAATATAGTGAAAATTACAATCACTAGACGTCCTACAGGGAATATAGTAAAAATCATGATCACTAGACATCCCACAGAGAATATAGTGAAAATCACAATCATTAGATGTCCCATAGGGAATATAGAGAAAATCATAATCATTGAACGTCCCACAGGGAATATAGTGTTACATGCTAAACATCCTATAGGGAATATAGCAAAATGCATTGAATACAGTGTCAACCATTATTCATTAAACACAGTGATAACATCACCGCTATATGTTCTACTAGAACTATAGTATGTTCTCAAAATGCACTAAACACAGTGCTAATCACTATTCATTGAACACAGTGACAACATCACAACTAGAAATTCCACAGGAATTCTAATGTTCCTTAAATCGCATTCAACATGACATAATGTCATGCATGGTCACGGTACACATGTAAGTGTTTTGACTCTTTGCCTTGAAATTGTTTGTTTATTTGCCTTGCCGTAATTTGTTAAGCAAATAGGGACAAAAAGAGGCAACTGTTAGGGATGACTTGAGTTTGGATGCGATAGAGGACCCAATGATGAAAATTGATTGTGAAATTAGGTTAATTGGATATGATTTATTGGTTTTAAACTAAAATGTAAATTATTTTTAGAATTTATTTTTAAATTTTATTTATTTTATTATTATTATTATTATTATTATTATTATTATTATTATTATTATTATTATTATTATTATTATTTTCAAAAAAATAAAACAATAAAAAGGGAAAATTAAAAAAATATAAAAAGAAAAAAGGAAAAATTCACCGAAAGGCCTAATAGGCCTAAAAAAAATTTAATTAACTAAGGAAAGGAGATGAGCTAATGGCCTAAACGGACCAAAATGAATTAATTTGGCAATAAGAGTGGCACCATTAGCCAATTTTACGTTTTTTTTTTCTTTATTTAGTTATTTGTTTATCTAGTTGTTTAATTTTTTCATAATTCCTAATAATTCAAATTGTTAGGATTAGATTATATTAGATTTTTACTTTTATTATCTTATTTTTTTTATAAATAAAGGGATTTTCTTTTCACAGGGGAGATTTCTAGGGTTTTATTCTTTTTTCCTTTACCTTTTTTATTCTTAGCCGTGAGCCAAAAAAATGCAATCTTTTCTCTCTTATTTTTTCACGTACTTTTCTTTAGTTCTTTGCCAAAAATCATATCAAATAAACTAAGACCACATACAAACACAACAAAAGTCAAAGGCTTTCATCAACGGTGATTATCCTTCTGAGGAAAATTAATATTGCATCTCATTCTCAAATTTTCTTCTAATTCTTCTTTTATTTTTTATTTTGATTTCACATTTAATTTTGTTTATTATTATTATTTTTAATCATTCATTGACTATTTATTTATTTATTTTTTTTTTCACTTGATGGATTGGGTGACTTGAATACTGTGGAGAACAAAATCAATGGATAACCCATTAAGGTCCATATAATGTCATCGATATGCTCATATATCATTTGAACATAGATTATGGTTTTAATTTAATTTATTTAATTTTTATTATTTCTATGTTGTTTTTTATTGGTTTGTATTTTTATTATGGGTATGTATTTATTATTTTATTTATTTTTATAGTATGTTGTAATAGCTTCAATAGTATTTTATTTATTTTTATAGTATGTTGTAATAGCTTCAATAGTGAAAAATAGTGAATATTTTTATTTTCTGTCATTAAAATTAATTAGTAAATTAGGTTAATTTGGTAAACCCTAATTAAAATTAATGGAGACAGTAAGTTAATTTAGGTTGCATGTTAATTAAAATTAGGGTTTTTTAGAAGAAATAATTTAATTGCTTATTTAATCTTTTTTATTTGAATGTTTTTATATTTTTTTATGTATTTGGATTTGTTTGTTTATTTTTGTATGTTTTGATCCTAAAGCCCACGTTAGGCTCTAATCCATTTAATTAATAGGTTTTTTAAAATTGGATTTAAGTTTAATTAATTTTAAAATTAATTTAGGCTCATTTGGTTAATTTAGACTTAGGCCCATTTTTTGTTTGATTAAAATTTAACTTAAACTTTAGCTCAGCCCATTAATTTCATTTATTTTAAAACAAAGAGGATTAGGCCCATTTTTTTCATTTAAATTAAAATCAGGTTAGAATTAGGCCCCATAATTAATTCATTTCTTTAAAATTTATAGACTATATGCCTATTTTTAGTTAAAATAAATACACTTAAGCTCATTTATTAACATGTAGGTCCACCTTTAATTCATTTCACTTATAAATAAAAATGTAGAATTAGCTAACTTTGAAATAAAATAAACATAGTTTAGACTTAAGGACGATGCGCTTTGTATGCATTTTTTACATACAATTTTATGACTAGTTTGCTTTAGGGCTAGATGGATGTTCAATTAGGGTTTAATAAAATTGTGTGTAAATAGAGAATAAGATAGTAATTTATAAAGTAATTCTAAATGAACACGAGACTAAAAGAAGTTAGTATTCCGTTCCGTTCCGTTCCTAGAATCTCCTAGTTGTGGTGCTAACTTTCTTTTAAAGAATCGAGTACCACCAATCGAATTGTCCCAGTTATCATCTTGGGTGGTGACTCCTCATCTCCACGCTATGACTTTGTGGCATAGTGGTGTGTTCTCTAAGGCTCTGAGCCTAAAAAGTGTCGTAGTTGCTAAAATCTTGGGCGTACGCTAAACCCCGCCATCTACAAAAGTTCTTCAATGCCCAAAATTATGGAAGCTCTAATCTATTCGATGGATTGGATGAGATTGACTATAACTCTAATATCAACTGAGAAGTCATTGGATGAAGTTGAGTTGGTTGAGAAAGGTATATGGAAGCAAATTGGTTAGACTTATTTATTTTTAATTTTTTTTAATTCTACTTCTTCTTTTCAATCTGATATAATACTTTTTTTTTTTTTGACAGAGTTACTTACAGTTGGATTTAGCCCAATTATAGCATCATCAAGTGCCACTTAATGTGAAATTTCAGTAAAATTTTCTTAACATCATATAATATTTTAACTGCTCACATATGTGCATGTGTTATTTGCTTTAATTGCTTTGCTTGTGCTTTGTGATGTGTGCTATGTGACCAACACTGAAGTGATTGCATTTTCAGTTGCTAGTGTTTGTTGTTGAATGAGTTTAAACACATTGAACTGCAACACTGAAGTGGCTGACCTTTAGTTGCTAGTGTTGTTGTTGTATGAGTTTAAACCCATTAAATAACAATACTTAAGTGACTGACCTTTAATTACCAGTGTTCATTTATTGTTATAGGTTATAATGATGCTTCTACCTACATTAAGTTGAAAAGTAAACGTGCTTGTTGTAATTTCTTAGTGGCATGTATTTTGTTGCTAGAAATTATGGCTGCATTTTTATAATGAATTACAATTCATAAGATCTGAGCCCACCTTACATTTTATTTCTGTCAACTTGCCTTTCAATTGTCTGCATCTCCTTTTTTTGTTACTTGGTGGCCTTTTTGTAAATATTTGATTGGATTGGGCCATGAAGAAGTTTCCACATAAATTTGTATGCAAATTGTGTAAATATATTTGCTGAGATTTCTCATATGACATCTCTTTGTTGCTAAAAATTCTGACGCTATTTGGACATGACTTGAAAATTTTAAAAAGCTTAGCCCTTCTAACTTTTTGTTTTTAGTTTCATTTTCAGTGTTTGCTTTTTATTCTTATATTGTGTTGTTATTTTTTTTGTTAAAATGCAGTAGTTGCAACTTGTAGGCTTTTGGATGCATAAAAACTATGGTATGCAATCAAATATCTTTTGCAAATGATATACAGACCTTTTGCATATAAAATTTTTATGGAAGCATTCAATTATGGCTTCTAATTTTTTGTTGAAGTCATGTTATGAGAAGTGGAAGCATTTTAGTTGCTACTTTAATTATTTTTTTTGTACCTAGTTATGTAATACTAATTGTATAGAAAGTAACACGACAAATAGCCTATATATAATGTAATTATGTTATATCATTATAGGCTTTTATATTTTGTAATTATATTACACTTAGACTTGCCTCCAATTTGGAAATTTTGTAATTATATAACAATATTTGGACTTCACTCAAATTAGTATATATATATATATGTATTTTATTATTTTTAGCCCAGCATATCAATTAGGTCCAACCGAATCCATACCGTTTAACTGAACTAATATATTCTTTATAATTTTTGACTCAATTCAATATACAAATTACTTTCAAAAAAATCGATTAAATTTCATATATCCATTATCAAACCGACCGATGTTCAACGGTAGAAAAACTTCTCATTTTAATTAAAGCTAGAATATTTTTCGCCAAAGAATCTGTTGTTCTACACTATTTCCTTTCTTTGTATTTTCATGTCAAAATCCCATTTGAATCCAATTGAATACCAAAACAATAATAAGAATTTAAAAGAAAATCCAAATTAAACATTTAAATATCTTTTAAATTTTATCATAATAAAATAAATGTTAGAAGTTGAGAGTCTATTCATATATTTTCTTATAATATTAAGGAATCGAGTTAGTAAAGAAAAAGTTAAATAATATTTTTTATTTAAATATATTTTAAAATGTGAAATTTGAATTTTGATATTATAAATTTATATTTTTTATTTATAAAAAAATTCTTTTCTATTTTTTATTGAAATTTCTATGAATAAAAAATAGCATTTAAATTTTAAATCTTGCCATTTATGAAAAATACCAATAAAATATAAAGTTTTTAATTAAAAATTATTTTTTTAACAAAACAGCCTTATTTACCTTTTTTCAATAAAAAAAAATTTCAACTTTAATGACGTGTATACGTTGGTTAATGATGAGTATGAGTATAACTTAAATAAATAAATAATTAAAAATTAGTAAAAATCTTAACTTTAACCTTAATCTAAAATTTAAGCTGCTGAAACAACCAATCATAAGCCCGCCTGCCCACCAAACTTCAACTTAAACGACGTCGCTTCATCCTCCTTCCTTTACAAGATTCCACAATCTCGCCAACTCACTCTCCACTATTTCCTCTTCAAACATCCAAATAAAAAAAAACGCAGAATTTCACTGTTCAACGACTAGTCGGTGTCTCTCTCACACTCCTCCCTGTGTCCACTTCCTTTTTCTCGGGGGAAAAAAAAAGAAATAGAAAAGAAAGTGAGGAAAAGCTCGCGAAAATTATCGGATTTTTTTTTGGTTTGGTGAATCGAATTTTCATTTGAAGTAGCTGAAGAGTGGAAGATCGTGTAATTTTTTTAGGGTTTTGTTTATTTTTTTTTTTTTGGAAGTTGTGAATGAGCTGGTGATCGGTTTTAGGGAACAAAAATGGCGAGTCCGATTGCTCCGAGAAGTGTTAGAGGTTTATCGATAACACCAGGAGCTAGGGTTTTGAAAACTCCTCTTACTGATGAGACTATTTGGAAGCGACTTAAAGAAGCAGGTTTTGATGAAGATTCTATTAAAAGAAGAGATAAAGCTGCTCTTATTGCTTATATCGCTAAGCTTGAATCCGAGGTTTGTTTTTTTTTTTTTTTTCTCTTGCAGTTTGGCCTGAGAAGTTTGAATTTCTAAAACAGAAAGTTTTTAAATTTTGAAGGGTGGACAATGGATTTTTAATTTTTTTTTAAAGATTTATTGAAAAGAAAGAATCTTTTATGGTTTTCTTTTATAAAAAAAAAAATTGTTGTGTAACAGGATTATTTGTGCGAGTTGTGGCATCAAGTTTAGTTTCTGTTTGTAGAGTCTGAAGTTGCCAGAATTCAATATTTTGAACGAAAACATTTTGAAAGGGCATGATTTTGCAAGAATTCAATTGTGCACATGATTTTGCAAGAATTCGATTGTGCCAAACAAGGCCTCGAAAGTGTTGGACTTTAATTGATTTTAGTAAAAAGGAGAACATAATTCAAGAAACTAAGGGTAATGGTCTTTTATGGTTAGGAAAAAATGTGAAAAATGTAAGAATCAGTTACACATGTGATCAATGTAAGTATTTACTTTTATAAATTATCTGATTAATGATATAGTCTGTTGTATTTATATGTTAATGATTAATTGGCAACTTGATTAGGAAAGCTAATTATTCTGGTAGTTAGTTTTAACTTTGCACATTAGATTAAATCTGCTGTTTTGGAGGTATAGAATTTAGCCTCATTTTAGTTCTGAATCTGGAGGAGTCAAGGAAAAGTTTTTTTTTTCATTTTCATGTTATTGGCTTTTAGCATGTGTATTGTTGATTAATTTGTGACTATATTACTGATGGCTCATTATCATTGTTTATTTCTGCAAAAAGCCACTTCTTTAGAGGGTGGTGGTATGTGTGTTTTCATGGGCTTTTTTTTTTTTTTTGCGTAATTGTTCTTCAACTGTATATTTTCCTCCAGTTTATTTTACTCATCTACAGTGATCTTTGTAGATAATGCAAAAACTTACTAGAATCACTATTTGGAAATTATTCAAACTAAATAAACTTTTTAAAATGGTTTATAGTTTTTATTTTATCTGGATAATTGCATCTGACTCTAAGCGGGATTGTCTCACTTTTCCTAAGGTTTATGAGAAATTGAAAGATGCATGATCAGATTGGAGATTATGCTCTTGTTGCTAGTTATGCTAAAATGTCAGCTACTCTGCTATACTTGTGTTTGATTCTCAATGAGTATAATTCTTGTTGCAATTTGATTAGCTGCAAGCCTATGGCTTGATGGATGGGTGCATTATGTTCCATTTGCTGCTGGTATTCATTGTTTGAAAACATGCTTAGTTTGTTACATGCTAGTAAAATACAAGATAAATTTGGCAAACATGACCTTTGCTCTATTGTATACCTTCAGATCTATGACCTTCAGCACCACATGGGTCTTCTCATATTGGAAAGAAAAGAGTTGACTTCAAAATGTGAGCAAATCAAAACCTCTGCTGAAGCAACTGAATTAGTGCATAAGCGTGATCAAGCTGCTCGCTCGTCTGCATTAGCTGAAGCAAAGAAACGAGAAGAGAGCTTGAAGAAGGCTTTGGGTGTTGAGAGAGAGTGTATTGCAAGTGTAAGGTTTTTCTTGGTTTTTCCTTCTTGTGTTTTTTATCATTGTTGTACACCTCTTATTGTTTGCTGATGGGCTTTACAGATTGAGAAGACCTTGCATGAGATGCGTGCTGAAGCTGCTGAAATTAAGGTTGCAGCTGATTGTAAAATGGCTGAAGCATGCAGTATGGTGGAAGATGCTCAGAAAAAGTACATAGATTCTGAGGTTAAATTGCATGCTGCAGAAACTTTACAAGCAGAAGCTAGCCAGTATCATCGTGTTGCAGAAAGAAAGCTCCAGGAAATCGAAACTCGTGAAGATGATCTTAGCAGGCGTTTTAGCACTTTTAAAGCTGAGTAAGTACTATATTCATATTTTAAATCTATAAATTGCAGCTTCTAAATAAATCTTTAATTGAACAAATCTGAAATAATGGTATTGTATCTAACTATGCTTTAGTTCCTCTACATGATGATCTCTAGTGTGCTTCTGTTCCTTTGCTTGTTATATTTTTCACTCATGGATGAAAATGATATGCAATAAGGTTGCATGCATGATAGCTTTCTGAACCCTAATGTGTCTATAGTGATGATTCACGTATGTGTGGATGTGCAAACATTTATTCTTTGACCACTTCATTATGCATAACCTGTCATATAAAATGGGATTAAGCTTTGCCAAATACTGCTTTTGGTTGCTAGGAGTTTCATTTATCAATATTAATTTTGGTCTTCTCCATCTCCTAGTTGTGATGCAAAAGAGAAGGAGATTGATCTCGAGAGACAAACATTGAGTGAGAGAAGAAAAGTTCTGCAGCAGGAACATGAAAGATTACTTGATGGACAAGCTTCACTGAATCAGAGGGAGGATTATATTGCTAGCAAATCTCAAGAGCTATATCTTCTGGAGAAGGAGTTGGAGGCCTCAAAAGCAAACGTTCAGGAGGAACTTAGAGTCTTGAATGAGGAGAAATCCAAGTTGGATGTGATGGTCGCTTCATTATCTCAAAGAGAGCAGGTCAGTATTTTCATTTTTCCCAATATCAATGTGAGATGCTGTCCTATTAACTTGTTCATTATACTAGAAAGATGTTTATTTCTGTCGTCCTTTTGGTCCATATAGGCAGTTATTGAGAGGGAAGCTCTGCTAAGCAAGAGAGAGCAAGATTTACTTGTTATGCAGGAAAAACTTGCAAGCAAGGAGTCTGTAAGTTATTCTGTCCTAACCTCCTTTTTTGGTGAATGAAGTAATTGATGGTTCATAATGAACTGTCAACTTCACCATTCTGAATACTTGTGCCTTTTTTTTTTCTTAATTTGAAGCTTTGAATGGACAATGCAGGTTGAAATTCAGAAAGTTATTTCCAATCATGAGACTATTCTAAGAACAAGGAAGTCAGAGTTTGAAGCTGAATTGGAGATGAGCCGCAAATTGGTAGAAGATGAAATTGAGACTAAGAGACGAGCTTGGGAACTGAGGGAAGTGGATCTTAGAGGACGAGAGGAATTGTTGAATGAGAAGGAACATGAATTAGAGGTTCAGTCTAGGTTGCTGGCTGATAAGGAGAAGGATGTGACAGAAAAGATGAATTTTCTTGATGAGAAAGAAAGAAGTCTTCATGCTTCTGAGAAGGAGAATGAGTTGAGGAGAGCCCTTCTTCAGCAAGAAAAAGATGAAATTAACAAACTGAAGTTAGACCTTGAAAAGTCTTTGAATAATTTAGAAGAAGAAAAGAAGCAAGTTGATTTTGCAAAGGAGAAACTGGAGACTATGAAAATTGAAACAAATGAGCTTGCAATTTTGGAGATGAAACTTAAAGAAGAGGTTGATATGCTTAGGGCTCAAAAGGTGGAACTTATGGCCGAAGAAGATAGATTGAAGGTTGAGAAGGCAAAGTTTGAAGCTGAGTGGGAGCTGATTGATGAAAAAAGAGAGGAACTACGGATTGAAGCTGAGCGTGTAGCTGAAGAGAGACAAGCTGTTGTCAGGCTACTTAAAGATGGGCGGAATAGCCTAAGAGTAGATAAGGAATCAATCCGAGAACAGCACAAACATGATATTGAGTTACTTAACCATGAGCGGGAGGAGTTCATGAACAAGATGGCACGGGAGCGTTCTGAGTTGTTCAACAAAATTCAAAAAGAACATGAAGAGTTTCAATTGAGCTTTGAGCTGCAGAAGAGAGAGCTGGAGAACAGTATTGAAGAGAGGCGCGAAGAGATAGAATCTTATTTAAAAGACCAAGAGAAAGCCTTTGAGCTAGAAAAGAAAAATGAACTTGAACATATTACTTCTCTTAGGGAGAAAGCGGCCAAAGAGTTGGAGCAGCTTGCTTTAGAAATGAAGAAGCTTGAATCTGAGAGATTGGAGATAAATTTGGACCGGGAGCAAAGAGACAAAGAATGGGCTGTGCTGAATAAATCCATTGAGGAACTTAAGAGTCAAACTCATAAATTGGAAAAACAGAGGGAGTTGTTGCATGCTGAAAGGGAAGAGGTTTGTGCTCAGATTGAACACCTGGAAAAGTTGGAAGATTTGAAACTTATGTTGGATAACATGGAAGTGGTTAAGATGCAGCTGTCCAGCATGGAGTCTAGCCAAAAGAAAATTTCTGCAATGCGATATTTGAGGCATCAGTCCACTGCAAAAAATGCTGATCAGATTTCAAACAAAAGAGTGGATAATGGTAATAATGGAGAGAGTCTTGATTCTCCATCGGTGCAAAAGCTAGATGTTGCTTCATCCCCTAACTCTGCACGTTTTTCTTGGATCAAACGTTGCACTGACCTGATATTCAAAACTTCTCCTGAAAAGCCCCCACTGAAGAGTGAAGAAAAGGCTCTAGTATCCAATCATGAAGATGCAAGCTTGATATCTTCTGGAAAATTAGATGTTTCTAATGGATATCATGGACAAAAGTTCAAGTTAACACACACATCTTCTGAACAAGCTCTCAAGGCTGGAAGGAAAAGGACAGTAGAGTTGGATTTTTCCACTGATCTATTGCCAGAGCAAGGGCAGAACAGTAAGAGAAGGAGGCAACAAGAAAATGCTGCTGTAAATATATCCCCAGATGCAAGTGACCACAGGTATACCTCTTGTCCTGGGAGATTAATTCTGTAATGTTCCTCAGGTATTTTGCTAATATTGATGTATTCTCATTGAAAATAATATAATTGATGTATCTGTTGTCAGTATATCTGCAGCCCAGGAAAAAATACTGGAGCATCAGCATTCAACTGAAGAAGTTGCTGAAGATCATGTGGTAATTGTGGAGAGGATCACTAAAATTTCAGAAGTGACTTGTGAGATGGCTCAAATAGACAATTTTTCCAATCAACAAAAGTTAGAGAAACAGCTGAATTCTGATGCAGTATATGATAACTGTGTTGTTGAAGATGGTGGAACAAATGGTCATGCAAAGCAGGGAAATGTAGAGAATATTGTACCACCACATGACTCAGAAATATCAGAAATATTAAAAGACCAATTGGTCAATGATGAGCATGAAAAAAAACAGGTAATTGTTAGATTGTCTTTAGCATCTCATTATTGCACGTATATATAGAGCAGTAAGCTGTGAGCCTTGTTCACATTTTATGATTTCTTGTTTAGGCTGATTTTTAATTTATGTTGTAATGATAGGCTGGTTAAAATGGGCTTAACATCAACTTTATACTGCTATCAATTGGATTTCCTTTGCTTTTGTAAAATTGAATAAGCTTTTGGATCATGTGCTGATAACAGAACCTATGTGCGAGCGTAATCTAGGCTTTTTTTTTTTTTTGCTTTTTCTTATATAAATGAGCAATCATTTGAAATATTATTTTGGATTTACTCATTATGTGTTATATATTTATTTATGACTATTCAGCTGTGATCAAAAGGTTATCTGGTCTGCTTTAGACCGAAGTTATATCATCAAATTGGAGATATTGCTATATTTTGTGGTTACTCATGGCAGCTGCTAATATTGGAGGATGTCTGAAACATGTCGTTTATAGATTTTGTGTCAATTTAATGTTCTGCTGGTGTTGTAGCTACAGACTGGGGTTGTGCTACTGCATTTTTTTACTGCTGATATGATTATCAAATAGATGGTTGGTCTGTTATATGTTGAGTTCTTGTCTTGCTCTTTCTAATAAATGGAAAAAAATGACTGTTAAACTTTTGGCTTGTATTTCTTAATCTTGTACATGCCATCCTCCATTTTGAGTTGTACTCCCATTGTCTATGTGGGATCTTAATGTTCTGTAGTGCCAATTTTATTTGGCGCTAGATAATTTATCTAGTTTATTATTTAAAAAAAATTCAATTTTTTTTGTTCTTGTATTTTGACAATGTTCCATATGGTATTTGTGCTGTCAGTTTGTCTGAAAAAAATGAGTAGCTCGATCTGGGACGTCTTTTGATTTTTTTTTTTCTCTTTTTTCAAGTTCTATAATTTTAAGTATTATTATTCTTGTCAGTTCATGAAGAAGCATCCTTATTTTTTGGCTATTGTATGGGATGTTGTAATCAGCTAAAGATTGGTTTTCATCATCCATGTATTTAGTCTAGTTATGTAGGGTTGCTGAAAAATTTATTTATATTGTCCTGCCAGATCCATGAAGATGCATTGAAAACAAGTGATCCGACAGTTGAAGATTCTGATGTTGCCAAATATGACAACAGAGAGAAGGTTGCCAAGGATAGTAGAAGAATGACAAGATCTAAACAGAAGCTGTAGATTTTTAGCTGTAGCTTTCTGCTGTAGTTCGTTGGTTTGTGTTCATAACCAGGCCCGCATACAAGTATCTTTCTCCTTTCAGTGTTTAGTCGCCTAAACTAAAGCTAACAGTATCAAGCGAGCTTCTGATTCTTTCCTGTCTGCTGAGGAGAAAGAGTTGGAAGTACTAAAAGTGAGTTTAGTTCCTATGTTTCCAAATGTGCGGCTGAAACATCTAGAAATGTGTTCGGAAATCTGTAAATGCTTTGTGTCTATTATTATGGGTTTTCTCTGTGTAGCTTGGTGATGTTTTAGTTTGCCCTCGAGTAGGAGGTGCCTAGCTTCTGTACATTCATGTCTGGCTTTTGTGTGGTTTTTTGCGCTTGTTCTTTTGTTAAAAGTTAGCATATTGTCTAGTTACAGTCAAATACCCCTAATTTGATAATGGGAAGCATTGTAAAGATTTTTTCTTCTCTATGGCACTGCGAGGCAGGTTACGTGTCTCCGTGTGTTGCTGACAGTTTTAACAGTAGTGTGTAGTTTAGGCCTGTCCAAAAAAAAAGGGTATTTTTTAAAGGGTCATCTTTTCCTGGATTTTACTAGATGTGCTACTACTGAAGTTCCTTCTGCGATTATCTTTTCCTGTTTTTTGACATTGCAGCACTGTACTTTTGCTCTGGTACATCGTACCCTTTTATTTTGCCAAATGATGGCAGTTTAAAAATATCGAGTTTAGTTTTTGTAACTTTAATTTTTTTCTATTTGATTTTTATAATTTTATTTTTAATAAAATTGATAAAATAATTCAACTAAATTTATTAAAAATTTTAGAACTTATGTATAACTAATCGTATTTCTACACTTTGCACAGATAATAGATAATATGTATATTTTAAAATAAATAGTTAAATAATCTTAATAAATTATAAATTAACCAAATAATTTATAATATCATAAATTTATAAAATTATTAATAATTTTACTTGGCTACTTTTCTTTAATAAAAATAATAACTAAGTAAAGAATCTCATAAAAAAATAATAATGAAGTAAATAGCTTAATTATTTATTACTTTATTTAATTTAAAATCAATAAAATTTAAAATGAATGAAAAATAATATATATAAAATATTTATGTAACTACTCCAAATACTAATTTAAAACACTATTAACTATATATATATATATATATATATACCTAATAATTTATAATAAACTTTTTTTTTACTTTTACGTAGTTACTTTTTTTTTTTTTTAATTTTGAACAATCTAATAAAAAATTCAAGAATAGATAAATGATTAGTTTGCATTAGGACAATCCACAGTGGGGTTATATGAATGTGTGCATAGGGCTGTCTACATGGTATTAATTACAATTTATAAGTATACAAGAAAAAAATAGTTGGAGTTATATTTCAAACAAAAGTAGTACCATAAGTATAGTTGTGAACCAACGGAATTATAATACATACAGAGAATGATTCGAACCCATTAAGTTGGAATGGTGAAGGACCATTTTTGTTGGTCATGTATTGGCCACTAATAAGATCCAATGCATCCTGATAATATGTAAATTGTGAAATTTGTTTAAGTAAGTTTTAAGGATGTAGCCAGAGTATTGATTCTTTCAAAGTATATAGGAATAAAACTCAACACATGAAGAGGTAGTTTGCCTGTCGAACTCCATCATATCTTGAAAGAGCACTAAAACATATGTATGAATTGTAGAATCCAATTCATATAAACATAATTTTGTTGGAAATAATCAAAATCAAAATATCCATCATACGAATATGAACAATAAAACAAAAATGATTTCAAAAAAAATTTACTCTATAGGTGTTTAAGATGCTCATTGGCATGGTTTTGCCCAAGAGACAATATACAAAATGTAAAAAAAATTCACAATGATATGACTTGAGATAAAAAAAAAAATAGGGTAGCCTAGCTCATATGATCTCTGTGCTGAAGCTTTGCTCAAACTTCTTTGCAGCAACCTTATTTTCTTCTAAGTTATTTTGAAGAAAGTACCTTATCCACCATATCGAGCTACGAAATTTCGCCTTCACAAGAGTGTATAATAATAATAATTTTTATACCAAATTTTTTTTCTTTTTGCCTTTTAATTCATACATTAGACAACATCATATAATGAAAAAAATAAAGAAGAAAATAGTTACCAATTGTTTTCAATTGTCTTCATTCAAACCAAAGTTGAAGAGAAGTCGGATATATCAATGCCATGATATTTCCTTGGCTTTCTTCAAAGCAAATATAGTTATGCAAAAAAGATATAGAAAACAAACTCTAAGGTTAATTTGACCAAATACAAATTCAATAAATATGTTTTTTTTGTTTTGTTTTTTAATTAAACGAAAGAAACCAAATAAACCTACCCATTAAGAGAAATTTTCCATGAATGGAGTTGCAAATTTAGATCAATAGCCATGTGCATAACCACATACTTTTTAGTACCTCAATGATATAATTAAATTGTAATGACCCAATATTTTAAATAAAATAATATTATTTTGAAATATGCAATGTTAATAATTTTAAATTTTATTTGTATATTATTATTGTTAATTACTAATATTATTTACGTATTTATTCTAAGAGATTTGTTCACATAAAATATTTTACATGGAATTATTTGTTAATATTAAAGTTAATAGTATTATTATTATCATTGTTATTGATATTATTATTATTTTTATTATTATTATTTTGATTGAAGGGCAATTTAGTAATTTCACAATTAAATTAAAAAATAGAAAAGTCAAAAAAGAAAACTGGGTCAACTCTCTTCTCACTCTCTCTTGCTTCTTCTTCTTCTTCTTCTTCGGTCTGTCACTATCAGTGTCGCTGGAGCCGCCCTAGCTGCCATCGCTAACCACCATCAGCTCCAAACGTCTCTAGCTACAGTCCGACATCGCCAACCATCGCCGAGAACCATTGGATCGCTGAGAACAGAGAGAAGCTGAGAGTTGAAGCTTCTTCATACTGGCGAGATTCCAACCACCTCAACACTTCAAACTAGACTCTTTTGAACTGTTTTTCACTAGTGAGTCCATTTTCGAGCTCTATTTGATCTCAAATCCTCTAAATTTTTATATATCTTTAATTTTTAGTTTATGTGTTTTAGGGGTTTTAATTTTTTTTTTTAACTTGATTATGTTTGATTCATGCAAACTTGCTTCACAAATGTTGATTGTGGTAGCTTAACCTTCTCCAATATATTTTTTGTGAATTTTTTTGAATTAATTTGAATTTTGGGCAATTTTTTATTATTTTAATTTTAAATATTGAATTTTTGATAATTATGTTAATTAATTATTTTTAATGGAAATTTAGTTGAATTTGTGTTATTAATTTGAGTTAATAATTTTAGAATTATTAAAATAATTTTTGGTGAATTTATATAATTTTTTAGAATATATATTATATTATGTAAATTGTGTATTTATGAGTTAATTGTGTAATTTTGTGAAAATTATAGTTAAATAATGTGTTTTAAATAATTTTAGAATTATTTAGGGTATTAAAATGATTTTTATAAATTATTAACTATTTTTCTCTAATTAATACTAATTTTTGAAAATTATATTCAAATAATATATTATTTACTATTTTGGCAATTAAATGGATTTTTAATTAATTTTAATATATGTTTTAGCTATTTAAGCTATTTGAATATATAAAAGTGACTTTTTACTATTTTATGATGAATTATTGAAAAATTGGATTTTTATTAATATTATATTATTGTTTGAGATTTTTATTTAATTATTGTGAAAATAATTGTATTTAGTGTTTTAATGTTTAAATATATTATATTTTGGTATTTTGAGGATATTTATGGAATTTAATGATTTTTAATATATTTATTATTTTATTTATATTTTTGGTGAATTTGTGAACCTCGGTTGGGAATTGTGCAGTTCGGGATCCCAACCCAAGGTCTTGAGTTTGTGGTGTTAGAAGTGTATTTTTTTTGCAGGATCAGCTCTACTTTTAGTAGAGAGATGTCCGTTTTACAGAGGAGATTCTATCGAATTTTTGGTATAATTCTCATAAAACGTGATGTTGGGTCGATTCTGAATTTTTGTATCTATCTGAGTTTTGCATTTCTAGATCGAGTCTCTTTTAGAAGTATAAGTTAGAAATTTATTATAATTATTACTAATATTTATTTTCTAGTTGTGCCGATGTTATAACCCGAGTTTTGCCTTATTTTATTGTAAAGTAGGATATACAGTGTTAATAATTTTAAAATCATATTTGATTATTTTATTATTTTGTGAATTATCATTATTGTTTACATTTAATTAATATATTTTACGTAATTACATGTCATTAAATTATCATTTCGGGAAATATTATTTTATTAAACTTTTAATTTAGAGCATTTATATTTTAATATTATTATTTTAATGAATTATATTATTGACCTAAATTTTTATGAATAATATTAGGGTTAATAATTAAATTGTGTATAAATTATATTTTAATTATGTGTATATATTGTATTTTATTTGTGTTATATATATATATATATATATATATATACAAAAACAAAAAACCTTATTTCCTCCCTTCTTCCTTCCAAAGCTCAACCCACCCCATCATCACCATCCGTCCCTGCCATTCTCAGGCCGTTAGTGTGCCTCCCGTAGCTCTGCCCTTCCAGCCAGCAGCTCCGCCGCCTCCAGTCACCCTCTCCGGCGTCGGTAGCAGCTGAAGAACCCGTTTGGCCGAAAGTTGGCCCCTTCGCCATTCCTCAAGATTCCGGCCACCAAAATCGATGATTCTGGTGCCGTTGGACTCCTGAAACTCCATAGAGGACGATTACAAGCTTCCTTTTTGTCTGAAAATTCTATTTGGTAAGGTTTTGAGCTTGTTTCCATTTTTGGCCATCTTTGGTTCTTGAATTTTTTGAATTTCATTTTTGTGATTCAAGCTTAATTCCTTCACAAATGTTGTTCCTCTTAGCTTAATCTACCTCTGAGAATTTGTGTAATTTTTGGAATTTATTTTGATTTTTGTGAATTTTTTATTATTTTATTATTTTTGTAAATTAATTAAATAAATTTTGAAATTGTGATTTTTAGTGTTTTTGGTGGTTGAAATTAATTTTAGAATTTAATTTATAATTTTTGTGATTTTTGTGTAATTATTATAATTTTATTTAATTTATGTCAATTTTGGAAATATAGGTTATATATGTATTTTGTTAAAAATAATTGGTTAATTGAGTATATTTGTTGAATTTATTGAATAATATTTTGAGAAAATAATTTTTGAGTATTTATATAATTTTTATTGAATTTTTGAGTATTTTTAGTATATTATGTGAATTTTTATATACTAGAGGTATTTTGGTAATTTGGTAGTAATTTTAGTTAAATATTAAGTTTAATTGGTTTTAATAATTATTTGAGGTATAAAAATGATTTTTACAAATTATTTTCTAATTTTAACTAATTAATATTATTTTTCAAAAATTATTTTCAAATTATATATAACATACTATTTTTGTAAATAAATGGGTTTTTAGTAATTTTTAATATATTTTTGGACTAATTGAGTAATTTGGATTTATAATGCGAAATTTTATTAATATTGGTGTATTTATCGAGAAATATCAATTTTTAATAATATTATATTAATATTAGGGTTTTTAAGTAATTACGGGTAAAATAACTACTTTTGATGTTTAAATATATAAATTGCTATATTTTGATATTAAAAGGGTATTTTTGGTATTTATTGAATTTTAATATATTTTGTGTATTTTATTGTGAATTGTGGACCTCGGTCAGTGGAATTTACTATTTGAGGTCCGACTGAGGAGTTTTGTGAATTGTATTAAAGTATGTTTTTCTTGTAGGACCGGCTCTACTTTTTAAGTAGAGAGATGTCCATTTTACAGAGGAGTTTCTGTCAAATTTTTGATAGAATTCTCGTAAAATGTGACATTCGGTCAAATTATTCTTTGTCTATATTTAGAATTCTATATCGAATCTCTAGAAGTTAAGTTAGAATTATTATGATTTATATATTGTGATTTTATTGTTAGTTGCGTCGAGACCAAGGCCTAGTGGACCAGGCCCGTCGGACCCGTCTCGAGGAGCATACAACTATGAGTTATTATAATATATATGCATTACTTAAGTTGCATGTTTTAGAATTCTATGTTTTAAATATAAATTTTGCATAATTGCCTATTTGAATGTTTAAGTATATTTCAGGTATACTTTTAGTATATTTTCGGTATATTATGAAATAAATGCACGTTTTCCTTTTTAATTAAATCTAGCTTGTTTTCAAATATATTATTGGGTTAATTTAATATATTCCATGATTTTATTTGAGTTGATTATACGTATATATACCTGAAATATATTTAATTTATTTTAGGTATATTTTTGGTATATATATGGTATGTTTGTTTATTTTAAATATCATTATGCATCATTTATTTTCCTGAATGTATGTTTTAATATAAATGAAGGATATTGATAGAACGTGCTTCCTAGTGGGCAGCACTAGGACTGAGTACGTACCGGTGTGATAGATGATAGGTTGAATTACTAATTTATTTATAAAAATTATGACTTGATTGATTTGATTGATGTGTGTCACGATCCAAAACAAGGGCCATGACCAGCGCTAGGGAACGAGAATTCTTTCGCATCCGGAACCCGTAGCAAGCCTTAAAATAAATAAAAACATGCAATAATAATTATAATAATATAATTAAAGTAATTTACAGCAAAAATAAAATCATAAATATTGCAAAATAATAATCCACCATGGGATTTAAATCAATAACTCATCTCGTATATATAAATAAAATTTTAATACAAGCCCAGTTCAAATATTTAAAGTACATATCTCATATAAATATAATACAACAATCGACCATAACTACTGCAGTGTCTAGATTATAAAAATATAACTCAAGTAAACAGTTTACATCAAGAAGTCGGAGCGGAAGAAATCCGACGTAAGGGTCTGCTACTAAGGTCTGAAGACGATGACTCTCCTGAAAAATAGTCAACAGAGGGGAGTCAGATCTCACTGAGTGAATTACTATAATATATATACATGCATACTAAATGTCAATGCACACAGTCAAAAGTATATATAATAAATATATATACAAGCAAACACACACATATGCAATAAAATCATTTTTATATATTTTTATTGAAAATCACAGTTTATGAAGGATCAAATAGAATCCTAGAAAATTGCAACCTCAAACAGTGTTAGATAACACTCTAGTCATACAGGCTCACTTATTCCAAATATATTCACTTATTCCATTTGAACAGTAGATTGACCTCGAGACACTAAGTTAACCGAGCTCCAGCAGTCTGACTGTCAGTGTGATTACCCTGAAACACTAGGTCAACCGAGCTCTAGCAATCACACTCCCAAATCATATCTCACACATCAAAATAATTAAATCTCATCAATATCCACAAATGGTTAGTAATGTAGCCTAAATGCTATAAACGTACTGGTACGTACTCGGTCCTAGTGCTGCCCACTAGGTAGCACGTTTTATTAATATCCTTCATTAAAATGTAAAACATACATTCATAAAAATAAATGATGCAAGAATTTGAAATAAACAGCAACATAAACCATATATATACTAGAAATATACCAAAAGTAAACCAGGTATATTTCGAGTATATATACTTCAAATAAATCCAATATAATTGCAAAGTAAACTAGAAATATATTCAAAAACATTTTAAACATAATTCATTAATAAAACATGCATATAGTTTAAAATATACCAAAAATAAACAAAAAATAAACTAAAATAAACTCAAGTACTAATTAAACCATTATGCATATTTAATCAAAATAAAACATAGATTTCTAAAATCATGCACCTTAGAGCATATATGTATAAAATAGCAACTCATAATTATTGCGCTCCTCGAGATGGGTCCGATGGGCCTGGTCCACTAAGCCTTGGTCTTGGCGCAACTAAACAAACAGATAATGACAAGAATCAGAATAAATCTAACAGAAGTTCTAAAGACTCGATCTAGAATACTAGAGACAGAATTAGGATTAGAGATTGACCGAACATCATGTTTTACGAGAATTCTGTCAAAAATTCGGCAGAACCTCCCTTGTAAAATGGACATCTCTCTACTCAAAGAGTAGAGCCGGCCCTGTAAAGAAACACACTTCGAAATACGTACAAAACACAACCACAATCCCTCGGTTGGACTCCAAACTACAAATCACCGACCGAGGTCCACAATTCACATAATATTTACAAAATACTGAAAATATCCTTATATAATAAAAATAAATTTTATAAATCCAAATTACGTAATTAACCCTAAAACACAGTAAAAATCGATGAAAACTCATTTTATTAGAAAAATCGTATATTATATATAATTTGAAAATAATTTACGAAAAATAGTTTTAATTAGTTAAAAATACTAAATAATTTTTAGAAATCATTTTTATACCCTAAATAACTATTAAAACCGATTTAATTACATTTTTAGCCAATTTAGTGTAAAATTATCAAAATACCCCTATATATATAAATATACTAAAATAAATCCAAAAATTCACCAAAAATAATATAATTGCACAAAATTAATTTTCTCAACATATATTTCAATAATATCAATAAATATACTCAAATAATGAATTAATTTCAATTAAACACATAATTAACCCTATTTATCAAAATTACATACACTAAATAAATTCAAAATAAATACATAAAAATTCACAAAAATTACAAATAAATTTCTATAATTCATTTCAACACCTATATTTACCATAAAACACAATTTCATAATTTAATTAATTAATTTTCGAAAATTAGAAAATAATAATAAAATAATCAAAAATATCCAAAAATCAAAATAAATTCCAAAAATTCTACAAAAATTCCAGATTGAAGATTAAGCTACTAGGATAAAATTTTTTGAAGGAATTTTTAATGAATCTTATAAATTGAAGCTCAAAAAAATCAAGAACCCTAATAGGCCGAAATTAAAAAATTGAAACCTAGGGAAATCTAGACCATTTTAAGTGAAACAAAGCTTGGAATCACACTCACTGGAGCTCAAGGAGAAGATGGAGACTGGCGGTGTTAAAAATGGTGGCCAGAATCACGTCGATCGATGGTAACTTGAAGTTTCGACTTTTTGGCCAAAACGACCTCCTCCGACGCCGGAAACTGCTGCTGCAGGTGGCAGGAATGGCTGAGGAGAAAGGTGGCACGCCAAGAGGCACACCGATGGGAATAAAATGGTGTGACAGACGGTGGAATGGCGATGGGAGGTGATCGGGAAGAATGAGAGGGATCGGGGGCAGTTTGGTAATTTGGCAAAGTTTGATTTTTTTAAACTATATATTATGTATATATGTATATATATATAATCACACTATATATTATAATAATATAAAATCTTACACACATTAAATATACTCCACACACACATAATTTAATATATTTAATAATTTATATACAAAAAAATAATTAAATAATATTAAAACTAAATAATAAATAATAAAAATTAAGGTAATTAATTAAACCCTAGTTTAATTTAAATATATACACATATATACACTTTATTTTAGCACTTTAAAAATATATATGAGTTCATGCAAATTCGTTAAATTGTTTAAAATAATTAATATTAAATTATTTACGTGTTAATTTCCTCGAAAATAGAATTCTCAGGAAAATTTTACGTAAAGCACTTAAAATAACATAAAATAATTAAAATAAGCTTTAAATAAATATCAAACTCATAAAAATATCATAATTATATACAAAATTATTAATACTGCATATCTTGATGCAGTTTAAAATATTTTAAAAACTCGGGATATTACAATGTGAGATGTGATTGAGAGTGTGATTGCTGGAGTTTGGTTGACCAAGTGTCTTGGGGCCAATCACATTGACAGTCAGACTGCTGGAGCTCGATCGACTTAGTGTCTTGGGCGCGAGTCTACTGTCCATATGGATTAAGTGAATTTACTTGGATTTAAGTAAACCTATATGACTAGAGTATTTTCTATTGATATTTAAGGTTGTGAAAATATAGGGTTTTATTTGATCCTTCATAACTGATGATTTTCAGTATTATTATAAAAATGATTTTCTTGCATCTGTATGTATTTGCCTATATATATATATTTATTATATATAATTTTGAGTGTTTGCATTTGATATTTGACTATGCATGTATATATATTATAATAATTCACTCAGTGAGGTCTGACTCCCCTCCGTTCTGACTCCCCTCCGTTGATATTTTTACAGGAGAGTCCTCATCTTTAGACCTCAGTAGTAGACCTGTACAACGGATTTTTTCTGCTCCGGCTTTATTATGTAAATCGTTTACTTGAGTTTTACTTTGTACTTTATACAGTGCAATAGTAGTTGTATTTGACTTTGTCGAGTTGTATTTGTATTTATACTTGTATTAAAAGATTTTATTTTATGATATGAGATGTGATAATATTTTATTTTCAGAATGATGAGGAGCTTATTTTTATTAATTAATATTTAATTTCCATGGAATAATATTTTATTATTTTTATTTTATTGCATGCTTTTCTTTTAAGACTTGCTATGGGTTCCGGATTCGAAAGAATTCTCGTTCCCTAGCGCCGGTCATGGCCCCCTGTTTTGGGTCATGACAGCCGAGACTGAGGCCCATCGGACCGATCTCGTCGAGCCAATCTCAAGAAGCACAAACTTGTGAGGTATTATCTTATATATGCATTGCATGTAGAATGCATGAAAATTAGCATCCATGAATTTTATAATGAAATTGAATATGAATATTTCTTTAAATGAATAAGTATACTTTTGGTATATTTTTAGTATATTTGATATATATGTGACACATATGCATAATTATTTTTAATATATATTTGGTATATGTGCGTCATAAATATTCAATTTATTATGGTTTATTTTGATAAATATATGTGACTTATATACTTTTGGTATATTTTTTGTGTATGATGGGTATATTTTGCTATGAATGGATGCTATTACATTTAGATTATGCATTTTTATTACTTTAATAATTATTAAGTTTATTTGAAGGATATCAATAGAATGTGCTACATAGTGGGCAACACTATGACTGTGTATGTACCGATGCGATAGATTTTAGGGTTAAGTTATTTAATCACTTAAGGTGACTTTTATTTGATTGATTATTTTGAGATTGATGTGATTGAGTAGTGTGATTGGGGGAGCTCAGTTGAACTAGTGTCTTGGGGCCAATCATACTGATAGTGAGACTGCTGGAGCTCAGTTGACTTAGTGTCTCGGGACTAGTCTACTGTCCAAAATGGAATAAGAGAATTACTTTGGAATTAAGTGAACTTGTATGGCTAGATAGATATTTTTGGTTGAGGTTGTGATTAATTAGGGTTCTATTTGATCCTTCATTTAAATAAACATTTTTCAGCATTTACATATATAAAAGTGATTTCAGCATCTGTGTTAAATGCCTGTATATATTTATTATATATATTGATGTTTGATTGCATATGACTTTAGGAGGTGCATGTATATATAATATAATAATTCAAACAGTAAGGTATGACTCCCCTCAGTTGTATTTCTTTTTCAGGAGATTTTCGTCTTCAAACCTCATTAGTAGGCCTATACACCGGATTTCTTCAACCCCAACTAGTTTATGTAAATTACTTATTTGACTTTTATTGTATTATAGAAAACTGCAGTTGTAGTGCTTTGTATTTGTAGAATGTTGTTTTCATGTCAGAAACCTTTCTCTGAATATTGCATGCAAATATTTTATTTTATGATATGACATTAACTATTTATTTTTATATCAATTTAAGAGTTTTAATTTTGTCGTATTTTTATTTACTTATTCCATGCTTTTATTTTCTAAGGCTTGTTACGGGTTCCGGATTCGAAAGAATTCTTGTTTTTTAGTGTCGGTCATGACTCCCAGTTTGGGTCGTGACATAAATATAATTTTTTATGGAATAAAAGAAGAGCTTTTTAAGTGAATTGTAATTATAGTGTTCTACATAAAATAAAAAAGGAGTGTTTTATGTAGAATAAATGACTATAAGAATAAATTTCCAAAAAAAAAAATGAATATAAGAATATATTAGTATTTTAGTTAAAAAAATAAAACTAAAAAATTATAATAACAAATATTTTTTTTTAATAAAAATTAAAATTTTTAATGGTTTGACACATTAGCTTTTAGAGTGAATAATCAAATATAAAGATAAACACTTGTTAAATTTTTGGCTTAATGACTTTAGAACTCAACATTTAATATATATATATTTCAATCATTTTTATCTAATTGGAATGTAGATAATTTATTTTTAAAAATATATATCAGAAATATATATAATTTTAAAAATTATAAAAATACTAATAATAAAATGTGTAGATTTTAATTGTTCATTAAATATGTATTCGATTAAAAAATATGAATGGAAAAAATACATGATAAATTTTAACCAATAAAAAAGATATTTTAGCTATTTAGTAAATGAAATATAATAAATTATAAACTCATTAACAAATTTAATAAGAGAGAATTCAAATTATTTGATGATGATAAAAATTTTATTAATAATAGTATAAATTTTGTTAGTGATATGCTTCAGGCCAATTATGTAATTGCTATACTTTAACTTTGTAATATTTGCATTTTATTAATAGAAAGACATTTTTGTTATTACTAGCTAATTCTAATTAGTTCTTGAACAATTAATTCTACCTGATATCATTAAGTATTTGACTTAATAGTAAAACTTTTGATACTTGAATTCTATTCTAAATTATCCCTAGTCAATCATTGTTATGGGAACAACAATAAATAAATGTTAGTATGAGGTTAATTGATGATTATGTTTTACTAATAATGTATATGAGATATTTAGTCAAATTCATAGGTATATATTTAGAGAAATGATGTACTAGATCGACCTACTATAAAAATGCTACATGGATAATTGTCATAAGTGATTATCATCACAGTAGTATTATTTTAGTTTCCTGATCTGAAAAAAACATATTATGATTGGATATAAAATGAGTTACTTAAGGAATGTGAGCGATTGAGATAGAATTTGTCCCTTAGTTATTTTGAGAAGATATTTGTGGCCCTCTCAATATGTTAGACTAAAGAATAATGCATGGCCATCCTAGAATGTATTGATAAAAAGTTATCAACATCAGATAAAAAGTTATCAGTATCAATCTACTTAGGATCGAGAAATAATATGATTAAATCACATAAGGATGACATAAATCATGCCTTATGTTCAATCAAGATAGCGTGTGCAAAAGAACAATAATACACGATGTGAATTAGATTATGTTGATTATCGGCCTTCACATAACTTGGGTAGTTATAATGTTTTGTTAAAAGCCACTTATGACTTGCCATTTTAGGCTGACTGCCAATGTTGTGTGACCTTAATAAACCTAAAATAAACTTGGGTTAATTAACCCAATAATAATCATTCTGAAAGAATAAATAAATATATGTGTGTGTGTGTGTTATAATCTGATATTTTAAATTATTAAATTTATTTTAGAATATACAGTGTTAATAAATATTTTAAATTTTTATATGTTATAAATATTGTGTGTAATTTAATTTTAGTGTGTATATTATTACTTATTTATCTATTAATATTATTATTGTTATTGTTGTGAATAGTATTAATTAATTTATTTTATTTTAAATATTTTATTACGTAAAGGAATTAATTTGTGTTGACCATTTGCATGATCAAACTCCTAATTTTGGACTTTGACAAACAATTTTTATACTAATAATTTTGATTAAGTGTGTAGGGAATTATATACCAAACATATACCAAGCATATACACTTTTGGATGAATAGTGACTTTTCGGGCTCATTGAACCTTTGAGATTGAAGAAGACTTTTGACATATTCAGAGCTCTTAAATGAGAAAATGAGCTTCTTCACTTTTGAATTAGACATCTTAAGCTTTCCAAATTGAGCTTTCTTGTCAAAA
This sequence comes from Mallotus nudiflorus, assembly GCA_947683625.1. Classification (NCBI taxonomy): domain Eukaryota; kingdom Viridiplantae; phylum Streptophyta; class Magnoliopsida; order Malpighiales; family Euphorbiaceae; genus Mallotus; species Mallotus nudiflorus. The sequence goes on from CANTUR010000418.1 coordinate 2,314,682, forward strand.
TCCAAGTTCATTTGGTATGCAAATCTTCAGTCGAAGTCAGCATATGTAACTTGCATTTCAGTATTGCTCTTGTTATTTCAGTAATATCTTGAGCTACAGATATCCAATTGAGGCAATTCAAAGTTTTATGGAAAGATAAGATAATTATCTACAAATTTTATGCAGAACATTTTGGCTGAATTGATTATCTTCAGTCCCGTTCATGAGCATCTTTTGAAGTGGTCACGAGCTGTCCGTCAATGGAGCATTTGGAGCACGTTTTTGCCAAAAAATGGCAGCACCTCTCACGAGCTGATTACTTGTGACCTGCTCATGAGTAGACCACTGACAGTATTCCAACAGGAATTTTTTAATGCAACGAATATATTTTCACCCCTCACGAGCACTGTTCACTCGTGAGTCGTCAGTGAGCATCCTTTGAGCTGCCAAAAGTCCAAGAATTGATTCAAAATCAATTCTAAATGTTGGAGAAATGATTGATACATCCAAAAACTACATTTTTAAATGTTTTTCTATATAAACACAACTTATAATTTAATTGAAAGGTTAAGAAAACTTGTTTATCATTCATTATTTTCTTAAACATTCAATTGAGCTCTTAATTTCCTTTAAACAATTCTTTGTGTATAACTCTTATAAGAGTTTATGAGTGATTAGAATAGACATTCTTATTCTTCTATTTTTTGGGTTTAGAAAATGGGAAGTGAGATTCTATTCTAAAGGAATTGGTTTAAGTGTTTAGCCATTAAAACACTTGGAAAATTGGTTTTAGTATGAGCCTTGAAAACACTTGTAATTTGATTTTTGAGTGAGCCTTGAAAACTCAAGTTTTAAGGTTGTAAGAGTGAGCCATAAAACTCTTGTGTATTCTCAATCTTGTGAATAAGATTGCGGGTGATTAAAAAAACCTAACTTGGGGATAAGTTAGGTGGAGACGTAGGATTATTGTTGAATCCAAACTCCTTAAATATTTGTGTTCTTCATTCTTCCTTCTCAACTCTTATTCAATTCTTGCAAAGAATTCCTTTAATTTCCTATTTTTGTTCGATAGTCCTATTTACCCCGCCTCTAGGACTCTTTTAATTTGGAAGTGATTATTATTTAAAAATATTATTATTCTTATTATTATTATTATTATTATTATTATTATTATTATTATTATTATAATTATATATGTGTGTGGGTATTTTTGTCTTTTCCTATTTTTAATAAAAAAAAATGTATAAGAGAAAATTTTTCCCTTTTCTTTCCCCCCTCTCCTTCCTCTCCCCTCCCCTTTCCTTCCTCTTTTTCTTCTTCTTCTAGCATTTTACATATAAACATTGAGCCCCACCGTGCGCCACCTTAAGCCTCTGCCAGCCACCACCAAGCTTCACTATCATCACCTCCCTCTTCCTTCTCCTTCCCATCGTCGTCCGCCTGTCCCTCTTCCCTGTTTTTGATGAGAAACAGGACACAGCAGCAAGAGCATCAACATGACATTGGCGACATTTTCAGCAGTCTTAACTCGTACTTTTTGGCTCAATCGACTCCTCTCATCCCTGGCAAGCTTGTTTTCAACTTGGTTCAACCTAAAAACGTTCGGATTGTGAGTTATCTTCAAGTTTTAGTTTAGGTCAACTTTGGTTTTTCAATTTTTTTGAGCTTGATTTCCTGTGATTCATGCTTGATGCCTTTAGAAATGTTGTTGTGTGAAGCTTAAGCTATTCAAATATATTTTTGTTTAATTTTTTTGAATTATTTTGATTTGCGTTTTGGTTTCCGGCGAGTCATTGTTCCAGTGACTCTCACTGGAAAACTTTTATATTTTTAATAAATTATTTAGATTATTTGGATTATAGTTTGTGAAATATGTATATGGAAATTGTGATTCGATTATTTATTACGAATTTTTGAAGGTTTATGTAAAAAATTAATTTTTGGAAAAATTAATATAAATTAGTAAATTTCGTGTTTTAATTGAAATTATTGTTAATTAGTATGTTTTGAATAATTTTGGAATAATAAATAGTATTAAAATAATTTTTACAAATTATTTACTATTTTTAGCTAATTAATAATAATTTTCGGAAATATATTCAAATAATAATTTTATTTATTATTTTTGTGATTAAATGAGTTTTTAACTATTTTTATTACATATTTGAACTGTTTAAATAATTATTTGTGAATTTTACTATTTAATTTCAAATAATTGAATTTTTTTTATGAATATATATATAAATTATTTGAGATTTATTAACTAATTTGAAAATAATTAGCTTTAAGGTGTTTATTATTTAAATAACTTGAATTGATGTATTTTATTGATTTTATGGATTTTAATAATTTTTAATATATTATTACTAAAAATTTATTAATAGTAATATAAATTTTGTTAGTGATATGCTTCAGGCCAATTATGCAATAGTTATACTTTAACTCTGTCATATTTGCATTTTATTAATAAAGAGACATTTTTGTTATTACTGGCTAATTCTAATTAGTTCTTGAACAATTAATTCTACCTGAGATCATTAAGTATGTGACTTAATAGTAAAACTTTTGATACTTGAATTCTATTCTAAATTATCCTTAGTCAATCATTGTTATGGGAACAACAATAAATAAAGGCTAGTATGAAGTTAACTGATGATTATGTTTTACTAATAATGTATATAAGATATTTAGTCAAATTCATAAGTACATATTTAGAGAAATGATGTACTGGATCGACCTACTATGAAAATACTAATGGATAATTGTCATAAGTGGTTATCATCACAGTAGTATTATTTCAGTCTCCTGATCTAAAATAATATAGGATGGTAAAACATATTGTGATTGGATATAAAATGAGTTATTTAAGGAATGTGAGTGATTGAGATAGAATTTGTCCCTCAGTTATTTTGAGAAGATATTTGTGGGTCTCTTATTATGTTAAACTAAAGAATAATGCATGGCCATCCTAGAATGTATTGATAAAAATTTATCAATATCAGATAAAGAGTTATCAATATCAGTGTATTTAGGATCGAGAAATAATATGATTAAACCACAGAAGGATGACATAAACCATGTCTTATGTTCAATCAAGATAGCGTGTGACAAAAGAACAATAATGCATACTGTGAGTTAGATTATCTCGAATTATTGACCTTCACATAACTTTGGTAGTTATAATGTCTTGCTAAAGGCCACTTATGACTTGTCATTTTAGGCTGACTGCCAATGTTGTGTGAATCTACAGGGTCACACACTTAGAATAGACCTAAAACATACTTGGGTTAATTAACCCAGTAGTAATCTTTCTGAAAGAATAATAAATAAATGAATATATATATGTGTGTGTGTGTGTGTGTGTGAGTGAGTGTGTTATAACCCAATATTTTAAATTATTAAATTTATTTTGGGATATGCAGTGTTAATAAATATTTTAAATTTTTATATATTATAATTATTGTGTGTAATTTAATTTTAGTTTGTATATGATTACTTATTTATCTATTAATATTATTATTGTTATTGTTGTGAATAGTATTAATTAATTAATTTTATTTTAAATATTTTATTATGTAGAGGAATTAATTTGGAAGTGATTATTATTTAAAAAAAAAAAAATAAATAATAATAATAATAATAATATTATTATTATTATTATTATTATTATTATTATTATTATTATTATTATTATTATTATTATTATATGTGTGTGAGTATATTTATCTTTTTCTATTTTTAATAAAAAAATGTATAAGAGAAAAATTTTCCCTTTTTTTTTCCCTCCCTCTCCCCTCCCCTTTCCTTCCTCTTCTTCTTCTTCTTCTTCCTGCGTTTTATGCAGAAACACTGAGCCCCACCATGTGCCACCCTGAGCCTCTGTCAGCCATCACCAAGCTTTGTCATCACCACCTCCTTCTTCCTTCTTCCTTCTCCTTTCCGCCATCATCCACCTGTCCTTCTTCCCCGTTTTTGGCAAGAAACAGGACACATTAGCAGTAGCATCAACATGACACTGGCGATGTTTTCGACGGTCTCAGCTAGTGTTTTTGGGCTCAATCGACTCCTTTCAGTCCAAGCAAGCTCATTTTCAACTTGGTTCAAACTAGAAACGTCAGGATTGTGAGTTATCTTTAAGTTTTAGTTTTGGTCAACTTTGGTTTTTCAAAATTTTTGAGCTATATTTCCTGTGACTCATGCTTGATGCCTTTAGAAATGCTCTTGTGTGAAGGTTAAACTATTCAAATATATTTTTGTTTAATTTTTTTGAATTATTTTTATTTTTGGGTGTTTTGGTTTCCGGCGAGTCACTGTTCCAGTGACCCTTGCCAAAAAACATTTATATTTTTAATAAATTTTTTAGATTATTTTGATTATAGTTTGTGAAGGATGTATATGGAAATTGTGATTCGATTATTTGTTACGAATTTTCAAAGGTTTATGTAAAAAATTAATTTTTGGAAAAATTAATATAAATTAGTAAATTTGGTGTTTTAATTGAAATTATTATTAATTAGTATGTTTTGAATAATTTTGGAATAATAAATAGTATTAAAATAATTTTTACGAATTATTTACTATTTTTAGCTAATTAATAATAATTTCCGGAAATATATTCAAATAATAATTTTATTTATTGTTTTTGTGGTTAAATGAATTTTTAACTATTTTTATTACATATTTGAACTATTTAAATAATTATTTTTGAATTTTACTATTTAATTTCAAAATAATTGAAAAAATGGATTTTTATTAATATATATAAATTATTTGAGATTTATTAACTAATTTGAAAATAATTAGCTTTAAGGTATTTATTATTTAAATAACTCGAATTGATGTATTTTATTGATTTTAAGGATTTTAATGATTTTAAATATATTATTATTAAATTGTTGGTTGTTGTGTATTTTGGTTCTCGGTTGGACGAATTGTGAAGTTTGGAGTCCCAACTTGAGAAGTTGTGCATTTGTGATATTTGAAGTGTGTTTGCTTGCAAGATCGACTCTACTTTTAATAGAGAGACATTCGTTTTATAGAGAAGACTCTGCCAAATTTTTGGTAGAATTCTCGTAAAACATAATGTCAGGTCGATCCTTAATTTTTGAATCGTGGTTGAATGATGTCCTAGATCGAGTCACTCTTTAGAATTTCTGAAAATATAAAATTAGGTATTCGATTCTAATAAATGATTATTCACTTATTTTCTATAGTTGCATCGAAACCGAGGCCTACGGGACTAGGTCAGTCTACTCTATTTAGAGGAGCGCACAACTGTGAGTTATTATTTTATATATGCATTGCATGTAGAATACATAATCATGAGCATCCATGTTTTCATAAAGTATTTAAACATGAATTATTTTACCAAATGGTTATGTATATGTTGGTATACTTTTGGTATATAAGTGACATATATGCTTAGTATATTTTTTGTATATACTCAGCATATATATTTGGTATATTTTTTGTATACAATTGGTATATATTCAGTATATTCTTGGTATATAAGTGGTATATTTCTTTAAAAAATGGATGCTATTATGTTTAAATTATGCATTTTATTATTTTAAATAAGTATACGATTTATTTGAAGAACAACAGTAGAACGTGCTACCTAGTGGGCTACATTAGGACTGTGCACGTACCAGTGTGTTATATTTAGGAGTTAATATTATGAAATTATTGATGTCAGACTTGATTATTTGATTATTGAGAATTGTGGTGAGAAAGTAATATGAGTGCGGGACCTCAGTTGACCTAATGTCTCGGGGCTAATCACATTGACAGTAAGACTACGGGAGCTCAGTTGATTTAATGTTTCGGAGTCAGTCTACTGTTTAAAAATAGAAAAGAGAATTACTTTGGTTTAAGAGTTATTTTAAATAAATAGGAAATAATTATAAGAATTATAATCAAAGTAGAAATAGAAGTTTAAAATTCCCAAAACTATTTTGGTAAGTAAGTGGATTGAAAAAAATCTAGAAATAAAATACATTTGTATCTCTAGGGTTTCATAAGGCTATTATTTTCCTCCTTTTTCTTCTAATTCTTTTGTGAAAAAAAAAAACACATAGAGAGAAAATAAAAGTGAGACTACAATGGTGCTTGCAAACCAACATTACTTTGGCATCCTATACAGGATGTGGTTTTATTGGTGACGTTTTAATTCGATAAGAAAACACGAAAAGCTCGAGTTAGGATGTCACTAGTGTGAACTCGCTCTCTTCCTTCTAACCTTCTTACCTTGAAATCGTCTTGGTGAGTTTTTGGAATCCCTCTTTAATCGATTTATTCAAATTACATGGATCATGTGAGGGTTTCATGCTTAAAATTTTTGTTTTCCAATAAGTGTATGAATCACAGAAACCTAATAAATTTAAATTGTAAAACTTTAAAGATAATATTATAGTAAATAAATATTTTATTTATTTAAAAAATCTTAATTAATATAATAATTAATTTGTTGAATATTAATTGTAAGACAGATAATTGTATACAATAATATTTTTTTATTTACAAACATTACAATTTTTTATTAGTATTTTATTTGTTAAATAACTCATTTATTTTTTATTAATTAATATTTTTTACTTATTAGTTGTTATCATATTTTTATATTAGTTATATAAATATTTAATGATCAATTAAAAAAGGTCATAATTTTGGTAATTATATATATTTTTAGTATTAAAAATGTATTAGAAATAAATCACCGACATCTCAATTATGTAAAGAAATATATAATTTTTAAAACTTGTAATAAGTTTAATTGAATTATTTTGGCAATTATATGGACTTACTTGTTAATAATAAAATCATAAGGATTAAATAGAAAACTTTTTAAATTACAGTACTTAAATTGGATAATTTCAATTGCTAATCCAATAAAGATTCAATATGTTGAAGTAAAGTTCAAGTGTATAATGCACAAAAAATAAAAGTGCAATGTACCAAAATATAAGTGAAGTGGTGGAATTTCAAAAAAAAGTTGAAGAGTATAGAGACTTTATTCCTATTATATATCAATGGACCTAAATTGAAAAAATATAAATAACTGAGTGGAGAATATTTTTGCTACCTGAAAAGTTAAGAGGGAGAGGAATCCTTTAAAATGTTTATTATCTGAGCAAATCACTTTACTCAACCATAATAGCATGTTTCCCACTTCCAACTTTCATTTTCATCAATAAGAGCAAATTTGATTTGGCTTCCTCTTCTAAAAGGCGGCCTTTCGGTTTGGATTTTCTTGCGGCCACCTTCATGCATCATGTTTGGAAGCTTGCATTTCTTTTTCATGTATTTTGTTTTAATAGTTGCAATACAATTGATATGTAACATATGTTTTAATAATATTTTGCTTTGACATATGTGACATGTTTTAAAATTTTTTTCAGACAATCGAAAACCATATGTGACATATGTATAATAGTAAAAAAAAAAGTGTTACTAAAGTTATAATGTAATTTAATTAAGGCCTAAAAGGCATCAAATGTAATTTAAAGTTAAAAAAAAAAAAGCAAATTTAAAAGTTATAAACATTCTTCTCAAAAAAAAAAAAAAGAATTGGAAATTTAAAAAAAACTCTTTGGCAAAAAAGCCATGGAGTTGATTATTACCTAAGTGAAAATGACGCAGCGGGACAACATGGTTAAAAAAATTTCCTTTAAGAAAATACTGACAGCTTCTTTTTTTTTTTTTAAGATAGATTGAAATAGAGCATTCAAGTTCCTTTTTTTTAAAAAAATATTTATTATAATAGAAATAGAAAATAACGAATTAGAGGGGAAAATAATATATATGTAATAAATTTAATGATAATATAAAATTTAATATTTTTACATTAATTGACCGTTGCTTTTGTTAAATTTCAAAAGGATTTAATTCATTTTTTTTAAATAAAGAGGATGACTAATATTAACAAAAAGTAATAGTAATTAATTTTAAAATATTCATGGGATAGTGATTTTAAAAAATTTTAGTAATCAAAATTTACTAATATTTTTTTTATATTTAGTGTAATTATATTTAGAATTCGTTAAATTATAACTAATTTAATTTAACTCAGATAAAACTATAGGTGTAAGTTAATATTTTTACATACAGCTCAAATTTAAAAGAATTTTTTAACAAATAAGTTTTACAATATCTTAGAAACTATCAATTAGTGAGTCAAAAACTTTTCCGTAGTCAATTTTTTAAAAATTAATATTTGACAACTTTTTAGAGATTAATATTTAATGTCTTGAGATTTTTTTTTAAAAAAATATTATCTTGACATTCTAGAGGTTAACTATTTTTATTATAATTATATAAAAATTTATTTATTTTTTAAAAAATAAAATAAATCACAATTAAAACAAAATCATAAACTAAAAATTTTATTGCTTAATGTTTTAGTTTATTTTATAATTTATTAAAATAATTTTATATTTACATTTATATTTTTAAGTTAATTTATGTTTTATAAAATTCTATTTTTAATTTATATTTAATTAAAGTATAATTATATAATACTTATAATTTGATTTTTTTAAAAAATTTTGTATAATTATAAAAATTTTACTAGAATACTAATATGAAAATAATTATTTTTAAAATGTTAAAATTGTAATGTTTTATAAATTTAAGAACGGAAATATGAGTCTTGTCTTATGACAAGTAAAGTCTGTGTTGTTTTTTAACAAGTGATATGGTCCTTGAGTTTTTTAACAAGTGATATGTTCCTTGAGTGTTTATTGTCTATTATTCTTGTATCTCTTTATGGTGACAACTAATGATGATAATGTGACAGAATTCATCGACCGTTATGCAAATATGACAATCGATGATAAGGAGGAAGGGGGTATGGTTATAGAGGGAGATTATGTGGATGATCAAGCAGTCCAAGATGATATGTGATAGTGTTTAGTAGGGTGATTTCTAACTGATAAGGTGATTAACTTCATGGCCATGAGAGACAAAATGGTTGCCTTATGGCAACCGAGAAAGGGGATGTGTGTCAGAGAATTGAAGCCCAATCTATACTTGTTTCAAATTTTTCATGAATTTGATATCGATAAGGTAGAGGAAATAAGTCCATGGTTATTTGATAACCACATTTTATTGGTCAAGAGGTTGGATGTGGACGAACAACCTCTCAAGGTACCTTTAGTTCACGCTTCGTTATGGGTTCAAATTCATAATTTATAGGTGGGGCTCCAGTCTGAGACAGTATTTATGAATGTCGGGAACCTTGTTGGAAAATTCATTGAATTTGATGCTAATAACTTCACTAGAGTTTGGTGTAATTACATTGGATTCATGTTATGCTAGATGTTCGTATAGCTTTAAAATGTAGAATAAAGATAAAGAAAAGTGGCGGGGATTGGATATGGATTGATTTCTAGTATGAAATGCTGAAATATTTTGCCATATTTATGGTAAATTGGGACATGTTAATACCTTTTATAAGAAACAATATGATTTTCCAAAGAAATTAAGTTGTTAAACTATATGGGCCATGGATGCAAGCAACGGTATGAAGATCTCAGTTTAGCGTCAGTGAGAGATGGCTGCGCATTACTCACCTAATGGGATAGAAAAGGAAGGATTATGATACTCCTAATTTTTAGGAAGACATGGTCGTAGATTGTGCATTACTTCCTATTACATGTGTAGCTAGTGTTAGCGCTAAAAAAGGGAGGTTGGGCGACAGTTTAGGGATGGATAAGGAAGTTGTTTCCCAAGTCATTGACATGTAGGGAAAAGGAAAGAACGTGCATGAAGAGGAAACAAAGAGGGCTGATGGGTAATTAGATGATGAGGAAGCTAACAATGGGCTGGTGGTTTTGGATGTGAAAAAAATGAGGTATAATGGGCTTGAGGTGATGGAGGTCTCATCTGGATTATCTCAAAGTGAGGGAAGTTCAAAAAATGAATTAACAGTAGGTCTTAGGGTCCAGGCCCACCTAGTCCAATGAGTATCCTAAGTTGGAACTACTATGGGCTAGCTAACCCATGGATAATTCAAGTCCTTATAGACCTTGTTAAGACTAAGAAGCCAAATTTTATTTTTCTTATGGAAAAAATTTATAATTGAAGTAGTTTAGATGTGATAAAAAGCAAGATTGGGTTTGATGGGCTTTTTGTTATGGATAGAAGAGGTTAAAGTGGGGGGGTTTAGCTATGTTTTGGAGGGATTTTGCATAAGTTACCCTGCATTCCTTTGCTAGGAACTTTATTGATGTTTGAGTTAAAGTTGCTAATATGGGTATTTAGAGAATCACAGGATTCTACGGCTTTCTAGAAGTTAATCACCGAAGGATTCTTGGAGTTTGTTGCGGAATCTCTCTACTAAGTCGTCTCTTCCTTAGATATGCATAGGGGATTTTAATGATTTGCTTGCTACTTTTGAGGAAAAAAGGGAGACTTTTTCATCTTTCTTGGATGATTCAAGGCTTTCAATAAGCCATTGATGATAGTGGTTTAAGGGATTTTAGGGGTTAATGGTTACCCTTTTACTTAGGAGAAATCTCGTGGTAGAGAGAGGTGGGTTGAAGAAAGGCTTGATAGAGCCTTTGCATCTAATGGTTAGATTAACTCATTCTTAGGTGATTGTGTGCACACTCTTGAGGCTTATAATTCTAATCACTTACCTATTCTTTCTTATCCAAAGCTTATATTTTAAAGAAGTTATGCTAAAAAGTTTAGGTTCGAGAATATTTAGTTGCGTGAGCAGGGTTGTGTGGAGGTGGTTCGGGCTAGCTGGTTAGACTTTTTGGGTAAGCTATTTTAGCTCACCTTTCTTCTTGTAGGACTGATCTATTGCATTAAGGTGGTCATTTGGCTAGGGATTTTAATTCCCACATCTCTTAATGTAAGAGTCATATGGATTCTCTCTAAGGCTATCACGATCTAGTGAGCATTCAGGAGTTTAATGCGCTGAAGAAAAGATACAATGAGCTGTTGTATAGTCATAAAATTTTTTAGAAATAGAGATCGAAACAATTTTGGTTATGGGATGGGGATGTCAATTCCCGTTATTTTCATGTTTTTGCATCTATGTGGAAAAAGAATAACTCTATTGACAAACTTAGGAAAGAAGATAGAGTGTGGTGTTCCAAAGGATAGGAGATGGATGATTTAATGGTGAGCTATTTCAATTCATTATTTACTTCAAAAGGTAGAAACTTTGATGAGGTAATTAACTTTGTTGACCTGGTTATTTCAACTGTTGAGAACCAAATGCTAATAGCTCCTTTCTCTTCTATGGATGTCTAAAATGCTTTGGTGAGCATGCATCTGAATAAGTCCTTAGGTCAAGATGGCATGAACCCAACATTTTATAAAAAAATTTAGGCTATCATTAGTAGTGATATGACTAATGTTTGTTTAGAGTACTTGAAGAAGGGTGCATTTTCGGAAGGATTCAATCATACCTCTATTATTCTAATTCTGAAAAAGGCAACTTTAGAGTTAATGATAGATCTTCATCCAATAGACTTATGTAATGTTATTTATAACATAATTACTAAAATTATTGCTAATTACTTAAAACTTATGCATTCTTCGATGATATCTAAATTAAAAAGTGATTTTATGCCTAGAAGAGCAATCACAGATAATATTTTAATTTCTACTAAAATCATGCATTATATGAAAAAAAAGAAGCAAGGCAAAAATGGTTTTGCAGATTTTAAAATTAATATGTTGAAAGCTTATGATTGATTCGAATGGGAATTCCTTAGAAAAATGATGCTAAAGTTGGGATTTGATGTCCATTGGGTAGAAAAAATAATGCTTTGTGTCACTAGTGTCTTTTATAATGTGCTTCATGATGACAAGGAGCTTGCCCCTATTATTTTGGGACATGTTCTTCAACAAGGTGATCCATTATCTCTATATTTATTCCTTTTATATGTTATGGGGTTGAGTGCACTTATTAGGAAAAAAGAGAGAGCTAGCTTTCTTCATGGAATTTAGGTGGCTAAAGGAGCTTTATAAGTTACTCACCTTTTTTTTTTTGTTGATGATTGCTTCTTATTCTTTAAGGAAAAATCTAGTGAAGCTAATTATATTAGAGAAGTCTTAACATTATATGGTAAAGCATCGAGGCAGCTAGTGAACTTCAACAAGTCATATGTCTCTTTTAGTGCTAATACTGTTTATTTTTCCTATCATCAAATTTGTGCTTTCATTGGTGTTCAAGGTACTATTGATCATGGCACTTATCTTGGGCTTCCTTTATGAATTGGTAGGTACAAGTAAATGTTGTTTAAGTACATCCAAGATAAAGTGTGGCAAAGAGTTGGTAGTTGGCGAAGTAAGATGTTGTTTAAAGGAGGAAAGGAAATTTTAATCAAGACTATTGCCCATGCAATCCCTAATTACACAATAAACGTGTAACTTCTTCCTTTAAATTTATGTAAAGATCTGAGGCTATGTTTAATTATTTTTGGTGGGGAGGTAAAAAAGATGGAAGTAAAGATATTAATTAGCTTCAATAGGATAATTTTTATCAACCAAAAGGGGTAGGAGGAATCAGGTTTAAGTCTCTACATGATTTTAATATTGTTATGTTAGGAAGGCAAGCATGGAGATTCATCATAGACCCGTAACCTTTGGTTTTAAAATTTTTTAGCTCCCACTATTTCTATGGCAAATCTTTTAATGATCTTGAATTGGGTCATAACCTAAGTTATGCATGGCAGAGCATTTTTTAGCCAAGCAAATATTCATTCAAGGAAGTAGACTTTAGTTAGGGAATGGTAACTCTATTTTGGTGTGGAAGGATCCTTAGTTACTTGACATTGAAAATGGGTGTGTAACATCAACCTTAGATGATTCTTTATTGAATTGTACTATAGATAATCTATTGAGACTTGGGGAGAAATGTTGGATCTTGATATTATAAGGGATCTTTTTAATTTTAGAGATAGAGATCTCATTTTAAAATTCCTCTCAGTTCTCAAAATATTCTAGGTAAGTGGTATTGGTTTTTGGAGACAAAGGGTAATTACTCAATTAAGTGTTTTTATAAATTGCTACGTAATGAATTTCAACTGAATTCATAAGCTATATGACGTAAGTTATGGAGGCTTGATATTCTAACTAAGGTCAAGAATCTGCTCTGGCATATGGCAGCTAGTGTTCTACCCACAGCAAATAATTTATGAGCACGAGGAGTAGAGGTCTCTCCCATTTGTCCTATTTGCAATACATCCAATAAAACATTCTTCATTCTTTGGTTTCCTATACATTTTCACAATCTTGTTGGCTTGTGTCTTCTACTAGTTATCTTGGTCAATTTTCTTCATTTGGTGATTGGTTGCGAACTCTGTTGAATTGAAATTGTCAAGATGATAGTAATTTTGCTGCCAAGATTTGTTGGGTTATTTGGGGAAAAAAAATGATGCACTGTGGAATCAAAAATTTAAAAATTCCTTATTAAGTGGTGAATTATATGAGTAACTATTTGTTTTAATAGCATTATGCTCGTAAATCATCTTATTTTATAGCAGATTTTAAGGAAGTTAAGAAGTAAGGGAATGTCTCCTGGTCTCGACTGGATGTGAATTGGCTCAAATATAATATTGATGTAGCCTTGTTTAAGTCTCAAAGTAGGATTTTTCTTAGGACTGTTCTCAAATTGTTAAATGGGGATTTTTTTTACTGCGAGGTGTGTTTTGAAAGTTGGTCAGTTTGTTGCTCTTGAAGCAGAAGCTTTGGGCGTCAAGGAGGCTCTCAGTTGGGTTAAGCGTTATGACTATAACCAAGTCATCATTGAAATGGACTCTCTTAAGGTTTTTCAAGATCTAATAGATAAGCAATCGGGTCCTAATGGTTTCAACATTATTATTGAAGATTGTCTTGTTTTAGCTAATTCTCTTAGAGAAGTGAATTTCTCTTTTGTTAGAACATCAATGAATTCTTCAGCTCACTGTCTTACAAGAGTAGGAGGTTCTATGTTTGATATTGGAGAATGGAGATTAACTCCTCCTCCTTAGATTTGTAATGCTTTAAGTTCCGAATTTGTTTAACGAAGTTTTCCATTTTCCTAAAAAAAAAAAAAAAAAGAACTGAAATATGAAAATTAAGAATTAAATAATAAACATAACTAATAGAATAACTCTAAAATTCTAAATTTTGTTATTAAAAATTATATTTTAGAATTTAGTTATTAAACTTAAAATATTTTTAAGATTCATATTGTTTGGAAAAAAATTTATGATTTTTTAAGATTGATATTATTTGGAAAAAATTTTGTGCTAGACCATGTATAAAGGTAATTTCTTAATAAATAAAATTAAATAGACGTAACTTTTAATCAAACCATGAGTCTCTAATCCAATTGATAATAATTGTTAATCGACTCAATTATTATTAAAAAAGTGGCTAGTTATAGGGCAATTTGTTTGCATTGCTAAAAAAAAAATTCAAAGTCAAGTAATTTTTTGTTTAGCATTCAAAGAGCCCAATGCCTATGAATAGGCTTGCATTACTATCCACAATAAGAGTGAGGGCAATGGAAACTTGAGAGGCTCCATTGGTAAGAGTAAGTAGTGAGTTGATGGGCATGCAGTCGAAAGAGTTGGTAAGGTTGAGAGTAATCACTTTGTGAGGGAAAAATTATATAGAGTATGATTTTTTCTATTTTGAAAGAGAGTGATATATATTTTTTCCTTAGGTTGTATAAAGAGAAAGGTTGTAACTCTAATTATTTTTTATAATGAAATTTTTTTTATTGTTATTCATAGTTTTTCCTCTATTATTTAGGATTTTTCACATTTAAAATTTGTGTGTTCATTATCTTCTTCAATTTTACCATTTAAGTTATTTTAACTATAATTTGCTTTATTACATTCATTACCTGATCCTATATAAACACATTCATAAAAGGAGTATCAGAGCATATAGTTCATGAATTGTGATAAAAGTAATGACAAAAAAGTTCGAGATTGAAAAAAATTAGTGGGAGAAGTTTCTAGCTATGAAAATTAAAGATAAGGCAATATTGAGGAAAGATAATTGTTTGGTGGCTATCAGTGAAAGGCTGGAAGAATTCATAGATGAAGATAAGTGGAATGAGATGGGTAAGAATGCTATTGTAAATTTTCATTTGGCATTAATTAATGAGACATTATCAAGTGTAAAAGAGAAGAAAACTACAAAGGAGATTTGAGATCAATTCACTAGATTGTATGAGGCCAAATCAGTCCAGAAAAAATTTTTTCTCAAAAGAAAACTTTATACTCTTTAGATGATAGAATCTACTTCAGTGATAAAATATATAAATTCTTTGAATACTTTATTTTCTTAACTCACATCATTAGGATATAAAGTAAAGCCAAATGAATATGTTGAACTTCTACTATAAAGTCTATTTGATTCGTATGATCAACTTATCATGTATCAACTTGATAAATAATGTCCTCATGGATTATTATGTCTTCGATGAGGTTGCAACCATTGGTCTAAAGGTAGAAAGTAGGTATAAGAATAAGGAAGACAAATTGGTGAAGTCACAACAAGTGGAGGCCTTGGTGATGACAAAAGGGAGATCAATAGAATCTGGCTCTAATGAAAGACAGAAACAAGGTAAATCAAAATCAAAAAGTAAAATGAATATTAAGCATTACAACTATGGCAAAAAGGGTCAGTTGAAGAAGGATTATTGGAATTTAAAATGTTATAGTCCTCAATGAAATGTTGCAAGTACATCAGATGATGACAATACTCTATGTAGTGAAGCAACAATGACTAATACACATTAAAAGAGATTTTCTGATGTTTAGCTCCCTGACATAACAACAATCTGGCATATGACCTCTTGAAGAGAATGGTTCTCTTAGTCACCTTTCTTTGGAGGATCCGTGTTCACAGTTAATGATTTCCTTTGAAGATCACTAGTATTGGAACCATCAAGTTGAGAATATATGATGATACAATTCACACTGTTCAAAATGTATGACATGTGGAGGGCTCAATAAAAATCTATTATCTTTAGGAATGATAAATGATATTGTGTTGGGTTGAAATTGAAAATGAGATTATAAAAATAATTTGATGCACATTTGTACCAATGAAGGCTTAAAAAATAACTATAAACTTGTATATATTGATGGGAAAGACTTTACAAGAAACAAAAGCATATGTTGATTTAAATGGTTTAGGTGAAAAATCTACAATAATGTGGCATTACAAACTTGGACATATGTATGAACAAGGAATGAAAATTTTAGTTGAGCTCTCCTAAAATAGGCTTCAATAAAGGACCCAAAATACTTTACTTCTCCTTAGGATGGTAACAGTGCTTGCTACATATTAGAGTGAACTAATTCTAGAATAATTTACTTTTAAAATTATATATGTTAACCTTTACAAGATGTTGCTTTATTGTAACACAATACTCATAAAAAGGTAAGGATACCTTTATAAGGCTAAAAACATCCTATCAAGAGAAAATTTTATGTATTTAAAGTATTTAAAGTATTCAAAGCACAAATGGAACTTGATTTTGCAAATAAGATCAAGTGTTTAAGGATAAATAATGGAGAAGAATATATTAGTGATCTGCAATCAAGAAGGCATCAAAATGCAGTTCATTATGGCATACACTTCTCAATAAAATGGAGTGGTAGAGTGGATGAACATAACCCTATTATAAATAATAAAGGCAATATTAGGAGTTGTAGACTTGGTAAAGTTATTTTGGGCAGAAGAAGTCAACATTGCCTTTCATGTGATAAATTGGTCACTATCAATTGCAATTGAGTTAAAGACACTTATAAAGATGTGGACCATTAAGCCTGTTGATTACTCACACCTCTATATATTTAGAAGCCCTATGTATATAATGTATAACATAAAAGAAAATACATATTTGGATCCAAAATTTAGGAAATGCATATTCTTAAGACATGTATAGGGAGTTAAGTAGTATCACTTATGTCATACTACTTATAAGGTCATGATCAATAGAGATATGATATTTATAAGGGACAACATATAAGAAAAAGGTGATAATGGCATAATAAAAAATAATTTAAAGACAATTATAATACAAATGGAAAAATACCTTCAATAATAGGATGCTTCTGCTACAGTACCATGATATAAGGAATGAGAACTAGTTAAGTTTGAAGGAATCAGAGTTCGATAGTCAACTTAAGATAGAAAGCACTAGCTTGGTATTTTAATTATATTATAAAGAGCAATGTGGCATACTGCTTTCTAACTGAGGATATGGGGCCATCAACTCTTAAAAAAGCATTTACATTAATGGCAACAATGTAGGAAGATATTGAAGATTTATATAAATATCATATTTGGGAACTCGTACCATTACCACAAGGAAGAATGCTAATTGGAAATAAATGGGTCTACAAAATTAAGTGTAATACTAATGATCAAGTGGAGTGGTATCATACAAGATTAGTGGTACGAGGGTATGCTCAGAACATAAGGCATTGACTTTAATAAAATCTCTTCCCCTATGGTCGAACTTATAAAAAGTTGAGTGTTTCTAGCAATATGTGCTACTTTTGATTTACATCTAGAACTAGAAGTGAAAATTGCTTTCCTTTATGGAAATCTTGAAGAAGAGATTTATATGCTTCAACTAGAAAGTTTGAAGAACAAGAAAAAAAGAACTTGGTTTACATGTTAAACAAATATCTATATAGCTTAAAATAGGTGTCGAGGTGTTGATATAAGAGATTTGATTCTTTCATCAGAGCCTTAAATACAATAGACTTAATTTAGATTACTGTGCATATTTCAAGAGGTTTAGTGAAAATGATTTTATTTTGCTATTATAAATCGATGTCATGTTGGTAGCATTGCCCAACAAAGATCATATTGAAGAATTAAAGGCACAATTGCCTAAAGAATTTAAAATGAAGGACTTGAGACTAGCAAACAAAATTCAAGGGATGTAAATTCACTGAGACGAAAATAATAGAACGGTTTAACTACTCTAAAAAAACTACCTAAAGAGAATCTTACAGCGATTCAACATGTAAGATTTTAAGCTAATTTCTACCTCACTTTCTACTAATTTCAAATCATCTTCCAATACCAACAGTAAAATAAAGAGGATGGAGATGTGACGTAGCAGAAGCCTAAATTACAAGGGATAAACGTTGCAAGCTGTTGAATTGTGCATGATTGACTGTCTAATAACCTTCTATAACCTGTTGATTTACGTACAAATACCAGAAAATAGGCATCAAAGAATTTTTTGATTCACAAGAATACCGAATTTGGAAAAATAATAATTCTAAATAATCAACTTAACAAAAACTGCCTCACATACCCCTAAAGTTTACATATTTATAGGATGATACAAACCTACCAACCTTAACCCTAATTTTAATTAGAAAATAAAATAAAGACAATTTTAACTAAGGTAGGAAATCAAATCTCTAACAATATAAGAAAGTCAAATAATAATAATAATAATAATAATAATAATAATAATAATAATAATAATAAATTATATATATTGTCTATCGTTCTGTAAACTCATTCAAAGGTTTGTTGCTCTGCATCATTCCCTTTAGGATAAAGAAAATTCATCCTCAAATTTCGCCTAAATATTGAGAAACAAATTTGCCCACAAATGGATAGAACATCATATATCCACCATCACCATTAACTTGTAATTCCTTCAAAATAGAAATTAAAGGAACACATGAGTAAAGAATTTCGTCAATGCCAATAAAATCAATATATTTAACATGCTCGACTAACTTTGGCATATTGTATTCACGTCTAGGATGATTCTCTATCTCAATCCTTAAATCCTTAAAAGTCTGATACCTTTCAACTAAGTCAATTGTTGTACCACCACCTTCTAATAATTTATTAAATTCTTCATCACCCTCCTCCTCTTCATCAAATGTTGGCTCATTTCCAATAATTGCATCTTCATCCTCACCATCATCAGTATTATAAAATAAGCTATCTTCATAATACCCTTCTTCTTCCTCTTCGTCACTAACCTCTTCATCAGAATTACCCATAAAATTATTATTGTTTCATGGGGCTGAATTATTTCTATTCTGATTGGCCAAAAGAACCACCATCCTTTCAGTCATCTGTTCTATCATATGCTCAAATCGCTCAATCGTTTATTCAACTCGCTGATCCATCTCATGCTTATAAACTTCTTCTACATGCTGCTATCTCTTGCGTGCCATCTTTCTCTTTTTTTATTATATAACCTTAAGAATGAATGCGGCTTTGATACCAACTGATGTATGGAAGCCTAAATTACAAGGGATAAATGTTATAAGCCGTTGAATTGCACATGATTGACTATCTAACAACCTTCTATAACCTGTTGATTTGCGCACAAATACTAGGAAATAGGTATCCAAGAATTCGTTAATTTATAAGAATACTGAATTTGGGAAAATAATAATTCTGAATAATCAACTCAACAAAAATTGCCTTACACAGTCCTAAGTCTTACATATTTATAGGGTGGCACAAACCTACCAACCCTAACCCTAATTTTAATTAGGAAATAAAATAAAGACAATTTTAACTAAGGTAGGAAATCAAATCCCTAATAATATAGAAAATTCAAATAAAAATCAAATATAATAATAATAATAATGAATTATATATATTGTCCATTGTTCTGTAAACTCATTCAAAGGCTTATTGCTCCATATCAAGATGTCTTGAGTACCATATGCATTTCCAGTGAGAATTTTGATGTTTATTATAATTTGTACAAAATCAAATATTGCACATGTGGTGGGAGTAGTTAGTTAGTACATGACAAATCTTGATAGAGAGCATTGAATGTTGTAAAGAGGATCATAAGATATATCTAAGGGACCTCAAATATTGCATTATGTTATAGATGATCAAAATTTATTATCAAAGGATATGTTGACTCAAATTATGCATATGATTTAGATAAAAGTAAATCCATGACAAATTATGTGTTTACTCTTGTTGATAAAGTTGTAAGTTGGGTATTAAAACTGCAATCAGTTGTAACTACATCAACAATAAAAACAAAATATGTGGCCACTACACAAGCCATTAAAGGAGCAGTGTGGTTAAAGATAACATTGGAAGAACTTAGGCATAAGCAAAAAAAATTTCATAGAGTGCCTTGCATTTTGTAAGAAATTCAGCCTTTCATTTAAAGACATCGAGTTCAGTATCACTTTATTCAAGAGAAAGTGAAAGAAGGAACCATTGATTTATAGAAAATCCATACTAAAGACAACCTAGCAAATTTCATAACAAAGGATATTTGGTGTCGACCCTTTTGTGACATGATGAAAATTTAAATAACATGAAAAGGTAAGATAAAAAGCATGATGGAAAGATGAGATTGATCCTTAAGTGAGAGATTGTTAAATAACTTAATTTTTATTAAAAAAAAGTGGCTAGCTAGTTATAGCAGTTTGCATTGCTAAAGCAAGTCTTCAAAGCTAAGCAATTTTTTGCTTAGCATGCAAGGAATGCAACGCTTATAAATAAGGTTGCATTGTTACACATAGTAAAAGTGAGGATAATAGATTACTGAGAAGCTCAATCGGTAGTGAGTAGTGAGTTGATGGACATGCAGTGGAGAGAGTTAGTGAGGCTGAGAGTAATCTTTTTGTGAAAAAAAGATTATAGTGTTTTCTCTTATTTTGAGAGAGTATTATGGTTCTCTCCTTAAGTAAAATAGAGTGAAAGATTGTAACTTAAATTATTTTTTATAATCAATTTTTTCTATTTTTATTCGTGGTTTTCCTCAATTTATTTAAATTTTTAAATTCTTCTATTTTTATCTATATATTTATTATTTTCTTTAATTTTATTATCTCAGTTACTTTAGTTGTAATTGACTCTATTTCATTTACTATTCGATCCTATAAAATACAATCATAATCATAATAATAAGGGTTATTTGCAAAAAAATCCTGACTTTTATTTATTTTTGCAATTTAATCACCACATTTGAAACTTGGTATTTCAAGGCAAGAAATATATTATTTTGGCAACCCAAATCACTAATACAAACTCCAATGATACAATGCCTATGTGTCCGACATTTCTTGATGACTTAATCCACATCATACCCAATTTTGTCCACGTTAAAATGTAGCGTTTAAGAGCAGAACACTAAATTAAATGCACCATTTTATGCTATCTCACCTTTTAGCTTATAGTTCTTCTTCTTCTCCTTATTACTTCATCATCTTCATCTTCTCTTCTCTTCTTCTTTTTCTTCTAAGGTTTACATTTAAAATGGCAGGTACCGGCTAAAGGTCAATCACTAATGGAAGATATCCATCAACGGGCAAATAATCTCACTCTTCCCTGCCATTTTCAAGCTTAATTCTAGAAAAAAGATATGGGCATGAGATGATTGCAAGTGTCTATACATCTATGACTGAGCAAAATCCTGGACGCCACTTTTATAGGTGTCTAATTCGAAGGGTAAGGAACATTGAGCATGATTTGTAAAATGTTTTAAACTTTATTTTATTTGATTTGTAGCTAATTATGGTTGAAAAATAATTTGGGTAAGATCATAAATTTCAGTAGCATATATGGTTATATGTGTTAAAATGATTATTATTTTGTTTTGTTGTTTTGCAATGTAGCATGATGATTATGGCTACTTTCAGTGGCTTGATCCAGAAATTTTAGAACCTCAAAAACAAGTTTTTTTTTTGCGAATGAAAGCTGAAAGAGATAGGTATGAGGAGACAGTCAAGATATTGTCCAATGTAGAGATGAGAATGTCTGAGAAAGTAAAGCATGCTGAAAGAAAACTTCAAGAAAATTAACTGACTTTGAAAAAACCTTAGAGGAATATGATGCTTTACATGATAACATGGAGAGGAGGATTGCAATGTATCAAAGAATGGACATGATGCTGACAGCTCAAAATAAGAAGTTGAAGCAGGACGTGATGAACTTGAAAATTTATATTCTGGTGCTTGTGGTGGCTATTATGGTAATGTATTTAGTTAATTGTCCAATTAGTGATCCAAAGCAAATGTTGCCCGAATTCTAAGTGTTAGGATATGTATGAGTTAGTTATTTTACATTTTTTTAATCAGTTAGGTATATGTTAGATATCATTGTGTGCTTAATTTATCAATATGGAACTATTATATGCTAAATTGAAATTTATGATGATGTTCATGTATCACTTGAAATATGCATGAATAGAAGATAAAAACCTGCTAAAAAAACCAAATTTAGCAAAATATTACTCGAGCATATTAATAAAAAATGATCACATATAATAGCATAAATTTTGAAGCATAAGTGATGTTTAATGTATTTAGCTGAACAAAAAATAACTATTAATGAAAAAGTATAACATCCTTCATCATCATTAAAAGATAAAAAAAAAAGATAGTTGAATCTGCAGTTTAAGGGGTAGACTTCTGTGTAGTACTCTCTTGAGTACTTCCACCTTCAATAGAAATGTCACTTCTATATTTGCTGCCTCGTCCAACAACCACAGCAAAAGCTAAGGAATTCATCCTTGCCCTTGATCTTGCATTTTGTCCTCTTCCAAGTCCAAGCCTTTGATTAGGAACTGAGTTTGCAACTTTGGATGCAGATGTTACCATAGATACAGTCGTAACTCTTATTTTAGCAAGCAACTATCAAATAGTTCATAGTTTAATAATAGGTTTTCGTACTTTTATGCTAAATAATGCAAAATAATTAATCAAAATGTCAATCATTACCCGATAATAAATGTTTCCACTTCCTTTGAAGACTCAAAGACTGTATCTGTGTTGAACTTGTCTTCGCTCATTTAACTTGATATTAGCATTTATGGTAGTTCTGTGATTTGAAATTTTTTAATTACGTAATTTTATTGCCCCTTGCTCCTTGGAACTAGGCTGACTTTGTGAAATGGTGCTTCCTAAACGTGTTCCTTGATTTCCAGCACTTGCTCCACTAGTATGAATGACTGTTGTGTTAGGTTGACTTGATTGTGATTGATGTAAGGGGAATGATGCTGCTTCTTTTTATTTTAGTAGTCTTCCTCTTTTCACGTAAGTGATCAAAATATCACCATGAATCTTAAAAACTAATAAGTAAAAAGTTATAACATTAGAAATATGCAACACAAATACTTACAGGCAACTTTTTAGGTCTTTTAAACACTAGATTGTTCTTCTCTTTGTAGGTTCTCTTATTGTGACCAACTTTAAAACAAACTTGGCACGTAATTTGTAGTCCATTCCTTGGAAGCTTGGTTGAATTCTTTGGTTCTTCATCAATATCCCTTTTCCTCCTAATTTTTGGCTTACCATGCATTTTGGTGAAATGGGGAGGTTTAATTGGATTTCCAATAACTTTGGGCCATATGTTAGGTCCATTTGTTGGTTCAAGTCCAATAGAATAAATACCTATATAGTTATCAGCACTGTAGTATGGGTCCACATAGTGTGCACTATCCCTTTTCATGAAATGAATGTTGGCACATGCATGCATGCAAGGGATTCCTGTAAGCTACCATATCCTACAACTACAAATGAGTGTGTTTAAATTAACCACAAACTTGTCAGTGCCTATTCCTACTTGGAACTTCTCTTCTACTATAGGTTTGATTGTACATAACCTGCTATTGTATTTGACATCCTCTAATTTCCTTTTAATCTTAGGGTAGATGCTGTCAGTTACCTTACTCATGTCACTTAATTTTTTATGCATTCTCTTTATCAAAGATTCTTGAATATCCTCAAACATGTCAATGATTGGTCTCCCCCTAGCTTTCACTGTGCACCCATTAAATGTTCCACAGACATTTTTGTCTATCATGTTTGATTTAGGTAATTCACTTAAATGCAACTTACAGAATTTAGTTGGATCTCTTTGAATAAAATTCTCTGATGCAGCAAGATCCTTACCCTTCATAGCATCAATTTTTTTTTATTAAAATGCAGCCTTATAAGTGCTTCTTACTGCCCTCCAAAAAAGATTCTTCAAAGTCTGTCCTTTATACTCTTTCTTCCAATTGCAGTACATATGCCTTGCACAGTTTCTATGCTCAATATTTGGTGCCAACTTGATTATTGCATTAATTAAGCCCTGACATATATATATATATATATAAGAGATTAGTGCATATAACGGTAATATAAATAATGTAAAGAAAAGTTTATTATGGTCAAATAATACTTTGTGCTAGTCACTTATGAAACTCCAACCAAGTCCATCTTTGATGTTTAGCTCATACATCAACAAGTCTAGAAACCAGGTCCAAAAATACTCATTCTTAGATTGCACAGCCCAACAAATCAATAACATTTGGTTATTCCTATCTTTGGCTACAGCAGATAGTAGAGCTCCTCCAAGGAAGGTCTTCAAAAAATAACCATCAAAACCCACTATTGGCCTACATCCTTTTAAAAAAACCCTTTTAAAGTGCACTGAAACTAATAAAAAACCCTTTCAAGGAACAATCATCATCAAAGAGAAACTCAAATCTGCCTTGTGGATTAACTCGTATTAGTTCAGCTTTATAAGACCTTAGTTTGCTATAGTGGTCATCAATTGATCCTCTAAGCATTTCAAGAGCTTTCTATTTAGCTCTGTAACACTTCCAATTACATACTTACATACAGTACTTTTTAAGCAAGTCATCCTCTAAATCTTTAACTGACTAATTAGGATTCCTCCTGAACCTATGCACATATTCTTGTTCTATCCATGATGAAGTAGCTTATCTATTCTTCAATTTTCTGTTACATTTGTGCTCATTCTACAAAGTCTTGATAGCAAATGTCTTCTCACTTTTTATAATACTGCCATAAAGCCTTAATGGGCAATTCTCATTGCACTTAACCTCTAACTGTCTTTTATTGCTACGCATAATTTAAACATTATAGCCATTTAGAATTGACCACTTTTAGACTGCAGCCTTGCATGTTGAGAATTCTCAAATCTCATACTAAGTACCAAATTAAGTGTTTTATGATCACACTTAGGATTATACACAACTCGTCCCTTCCTTAAACTCTTTATAGTGTCATCCATATTATCCTCCTCACTTGTCCTTATGGAATTCACATTACCATTAAAGTCTTTATATTCACTCATGCACTGATCATTGTCTTCATTATTTCCTAAATCTGCATTAGTGGAAGATAATTTTTGTATTCTAGAATTTATTGCAAACTTCTCTGCAACCTCATCAATGAACATATATTTTTTGAACTTGGCTCTATTTTGTCTAGCCTCGATATATTCTTCGTCATTAGATAATTCATTATCCTCTAAATCATCCTTTATGTCACTTTCACCCATTAGTTAATAATTTGGATCCACCTCAGAGCCATAATTAGCATCACCCATCTGTTCTAAAGCCCTATTACCATGAACTACTTGCTTAACAATCTCTTCCACACCAATAGTATCCATTTCCACAACTTCTTTGTCAGATTTTTCTTTAAAAACCTCACCATTTATACACTTGGTAGCATCAACAAATACCTCTATCATGCCATTTATCTTAACCCATATGTAAGAGACACTTTAAGAATTATGTATAACATTCTCGCTTTCACATACCCCATAGCTTTAATATCATCTTTTAAATAAAAAAACCCTACTTTATCAGGATTAATACCGTGTTTAGGCTTGATGGAGCCCCCCACATAAAGGACTTCACTACCCACCTTTAACAACTTACCACCATAGTGGTAGTATATAGCAAAGGTCTCTGTCATTCTGAACAAAAAACAGAATATTAGCCACTACCCATATTATTTTATTTCCAAACAAAATAAAGAAATGTAAATCACTTCGCCGCTACACAGATTAGTTTATTAACAAATGTTTGTTTATTACTTTTAAATTCCTTGAAAGAAAATAAAACTGAAACTTTTTTAAATTAAACCCTAACTGTTGATTGAACATAAAAAATAACATCTTCACTTTCTTCAATGGTCCCCATAACCATTAACACACAAGCACACAACATTTTCATGGCCTACTTGTTCCCCACTATATTGTTTTCAACTTGCTTTTTTACAATAAAGTTTAAAGCTTTTTCAAGTACATCTCATGTACTTGTCAAATACTTTTGATGTTTTAATAAGCAAACAAAACTATCTTACCTCAAATCCTGGTTGGCTTAGCTCGAGATTTTGCAACAGACCTTTAAATTATCTTCAATCTTTAATCTATCTATCTTCTTTGAAGCTCAATTTAGGATTCCTATAAAGCAAAGTATTTTTAGAATTTACCAAAGTGATTTGGGATTTAGGGTTATAGATGTTTAGTTTTGATTTTATTTATTTTTTCAATTACCTTAGTATAGAAATGTTAAAACGCATCGATTACCATGAGCAAAAATAAAACGCACGTAGTGTTTTGCGTTTTAACATGGACAAAATTGGATACGATGTGGATTAAGTTATAAAAAAAATGTCGAACATGTAGACATTGTATCACCGAAGTCTGTATCGATGATTTAGGATGCCAAAATAATATAGTTCGAGCCTAAAAACGTCAAGTTTCAAATGTAGTGATTATATTGAAAAACAAATAATAATAGGAGAAAAATTATTGGCTAGTCGCATTTCTTTTAATTCGTTGACCCTGTCCTACTCATCGCAGCCGTGTCAATCTTTGCCTTCGCTTGAGGGAGGGATCATCATCATCGTGCCCATCCATTGTATAATTTTGAGGTTAGACAATTTTTTTTTGCAAACTTTTGTGTATATTAGAACGTTAAATTATGTAACATATATTATATTTAATTAATAAAAATATAATATATATAATAATATTCTAAATTTAATAAAAGTAAATAAAATTTTTTGTTTATTTCATTTAAATAATAACAATAATAATAATGGTACATACTTCCAAAAATAAGTAGAAATTTGGCACAATAAAAAGGTGTTTGGCATAGGCAGGGGAGGAGGCCGGTCCTACACCTTGTTAATTTCTCCTCCACGTAACAAATAAAAAAAAGGCTTAACCTATATATTTGGCCCTTCACTTTTATTTTTTTAAAATTTACTCCCTATATTTTAATTTTTGTAAATTAATACTTTGCACATTTATTTATCAATACATTAATTTCTTATATTTTTATTTTTTATATATTAAATTCTTTTACAATGGTAAGTGAGAACGTGAGTTCCACTCATTGTTAAATGAGAATGTAACTTCCCTGACAAATAAAAATATTTTCTAAAAACTTTTACATATTTTATTCCATATACTTTTTATTTGTATTAATATTAATTTCTTACACTTTTATTTTTTTTTATACATTAGATCCTAAATAATGTGAATTTGTAAAATTTTATCTACTACATATATAATTTAATTATTCATACTTATTTTTAATATAAAATTAGTATTAAATGAAATATAGTCTTATGAAATTTACATCTAAATAATATAATAGTAATTTATTCTTTAAAATTTTTAGTTAAAATAGATGATGAAAATTGTATATGTACAATATACAAAAAAAATTGTAAAAAAAAAAATTTATGCTTGAAAAATAGTTTGATAATAAATATTTAAGAAATAAAAAATTGTATTAATAATATTTTTAAGAAAGAAAAATTCTCCAAGTTATTATATTAAAAGAGACAAAATTTGAGTGCATTTAAAAGTTTTAGAGTGAAAATAAGTGCATATTTTAATAATTTATTATTTAAAATTAAATTAATGGTAAAATATGTAAAATAACATATATGCTAGTATTATATTATAGTTAATAAAAAGACAAATAACTTAACAAAATTTTATGTTATAATAAAATATTCAATTAGAAGTTTAAATTATTTAAATTATAAATTTATTAATTAGATATATAAATGTTAATAATTAATTAAAATATTTATTGAAAGAAAAATTAAAAAAAATTCATTTGAAAATATTAAGCATTAATTTTTCAAAAATTTAAAATATCTAAATTTATTGAAAATTTAAAAATTACAGGAACTAAATAAAATATCTTACTATACATTAGTGCTGTCATTTATACTCATCCTTAACCTTAATGTAAGGAGTTACTATGTAAATAAAGAAAATTGTAGAGGGCCAATGTATAGATAAGTAAAAGTTAGAGTGCCAATTTATAAAAATTAAAGTGTAGGGAAAAATTAAGAAATAAATAAAAATATAGGGAGTGAAGTGTAAATATGTAAAAGTGTAGGGTCAAATTAGGGAGTGAAGTGTAAATAAGTAAAAGTGTAGGGTCAAATATAGGTTAACCCAACAAAAAAACAAATAATAAAAGCAGAAGAAAAGATACAGAAACAATTACAGCAAGAGCAGCGATGGAGAGAAGCGCCGTCTTTGGAAGTCTTCAACAAAATTACCTTCTCTACCCTTCCCGAAACACTTCCTTTCTCCTCCATCGCCATGAACCTTCTCTTCGTTTGTCTCATTCTTCTTCTGCTGCTCTTCCTCCTTCCAAGGTGTTCTCCTTTCTTCTCCTCTTTCGCTTCGCTTCAATTGATTTTAGCTGCTTTTGGTCTGTTTCATTTGCTGCATTTTATTTTTGACGATTTTAATTTTGCATGTGCAGAAGCAGAGTATTTCTTCTTCTTCAAACGCCTCCTTGCTGGCCGTCTCTCCTTTTAGGAATGACGCCATTGTATCTGACACCTACAGGTCTGTCTCGTTTTTACATAATTGTAGCAATTTTGACTTTTTTTTATAAGATATTTTGACCTGCAATTTCAACTGCTTTGGATTAGCTAATTAACACAATACAGTTAATGTAATAGTGCTATTAGCATCTTCTTCTGTGATTCTATGGATGCAGTGGTATAGTGATGTGTTTGTGCCTTGCAGCTCCTAATCCTAGTTTCTTATAGGTTTTAATGAGCCACTTAAGAACGGAATGGGATTACCTGTAGTGCTATATTGATTACCTGCCATGCTATTTTTGTGGTCCTGTGGAGCTACCATTCACCTGCTAGTGTTACATGAGAATAAGTTCATAGTTTGAAGAATCCTTGCTTTGAAGCCAACTGATTGATCGATCAATTCTGATGAATAATAAAGTGAGGTTTTCAGGAAATGATGCTAAGATTTGTAGGTTACTGTTGTAGTGCACTTTCTAGTTGAGAGTTTTTTCTTGAAAATGTCTTTCAATTCCTTGAAATCCCATAGCATATAGCTACTGTAGGGACATCGTAACTAAATCTAGAAACTTAATCCTTTTGTACTTCGTTGGGAAACAAAATTCATTTGGATGAAAGTGATAGTGCAGTATACCATTAGCATGTGTTTCTTAGAAGGATTATGCAATGAAGTTGTGACATCCGATTCACATAACAAATTATTACATGTCAGTTACTTAATGTTTTTTTAACAAAAGAAAACACTTGCAAAACTAATCATTTCGCAAAGATGAATAGAAAGGGAAAAAATGAGTTTTGTTAATAGAGTTTACTTGTTTATGTTGTGACTTTAGTTTTATTAATTGCTTGTGCTTCTGTGGTTTATGTACTTGCTGAATGCAGCAATGGAACAATTGAATTAGCTGACATCGATTGGGATAGCCTTGGTTTTGCATATGTTCCCACGGATTATATGTATATGATGAAATGCACTCGAGGTGGAAGCTTTTCAAATGGTGAATTACAACGTTTTGGGAATATTGAGTTGAGCCCCTCAGCAGGAGTCCTAAATTATGGTCAGGTAGGATATTCGTACAATAATATATTGCTATCTACATTACTTAGATAATATAATATTTGATTTTGTTTAGCCACTGAAATATTATGCTTGTGAAAGCTTGCTATGCATAAGAGTTGATTATGACTCCTAATGGAATGGATCAAGTTTATTTTGTGATGGTTTCTCATCCTTTGTGTTTTTTGAGATTTATTTTCACTAGAATGCCAAATGTTGTTTTAGTATTCTAGTTTATGGTGTCATTCTACAGAACTTTTTTTTGTTTTTACCTGTTTTGCCAAATTTGAAATGTTTTAACCAAACACTAAAAGCGCATTCATCAATCTACCTTCTTGGTCCAGCAAACTTTTTTTCTCTCTCATTTATATGTTCTTCACATGTCTATCACAAATTTTCTCCCATTTTTAGATCCTCATTCTTGCAACAACAAGGGCAGCAAAGAGAAATGCAAATACAAAGCAGTCCTGAATAATTTTTTGTTCTCAAAATCAAGTGAATGAAAAATATCTTTGCGTGGAGATGGAATGGGTTTAGCACTATATTTCTTGAATGTATCATTGCAATGGGATCATGCTTTCAATCAAAGCTAAAAAGAAGAGGGTATGATGTCACTACAAAGTTCAAGAGTTGTTGTGGAATGAAAAAAAAAAATGCACTGATTTGAGAATTTTAACTCCACAATCTAGATTATTGATAATTAAATTATAGTAGGGATTGTTTGGGAGTTTTCTTGCTTTCCTTGACTTTGGATTCTTAGCATTCT
Source organism: Mallotus nudiflorus (assembly GCA_947683625.1). Lineage (NCBI taxonomy): Eukaryota > Viridiplantae > Streptophyta > Magnoliopsida > Malpighiales > Euphorbiaceae > Mallotus > Mallotus nudiflorus. The sequence continues at coordinate 2,345,073 of CANTUR010000418.1, forward strand.
TTTTTTGAAGATTGGAGAATTGATTGGAATCCATCCTTTTAATTTATCATTTTATAGGTGTGGTTGGATTATAAAAACGTTCTCCCTAATCTTGTTGTCATTAGGGATTATTTGAAGGTTTGAAAGCATATAGAAAAGAAGATGGCAATATTCTTCTCTTTCGTCCTGAAGAAAATGCATTGAGGATGAAAATAGGTGCAGAAAGAATGTGCATGCCGTCACCAACTGTCGACCAATTTGTTGAAGCAGTGAAAGCAACCGTTTTAGCAAACAAACGATGGGTAAATTATAGTTCTACATTTTAAAAATTGTTCATTGTTGGCAGTGCAAGCTAGATTATTATATTTTGGTGTGTCATTTCAGGTCCCTCCTCCTGGTAAAGGTTCATTATATATCAGGCCATTGTTGATGGGGAGTGGAGCAGTCCTTGGTCTTGCACCTGCTCCTGAGTATACCTTTTTAATTTACGTTTCACCTGTTGGAAACTATTTTAAGGTCTGTTGTTTTGTCTTGCGTAAGCTACGTTGCAACACTAACTGTGGTGTCTATTTCTGATCTGTTGTTTACTCTATAATATTTTTTGAATGAATATACATGCATGACACAAATATGAACACATTTATATAGACAAATGTGGTGCAAGTATATAGACATAAGTTAAATTTCTTATATTCTTACAAATATGAGAAATGAACTACATGATGACCTTTGTTTGTGATTTTTGAACTTATGATGAATATGATTAAATTGTTCCTGTTAGTGATGGTGCCTATGTGAAAGAATCATCCGCACCAGCATTTTTTTTTTCTATGAAGCATTGACACACCTCTAAGCAGTGGGTATGTGATGATGGATGTGCACATGCAATTTGGAGAGATACCAACTCTTCTTCATCAGAAATATGAAAAGAAAAAAAATTTGTTCAGTGTGCAAAATGTTTTAAATTTTTGTTATAAACACAATAAAGATTTAATGGGGTTATCTTTTATAATAATATTTTCTCAATGTATATTGTTATTTAAAGGAAGATGATTTTGAATTTCCCTTTTCTACAAAGTGGAACTGTTAAGCAGACTAGTAGACTTAAAGAGTAAAGGAGGAGATAGCTTAAAAGCCTTAAAAAGTAATTGCCTCAGGGCAAGTTCTGATGGTTATTGATTTATAAGGTTGTTGTCGCGTCCCTCTCCGATGTTTATTCACTCTGGTCTCTTTTGCATGTATGATGCCAGGAAGGGGTGGCTCCAATTAATTTAATTGTTGAGCATGAATTGCACCGAGCAACTCCTGGTGGTACTGGAAGTGTTAAGACTATAGGGAACTATGCTGCGGTAATTTTCTTGTAAAAAAACTTACTTTTCTGAGACAGTTATGCAATATATTTATTTATTTCTCAAAAAGGGAATTTCATATGGTTTCAAACTTTTCATTGATGTAAATATGGTGCTGTTTGTACACAAAACAGGAAGCCAACGTTTAAATTTGTTAGTGCATCAGCTACAGAATGGTTGAATTTATTTGAAGTTGTGTTTTAATGATCTAGTGTCTAACCTTATCTCTTTTTATTTATTGGGTTGTTACTCACAGGTTCTCAAGGCACAATCTGTTGCAAAAGCCAAAGGATATTCTGATGTTCTATATCTTGATTGCATTCACAAGAAATATCTGGAGGAGGTCTCATCCTGCAATATTTTTATTGTGAAGGTATCATGACTAAGCAGTTAGGTCCTTATGTCTAAAATGTGCTAGTAGATCATTTGCCATCCAAGCATAATTTTCTTTTGATAGATTTATTTTTTAACTTATGATTTATGACTTTTGGTTATCTTTTCTATTATGCCATAACTACAACATTGACTAGGTGAAAATGAATGGAACAAAAAGTTTCATTTGTTTTATTCCGAAGCACTATATTCTCAAAGTGCTTGGAGCTAATCATTTTCCATTTATAATGTTCTTAGGACAATGTTATCTCCACTCCTGCAATAAAAGGGACAATCCTGCCTGGCATTACAAGGAAGAGTATAATTGATGTTGCTCGAAGCCAAGGATTCCAGGTACCTATTTATTAGAGAGAAAACAAGATACTGGAGGATTGTTATCTTGATTTTCTGCGAGATGGTTGTACTTTATGAGAACTAATGTTAGGCACATTTTATTAACTTGACTTGATTACAGATGGAGATATGGAAAATTTTGGTATATATTACACTTTATCACTGGCATGTACTTTTGGTTTGTTCTGAGCCAGTTGGCTTTTTAGTTGCATGTTTCATATATTAGTCTCCTTGTGTGGACTTTGTTTACAGGTTAATTAGATTTTAACCACTATTATGTGGTTTAATGTGAGAGAGTTAGACACAAGGATATTTTACAAATTTGCTTAAGCCATCCTTGTTTCCTTCCCTTTAAAGTTCATCATTAGTGATGATTCTAGTTCAACTGGTCCTGGGTGATTTAGCTTTGCAAATCCAAGTTAAAGTATAGGCTTAACTGTCATAAATAATTTCCTAGGCTGAATATCATGAATGTTTTAGTCAATTGACCCTATGCTTAAATAAGTTGAGTCCATTCCCTTTACCTGTGGTGCAACCTATGCATACAACTCCTTTAATGGGGGTTGCTGTAGAACATAACCAATGTTAGTTACTTGTGCTTAAACTTGACCTCAACATGTCTGCTTATTGTTTTGTAATGTGTATTGTTTTCCATCATCTCCTCTTCTTTGGGTTTTTTTCCATGCTCTTCTGTTCTTTCTTATATTTTCCTTTTCAATAGTGTTGCAAAAAAATCTTCAACTGAATGCACAGATGATGATAATATGGTCTCCCAAATGTGTACTGGTTTCCTATTTCTCTGCAGATGTGGAATAACTTCTTTCCCAATAAAGGGACCTGGGTGTCTTCGTTATCTTTGTGGCTTTTGTAGCACAACTATGTTTTTTAAACAGTAAAAAATCTGATTGTTATTGTTAGTGCATTATTAGTCAACTTCAGTTGTTATTTGACATTCCTGTAGTAGCCAGCAGATTAGTGTTTGAATCAGTGCATGTCCCAATGCTCATCTGATACAATGCAGGTTGAAGAACGACCTGTGACAGTTGATGAATTGCTTGCTGCTGATGAAGTTTTTTGCACTGGGACAGCTGTGGTTATTTCACCTGTGGGCAGTGTTACTTACATGGGTAAAAGGTACAAATTAAATTTGCTATCAAACACTGGAAAAAGGAACTGCTAGGGTCAATTTTCGTTGTATAAGAGGACACATGAACTTTTTGCTCAGCGTATTTGAAAGCAGTGAGGTTGAACTTTTTCTTTTCTTGCAGGGTGTCTTATGTAGAAGGTGGCTTTGGTGCTGTTTCAGAACAGCTGTATACTGTGCTTACCAGACTACAGATGGGTCTTATAGAGGACAAGATGAACTGGACTATGGCGCTGAACTAGGCTTACCGATGTAATGAATACTATTTGTTTTCCTTTTTGTGTTTTGATCTCTGTAATGGTAGCACGCACTCTATCTTGTGTCAGTTGAAAGGTTTCCTCTTGGTTCGCTTTCTTTTCTCTTTCAATATGTAGATAGTTTTTCTCAAACAAATCTTGAATATTGTTAGCCTTTTCTGAATTGATTGTTCCAAAGCCATGCTACAAAAAAATTGTCGACATTTTAGAATGGTTCAATTCAAATTATAGTAGTGACAGAAGTATTGTAGTGAGTCTAGTGACTGAAAGAAGTTCCCAAAATTTTTGTCATTACAACGACCCAGCCAGGTTCTGGCGTCTGACTCTGATGTATATAGAATCGGTACCTGTCATTGCCCCCAGAAGAAGTTCGGTTCAGGTTTTGGTCCAGGACTGGTTCCAATATGAGCGAGTGATTGTGCACCAATGTTGGCAATTTTACTCCTGGCCCACCGAGACTCGTCAATCTGAAACCCAAATCGAAATTTCTCTAGCAGCACGGCAGCCTAGCTTTGTGCCCTTGTCCTGCTTTGTGTATTACAATGCATTTTTTGGCTATACAATTTCATAAAATCTTATTATTTGTTTTAGATGTATCATTTATTCCTCGCGGCCCTAAAGAACATCATTTCGAAATTGTATCCGGTGGCACTGCTACCTCTTGTTTCTCTGCAGATCATCTCTAACCTTCAAGCACCAAATCAACACTTTACATAAATGTGTTCATTCATGTCATAATGTAGGTACAAAAAACTTAGTAATTGATTTTTAATGCAAAGGCCACATTTTTAGACTGCCAAATTAAGCTTTAAAGATCCTGAATTGGTCTTGTTTCCGCGTTGATTTATCTTTGGCGCTATGAATTTGCCTTTTACTGCTTTTGAATAATCTGTGAAGGAAATAAAAGCAGTCTAACCCCCTTCATTTCGGCATAATCTGATAATTTATTTATAATATTCAATTTTGAAGCCCAACGACACTTTCATTGTTTCATTTACTCTGTTATGTGGTCAATGTAAGAAAACTAAACCAGTAATTTTCTATAATGTAAATTTATATTTATTTTCTAAGACAGCTTGTTCCTTGTCTAACTGTTTAAAAATGCAATAAATAAATAAATAAATAAGCATAAAGCATAAAAAGCTTATTATAACCTATGCACCATAAAAAGTTCTATAAACTTTCAGAAACACCTGAATTTTTAGTTAGTAAAGATACCACTAATGACTACCTGATTTTTTAGACTTGTGATTTGAAAGCCATTGTCATGTAATGCAAGTTTCTTCTTTATTTTTATTTTCTCTTGATTTTTGTCTTCTCTTATTTTCTTTTGACCTTTAGCCCTTTTACTTAAATTTTTTCCCCCTTCTTTATGGCAGCTAAAGGTATGAAAACGCGTTGGTAACTTGCTTTAAATTTAAAATGGAAAATATCAGATTTGAGGCACATTCAAAAGGTTCACTTGCACTTACTTTCTCCATAAAAGGGGATTTTGTAGCAGTCAATTACGGGAATGCTTCTTTTTGCTTTTGTCATGAAGCATTAGCTCAGTTAAGTCTGTTGCCCCTCAAGCTATGTGACAACTATCTTTTCTGAGACAAACGATTATGTCCGGAATTTATAGAAAAATCTTTATAAGGATTTGAACCCACCCCTAATCTTTTACGTAATGATATAGATACGATATGCTTTTTTTTTTTTTTCAAAAAAAAAAGGTTGAATACTGCATATGAATTGTAAGCTATAAATTCTTCGAAATGTCGGTTTGAATAATATAGAATATGTTGGTTGTCTGGATGATTTTTCCTCGAAAGTAACCATCAAAGTTATGAAATTGAAGAAAACGTAATGACTAGTGATTACGTTAAAAAAAATTTCTCCAAGCAAAACCTCATTAATTGCAAAATAGAAAGGGTAACCTATCCAACTAGATAATTCAGTTTGTGAACTATATCGATCATATGGGTTCAATCATTATCAATTTATCATTGGCCAAGTTTCGGATATTTGTAGCCAAACCAAATTTAATGCAGCCGTATTGGTTTTAAAAATTATAGTCATCTTAGATTAAGAAAGTTAGAAGCTTTATATACATAAATTCCCCTATCGGTTGCAAGCCACACAAGAAAGACTGGAGTCTATAAGACTTGGAAAATTTCTTATCACCCTTCCTTTGATATATATATATATATATATCACTATCAGAAGAACCATATCTTCCTAGAAGTTAAAAAATTTGTCAAAAGTGCTCTTTGATTTCTTGGTAATTTGATCCCGTAAGTCGTACTCCTGATAATTCTTTAACATAAATAATAATAATAATAATTAAAAAAAAATCAATTGACAAGAGATTGTTATCACTTAATTGACATTTTTAATTTAAGTGATAATATATGCACTCACGTTAAATAATTGTTAAAAAATCTTTATCATTTTTATACTCCTATTTAAGTTGAACTGAATTAATTAAAATTTTATAAAATTATATATAAATTTTTATATAATTTTATAAAATAAAAATAATAAGATTTAAACTATACATCTCTCTATATGCCATTGAAAAAAATATAACAACTAAATTACTCATTCACTAATATAACTATTATCTCTTTGAATGTGTTAGAATTATTTTCAACTGAGATATTGGTAGTAGAAGAAATAAGGTTCATGTTAGGATGTGGTAGGCACATGTTTAGAGATTTCACATGAAGAAAAGAAAGTTCTTAGAAACTACATAAAAGAAGACAAAGGTTAGTTTGAAGACTATATGCATTAAGGATGATTTACGCAGTGTATTAATTTTTTAATTTTTTTATTAACTAAAAAATATTACGACATAAATTATCGTCATTTATAATACAAGAATTTATAATATATTATCTAAAAATTTAGATATGATAAATACCACCTCATCCTTAAAAAAAAAAAAAACTAAATTGATATCTCACATATATATTCCTATTTAAACAAGACCTTTATTTTCCTATATAGATTGTCCAAAGACAAGTAGGAAAAAGTTCATAAATCAAGAGACTCTTAAAAAAGAAGGAGAACTCTCTTAATTGGTTTAGCTCTCTCATTCAAAGAGGAATCCTACTCCTCTTCGGTTTGAGCATCACTATCCCTATAAATAGGATTCATTCTCATTCATCCTATTCTCTTATGCTCTCATTGTTCTCCTCCTCTCTCTAGATTCTCTTTATATCTTCTGACTTAGGCATCAGAGGGTTTGTGGGGATCTTCCCTACCTCTCACCTTACCTTGTTGATCATTTGTAGGGTTCTAACTTAAGAGTTCCAGAAAATAAGTTATCACAAATGCTATATAGTCTTGGAGGATGTGTTCAAATTCTTGAATGTAGAATTCTATCAAACATAAAAATGGGGTGTAGGATATAAAATAGAATGTGATAAAGACAAGAGTGTGCCAAAATATAAAAAATTCAAACCCTAAATCTTATGTCCCCAGTGAATCGCAATACTCATTAATTAGGAAAGCATTATTGCAAGAATACTACTGGCCCACCATGTCCCAGGATGCTTGGAAGCTAACCCAGGAATGCCACAAGTGCCAACAGTTTACTCGACTCAATCACAAGCCTTTCAAGCCTCAACATCTGATTGGTAACCCTTGGCCCTTTGCCATATAGGGAATGGACATCTTGGGTCCTTTCTCGACCTCAACATTACATAAAAAATTTCTAAGTATGGCCATAGACCATTTCACTAGTGGGTAAAAATGGAGGCTATACCGACTATTATAGAAGCTCGGGTTAGAGAGAAATCATCTGCAGGTTCGAAATACCACATACCCTAATCACAGATAATGGAAGGCAGTTCGATAATGAGAAATTTAGAAATTTTTGCTCCGACCTCAGAATAAAGCTTTGTTTCACCTCAGTAGCTCACCCACAAACAAACGGAGGTCACCAACAGGATTATCATGTAAGGGTTGAAAAAGAGGCTCAACGAAAAGAAAGGAAACTAGGTCAAAGAACTTAACTGTGTCATCTAGGCTTACAGGACTATGCCTAGATCGTCCATAGGAGAAACCCCATTCAAACTAACCAACGATATGGATGCAGTGATACTTGTAAAAATTGGATCACCAAGTTACAGGGTTAGCAAGGAATTAGATCAAGACACTAATAACATTAACACCCAAATATGCCTAGATCTACTGGAAGAAAGATGAGAACAGGCTTCCACAGTTGTAGAAGCACAAAGGTGAAAGATTGCCAAATATCATCATCGGCGTATCTGGCCAAGACATTTTAAAGCGAGAGATTGGGTACTTAGAAGGGCAGACATTGGCATAGGCAATGCAAGTATAGGAAAACTTGGACCTAATTGGGAAGGTCCCTACCAAATCACAAAGAGCACGTCTAAAGGGGCATACAAGATCAGAGATAGAGATGGGAAAGAACTACAGCAGTATTAGAACTCAAATTATATTCGAAAATACTACCAATAAATGTACTTGAGATCTTATAAAAAAAATTTTCTTTATTAATCAGCAAAGGTTACATTACAGAATAATTTACATTACCAAAAAAAAAAGAATAGCACATATCCTAATCTAATAACTGAGCATCAGAAGGCTCATATGAAGAGACATTTAGTTATAAAGACTTAGATGGCAGAAGCTCGAAGGATGATCCCACAGCAGCAAACTTAGCTTCTTTCACATGAAGGGATGAGGCTTTACTTCAAGCATCCTTTTCAAAGGCAATACTAGCTAGGATAGTTAGAGTTATTTTATCCAAATCTGAAAAGTCTAATGCCGAATTCTGGGCAAGTAGAAATCTTTGGCACTCGAACTTATATGCCTTAAAAAATCCCTCAACTATGTTATGATACATCTTTTTTTCATCTTCGTGGGATTTCTCAGCTTCTCCTAGTTGACTTTCTAAGGCGGAGATCTGGGCGTCTTACTCCTCGATCTTAAAAGTTAATTGAGCTTGACTGTGCTCTAGATTAACCACTTTCTTTTGGCTCACCTCTGTCTTAGACCTTGCCTCTGCGTGTTTAGTTTGGTAGAGCTCCAACACTGCCTTAGCCTTATCAAACTTCTTTTTAAAGTCGATTGCTATGGTACCCAACTTCATCTTCTTCAGGTTATACTAGCTCTATAAGTAGTAGCAATTATCTTTCACCAATAGCAAAGCCTAAGCCATCTAAGAAAGAGAATAAATGTCATTCCCTGGCAACACAAAATACAAGATAAAAAACATCATACTCTTACCTCCAATAAGTGTCCAATCATGGAGTTGTACAGCTCCTCACTGTCCTCCTCCATCCAGCGATGTATGTCAGTTGGAAGCCTCAAGGATTTTGCATATTGGTCTCTAACTTGAGCATTTAATATGCTTAGAGGTTTCATCTTGTTAAGGATCCAAGCCTTCATGTCCAGAAACCTGCAGAGCTTTGAATGCTTGATGAAGATTTCCTCGCACTGCTCCTCAGTGTTTGAGTCTCTATCCAGTGCACGCTTTTTCCACCCTTTATCCTTGTCGCCCCGAGAGGACCCAATAATGGATTTACCTTTTAGACTAGCATCTTTAGCAAGTGTCGCTGGCGAGGTAGGCTTGGGCGATGGAAAAGGAATCCAAACATTTTCTTGTACTTTGAGCTCATGATCTATAAGCCGAATCCCATCCGCAAAGGAAAAAAATTCAACCATCTACAAAATAAAAAAGAAAATATGGAAGTTAGAACAATACATCCCGAAGCTCAAAACATACTAGTGGATTATATGTGATCAAGACAGACTCTTTAAAGATATCTTCTGGATACATCTTCAGCAGACCGAGCATCAGCCAAGCCATGAAGATGAAGTCTCAAGACCATCTCTGTATCTTGGTTGGATAACTTCAAAGGGCGCTTCACTTTATAGCACTCATCAAACCACATTCGCTAGACATCCACAAAGTCTGAGTGGCACTCGACAATGAAAAATTTATGCCACCACTTCTTGTGAAGGTCCAGAAGCTTCATAAAAAGGCTATAGTGAGAACATCAGCTCCCCAATTTTCTTATTCAGACTATACATATATCTCAGGACATTTAAGTCTGGCTCTTTACCCTCCTCATGCATCAACTATAAACCCATTCAAGATCCGGCAACTATTAGGATGAAGTTGACTAGGTGCTATATTATACCTATTTAAAAAAAAATTCATAAAAGGATCCAGAGGGAACTTCAAACCACCATCTATTTGGTCAAAATACACAACTAACCTATTGAGATCTAGCATTGGAGTATGGGCTTTAAATTTCCTATATATAGTGTGCAGAGTAAAATCAGTGGGAATACTAAAGCGCCTTCGATACCACCCCAACAAGTCTTCATCTATTCTAAAAATGAATAGATCATAACTAACTTGTTCCCTCGGTGCCATGGATTTATCTAATAAGAAAAAAAGAAATGTATGAAGGGAAAAAGGTTTCACCTAATTATAAAATGCAAGTTTTGCTATAAACAAAGCCTTATGATAGAACGCACAAGGAAGAAGAAGCAACCAAGATAAAAAGAAGTAAAATGCAATAGATCGAAGAAGTAAAGGTTCTTATAAGACAATTGAAGGATCTGGAATAAGCCATTACTACCCTAATAAATGTTTTGGTCTCTCCCACATTATTAAGGGTAGTCTGGGAAACATAAAAGACTCATTAATCGAGCAATCATCATTGTGGTAGCAGAAATGTCTTATCTTTTGACACATGAACAGACGCAACGGTTATGCAATTTAAAATTCAAATAAGGTATCAAAATAACATAGTGGTTATCAACCCTATACACATCACTGCTAGCTACCCCTCCACGCTGAGTATCTAAAGCTCCAATATTAGTGTCCAATACCTATAAATTGACACCCTCAGTTCACTTCTATAGTATCGAGGTTCGGCACTCAGGTCACGCTTTTAATGCATCGAGACTATATGGCACTTGGGCCAATGCACCAAGAATAAGTCCAGTGATTGAAGTTGACACTCTCATGTAGCTTTTATAGTACTAAGGTTTCGAGCATATAAGCCTCACGTCTTTGCATCGAGCATTTAAGACCAGTGACTGAAATTGGTACCCCCAGGTCACTTCTATAGTACTGGTGTTCAACACTTAGGCCGTGCTTTTAATGCACCGAGAATCAAAACTCCAATGACTACTAGTTCCATCATGTTGTCTCTGTATTAACGGGTTAATCCATTACATCTTCTCTATTGTAGGTCTTGTGCACTCAATTCCAGCTGGTGCTTCAATGATGTTCTTGTACGATGATTTCAAGACTTAGTACCGAACTTTATCTTTTTTTATGACTGAGGCTGGCCACCTCAGCTCACCCTTTCATATCAAATGCAAGGATTCAAATAGTCTCTCTCTAGAAGAATGACATTTCCATACAGACCCGAATATATTGGACATAAATATTTGAACAAACTTGTGGGGGGACTTTTGATACCCCACACATATATTCCTATTTAAACAAGACTTTTATTTTCCTATACAGGTTACTCGAAAAAGAAGGACGTCCAAAGATAAGTAAGAAAAGGTTCCTAAATCAGAAGACTCTTAAAAAAGAAGAAACACTCTCCTAATTGGCTTAGGACTCTCATTCAAAGAGGAATCTTACTCATCTCAGGTTTAAGCATTATTATCCCTATAAATAGGATCTCATATTCCTCATTCTCATTCATCATATCCTCTTATGCTCTCATTGTTCTCTTCTTCTCTCTAAATTCTCTTTATATCTTTTGACTTATGATCGAAAGGTTTATAGAGATCTTTTCCACCTCTCACCTTGCTATTATTGATTATTTGCAGGGCTTCAACTCAAGAGTTCTAGAAAAAGTTATCATAAATGCTATATAGTCTTGGAGGATGTGTTCAAATTATTGAATGTAGAATTCTATCAAACGTAAAAATAGGGTGTAGGATATAGAATAGAATGTGATAAAGAAACGAGTGTCCCAAAATATAAAAAATTCAAACCCTAAATCTTAAGTCCCCAATGACAAGTCGTCCTCTACGTTTGTTTCTTGCAGAAGGGTAGGGTTAGATTATGTTACGATGTTTTCATGAAAACATGTCAAAGCTAATGTTTTTCAAAGAGCATTTAATGCATAATAATGTCATAGAAATCGATTTTTACTTCATTTTGAATCAACAAGATTCATTAACTCATGTGATTTTTCTGTAATGCAAGAGGTAAAAAAAATTAATTAATTAATTTATAAAAATTATATCTTCCTTAATCCAAAAGATTAAGAAAGTGATTTCTGTTAGTGTATTTTTGTATTAATTTTAGCCTTAAAAAAATTACAAGGTGATTTCTAGATTATATTTAATATAAAATATTTTTTCATGTTTCATAACTGATATTGATTCGAAAAAATTCGGTGAAGAATCGATACAAAATATTTTTGTTATAAAAATATTTTCAGACAAAAAATTTAATATAACTTTATGTAATTGAACCAATCTTTTGACGAAGTCTAAAATTTGTTAAATGTAAACCAGAAAAAAATTACTTACGACTCTATGGTACAGCTAGAGTTCAATCCCAAAAAGTAGTCAATATAAAAATAATTAATTAATTAATCAATCAATTATATTTTAATTGAATAATTAGAAAAGTAACCTCGAGAAAGCATAACTCAAAGAGAAAGGAAATGCAGTGAGACGAATGGAATGGAAGCTCAATGCAAATTAAAGGCTGTGACTCCATCAGGATTATTACTCTGAAAAAGACCCTTTCAAAAGTAAATAGTTAAAGTCCAATTTTATGCACCCACATAAAATTAAATTAAATTTTTCTGACCATGGTGGCCTACCATCATGACCATTTATTTTCTTGCGTGTTGTAAACGTTAAATTATTTCATTATTCAAGAAAAAAAATGTTAAATAAATTTGACATATGCTTGTTATGAAAAGTAAATCTCAAACAGTAAAAATTAGTATTGGCGTGATGATCCAGATGCTCCAGAATCGATTTTTTTTTTCTTTATAATAATAGTAAAAAAAAAAAAGGGTACTTTCGAAGGACTTCTACAAGAATTTTACTGATATCAATCTCAGTCAGACTTCAAATTTATATATATGAAAAAATCTGAATGGGAATGCAGCTAGTGGGCATAATCTTCTTTGAAAGGGTTGTTAAATTTTGTTGAAAAAGAAAATAGCAAAAATTGCAATCAAGAAATTTTTATATAATAAAAAATGGTAAAGCACTAACCACTTTATTATATAATACTCTTATTATAATATACTACCCACATTGACATTTACCCTTCTGTGGCCATTGCAATGTTTTCAATATATAATATCAATCAATAGTATATTTGGAGTTCAAAAAAAAAAAATCAATACTATTTTCCTATATATATAGAATAAAATAAATAAAAGCATAAAGAGACAAGCAATAAGGTGTCTCAAAATTGTGATGCAATGGACATGACAGTAGACTTTCTAATTACTGAATAATAATAATAATAATAATAATAATAATAATAATATAAAGATTATGACCATATTGCTTTCATCTATCTTTTCTTTCAAAAAAATTTATTTTAATTTTTTTGGGCCCCCTCCCAATCGAATTGATACGGTAAAACCATCTATTATTGTTGGCATGTAATTTATTTTTGTTGACCATTATAGATTTAAGGGTAAATTATATAGATGTTAACTAAATTTATATTTAATTATACTTTGATTATAAAATTTTAATTTATATCTTTTTAGTACCCAATTTCTATTTAAATTTGATTTATACTCCATACGAAAGTTTTTGGTATATAAATAATCTAACATTACCATTTTAATCCAAAATTTAAAAAATAGTATACAAATAAATTTCTATTAATAAATTATTTAAATATATTAATATTATACAATTATTTTATTATTAATTTATAGTTTATTATATGTAATAATTAAAATAATATTTAAATATAATAATATTATATTAATTTATAATTTATTATAAAAATTATAAACAAAGAAAGATATTGACATTTTCTTAATTCTCTAATTAGATGATATTTTTACATTATTTTTGAAAAAAAGTACTCGTCTTTGAAAATATTTTTAATTTTTCCATTAAATTTTATATGAATATAATAAAAATGGATTTATTTATACGCTATCTTCAAATTTTGAACTATAATGCTAATGTTAGATTATTTATGAAACAAAAGATATTATAACTACTTGTTAAATTTAAATAGAAATTTAATAAATAAAAAGATAGAAATTAAAATTTTATAACTAAATTGTAATTAAACACAACATTTAGTAACCATTTATAAAATTTACTCTAAATTGAGAGAGGAAATGGGGGACTCATTCCAAATCTTTTTAATATCTATAAGAGTTTAAGCTATTAGATAAAACCATCGTAGGCGGCCTGTAATTTATTGGAAACTTCAATAATTAACTATGTTAATTGGTTAACAATGTTGTGGTAATTTCAACAGATTGGCTAGTGTTTTCTTACAGCTAGTGTTGAAGTTTTCTAATTGTTTGGTTATCTTTGGTCACCAACCAATAAAAAAAAATTCCTATGGTTAAATTTTTTTATTCTATAAAACATATTGACACCTTCTAATTAATCCTTCTAGACCATTAACTTTTTTCTTTTTTTTTTTAATTGATAAAGATTAATGCAGATTGATCAATATTTTGAGTTGAAAAAATCTGATTAAAGGGATGGATGTGGTTTGTGGAGTATAGACTAAGTTTGAATTGAAACAAGGAACTTTTTCAGTTAAAAAGAGATTGATGAACAATTATAAGATAAAGTTTGGAATTTTTTCAATTACTATAATAGAGTTTAATCATCCCCTTAGACCTTATCAATTGAAGATTTTAATTTCAGATTATCACACATATAAAGTAACTAATAGGGGGAGGAAAATAACTATAAGTGTACATATAATATTTAGATTTTTTTTATTAATAGAATAGTTATACGATATAAATATTGATGGACTGATTGACAATCTTTTTTTTTTAAATTATGATTTAAATTCTTTATCTTATAATATTGTTAAAGATAAAAGAGGGAATATATTAATTTAGATGCTTTAAGGGTATTTAACTTGATAAAAGTTGAAAAAAAAAACAAGACGCAGAAAAGAATACTGACATCAGGTGAACAACAAATTCCAAGTATTTTTTTTTCTTAATACATGCATTTTTAGAAAGTTTGATATATAGTAGAGAATTGAAGAAATGATGATCCACGATTGTTTGAATTGGGAGGTTAAGAAAAGTCACCAGAAAAATAATTCAACAGTCTAATGCAAGTTGCTATAAAAGGATTTACTTTTCTTTCTAAAATCTATGTTTGATATTTTATGTTAGCGTTTAAATACATTATATTTTATTCATATGCATTGGATCCTTGTGCAATCATAAAATTATTCATATAAAATAATAAAATATTAATTAGAATCCTTTATTGGTATATATATATATATATATATATTCAAATAAAATTAAAAACTATTTTATGAATTTTTATTTAATATAATTATATCAATGGTTATAATTAAGTAAAAATTAATTAAATATTTTTATTTTATTATATAGATATACATATGTATATTATAGTAAATTTTTATCAATATAATAAAAAATAAAATTTTAAATATTTTACATACTGATAAAAACTCCAAAAAAGCACATGTAGAAGAAGCAATTTGGACTGGTTCTCTATCTGTTGTGACACCCACTCACCACATTAGATTGCATAACATCAGAGGGAATTGTTCCATGAAAGTGTGCTGGATGCTCCTGCTATGACGTTCTCCACTATGCATATACATAATTAGGTGTAGCTATGGTCACCTCCTTTCCTTTCCGTTCCTTTGGCAATTAATTAAGAACTCATTCAATAATTAATTAATATCAACAACAATAGTGAGAATTGCATATTGTTTTCATTTAAATAATATTTTAAATTTAAATTATAATATATATATAGTTATATTAAATTAATTATTAAATTTTTTTTACTATTTTAACAGTTTTTATCTAAATTAAATCCAATTAATTACAATTCAATAAAATTTAAATATTATGGTTCAAACTAAATTAATAATAATAATAATTGATAAATTATTTCCGGAATTCTTAAATTGAAACCCTATAAATAATCAATAAATAATAAGGTGAGAGGTGAAGAAAATTTTCACAAATTCTTCAATACCTAAGTTAGAAAATACATATATATGGAAAGATAGAGTTTAGAGACATAAAGAGAGCAATAAGTATAAGAGAATAGAATGAATGCAAATGAGAGATATGAGATCCTATTTATAAAGATAGTGATGCTCAAACCTAAGATAAACAAGATTATTCTTTGATGAAAGTCCTATGCCTACTAGGAGAATATTTCTTTCTATCTGAGAGTCTTCTTAATTGAGAATCTTTTTCTATTTGTCTTGGGTGTCCTTCATCTGTAAGCAATCTTGTATAGGAAATAAAGAACTTAATTAAATAGGAATATACATATGGGGTATCAAGAGTCCCCCCTGAAAGTATGTTTAGATATTTATGCTCGATGTGTCCAAGTCTGTAGGGTAAGGAAAAACATTATTGCATCTGACACCGAAGGGTGAATTGAGGTGGCCAGCCTCAGTCATAGGAAAAGATTATGCTCAGTACCGAGTCTTGAGATCATCATATAAAAACATCGTTGAAGTGCTAGCTAAACTCGAGTGACTTACAATAAAAATGCTTAGTGTAAAGGATTAACCTGACCATATGGGGACAACGTGGCAGAACCAACGATCTCTGGAGTTTTGATGCTCGGTGCATTAAAAGCGCGACCCGAGTGCCATATAGTCTCAGTACTACCGAAGCGACCTGAATGTACCAACTTCAGTTATTGAAATTAGATAATTAAGGCTTAAATGCTCGGTGCTATGACTCGAGACTTACATGTTGGGAACCTCAGTACTATAGAAGCAACCCGAGGGTGCCAACTTTAATCACTAGACTTAGATGATCGAAGCTTAAATGCTTAGTGCTATGACTCGAGGCTTACATGTTCGGAACCTCAATACTATATAAGCAACCTGAGGGTGCCAACTTTAGTTACTAAATTTAGAATCTCGGTGCATTAGAAGTGTGGCTTGAGTGCCGATGGAGGAGACAGCTAGCAACGAGAGGAGCAGGATTAGCAACCGCTATGTCTTTTCATTTTCCTTTGAATTTTGAATTGTGTAATCGTTACGTCTATTCGTGTGTCAAAATATGAGACATTTCAACTACCATAATAATAACTGCTCAATTAGTAGGCCTTTCTCATTTTCATAATTGCCCTTGGTGCTATGAGAGAGATGAAAATGTTCAAGAGGGCAATAATGGTCATTCTATAACCTTTCGTTGTACTATAAATAGATCAGACCCATTTGTTTGTTGCCCTTTCACTTTCTTACTATCTTCTTCCCTTTCCAAGTTACTTGTGTGTGTTCTTTGTCTTCAAAGCCTTCTTCAGCAAGCTTGCACTTTACTTTCCAAGTGAAGCTTCTTTTCTCCTTCATACTTCTTCCTCATATTTTCTTAGTAGGATCCATAGCTCCTTAAGAGTAAATTTATTTGCCTCTAGGATTGATGATGAAATGCTAAAATGGTATCGGAGACATTTTAGCATTCTTTCAAACTTCACTCTGCACACCGTAGATAAGAACTTCAGAGCCCATACTCCTATGCTAGGTCTTGATAGATTAGTGGTATACTTTGATCAATTAGAGGGGGGATTGAAGTTCCCCTTATACCCTTTTGTTAGGAGCTTTCTAAATAGGTATAACATAGCTCTTAGGCAACTCTATCCTAATAACTACCAGATCTTGACCGGTTTCATAGAATTGATGCACGAGGAGGGTAAAGAGTCAAACCTAGATGTCCTGAGATATCTTTATAGCCTGAATAAGAAAGGGAGAGCTGATATTCTCTCTATTAGTTATTCTAAACTATAGCCTCTTCTTGAAGCTTTTAGACCCCCATAAAAAGTGGAGGCATAGATTTTTTATCGTTGAACACCATTCAAACTTCGTATCTGGTGAATGTGGTCTGATGATTGCCACAAGGTAAAGTGACCCTTAAGGCTATCTGATAGGGATACAAAAATGGTCATGAGGCTTCGTCTTTATGGTATAGCTAATGTAAAATCCATCAAAAATTTATCTAGAAGATACCTTTGAAGAGTTTGTCCTAACTGCATACAACTTAGTGGTAAGTTTTAAGATTCAGAAGGTATCATTCTGACTTCTATTTTTTTCTTTTATTTATAGATGGCCGACTTTTTTACCTTTATGAATGGGATTCAACTTGTAGATAATGAGTTGGAGTGTAATATCCCGTGTTTTTAAAAATATTTTTACACAGTACCGGGATATGCAGTGTTAATAATTTCTGTACATTATATGATATTTTTACGAGTTAATATGTATTTAAAACCTATTTTAATTACGATGTATTATTTTCAGTGTTTTACGTAAAATTTTCCCGAGACTTGCATTTCCGGGAAAATTTTCACATAAACAATGTATCATTAATTATTTTAAATGTATTTACGGACTTGCATGAACTCATACATATTTTTAAATTATTAAATAAAGCCTGTGTGTGTATAATTATTTAATTAGGGTTTATTATTACCCTAATATTTTATTAAGTATTTAATTGTTTTATTGTTATTTAATTAATTTTATTTAGTATAAATTATTAAAATATTAATATTTTTATGTGTGTGGTGTATATTTGATGTGTGTAATTTAATATTATTTTAATATATAGTATAAAGTATATATATATACATATATTTGTCAAAAATCAAAAAGTTTAGAAAATTACCATTTTGCCCCCCGAGTCTCCTTCTTCCTCCCGATTCTCCCTTCTCCATTTCCGGTAGCTGCCGTGCCGTTCCTTCATCGTGGGTGTGCCTTCCGGTGTGCCACCGTCTTCCCCGACCAATTTCGCCGCCTGAGGAGGCCGTTTCCTGCGTCTGGAGATCGATTTTGGCCGGAGAAGCCGAAAATCGATCCACCGTCGATCACGCCGATTCCGGCCACCGTTTTTGACACCGCCGGTCTCTTTCTTCTTTTTGAGCTCCGGTGAGTGTGATTCTAGCTTTGGTTTGAGCTAAAATGGTCTAGAATTGCTTAGGTTTCGATTTTGTCAATTTCGGCCTATTAGGATTTTTGATTTTTTGAGCTTCGAATTGATTGATTGATGGAAAATTCCTTCACAAATGTTGTTACTAGTAGCTTAATCTACATGTATGAATTTTTGTAGAATTTTTGGAGATTTTTTGGATTTTTGGGTATTTTTGAATATTTTAATATTATTTTCTAATTTTCGGAAATTAATTATTTAAATTATGAAATTTGAGTTTATGGTTGAATTAGGTGTTGAAATGAATTATAGGAATTTATTTGGAATTTTTATGAATTTCTAAGTATTTATTTTGAATTAATTGAGTTTATGGAATTTTGGAAAAATTAGGTTAAATGTGTTTTTAATTGAATTTAATTGGTTAATTGGGTTTAATTATTGATATTATTGATAAATATGTTGAGAAAATTAATTTTGGGTAATTGTATGATTTTTGGTGAATTTTTGAAGTAATTTAAGTATATTTATATATATATGGGTATTTTGGTAATTTTACCCTAAATTGTCTAAAAATGTAATTTAATTGGTTTTAATAGTTATTTAAGGTATAAAAATGATTTCTATAAATTATTTAGTATTTTTAACTAATTAAAACTAATTTTCGTGAATTATTTTCAATTATATATAATATACGGTTTTTCTAATAAAATGAGTTTTAATCGGTTTTTATAGTGTTTCAAGGTTAAATATGTAATTTATACCTATGAAAATGTATTTCTGTGATTTAAGGATATTTTTGTTATATCTGGAATTATTCTGTGTTTGTGGACCCCAGTCGACAGATTGTAGTCTGGAGTCCGGCCGAGGGGTTGTGGATTTTTGTTGAGCTTGTATTTCGAAGTGTGTTTCTTTGTAGGGTCGGCTCTACTCTTTTGAGTAGAGAGATGTCCGTTTTACAGGGGAGGTTCTGTCGGATTTTCGATAGAATTCTCGTAAAACGTGATATCCAGTCGAACCCTAATTCTGTTTCCGTATTTTAATACTCTAGATTGAATTCTAGGATTTCTATTAGGTTTATTCTGATATCGGTTAATTATTTCTTGTTTAGTTGCACCGAGACCGAGGGCTAGTGGACCATGCCCGTCGGACCTGTCTCGTGGAACGCATTAGGTGAGTTACTATACTATATATATATGCTTAGGATGCATGATGTAGAAATGCATGTTTTATGTTGATTAAATATGCATAAATAATTTGATTATTTCTTAAGTCTACATTAAGTATATTTTTGGTTTATTTTTGGTATATAATAAATTATATGCATATTTTGTGAATAAAATATATTTAAAATATTTTTAAATATATTTCCAGCTTCAGTTATAATTTGATTGAATTCATTTGACATATATATACTTGAAATATACCTGGTTTACTTTTGGTATATTTCCGGTATATATATGGTTTATATTGTTATTTCATTTATATTCATGCATCATTTATTTTTGTGAATGAATGTTTTATATTTAAGAATGAAGGATATCAATAGAACGTGCTACCTAGTGGGCAGTACTAGGACCGAGTACGTACCGGTACGCCTATAGCTTTAGGCTATATTACTAACTATTTGTGGATATTGATTTGATATGATTATTTGATATGTGAGATGTGGTTTGTGGGTGTGATTGCTGGAGCTCGGTTGACCAAGTGTCTCGGGGCCAATCACACTGGCAGTTAGACTGCTGGAGCTCGGTTGACTTAGTGTCTCGGGGCCAGTCTACTATCCATATGGATTAAGTGGATATATTTGGAATAAGTGAGCCTGTGTGGCTAGAGTGTTGTTTAACACTATTTCTGAGGTTGCGATATTCTAGGGTTCTATGTGATCCTTCATAAAAGATGATTTTCAGATAAAATATATAAAAATGATTTTATTGCATCTGTGTGTAATTGCCTGTATATATACATATTATATATACTGTTGATTGTATGCATTATCACTTAGTGTGTATGTATATATATTATAGTAATTCACTCAGTGAGGTTTGACTCCCCTCTGTTGACTATTTTTCAGGAGAGTCAACTTCTTCAGACCTCAGTAGCAGGTCGATACGCTGGATTTCTTCCGCCCCGGCTTCTTTATGTAAATTGTCTACTTGAGTCTTATTTATTTTATCTAAACACTGCAGTAGTTGTGAATTAAAGTATTAGATTTCATGTACTTTATTTTAAAGAGATGTACTACATTGAAACTGGATTTGTATTAAAGATTATATATATATGTGATGAGATGAGTTTTGAATTAAATCCAGTTGATATGGATGATATTATGATATTATGATTTTTATTTTCCGCTGCATATTATATTGTTATTGTTATTACAGCATGATTTATTTTATTTTTAGGCTTGCTACGGGTTCCGGATTCGAAAGAATTCCCGTTCCCTAGCGCCGGTCATGGCCCCTATTTTTGGTCGTGACAAAGTTGGTATCAGAGCGGAGTTCTGTGTCAGGGCTTAGTTATGTGAGTTGTGGCCCTAGTTTTAAAGTTGTGTTTTTTTATTTTGAACTACTGCAGTGTATTAGGTTCGAGTATGTCTTGATAAGTATTCCTTGCTGTAGTTTTCAGCGTTATTCCTCCGTTGTCTGTTTTGTCTGAATTTTTCCGTTTGTCTTTTCAGTATGAGGAGGCGAGCGCATGTCGCTCCACCGGTCGTTGAGGCCGAGGATGATGAGTCTTTTCAGGATGAGGTTTTACCTCCTGAGCAGCCAGTTAGATGTAGAGGTCGTGGCAGAGGTAGACCTCGAGGAGCGGTAGGTCACCGTAGGCAGAGAGAGTTACAGGACGAGGAGCCTGTTGAGCCTGAATTTGATGTTCCTGTTCCTCTAGTTGTTCAGCCTGTTCAGCCTGCCTATCAGCAGGGTATGTCTGACCCTGAGGCAGCTTTGTTCTATGCCCGAGTTGGCAGGATTACGTTTGATGGTACTTCTGATCCTTTAGATTTTCTGCATGTGATTGAGACTAGGACTCGGACTGCTCATACCAAGTACCAGAGGATCATGATCGTCGAGTTGTCTGTTGAGGGACCAGCTCTAGATTGGTTCATTCAGATGATCCAGCCTTATATGATGACGATGACGTGGGCTCAGTTTCGAGAGCGATTCATGAGGAGATTCTGTCCAGAGCCTCTTCGTTTGAGTTATCGTCTCCGTTTGACTAGTATTTCTCATGGAGATCGATCTGTAGAGGAGTATACCCGAGAGTTTCTTCGTTTGGGTAGATATGCTGAAGATCTGATGCAAGATCAGTATTTCGCTGTTACTACGTATGTTACTGGTTTGGGTTCAGCTTTTGCTGGTATGCCTACATCAGGTCTTACTCTCGAGTCTGTGATCGAACTAGCTAAGGAGATTGAGCTGAGGTTAGTTAGACAGGGAGCGATGCCTGATTATTACCAGTTGGGAGTTCAGTCGAGTGGATCGCAGGCTACTCCATATTCGAGTTTTCATGTTGGTTCGAGTAGTCAGCAGCGAGGTTCGACTCAGCAGAGTCAGAGACAGCAGCAGCGAGTGCATCGGAGCAGTAGACATGGCCATGGAGGTCAGCGTAGATCATTCAGATTTGGGTCAGGTGCTTCGAGCAGTAGCAGTGGTCGTAGTTCTGGATCAGCTGCCAGCGTTTGCCAGACTTGTGGTAGAGTCCATCAGGGACCATGTTATCTGACACCGCTGACATGTTTCAGATGCGGGCAGATAGGACATTTTGCCAGATCGTGTCCTTATTCCGGGTATCAGCAGCAGCAGATTCCGCGATTCCCACAGCAGTCGATTGCTAGTGCAGCACCCGTGCCATTTCAGTTACCACCAGCCCAGCATCAGAGTTCCACTCAGTTTGTTCCACAGCAGAGTCGTGGTAGAGGTACTAGAGGAGGTGCCAGAGGTGTTGGCCAGGCTTCTACCAGTCAGCAGGGAGATCGAGGTCAGGCCAGAGTCTTCCATCTGACTCAGCAGGATGCTCAGGCATCTAATGCAATCATGGCAGGTATTGTTTCTGTTTGTTACCTGGATGCTTGGGTTTTGTTTGATCCGGGTGCCACGCATTCATTTGTTTCTCCTATTTTTGCTTTTAAATCTTGTTGGCAAGCTTCGAGGATGGCTTTTCCTTTGTCTGTTGCCACTCCTCTGAGCGATTCTTTGGATGTCGATATTGTTCTTTCTGGTTATCCAGTTCTCGTGGGAGATAGAGAATTACCCGCTGATTTGATTTTGTTGGATGTGATGGAGTTCGATGTTATTTTGGGAATGGATTGGTTATCTCAGCACTTTGTCGTGGTAGATTGCAGGAATAAGGAGGTGACTTTTAGAATTCCTGGTGAAGAAGAGTTTAAGTTTGTTGGTGATAGGAGTTCAGCACCTCAGAATCTTATTTCTGCTATTTCAGCTAGGAAGTTATTGAGGAAAGGTTGTCAGGGGTTTTTGGCATTGGTTAGGGATACGTCAGTGGAGAAGTTGTCACTCACAGATGTTCCGGTTGCTTGTGAGTTTCTTGATGTTTTTCCCGAGGAGTTGCCAGGTTTACCACCTCACAGAGAGATTGAGTTCTGTATAGATGTGGTACCAGGTACTACTCCTATATCTATGCCACCCTATCGTATGGCTCCTGCAGAGTTGAGAGAGTTGAAGGAGCAGTTGCAAGAGTTGTTGGATAAAGGTTTTATTAGACCTAGTGTTTCTCCTTGGGGTGCACCAGGTCCTGTTTGTGAAGAAGAAGGATGGTACCCTGAGACTGTGCATTGACTACAGAGAGCTGAATAAGGTGACAGTGAAGAACAAGTATCCTCTCCCGAGGATAGATGATTTGTTTGATCAGCTCCAGGGTGCATAATTCTTTTCTAAGGTCGACTTGAGGTCAGGTTATCATCAGCTGCGGATTAGTGAAGCTGATATTCCTAAGACAGCTTTCCGCACTCGATATGGCCATTATGAGTTTCTGGTGATGTCTTTTGGTTTGACTAATGCACCAGCAGCTTTTATGGACCTGATGAACAGAGTATTCAGACCGTATGTGGATCAGTTTGTAGTAATCTTCATTGATGATATACTGGTATATTCGAGGAGTATGGAAGAGCACGTATATCATTTGAGGATTGTACTACAGACACTGAGAGATCATCAGCTTTATGCTAAATTCTCGAAGTGTGATTTCTGGATGGAAAGTGTTTCTTTTCTTGGACACGTAGTGTCTAAAGAAGGTATTCAGGTTGATCCACAGAAGGTTGAGGCAGTATCTGAGTGGCCTAGACCTACTTCTGTTATGGAGATTCGAAGTTTTCTAGGTTTAGCCGGGTATTATAGGCGGTTTGTGCAGGATTTTTCCAGGATTGCAGCCCCTATGACTCGCTTGACTCAGAAGAACGTTAGATTCGAGTGGTCAGAAGCTTGTGAGAATAGTTTTCAGTTGTTGAAGGAGAAGTTGACCACAGCACCAGTATTAGCTTTGCCTAATAGTGTGGATAAGTTCACAGTTTACTGTGATGCCTCTAGAATTGGTCTTGGTTGTGTGTTGATGCAGAATGGAAGGGTGATAGCCTATGCTTCGAGGCAGTTGAAGAAGCATGAGCAGAACTATCCTACACATGATCTAGAGATGGCTGCGGTGATCTTTGCTTTGAAGATTTGGAGACATTATTTGTACGGGGTGACTTGTGAGATATTTACTGATCACAAGAGCCTTAAGTACATTTTCCAGCAGCGAGATTTGAATTTGAGGTAGAGAAGATGGTTGGAATTGTTGAAGGATTATGATTGCGAGATTCTTTACCATCCGGGTAAAGCTAATGTGGTAGCAGATGCCTTGAGTAGGAAGTCTTCAGGTAGTCTTGCTCACATTGGTGTTGAGAGGAGACCATTGATCCAGGAGTTGCATTTGTTGGTGGATCAAGGTCTGATGATGAAGATCAGTAGATCAGGTGGACTGTTAGCTCAGTTTAAAGTACGATCTGTACTGAGGGATAGGATTAAAGCAGCTCAGAGCCGAGATCCTATTCTAGAAGAGCTTGCAGAGAATGTCAGAGCAGGGAAGTTCACTGATTTCACACTCGATGATGATGGTGTGTTGTGGATCAGTGGTAGATTATGTGTTCTAGATGTGGATGATTTGAGAGAAGAGATCCTAGAGGAAGCACATTCTACAGCCTACAGTGTTCATCCGGGTGTTACTAAGATGTACCACAGTATCAGAGATCTATACTGGTGGGATGGATTGAAGAAGGATATCGCTGATTATGTTGCTAAGTGCTTGACGTGTCAGCAAGTGAAAGCCGAACATCAGAAGCCTTCTGGGAAGCTTTAGCCTCTTCCTATTCCCGAGTGGAAGTGGGAAAGGATAGCTATGGATTTTGTGGTTGATTTACCTCGTTCGAAGGATGGATACGATTCCATCTGGGTGATTGTAGACAGGTTGACGAAGTCTGCACATTTCTTGCCTGTGAAAGCCACATATTCAGTTGCTAGATTGGCGAAGTTGTATGTGAAGCATATTGTATGCCTTCATGGTGTACCTATGTCCATTGTGTCAGATAGAGGTTCAGTGTTCACTTCTCATTTTTGGCAGAAGTTGCAAGAAGCGATGGGCACTAGGTTGGATTTTAGTACTGCTTTTCATCCTCAGACAGATGGTCAGTCTGAGAGGATGATCCAGACACTGGAAGATATGTTGAGGATGTGTGTCCTGGATTTAGGAGGTAGTTGGGATGATCATTTGCCACTTATTGAGTTTGCATATAATAACAGCTACCATAGCAGTATTGGTATGGCACCGTATGAGGCATTATATGGAAGGAAGTGTAGATCCCCGTTGAGTTGGGATGAGATTGGTGAGAGAGCTTTGACTGGACCAGAGATGGTTCAGGATGCTGCAGAGAAAGTCATCGTGATCAAGCGAAGATTAGAGACCGCAGTTAGCAGACAGAAGAGTTATGCGGATCCTAGGCGCAGAGATGTGGAGTTTCAGGTTGGAGATTTTGTTTTTCTGAAAGTATCTCCGATGAAGGGTGTAATGAGATTTGGCAGGAAGGGTAAGTTAGCACCGAGATACATTGGACCGTTTGAGATTCTGGAGAGAGTTGGCACTGTTGCATATCGGTTGGATTTGCCTCCGAGTATGTCACAGGTGCATCCAGTATTTCATATCTCGATGTTGAGGAAGTATATCTCAGATCCTTCACACGTGTTGCAACCTGACAGTGTAGAAGTGAGTGAAGATTTGACGTTTGTAGAAGAACCTGTGGCGATCGTTGATTTTCAAATTCGACAGTTGCGATCGAAGCAGATTCCGATGGTCAAGGTTCTATGGCGTAGCGACAGAGTTGAGGAGCATACGTGGGAGACTGAAGCTGAGATGCGAGCTTCTTACCCGTATCTCTTTCCTTCTTGATCTTTTCTTTTTAGAATTCGGGGACGAATTTTTGTAAGGGGGGAAGACTGTAATATCTCGTGTTTTTAAAAATATTTTTACACAGTACCGGGATATGCAGTGTTAATAATTTCTGTACATTATATAATATTTTTACGAGTTAATATGTATTTAAAACCTATTTTAATTACGGTGTATTATTTTCAGTGTTTTACGTAAAATTTTCCCGAGACTTGCATTTCCGGGGAAATTTTCACGTAAACAATGTATCATTAATTATTTTAAATGTATTTACGGACTTGCATGAACTCATACATATTTTTAAATTATTAAATAAAGCCTGTGTGTGTATAATTATTTAATTAGGGTTTATTATTACCCTAATATTTTATTAAGTATTTAATTATTTTATTGTTATTTAATTAATTTTATTTAGTATAAATTATTAAAATATTAATATTTTTATGTGTTTGGTGTATATTTGATGTGTTTAATTTAATATTATTTTAATATATAGTATAAAGTATATATATATACATATATTTGTCAAAAATCAAAAAGTTTGGAAAATTACCATTTTGCCCCCCGAGTCTCCTTCTTCCTCCCGATTCTCCCTTCTCCATTTCCGGTCGCTGACGTGCCATTCCTTCACCGTGGGTGTGCCTTCCGGTGTGCCACCGTCTTCCCCAACCAATTTCGCCGCCTGAGGAGGCCGTTTCCGGCGTCTGGAGATCGATTTTGGCCGGAGAAGCCGAAAATCGATCCACCATCGATCATGTCGATTCCGGCCACCGTTTTCGACACCGCTGGTCTCTTTCTTCTCCTTGAGCTCCGGTGAGTGTGATTCTAGCTTTGGTTTGAGCTAAAATGGTCTAGAATTGCTTAGATTTCGATTTTGTCAATTTCGGCCTATTAGGGTTTTTGATTTTTTTGAGCTTCGAATTGATTGATTCATGGAAACTTCCTTCACAAATGTTGTTCCTAGTAGCTTAATCTACATGTATGAATTTTTTTAGAATTTTTGGAGATTGTTTGGATTTTTGGGTATTTTTGAATATTTTAATATTATTTTCTAATTTTCGGAAATTAATTATTTAAATTATGAAATTTGAGTTTATGGTTGAATTAGGTGTTGAAATGAATTATAGGAATTTATTTGGAATTTTTATGAATTTCTAAGTATTTATTTTGAATTAATTGAGTTTATGGAATTTTGGAAAAATTAGGTTAAATGTGTTTTTAATTGAATTTAATTGGTTAATTGGGTTTAAT
Organism: Mallotus nudiflorus; assembly: GCA_947683625.1. Taxonomy (NCBI): domain Eukaryota; kingdom Viridiplantae; phylum Streptophyta; class Magnoliopsida; order Malpighiales; family Euphorbiaceae; genus Mallotus; species Mallotus nudiflorus. Next base: position 2,372,335 of record CANTUR010000418.1, read on the forward strand.
TATTGATATTATTGATAAATATGTTGAGAAAATTAATTTTGGGTAATTGTATGATTTTTGGTGAATTTTTGAAGTAATTTAAGTATATTTATATATATAGGGGTATTTTGGTAATTTTACCCTAAATTGTCTAAAAATGTAATTTAATTGGTTTTAATAGTTATTTAAGGTATAAAAATGATTTCTATAAATTATTTAGTATTTTTAACTAATTAAAACTATTTTTCGTGAATTATTTTCAATTATATATAATATACGGTTTTTCTAATAAAATGAGTTTTAATCGGTTTTTATAGTGTTTCAAGGTTAAATATGTAATTTCTACCTATGAAAATGTATTTCTGTGATTTAAGGATATTTTTGTTATATCTGGAATTATTCTGTGTTTGTGGACCCCAGTCGACAGATTGTAGTCTGGAGTCCGGCCGAGGGGTTGTGGATTTTTGTTGAGCTTGTATTTCGAAGTGTGTTTCTTTGCAGGGTCGGCTCTACTCTTTTGAGTAGAGAGATGTCCGTTTTACAGGGGAGGTTCTGTCGGATTTTCGATAGAATTCTCGTAAAACGTGATATCCAGTCGAACCCTAATTCTGTTTCCGTATTTTAATACTCTAGATTGAATTCTAGGATTTCTATTAGGTTTATTCTGATATCGGTTAATTATTTCTTATTTAGTTGTGCCGAGACCGAGGGCTAGTGGACCATGCCCGTCGGACCTGTCTCGTGGAACGCATTAGGTGAGTTACTATACTATATATATATGCTTAGGATGCATGATTTAGAAATGCATGTTTTATGTTGATTAAATATGCATAAATAATTTGATTATTTCTTAAGTTTACATTAAGTATATTTTTGGTTTATTTTTGGTATATAATAAATTATATGCATATTTTGTGAATAAAATATATTTAAAATGTTTTTAAATATATTTCCAGCTTAAGTTATAATTTGATTGAATTCATTTGACATATATATACTTGAAATATACCTGGTTTACTTTTGGTATATTTCCGGTATATATATGGTTTATATTGTTATTTCATTTATATTCATGCATCATTTATTTTTGTGAATGAATGTTTTATATTTAAGAATGAAGGATATCAATAGAACGTGCTACCTAGTGGGCAGCACTAGGACCGAGTACGTACCGGTACGCCTATAGCTTTAGGCTATATTACTAACTATTTGTGGATATTGATTTGATATGATTATTTGATATGTGAGATGTGGTTTGTGGGTGTGATTGCTGGAGCTCGGTTGACCAAGTGTCTCGGGGCCAATCACACTGGCAGTTAGACTGCTGGAGCTCGGTTGACTTAGTGTCTCGGGGCCAGTCTACTGTCCATATGGATTAAGTGGATATATTTGGAATAAGTGAGCCTGTGTGGCTAGAGTGTTGTTTAACACTATTTCTGAGGTTGCGATATTCTAGGGTTCTATGTGATCCTTCATAAAAGATGATTTTCAGATAAAATATATAAAAATGATTTTATTGCATCTGTGTGTAATTGCCTGTATATATACATATTATATATACTGTTGATTGTATGCATTATCACTTAGTGTGTATGTATATATATTATAGTAATTCACTCAGTGAGGTCTGACCCCCCTCTGTTGACTATTTTTCAGGAGAGTCAACTTCTTCAGACCTCAGTAGCAGGTCGATACGCCGGATTTCTTCCGCCCCGGCTTCTTTATGTAAATTGTCTACTTGAGTCTTATTTATTTTATCTAGACACTGCAGTAGTTGTGAATTAAAGTATTGGATTTCATGTACTTTATTTTAAAGAGATGTACTACATTGAAACTGGATTTGTATTAAAGATTATATATATATGTGATGAGATGAGTTTTGAATTAAATCCAATTGATATGGATGATATTATGATATTATGATTTTTATTTTCCGCTGCATATTATATTGTTATTGTTATTACAGCATGATTTATTTTATTTTTAGGCTTGCTACGGGTTCCGGATTCGAAAGAATTCCCGTTCCCTAGCGCCGGTCATGGCCCCTGTTTTGGGTCGTGACATGGAGACTCAAGAAGATGTGTAAATCTCTTCTCCTATTTCTGAGCCTCAAGCTCTAGAGGTCTCCTTTGAGGCTGCACCTAGCCAGAAGGGAAAAACTGTGGTAGAAACTTCTCAAATGGAGAAACCTGAGGGTTGGAAGAAGTGGGCCCTGAACAAATACTTGGATGCTGAAGAGTTATATGAGGAGGTCTTCGTTAAGTGGCCAAAGCTAATTAGGTGTCTCGACATGAGGTCTTGGATCCTGAAAAAGATAAAGCCTCCGAGCATCTTGAATGCACAAGTGAGGGACCAGTATGCCAAGTCTCTACAAGTTCTTGAAGACATCTAGCGCTGGATGGATATGGATAAGGAGGAGTTGTATAATACTATGATCAGGTACTTACTGGAGGTAACCATCTTCCACTCTATTTAATTTATTTTTATGAGTTCCTAAGTTAATAATGCTCATCTCTCTTTTTTTAGATGACTCAAACTTTGTTGCTGGCGAAGGATAACTATTATTATCTCAAGAGCTAGTACAACTTGAAAGAGATGGAGGTTAGCACCATAGTCATCGATTTTGAAAAGAAATTGGAGAAGGTGAAGGCAACATTGGCGCTCTACCAAACTAAGCACGCAGAGGCGAGATCTAAGGCTGAGGTGAGCTAGAAAAGGGTAGAGGAGTTGGAGCACAACCAAGGTTAACTTATAACCAAAATTGAAGGGCAAGATTTTCGGATTACGACTTTAAAGGAGAAGCTAGCTAAATCTAAGAAATCCCATGAAGATGACAAAAGAAGCTACCAAAACATGGTTGCGGGCTAATAGTATCCCTATAACAATGTCTTTTTTTATTAATGAATGATAAGATTCATGTGCTCCATAAATCCCTTTGTGGATTTTTCTAAACACGTAATTTCCTTCTTCTAGTGATACACATTTAGACCATGGGTGTGAGAGAGACCTCTGTAGAGTTCCTCATCATGGATGGAGTAGTGCGCAGCCTTTATCTTCAACTTTTGAGCTTTCAACTTTTCTTTTAAAAGTACCCCATGTTCAATATATTGAATGATTGATTTCATCCATTCTGTTACTTCTTGTGTGTCCATGATCTTTGGGTTCTCAGTGCTTGGCTTTATTAGTGCTTTAGTAAGCTTGAGTTCTTTAAATGTTTGACTATGTTTGGTTATTGATTTAGACAATAAATCAGCTTCAGAATTTTCATTTTTAGGGATTTGGATGATCTCCCATTGTCCCCTCTCTTGCTCGAGCTTCTTTAAGAGCTGTCTGACATTCTCGACATAATCGGCGATACTTGGGTCCTTAATTTGGAATGTCCCTTTAACTTGGTTTACCACCAATTATGAATTCGAGTATATCTTAAGATGCTCAACTTTGACCTCGATAGCCAACTTTAACCTTATGATGAGTGTTTCATACTCAGTTATATTGTTAGTGGCATTGTACTTTATCTGGACTGCATATCTAATAGTGACTTTATGTGGCCCTTTAAGAATGATTCTAGCACCGAATCCTTGGATAGATGAAGCTCCATCAATATAGAGCTTTCATTTGGGACATTCAGAAGGAGCGAGATCTCTCGCTGTCATCTCTTGTATGAAGTCTACTAAGGTTTGAGCTTTTATCTATTGTCAAGGTTCATAGCTGATGCCGAATTCTTCGAGCAATATTGACTATTGAACTAGTCTGCCAAATGTTTTAGGTCTTTGTAAGATTTTTTTCAGAGGGAAACTGGATCTTATAATAATTGAATGAGCTTAAAAATAGTGCTAGAGTTTGTAAAATGTGTGGACAATGGCTATAGCTAACTTATGTAGTTTAAGATATTGGATTTCTAACCCTTTGAGTATCTTACTGATGTAGTATACGGGACTTTGTTCACTTCCTTCTTCCTTCACTAGTATTGAAGCGATTGACTCTTGACCAATAGAGAGGTATAGTGTTTCTTCGAGAATTGGCTTGTTGAGTAAAGGTGTTGAGGATAGAAATTTTTGACGTCTTTAAAAGTTGTTTAACATTCTTTATCCCACACAAACTTCTTAGAATTTTTAAGGTTTAGAATAGTGGTAGATAGTGTTTGGCTGAACAAGAGATGAAATGCCTTAAGGCTATTATTCTACCATTTAGCTTTTATAGCTCGTTGATTGTTATCAAAGCTTTCATTTTAAAAATGGCCTCCATCTTCTCTAGATTAGCTTCAATTCATTTATGGGATATCATGAATCTTAGAAATTTGCCTGCCTTTACTCTAAAAACACACTTCTTTGGATTTAGCTTGATCTGGTATTGGTTCAATTTTCAAAGGGTTTGGTTAAAGTCATTAGAATGCCGCTCCACATGTTGGCTCTTGATGATGATGTCATCCACATATACCTCCATGTTCTTTCAAATTTGATCCTAAAATATATGGTTCATCAGCTTTTGATATATTGCTCTTACATTCTTCAGTCCAAAGGGCATAACTTTGTGGCAATAAAGACCTTCATAGGTGATGAATGATGTCTTTTCCTGATCCTATTTCTTTATTAGTATCTGATGGTACCCTTGTGTAGCATCCACAAAGCTATATAAGCAGTGACCGACAGTGGAGTCTATTAGTTAATGTATTATTAACAACAGATAGCTATTTTTGGGGCATGCTTTGTTGAGGTTGGTATAATTCAAACACATCCTATATTTTCCATTGGACTTATTCACCAACACCACGTTAGCCACCCATTATGGGTGTGTGACTTCTTTGATAAATCTGGCTCCCAATAACTTCTTTATTTCTTTAGCGATTATCTTCTATCTTTCGTAAGCGAAGGTCCTCTTTTTCTAAATGACTAGCTTTACTCTTGATTTAATATTCAAACTATATAAGGTAATTAGAGGATCTACTTTAGTGATTTTAGATATTTTTGAGGCAAAGCTGCATGAGTGTTTAATGAGGACCTCGCTTATTCCATGCTTAACCTTGCTATGGAGCTCATTACTGATCCTTATCGTCTTTCCACCGGTGATCTATAATGTTTGAACCTCATCAACTGGCTCAGGATTGGCTCATTATTTCTCCATTTCCTAAGATTCTAGAGGGAATGCCTCCATCTGAGGTTTGACTGCCATTTGGTAGCATTGCCTCACCATGTGCTGATCCCCATGAATTATTAGGACTCGACCTTTAATGGTCAGACATCGGATACTCATGACTGCATTGATCTAGTAAAGTATTGGTCGGCCTATAATACCATTGTATGTAAGGGGGAGATCCACCACATTGAATTGAGCCTTAACCACTTTCACTTCTCTAATATCTCAGTCTCTGAATTCTAGACTCGACTCTACTAATCCCATTGTTTATATAGTTCCTCTTTAAAATCTTGTAATGAGATTCTGAATAGCTTTCAAATTAGTAATAGAACCTTTAATTGCTCTGTAGGCATTCTAAGAGAGTGCATTAACAGCCCTCTCATCATCGATCTGTAATCTTTTCACCAGGTAATTGTTAATCAAAGTGCTTACTACCAGTGCATTATTGTAAGGGTGCTAAACATGTTTCCCATCTTTCAAACCAAATATGATAGTCTACTTTTTCTCAATGGCGAACCCTTCTTTTCTATGAAATCTTTTAAGCCTCTTCTCTACAACTTCTCCTTCGACAATTATGTTAATAATGTTGGTTGATTCATTTTGGACTTTCTTTGGTTTCGGCCTATCCCTGTCTTGACCATCCAGATCTCTGCTCCCTCTAGATATGTCGATGAAGTTACTGAGTTTACCATTATGTATTAATCTTTCTATTACATTCTTTAATTCTTGGCATGCCTCAATTTCATGCCCATAATCCCGGTGATATTGATAATAGTACCTTTTATCATGTATGGCTCTCCTGGTCAGACTCAATCTTTTAGCTGGATTGATGCCCATACCATTTTATTTGACCCACATAAGGATCTTGGATCTGGAGGTATTTAGTGGCATATATTTCTCAGCCTCCTTCTTAAATCCTTCTGTTAGGTTTCTGAAGTTTAACCACTGGAAGTTTAGCCTTCTAGGTCTTGACCTTTCATCTCTCCTGGCAAGTGCTTTCTCATAATCCCTTTGCATCCTCTTTTCTTTATCCATCTTTATCATCTTTATTGCCATTGCCATTACCATTACCTCAGCGAAGGTGCTAGGTTCTTTTGTCATTATCTTATCTTTAAACTTTTCAAGTCAAGTCTCATTCTTCAAAGCCTCTATAGCTACCTCGTCAACCAAATTTTCAATCTACATGGCTACTTTATTGAATCGATCCAAATAGTTTCACAGTGATTTAGTGACCTCCTGTCAACATATCTGGAGATTGTTGATATTTTTGGTTGGAGGGACGTTGGTGATGAACCGAGTTTGGAATTTCTCGGCTAACTCTTCGAAGGAGGAGATAGAATTCTTAAGGAGTCAGTGGAACCACTTTTAAGCATTCTTGGTGAGTGTACTTAAAAAGACTCTGCACATGATTCTGTCATTCATATTCTGGAGTAACATTATGGTTCTGAATGAGGATATGTGGTTAATTGGATCTCCAGTTCCATCAAATTGATTTAACTGCAGCATTCTGAATTTTGTTGGAATTTTTTTCTAGATTATTCTGCTTACAAAGGGCATTTTCCCTTCCATAACACATTCATCTTCTTTCCTCAGCCTAGTACCAACTTTATACATGAATTATTCAACCTTTTGGGCTATCTTTAAATCATCGAGGGCTGGGATTGTTGAATTGGATTCTCCTTCTGGAGCTTTGTATTTTTCTTTGTTTCCTCCAAATACCTTCGGAAATACTACTGGTGGCGTCATATTATTTCCTGTGTGAGTAATTTTATAATTGCCACTTTAAATCAAGGCATTCAACCGTTGTTGCATTAGGGTCATCTGGGTTTGAATATTTTGAATTATCACTTCTTTGCTTATTGGGGATAGGTTGAGTGTTTAGGTTACTATGTTTAGGTTAGGTGTTTCTGATAGGTTCAAAAAAGGTACAAAAGGTATAAGTCTATTATGATGTTGAAGAGGGGCACAGTAAAGGAGGTTAGTGCCAAGAACTAGCCACCCATAAGTATTACTAGGTGGTATGTATGTACCAGCCGAGACCTGAGATAAGGGTCCAACATGTTGAAAGGGGGCTGATATAATTATCATTTGAGTAAGTGTTGATAAGTTGATTGAAGAAATGGGAGCAGATGGGTTAATGTATGTGTCAGGAGTTGAGATTGGTGGTGGACTAGAAGTCATGATGCCAAGGTCTTGGTTGGTAGATGCTTGAATGGCTTTTAACTCAAGAGATTCTCATAGACGGCGCCACTTGATAACTTGTTTTCGAAACTCTTTAGTTGGAACCCTATAAGTGATCAACGAAAGGCAAGGTGAGAGGTGGGGAGGATCCCCACAAACTCTCTTATGCCTAAGTCAGAAAATATAAAAAGAGAGAGTGTTTAGAGAGATAAAGAGAGCAATGAGTGTAAAAGAATATAATGAATGAGGATGAATAATATATGGTCCTATTTATAGGGATAGTGATGCTCAAACTTGAGAGGAATATGATTCATCTTTAATGAAAATCCTATTCCTACTAAGAGAATAATTTTTTCCTATATGAAAGTCTCCTTAATTGAAAATCTTTTCTTATTTATTTTGGATGTCCTTCTTCTACAAGCAACCTTATATAGAAAAATAAATATTTTAATTAAATATGAATATGGATATGAGGTATCAATAATAATAGCATTTGATCTAATAAACACATTGACATATATAGCATGGTCCACCAATTAATTGCATGGCTATGATAATAATATCATCATGATTTAATGGGTACTCAAATTTTGATTTTCGATATATAAAAATATAAAATGAGACAATTGATTAGTGGATCTATATATAAATATATGTGTATGCGTGCATCTATTGTAGATTCTAGACTAATAAGAAGGACAAATAAGAAAAACCTTTGTCTATTATTCTAGCATTTCTGATTTCTTAATTTTTATATTCATAAAGTTTCCAACTTTTTTTATTAATTTTTAATTTTCTTCTCATTCTTCTTTTTGAATTCTTTGTTAATTAACTTGTCTCCACACCTCTCTTCCTCCAGGCAGCTCTTGCACTCTCTTTTGCTTTATGTGTGTGTGTATATATATATAACATTAACATTATTACCATTATCTTAAAGAAAGCAAGAAAAGAGAGCAAAGCAAAGCAAAGCTCATCTAATCTTCAGTTAAACACTTTATCAACCTAGGAACATGGGTAGAGCTCCTTGCTGTGACAAAGCTAATGTGAAGAAAGGCCCATGGTCACCAGAGGAAGATGCTAAGCTCAAGGCTTATATTGAGCAGAATGGCACTGGTGGTAACTGGATAGCCTTGCCCCAGAAAATAGGTATATGCAACAACTTCTTGACATCTATGCCCTTTTGTTCATCTTGATTTGATGTGTTTATGTTGGTTCTAATTTGAACATACATAATTCTTTTATAGGTCTGAAGAGATGTGGCAAGAGTTGTAGACTTAGATGGTTGAATTATCTCCGCCCAAATATCAAGCATGGAGGCTTCTCAGAGGAGGAAGATAACATCATCTGCAGCCTCTATATAAGTATTGGAAGCAGGTAATAATCATTATCATATATATGCTCTCATGTGTTGTGTTGTGTTCTGGTGCATAATTGAGATTATGGGGTTAATTCAATTGTACTTATCTATCATAATGATTATTAGGTGGTCAATTATTGCTGCTCAATTACCTGGAAGAACTGATAATGATATCAAGAACTATTGGAACACAAGGCTTAAAAAGAAGCTATTGGGCAAACAACGAAAGGAACAAGCGGCACGGCGAGCTGGCCTTAGGCAAGAGATAAAGAGAGAAAGCCCGAATTATATAGCTCCTGCTCTCATGAATCAGCAGACCCCTTACTGGCCAGAGCTACCATCATCATCATCATCATCAGTAACAGCCTTGCCAGTTTTAATGAATCCAAGCCATGGCCAAGTCCAAGTTCAAGATTCTCATTTCATGGATCAAGAAGCACTCAGGAGCTTACTGATCAGGCTTGGAGGAAGATTCTCCGAGGATAATAATCAAGAATCAAACATGACCAGCACAATTTACTCTCTTGATGGTTCTTGCAGTACTCAAAATCAACAGTATGCAAACTCAATGAACATGCTTTCTTCATCGTCGATGAATTCTACTGATAGCCCTGGTTCTCAATTGCCTAACACCAACTACACAGTCAATGGGGCAGCAAGTGCAAGCATGTTTCAAGGACCTGATGGCTTCCCAGTTGATCTAGATGAATTATTGTTCTATAATAATAATCAACAGCAACTAGAAACCCTGGAAGGTTTCTACGGATTGGAGATGACCAATAATGGCAGCCAAAATAACGGGGCTAGTTCAGGAGAAAGCAGCAGTTGTTGGGGAAATGTAAGCCCCTTTCAGGCCTATCCTCAACTTGTTTCCGAGTTTGAAACTTGCCCACAATGCCTACCGCAGGATCATTCAGTTTCAAGTTACTTTGGATCACAATAACCTACGGTTGCTAGCTATAGAGCCTACAACTAATGGTACACTGGTGGTGTAAATTACTTGATTAGATTTGTTTTAGTAGGAAACTGGTGTTGGAAATTCATCATAAAACAAAAAAAACTCAGTCTCGTGAGTTTGATTAGTCAAGAGACAATTCATTTTCTTTTGTTACTTTCATATTTTTATTAGTATTGACCTTCCATTCATTTTTTTTTCCTTCCTTCATTAATAAGTTTTGGATTTTCTTGACCAAAATGGTACTTGTATTGAAAGAAACTCCTTTTTTTGTCCATAAATATGTATAATACCATTGTTTTTCTAATTTAGCATAAATTCAGAAAAGTAGACTCGAACTTAAAATCTACGCAAAAACCGCATAGAAAGTAACTTAAACCAGAAATGATTTGCAAATTTTATAGGAGTTGTAGTCCTTGAAACTGAACTTGGGTCCATTTTCTTTAATTTGGCAGGTAGATTCTTTTACTACCAAATTAATAATGTTGAAGCTAGCTACTTCAAATTATGAATTGAATTCTCATTGCGGTCAGTCAATGCTTCTCTATAATTCTTTTGATTCTTATAATATATATATGGGTAGAATTAATTTGTATCTGCCACAAAATCATCCCATCAAGTTTTTGCACTCCTTGAAAAAAAGCAAATATATATATATAGTAAAAAGTAGAGAAAAGCTTTGATGTGTTTTGGCCATGACTTGCTCGGCTCTAGCAAAGTAGGGCATCCAAATATGGCTGCATGCTTTTATTGTTATCTTCATGTCTGCGATATATATAACAATTAAGAGCTGTGAAAGCACATGCTATCACTTCATCTCATGTAGTTCCAATTAGAATAGTTAGAAACCCACCCAAGTTGCCATTCCCACTTTTATATATATATATATATATGTATATATTACCATAGATGATCATGTTGGTTACTACTTGAAGTTTATATTTATATCTATCTGCTTGAAAATAATATCACTAACAAAATTCTTGATCACCATTTTCGCTTTTGTCCTGTAAACTGGTCGGATTACAGATCTTGGCATCTATGAGCCAGTTAAAGACAAGATATATTCCTTCATAAAACCATATCAATTTATCTTAAATTCTTAACTAAATCTGATGAACCTTTGATAATTAATGTTTCAATTGTTATGACATTTGAAGGTGTCAATTATTGTATAGTTGCACTTGAGACCAAGCTCAAAGTGTCAGAGGCGCTTGCCTTTGGATGAGAGATCGTGGGTTTAAATTTTCTTTTTCACAGTGTGACCAATTCTCACGTATTATTTAGGTTTATGGCACCTGTTATATGGTGGCTTATAAAATGAATTTCAAAATTACTAACCAATCACTAACCACTAACATTACTGTCTATGGAAAAAATTATATATATATTAATTATGATATCACTAACATTTGATATATTATACTATGAAGTTTCTATATTTATAATAATTATTTTAAACATTTTTTAAATTTTAGTTCGTCATTTAATTTACTGTTAAATAGATCAATTTAAAAAAAATTAAAAGTCATTCAATTTTTTTATCAAATTAATATAGATTTTTAATTTATTATGTTTCTATTGTAATAATAATTATAATATTCAAATAATTTTTATGTTTAATATAAAAATAAATTTAAAACATATTTATGGTACAATACCAATCATAAAAATTGAGTTCATATTAGCATAATAAACCTTAATTGAGGGATGACAATTACAACAATTGCATAAATAAGATGTCAATTACGAAAGTGAATACATGCTCATATGATAAATTATAATTGATGCAATGCTGATTATATAAATTGTATAGGCAAGATAATAAATAATAAAATTTGATAATTAATAAGATAAATCTTAATTAATATAATATATATTGATTACATATTCTTATTTCTCATTGGAGTTGCATTAATTTTAAATCAAGATGGTTTAAATTATTTTAATGTTAAAAATAAACATTTATTATTGTAATAAAAACATAATAAGTTAAAAAAAATTATATTAATTTAATTATTTTAAAAAATTTGGATGAATTTAAAATTATATTATAAGTTTAGAGATTAAATGGAACTTTTAGATCTTTCAAATTAGTCCATTTAATTGTATAATAAACGGTAAAAATGTAATTATTTAACGGAGTAAAACTACATAAATATTATAGTATTTATTGAAAACACATAAATCTAATATACAATAGGTCAAATCTGATATAGATATTCTAGTAATTAAACCAAAAAAATTATTGTGTAGTTAATTCAAAATCCATAAGTAAATTTAATGAAAGTTTTTGTGTGATTTGCTTTAATGTATTTTGGTATCTCATTTGATGAACTTGTGCTTCCTGAGGATAGTACTCATGCTAGAAACTCTTTCGCCAGCCATATTGTATTAACATGAGAAAACCAGTAGCATTCTTTTATGAATACTGGAAATAATGCTAGTGAAGAATTTAAATTCTGGAGTGGTAGTTTTGTTGTTCTTTTATTATTTAATGTAATAATATTTAAATTTTTTTAATCTTTTTAATAATAAAAAAAAAATTTAAGATCGACCATCGGCATTATTCATAATACTTATCCACATAATAATTGATTAAGCCCTAAAACTATTGAGCTAGTAATAGTTACTGTATCGATGGAGTAATTGTTAAATTCAACCTCTAATAAATCCGTTCAAATTTTAATTTTTTTAAGTACCAAAAAATGGTCCTAATCGGAGGCATCATGTGCTATGTATGAAATTGAAAAGGAAAGAAAGCAAACCGTAGACTTTTGTTGGATAAAAAGACGCAAATGCCAACTTTGCTTATAAAATTTTCGAATGGAGAATTGGTTTGTATAGTGTGTCTATGCTCTTTAAGTCAAAAGAAGCATTTAAAGAACAAAATAATTAGACAAAATTGACCAGGTCATTGGTGGGCTTATCAGTATTCAAAATTAAGCAACAGCTTTTTCAGTCAATCCTTTTTTTTTTTTTTCAAACCGTGAGTATTCAATATATTAAATTTTAATTAATTCGGTTCAATTCAAGTAAAATTATAAAGACAATAAAATTTTTTTATAACTAATTTAATATGATTGTATATATTAAAATTTAAACATAAAATATAATTTAAAAAGAGAACAATTTTCTATTAATTAATTTCAGTAATTGTTTATTGCCAATTTTTAATAGAAGGTTTTAACAAATAATGGAAACAAAGATAAAGTAAACTAGAAAGTCTAATGTTGATTCTGTTTTCAACCTTATTCTATACCTCTCAAAATCACTAGCTATATAATTGGCACTTTTGCTGCATTTGTTTATAATTTTGGTTCTTGGCTGGATGATGATTTATATACAATTGGTGACCATTGTTGGATACCGACTGATACCTAACTGTTCATCATGAATTTTTCAACAATTTGTGATTTTAGTTTCATCACTATTGATTTCGAATGACTATATCTTCATGTAAACCATGATGTCATGGAAATTCCTTTCTCTCTGTCAAGGCTGTTTTGAAGCAGTTAGTTTCTTTCCTACATATGGTTTGTGACATTGGAGGTAAACAAATTTGCAATCTGAACGGTTGATTCAAATCGAATTGTGGCAGTGATAGAGTGATTTACTAATTATTTTTTTGAAAAGATAATTTAATTTCTACTTGATTTGTAAAATTCATTTTTATTTAATTTTTTGAACAATTGGAAAGTTACGAGAGGAATGGGGATCGAATTATAATTTTACCGTAAAATATCTATCACTTAAGTGATTAGATTATAAAAAAAAGGACTAATTTTTACTTAATTTAAAACATTAAAATTACTCCTATATTATATAGTTTATTAATATTTAAATCGTCTAATTTCTCTATTAATAAAAAAAATTACAATTCCAATGATTGATTCAAGTCCGTTTATCCTAGCCTTACTTTTCTATCAAATTGATTGGAGTTGATAATCCGAATTAAAAACAAAAACACATTTTTTTTTCAGGAGTTCATGTAATTCTGATATGAATAATTTGTCTTTAATTAGATCAATACCACACAAAAAAACACAATTTTTCAGATTATACATCAAACAATGACAATGGAAATATTGGGGCCTGTAGGGCTTACCCTTAAGGTCAAAACCAGACGTACTGAATTAATTGAGGATAGAAACCAGCCATATGTAGTTGTTATAAGTTGGATCAGATTACTACTTTCCATCTTGACTTTGATCCCAAAATTTTGTCTTGTTGAAGAAGATCCCACTTCTTCTTTTACTACTAATTAAATTATAATTGGTTGACATGAATTTTGAAATGTTATCTAGCCGCCCAGTTGTTTAATTTTGTCAATGTATATGCAATTTAAATATCTATTAACAAAGCCAACTCTCAAATCAATCCTTCATTACTGTTAATTAAAAAATTAAATAAAATTTGCACTAACAATCACAATCATCTATACCGACAATTTTGAGTGGCTTCCACTTAATTTCTTCTTGTTTTGTTTTTGAGTAACAAAAATTGCTTGCATTTTTAATTATTTAAAGGTATAATATAGCATCAAATGCAACTTGCTGAATTAAAATGCAAGTTGCAAATCAAACAAGCACATAAACTCGTTGAATTTTGATTAGTGCAATTTAATTTAGATAAAATTATAAAAAATATAAAGTTTTTTTAATAATTTATTTAACACATCTGTATATATCATAATTCAAATTTAAAATATTATTTAAGTGAAATATCTATTACCTAAATAATTCTATCGAATGATTATCGGTAGATTTTACATTATTTTTATGCAAGTTTATGTTGTATCAAGTCTATATAATTAGTACACAAGTATTATTATTATTGGCCTTTTTTTATTTTTCTTCCTTTTTTTTAGAAAAAATAAATAAATTTTATTTCGTGACAAGGGGAAAAGATCAGCACAATTTGTATGAGCTAGATTTAATAAAGAAAGACGCAATCGAGCTAGATAATAGCTTTAGACTTAAGTATTTGTCTTGTAATGGAAAATAAAAATTCTAAAAAAACTTTAGTAATAAACTATAACTGAAATTGTACGTACCAAACTATACAATCAAATAAATGTGTCATACCAATATATAAATGAACGTACTATTAAAATTATTTGAAAATATATATAATTTCAAATAATCTATAAGTTAATTATGAAACATTCACTCTAATTGATCTATTTTGTAATATAGAATGTCAACTTTTTAAATAAAAAGTAGTTATGATTTTATGCTTTTTACACCTTGTTGTATTTTTTGGTGTCATATTAATTTAAATCTATAATTGTCATTATATTCTCCTATAATATCTTATTAGATAATATATCATTAATTTTTAGTGATATGATAGTAATATAACACAAAATTTTTTTATATAATATCAATAAAATCACTTAAGAATAATACTATTATCAGAAGTTCATGTTTAATTAATGTTACATTATAGAAAACTAATAAAATTAACGATAATAGGATGAAGTCAAATTTGGCTCAGCCGGTCCAACCGAAAACCTGGAAATCAGTTCCTTGGTTGGGTGAGATATAGCCCCCAAAATCTTCTTCTTACCAACTTCTCTAAAAATTCTTTGAACTAGATGAATAAAATTTTTAGTTAATGTTTAATTAATCCAACCGCGGTTCAAGGGGTTTTAAGAGCATTTTATTTATTTTTATTTTATTTAACAAAAGATGAGGTCCGACCGTAACTATAAAATTAATTATTATCATAATATTTAATGTTGTATATTGTTTTATTTCTGTGTTATATAATTTTTATTTATAAAAAATTATTTTTTAACATTACATTCGATATTATGTTAAAATTAATATTTTAAATATAATTATGAATAGATTGTTTTATTGTTTATAATTATGTAAAATGTTTTATATTAATAATCTTTTATATTCAATGTTAAATTTATAATATTATTTTTAATTACGATTTAATAAAGATTAGATTTATTTTCACAATCATGATTAATAAAGTTCTACAATGTAACATGACCAAAATAATAAAAATACAGAAACACAGGTAGTTTATTTGTTCTTTTTTAAAAAAAAAATCTAATTTTTTTAGTATATGATAACAACAACAGTTTCAATTCTTTTAAAATTCAAGTTGAGTGGATCCAAAAAAAAGTAAAATTATTTTAACACTTATTTTTTTATTTAATTATAAAATTTGAATTTAAAAAAAATTCACGCTTTTTATATGTTTTTTTTTAAAATATATAAATTCAGGGGAAAAAAGCTGTGAGAAATGGTTTCACCAAGGAATCACTTATCCTTTTGAAATATGTTTCTTTGACTCAAGACCTTTG
Organism: Mallotus nudiflorus; assembly: GCA_947683625.1. Classification (NCBI taxonomy): domain Eukaryota; kingdom Viridiplantae; phylum Streptophyta; class Magnoliopsida; order Malpighiales; family Euphorbiaceae; genus Mallotus; species Mallotus nudiflorus. Next base: position 2,388,265 of record CANTUR010000418.1, read on the forward strand.
TGCTCTAACTTCATCCATGGTTTGAAATAAGTTCTTTTTTATGATGCCATCCTGCCATCCACTGAGTCGCCTTTAAAGAAATGTTCACATTTCTTCTTTTCCTGGTATATATATATACAATCTGTCCTCATGTATCTCAAGGCTTTAGGCTTATCGACAAATATGATGACCAAAAAAAACAAATATGTGTAAATGTTCCAAATATTCTCAACAAACAGCTACACAACAAATTCAGTGGAAACTAATGCCAAATAAAATATGTAAAAGAAAATGTTAATCGTCTACCAATAACAAAAATATAGAATAACAAGTGCATGCATGAGAAAAATATATCCCAATTTTATGATCCATGACCATATTTATGATTTTCTATGCAATTATTAATTAAGCTCTTCTTATTACTTGTTACAATGGGATTGAACCAGTAAAATTCAAATAAAACCCAACCTGATTTATAATAAAATCCAAGTCTTAGCAAAAAGAAAATATATATATATAAAAATAAAATTTTAGAGTTCAGAAATTAGGAATGCAGTCAAACATTTCAATTAGATTGACTCTTATCATTAGTGTAAGTACCTAATTTTGGGATGTCATTGTGCACGCGTGCGACGAAAACTCCTATGATGAATATCTGATCGAGAATTGATCTCTATTATTGAGTTTCGCAATTTAAACGACTAAATTGCTATATTTTGTGGATTTAATTGCAAAATTGATTTTTTGGAGATTTGCTTGCAGAAATTAGAAACTTCCGAAGACCTTTTTTGTAATTTAATTTTAAAAAAATAAAAATTGGTTGGCTGAAATTTAATGTCAACCGGCATTGTGTAATGCTGACCAGCATTACGGGTTGAAAATCGATATTTTGGAATGCCGATTTTTGCTAAAAAGAGATTTTTTATGCTGATTTTGTTTTTCTTCTAATTTTTCATTGGTCTAGGACACCACGTGTCCCTACGTACTGAGTCTTTGATTTTTTCAAAACTTTATCTCTTGATTTTGATTTTAAAAATTAAAAAGCGCAACTTCCCTGCATGATCACATGATTAGAGGTTGCTGGATCTGGCTTTAAAAGCCAAAAGGGGAGGCTGTGAAAAGTGGAACTAGCTAGAGAGAAAGGAGACAGAGTCTGTAAAAAATTAGAGAAAAAAAAAACCCTAATTAGCTACTGAAAAAAATACATTCTTTTCTTTTAAAAGTCCAAAAGATCAAGAAGAAAAAAAACAACAAAGTCAATCTCAAAACGTTGACAATCCAAATCTAAGGGGCATTCAAATAGGATTTGCACAACATCTTCTACTCTTTCTTTCTTTTTTTTTATTCTTGATTTGATTTTTTTTATTGTTTTATTTCTTAGCTGAGTAGTTACTAATTAAATTTTTTGTGTTTTTTTTTTGTTTTGATTGATGTTTTGTGGTACTCTGGATGTAAAGTTTGAGATATCTAATTTTGGATAGTGACCATTGGAAAAATCTATGGAATACCATGGATTAAGATCTATAAAACCCCGTAAGATTTATGATTTCTGCGTTCTTTTAATTTGCTTTTGTTTTGGGTTGTAATTAATTTAATAAAATTTATGCACAGTAGTTTGTAATAGCCGCAATAGTAGGAAATAATATAATTTTATATTCTCTGCACTAAAAATTGATTAGTAATCTAGACTCAATTTGGTAAAATTCAATTAAAACCAATGGTGACTTTAGATTAATTAAGGTTGTATGCAATTAAAATTAGGTTAGAAATCATTAAATGTATGTTTTTGATTCATTATTTATTTTAATTTGTTGTTTAAACTTGTTTGCATGTTTTTATTCTCTTTGGGCCCCAAGTCCACATTAAATTCTAACCCATTTAATAAATAGGCTTAAAAATAGTTTAGGTTAATTAATTAAAATCAATTTTAGACCCATTAGGTTAATTAGATTTAGGTCTATTTTAATTAAAATTCATATTTTAACCCAACCCAATAAAGCATTTTATTTTTCTTTTAAAAACAATTTAGACTTTAGGCTCATTTATATTTAATTAAAATATATTTAGATGTGGTTCAGTCCATTAAATTTATTTCTTTTAAAATGAACACAATTAAGCCCACATTTCACTCAAATAAAATCAAGTTAAACTTAGAACCACTTATTAATTTAATTTGTTCTTTAAAATGTGGCAGACTTAGGACTATCCCCTTAATTAAATTAAAATAAATATACTTAAACTTACTAAAATTAATTCAAAATGTAGGCCTTTTTCTAGTTCATTTCACTTGTAAATAAAAATATGTAGAATTAGCTAACTTTTAAAAATTAACCTAGTTTAGACTTAGAGACGCAACTTTTTGTATGCATTTTTTACATGTAATTTTATGGTTTGTTGCCTTTTTTGGGTTAGATGGATGTTTAATTTATGTTTAAATAAAACTACATTGTAATAATTCGAGTTTTTAAATATTTTTATATGGTATCGGGATATGTAGTATTAATAACTTTTAATATATATTTGATTATTTAATTATTTTGTTAATAATTAATCTTATTTACGTTTATTCAAAATTTTTTACATAAAAATTTTTCCGAAACCTATTATTTTGATAAATAATATTTTATTGATTAATGTTATTTTATTTTATTAAATTGTATGGTTTCATGCATGATTAATATTTTATATATTAATATATATACATATGCATGCATGTATATATTATTATAATTATTAGGGTTTAATATTTAAATTATGTATATATATGATATTTTTTTATTATTGTGTATGTTATATATATATATATATATATATATATATATATATATATAAACTTAAAATTTACAAAACCTACCCCTCCCCATTCTCACCCTCCTGATCCTCCCCATCACCATCACCATTCGCCTACTACGCCGACTAGCTACCGTCGGTGTGCCACCCAGCGTGCCACTGTTGCCTGCCTGCCAGCCAGCCAGCTTCGCCGCCATCAGCTTCCATTTCTGGTGCCGTTTGAAGCTTTTGAAGCCAAAAAATCAAAAATCAAGCCCATCGCCGTTCGTCCCGATTTTGCTCACCAAATTTGACACTGCCAGTCTTTTTCCCTTCCCTAAGCACCAGTGAGTGTATCTCTAAACTTGGTTTCACTTGGTTTGACCTAGATTTTGGTGGTGAGCTTGATTTCAATTTTGGCCATTTTTTTTCTCTAATTTTTTGAATTTTGATCTTTGATATTCAAGCTTAATTCCTTCACAAAATTTAATTCTACTAGTTTAATCTACACTCTGAAATTTTTGGAATTTATTTGATTTTTGTAAATTTTTTTATTTTTTCTAATTTTCGTAAATTAATTAAATAAATTGTGAAATTGTGATTTTTAGTGTAATTGTGATTGAAAATAATTATAGAATTTAATTTATAATTTTTGTGATTTTTTTGTAATTAATATAATTTTATTTAGTTTATGTGAATTTTAGAAATATAGGTTATATGTGTATTTTGTTAAAATTAATTGGTTAATTGAGTATAATTATTTATTTTATTGAATTATATGTTGAGAAAATAATTTTAGAGTAATTATATAATTTTTAGTGAATTTTTGAGTAATTATAGTATATTATGTGAATTTCTATTTATTAAGGGTATTTTGGTAATTTGGTAGTATATATTAGTTGAATATTAAGTTAAATTGGTTTTAATAATTATTTGAGGTATAAAAATGATTTTTACAAATTATTTACTATTTTTAACTAATTAAAACTATTTTTTGAAAATTATTTTTAAATTATATATAATATACTATTTTTGTAAATAAAATGGATTTTTAGTATGTTTTTGGGCTAATTATGTAATTTGGATTTATAAAATGAATTTTCATTAGTATTGGTGTATTTATTGAGTTATTATCGATTTTTATAATATTTTATTAATATTAGGGTTTTTAACTAATTATCGGTAAAATAATTATTTTTGGTGTTTTAATGTTAAATATGCTATATTTTGGTATATAAAGGGTATTTTTGGTATTTATGAAATTTTAATGTATTTTTTGTATATCTTGTGAATTGCGAACCTCAGTCGGTAGGAATTGCAGATTGAGGTCCGACCGAGGGGTTTTAAGGATTCTATATTCGAAGTGTATTTTTCTTGCAGGACTGACTCTACTTTTTAAGTAGAGAGATGTCCATTTTACAAAGGAGATTCTGCTAAATTTTTGGTAGACTTCTTATAAAACGTGACATCAGGTCTGATTCTATATTTGTCTGTATCTATAATTCTAGATCGAGTCTCTAGAAGTTAAGTTAGATTTGTTTTGATTTCGTGTTATTTAATTATTTGTTAGTTGCGCCAAGACCGAGACCTAGTGGATCAGGTCCGTCGGACCCGTCTCGTGGAGCGCACAATTATGAGTTGTTATTTTATATATACATGTATTTAGGTTGCATGTTTTAGAAATATATGTTTTAATTGCATGATTTATGCATAAACTGTTTTAGTAAATGATTTTTTTATTTTAGGTATATTTTTGGTATACCTTGAAATAAATGCATGTTTTATTCTTGTTTTATATCTAAATTGTTTTTAAGTATATATATGATTTATTTCTGGTTTATTTTATAATTGAATTGAATTTATCTGACATATGTATACTTGAAATATACTTAGTTTATTTTTTATATATTTCTAGTATATATATGGTTTATATTGCCATTTAAATTAATATCATGCATCATTTATTTTACGAATGTATAAGTTATTTTAATGAAGGATATCAATAAAACGTGCTATTTAGTGGGCAGTACTAGAACTGAGTACTTATCGGTACGATTATAGAATTTAGGTTAAATTACTAACCTATTAGTGGATTATGACTTGATTGATTTGATTTGATTAAATATGAGATGTGATTTGAGAGTGTGATTTCTGGAGCTCGATTGACCAAGTGTCTTGGGGCCAATCACACTGGCAGTCAGACTGCTGGAGCTCGGTTGACTTAGTGTCTCGGGGTCAGTCTACTGTCCAAATGGAATAAGTGAATTTATTTAGAATAACTGAGCCTGTATGGCTAGAGTGTTGTTTAATACTATTTGAGGTTGCGATCATTTAGGGTTTTATTTGATTCTTCATAAACTAATATTTTTCAGTATTATATATAAAGTGATTTCAGCATCTATGTGTATTTGTCTGTATATATATTTATTATATATATTCTATTGAGTGTCTACATTTGACATTTAGTTATACATGTATATATATTATAAAAATTCACTCAGTGAGGTCTAACTCCCCTCTGTTGATATTTTTTAGGAGAGTCTTCATCCTCAGACTTCAATAGCAGACATATTCGTTGGATTTCTTCCGTTTCGGCTTTATTATGTAAACTGCTTACTTGAGTTTATTTTATATTCTAGACACTGCAGTAGTTGTTGTAGTGAGCTGTATTTATAATATGTATGTATAAGATTTAAATTTCAGAAGTTTAAACCAAAAATTTGTACTTAAAGATTTTATGATATATGAGATGAAATTTATGTTATTAAATGAGTTGAAGAATTATTATTTTACATTCGAGATTTAATTTCCGCTGCATAAATATTTTATTCATTATATTATATTGCATGCTTTTATTTTTTTTCGGGTTGCTACGGGTTCCGGATTCGAAAGAATTCTCGTTCCCCAGCGCCAGTCATGGCCCCCTGTTTTGGGTCGTGACATGCATGCAATTAGAGAATAAGATAGTAATTCATAAAGTAATTCTAAATGAACACAAGACTAAGAGAAGTTAGTATTTTGTTCCCAGAATCTCCTAATTGTGGTGCTAGCTTTATTTTAAAGAATCGAGTACCACCTTTCGATTTGTCCCAGTTATTACCCTGGGTAGTGACTCCTCATCTCTACGCTATGTTTTATGACATATTAGTGTGTTCCCTAAGGCCCTAAGCCCAAATAGTATCGCGGTTGCTAAAATCTTGAGCACACGCTAAACCCCATCGTCTATAATTAGTGTCACACTTTGAAGTACAAATAATATTAAAATAAAAAATAATATTACAAACATAGACAAAATCCATAGAAGAGCTAAAAAATTCAAAAGTTAGCACTTCTATTAAAGTAAAAAAAGTTGCTGAATTTCTAAACCCGAAGTCCATAATTGGAAAGTAGAATCTGACGTCCTATACTTAACAAACAAATCCACTAGAATATTTCCCTATATATATATGAGAAATAAGAAAATGCATTCTAGAAATAGGCGAAAGACACCTATGCCAAGCAATCTTCACTTCCCAAGCAATCTCCATTGGAACATTTCCCTCTCTCTATATATATGAGAAATAAGAAAATGCATTCTAGAAATAGATGAAAGACACCTATGCCAAGCAATCTTCACTTCCCATGAAACATTAGTAGATTTGGAACCAAAAAGGTTCACTACATAAGAGGAGTCACATTCCAACCAGAGGTGATGCCCACCGTCAATCCAAGCAATATCAACAGCCTTAATTGCTGCTTAGAGCTCTGCTAGAAACATAAAAGAGTTGCCAATGCCAAATGAGAAAGCTCCCCTTGGCATACCTTAAGAAGTCTTAAAAATACCGCCATAACTAGTCATTGCCAGAGACCCAACAACTGAACCATTGGTGTTAACATTATTCCAACCATTAGGAGGGGGCTACCAAGTTACTGAAATAATATTAAGAGCCTTCCTTAGAATACCTCTAATGTGCAACAGTCTCAAAATTCAAAATTCATCCATAGAGTTATTCATTTTGCCCACCCAAAAAAAGGTTGTCTCCTTAATTAAAGACCAAAGCAAGCGTAAAATAAGATGAATGTTAGGAGTAACATCATAAAAAAATCATAATTTCATGCTTTCTAAATCACCCAAACCCCATTCACAATAGCCGAAACCCACAAGGATGCAAGCTGCAAACTGAAACCATGATTTATAACATCAAAAATCAAATAAAGCAAAGTACTTGAGTCCTTGATATTTTTCCAAATAGACCCAACATGCCAAATAAAAGAAGCAAAAGCATAACTAGTAAACAAATGATTGTTTAACTCAGTATAGGCTCAATAAAGAACACAATGAGAGGGGAAAAGAGCAAATTTTCATAAATTTTCTTTTGTTAGTAGGTGGAATAAAATAGCTTGCCAACAAATAAAAGTCTAAGATGGGGATAAGAATTCCTTCTAAAGAAATGAACTTCAAGGAATAACGGGTTTGGAAAATCTCAAATAATTGTATATCCTTTTGACTATGAGCACACTATCCAAAATAGGAGTCCAAACTCAAGAATCATAAAACATCATCAATAATGGGAACCGAATCAATATTGGTAATCACATTAGCATTAGAGATAGAGTTAAGTTTCCAAGAACTCTACACAAGAAAATATGAAATTGTATAAAAAAGATAGTGCTAATTTTTAGGAGGAATGTCAATCTAATTAGCCACAATAGGAGTGATCCATGAATTAGTCTAGAAATTCAAGCACCTATTAGGAGTAATATACCAAAAAATTTATGAGCGGATTAGCATGTAAATATGCTTAAAAGACATCCAACCGAAGACAAAAAATACAAGTCTTTAGGAATGCTCGAAGGGTATAAAAACCTCTTGCGAAGCACCTAAACTGGATAATCCTACAAAACTAGAATTTTCCAAGTTGATTTACTAAGCATTGCATCATTTTGAAAACTGAGCTATTTAACACCCAAACCCCCTCTCTTACTGGAAGGCAAGTAATCTTCCAAGGAACCACCATAGGCTTTTTATCAACAATAGAACCCAATCATAAAAAATTCCTCATTTGACACTCTATAAGATGGATGAGGGAATTAGGCAATTTATAAACTGCAAATGAATGGAGGAGATAGCTCAAAATCACAAACTGGATTAAAGAGAGACGTCCAACCATTGATTAAGGATTTCCCTTCCATTTAGAGAATTTAGAACAAATTTTGTCAACGACAGGTCTCAGCCATTTTCGCTTAAAAGCTCTAAAAAATAAAGGCACCCCCAAATAGTAAAAAGGCATTACTCCCCTCTTTATGCCGGTAAGCTAAAGTAGTTTAGAAACTTGTCTTGCATTTATACTAGCATAAAAAAATCTATGATTTTGCCCAATTAACCATTTGACTTGAAAAGCTTGCCACATATATCAAAAGCTTAATTGACTACTTGAATATTACCAATGGGAGCTTTCCTAAAAAGAACGATATCATTCGCATATAAAAAATGAGTAGGGAAATAAGAATTCCTTGTATGCATCATAGGAATTAAATCACCTTGAGAAACTTTAATAGAAATTAAATGACTAAGAAAATCTTCTATAAGGCAAAAAAGCAAAGGAAAGAGAGGATGCCCTTGGCAAACCCCATGAGAGCAAGTAAAGTACCCATGAATTTTACCATTTATCATAATAGAAACCCGAGAAGATAAGAATAAAAATAAAATCCAGTCTCAAAAAGGTAAAGAGAACCTAAAAGCTTCTAAGACATCTAAAATGAAATTCCAATCCACCGTGTCAAAAGCCTTGCGAAAGTCAATTTTTAAGGCCATATTACCTCCAAAATAAGACTTATTCAACAAATTGACACCTTTAAAGGCTCCAATAATACAATTAGAAATTTCACTACCTTTAATAAATCCAAATTGATTACAAGATATAATTTTAGCAGTAATAATAGCAAGATGATCAACAATAATTTTTGTGATAATTTTAAAAATAAAATTACTAAGCAATATAGGGTAAAATTGCTCTATTGATATAGCATTAGCAATCTTAGGAATAAAAATCATTAAACTAGAATTGAAACCATATGTAATAGTGCCTGAGTTAAACAAAACTATGAATTGCAACACAAACATCATAAGCAACAATATCCTAAAAGGTTTTATAAAACACACTTGAAAAACCATCAGGTCCTGGAGCACTTTGGGTATCTATGTGAAAGACAGTCTTTTTTATTTCATCCTGAGATGGACAGCGCATTAGAAAAATATTATCCTCCTTAGAAATAGACGAAGGAACCAAAGATTTATGAAATCAATATTGAAAGACACATTTTGATCAGCTTTAAAGAGAGATTAGTAAAATTCTAGGATATGTTGCTCAATATCCTCTTTATTGTTTGTAATTTCCCTATTAATACTAAGTTGATGAATGCCATGAAGTTATTTCTTTATAACCAATTGTTGATGGAAGAAAGAAGAATTTATATCTCTTGTAGATAGCCATATATTTCTGCTCCTTTCCTTAAGAAATATTCCTTGCTGCTTAAGGTGAAGATCTAAGTCTACATGAGCCTGAATTTCTTTATGATGCAACTCCTTAGAAATTCCATTAAAAGCAATCTTCGATTGAATGCCTTGCAAAAGAGAAGTGGCATAGGAAATGTTAATGTCCAAGTTACCAAACACATTCTGATTCTAAATATGAAGAATAGATCGCAATCTTTCAATTTAATTCCAAGATGCTGCATAGGATGACAAAGATCTGTGGGGAGGTTCTAATTAGCCAAAATCAAATCCCAAAGAGTTGTATGTCACCTATATAGACTGAAATTAAAATCTCAAAACCACTATGTTAGAACTAGAGCAATGGAGTATAATCTGAGTGATGTCTTAGCAAAACTGAGTAAAAGGTTACCTTTCAGAGATTAAAAAATTCCATATTGGCAAGAGCTCTATCTAATTAACATTCTACCCTATTAAAGCCATGCCAACCATTACACCAAGTGCATGTTGCACCATAAGATGGAATATCTTAAAGTAAACAAGTATCAATAAAAGATCTAAAATCCTGACAAAGACCCAAAGCTAGAGCCCTTATAATCTTTTTATGAGTGCCAAAAACTGCATTAAAGTAGTTAGCATTACAAGAGAGGTTATAAAGGTTACACCATAAGTGCAGGTGGAGATTTTGCTAAATACTACCATAAACAAAGGGAATACAGTGCAAGTCATTATCAAATTAAACGTCTATGAAAATATGTTGGTTATGGATATGAAAAAAAGAAGGAGGAGGCAATCCTCTTTTACCAAGAACCCAGAGGGATAGTAATGGTTTATCATTACAAGTAATTAAATCCAAATCCAAACTATTCCAATAAGCACTAGGAATAAAATTGAAATCAATCAAAGGTTTTTCATGACAAATCAAATCAGGAGTAAATATGCAATAAAAAGAATAAAAAGTGCGCTGAGTATTAGAGTTTCTTAAGCCCCTACAATTCCAATAAATAAGCTTCATAAGTTCAACTTTTTAGGTTTCTGAGGCACTCTAGTTCGGCCTATTAGCCCATGAAATTCTTGGTAACTATCCAGGTGATTTAGCAGGGTCAACATTGGTAGCGTTGACATCAATAGAAGTTAGAGAAGGATTGACTATAGGATTATCTTCAACGTCCACCCCCAAAGGAGGTAGGTTTGCAAAATCGAAAGTAGTTGTATTTTCCTATAGATGAGCAGTGTTGTTAAAAAGATCTTCCTTTTCAGGAATGGGATCAGCAGCAGTACTTGTCAAAGTTCAGTGCAAGTGCGATTCCCATTGTAGGGTCCTCAGGAACCACTATGGAGTTATGTTATCTCTCTGGATTAGTGCCATCGTTTGGTATCTGAAGAGAACTAAACATATTAGAAACTAGAACATCAGTATTAGTGCTTTTAGGCTTCTAGATTTTTAGTTTTTTTGTAGGTTTCTCTAGTACCTTCAAAACAGTGGAATGTTCTGCTAATCTGCATTCCTAAGGAGTGTGCCTAATATTTGAACAAATAGAACAAGATGAGGGTAAATTCATATACACCACTTCAATAAAAAAAAACTTTTGCCAATTCTTTCAATAAGTAAATTGTTATGCATTTGATGAGATAAATCCAAATCATTGAGAATGTGTGCATGATGCCCAAATTCTCCTTTGGTTGTTGCATTATCAATTTTAAGAGGTACACCAATCCTTTGAGCAATGGAAGCTAAGGTTTTCAAATGCCAATATTCCCAAGGAAGCTTGTAAAAACAAACCCATATATGACCATTCGTAGATTTTTGGGTGGAAGGATCAAAATTAGGAGTCCAATGTTATAGCCTAAAAATACTAGGTTTTAAAGTAAGAGATCCTCGTCCCCAAACTGTATTTTTTTCCATGTTCGAATTCAATATTACATGATAAAAATCGTAACCTAATGATATTAGCATCCAGTTAGAAGAGAGACCCCACGTCATAAAAAGTTTTTGCTTTAAGTCCTGTCATTTCCATAATGTCTCCCCTTTTGACAAAATAACTCTTGCGATTAGGGCATGTTGATAAACAACAAGTTGTTGTTCATAAAGTTGTTGATCAATCTTAATTGCTATAAAACCACCTTTTATTGCACCATCTGATACTAATACTATGGAACTTGCAACAACTTGGGCATAGGAAGGCTTGGTCAATTTGGAGGGCGCAAGCATGTCACTATGATTTGGAAAATCCATCGGAGAGACCAAGGCACCAAATGGCGGCGCTTGGAGAAGGTGATCGCAAAGCAGCAGTTTGCTAGGTTTCAGACTTTCTACGGAGAGAATCTCTGTTAAATGACATACTATATATATATATATATATATATATATATATATAAAGTTCACCCTTCTATATCTCTGTTACTCTAAATTATTTGTTTATTGAGTCTCACAATGGTATCTTGACTTCCATATAAATGAAGAAATTATTATTTTACAAAGGAAATTCAAAGTGTATATATATATATATTTTTTT